>CAWUFW010009219.1:0-600000 GCA_963921515.1 Calotriton arnoldi
TTGTTATAGATGGAGACCATCCTTTGGTCTCTGAGGTAAGCAGAAACAGCTTTATTGACATTTTTTCTAGCTTTCTCAATCTGTGGACAGAATTGATTTGACCGACTTCCATTTCTGTCTTTGGCATATATTAGAGTATACAAAGACAGTTTGAGGTAAAAGCAACATCAATTGTGCAAAGTTGTCCTTCATTAGCATTTCCAGACCTACCCCAGTCAATGTGCCTGGGTCATTGCCACCACAGTGCACAATCATGAGGTCAGGGTGTTGGAGATGCAAAAAGGTTTTAAGCAAAGGCATCAATTGATGCCACTTTAATCCTCTCTGTTCAATCCATGTAATATCCACATTTTGCAAAGCTAGGTCTTTGCCAATACCTCTGCGTTCAGCATACCTTTTGCACCAGAAAACATAGCTGTGTCCAACAATCCATACTGTAAGCATCTTGAAGGGATGTCTGGAAGTAATGAAAAGATGTCTGTAGCTGAGGTAGTCAGTTGGTAGAATGAGAGGTATCTAAAATGGTGGACAAGATGCTGTTTTTTAAAAAGTAGAGACTTGATTGGCTGTTTAAGAAGATTGTAAACTCAAAAATAGGGTGCATGTTCCTTTCTTTAAAAAGCATGTTCCTTATTGATTAGTAGAAAATGTTTGAAAGGTACAGTAGATAGGATAAGGAGATATTTTGCAAACGTCAACCACACCTGCTGTTTGCATTTGTAACCTTGTGTGCTGGATTTGAAAATATGGTGAACTTGTGACCTGTCAGTTCAGTTGAATGTTCCATGAACTGTTACTATGGAAACTGTCATTAAGCAGAATGGGGAAGGGTTGAAACTTAACTGTGGACTTAAAAGGTGAAATTTTAATTTATCTATAGGTGATATGTTATTAAAGTATAATTTCCCAAGTCAGTACTATCTTTAGAAGTGATGTGTTGTTAAAAAATAGTGGTATTTTTATTTGTAATATATTTTTGAACTCCCGTATGGATTTGCGGCTTCATCGCGTTGGTGCACGGTGGAGTCGCGACTCCAAAAAATTCCAGAACCAGTTTGTGCACTTTTAGAAGTCAGTTGGTAAGGGTTAATATGTTTAACCAATAGAAATGTGTTTTATAATTTGAAATAATGTAGGAAGCTATGTGATTTGTTACTTACATGTATTTGTGTGGAGAAAGAGAGGGAAAGTTTACAATTACTGGTTTTACCTTGCTGAGAGTGGTGCATTACATTGATTGTGTGAATAAGAAAATCTTTTATGAGTTTGTGATATTTTAAATTCTACAAATAAATTTGGAAGGTGAGTTATACATTTGTGAGGTGTATTATGTATTAGGTTTATTTTTAATCTTTAAAAAGTATTGATGAACTGTGATGTGTATTGTAGTTTGTTTTATTGTAGTTAAATGTTGTTTGAAATAGATTTTGTATAGTAATATGTGTATATTGGAAGATGGATTAGTGATTATGGTAGTTTGTTTTAGTGTATGGATATGTACATTTGTAGCATACCGCATAATTTTAGAAGTTGATTTAAAATTGGAGGTGGAGTCTGTCAAGTTTTAAGATGTGCATGGACTTCTGTCTCAAGTGTGTCTCTACTTGTATATGTATTTTCATATGTCTTATACATTTGAAGGTGTATGATGTATAAGAAAGAGGTGTTGTTGCTTTTTATGTGGTAGGCTCAAGACTGTGAGTAGTAGTGGAATGGTGAAGATGCAGCATAATAGTGTGGTTTGAAAGATGTTGACATAAGGTATTATTGATTAGGCTTCTTTTTTTAAGTTTCTATAGAGGTACAGTTGAAATATGCCACATACGTTTTGGTGTATGCTTGAAATTGGAAGTTTGTTCTGTGAATTTTTATGGTTTGGATAGTGTTATGGTACAGACATATTCATGTATGCTTTTAGGAATATGGTGAGACTTTTAGTAAAGACATGTGAAGGGTTCCTGCTTTGTATTTGGGTATGTGTAACATTATAAGTAGTTGTAGAATGGTAAAGCAGCAGGCTGAAAGTGAGGTTTGAGATGTTTATAGAGATGTTATTTATTAGAGTAATTTGTATGATGTGTGGAAAGTTATATCTCATATATACCGCATCATTTTCAGTGTCTGTTTGAAAATTGAAGTGTAGTCTGTGAAGTTTTGAGCTGTGGATGGTGTTGTGACTGAGATATGTGTCTACTTGCACATATATTATGGTATGTGTTATGTGTCTGAAGATGATAGATGTATAAAACACAGGTATACATTTATCTGTGTATTACTTTTATATATGATACTGCTAGCAAAAGGTACAGACATATACATACATGGTTTTAGAAATATGGGGAGACTTTCATGAAAGATAAGTGACGTGTTGCTTAGCTGTTAGGTATGCTCTATACCTGATTACTACTAGAATAGTCAAGCAGTAGTAGTAGAAAAGTGATGTTTAAGATATGTTGGGAGAGGAATTATTGATTATGGTACTTTATAAGAGTCTGTGTAAAAGTTCACTTGAAATTTGCCACATAAATCTAGGTGTGTTTGAAATGTTAAGTGTAGTCTGTCAAGTTTTAAGGCCATTATGGTCTTGTGAGTGTGGTTATGTTTCTTCTTGCACATGTATCCTAATATGTGTAATGCTTTTGGCAATAGGTATAGATAGAAGCACGCATGCTTTTAGGAATATGGTTAGAGTTATGGTAGAGACATGTGATAGGTTGCTGCTTTATGTTTGACTAGGCCCAATATTCGTAGAATGGTGAAGCTGCAGCACAAAAGTGAGTTTTAAGACATGTTAGCAGAAGGGATTACTGATTAGGCTACTTTTGTATGAGTCTGGGGAAAGGTACACTTGAAATACACTTCAGAAATGTAAGTGTGTCTTTGAAATGTAAAGTTCAGTCTACTTGTTTATTTCTGTTATATATGATGATGATTTCAAAACGTAGACATATATGCATGTATAGTTTCAGGAATATGGTGAGATTTATAACAGACTCGTGTTTAGCTTTAATGCTTTATTTTGAATACGCCCAACACCCTGAGTAGTTACAGAATTTTGAAGCTGCAGTACAAAAGTGTACACCATGTCATACACCTGATTTTTGTGCTGCAGTTTCAGTATTTTGCTACTACTCAGGATGTTGCACTCCTCCAATCACTCAGGTACTACTGCAGTACTTCTCCAATCAATCAGGTAGTACACATGCACTTATAAAATCACACAGGCACTTTCTATGTACTCCTGTAATCTCCCAGATATTACTCCTGCAATCATGGAATCACCAGACATTACCTATGTACTCCTCTAATCCCCCAGACATAACTCCTGCAATCATCAATGCATTAGCTATACACTGGTTTAATCACGCAGGCACTACCTTTGCGCTCCTCCAATCACCCTGTCAGGATCTATGCACTCCTCCAATCACTTAGCCAGTGCCTATGCACTTATAAAATCACCCAGGCACTACCTTTACACTTTTGCAATCACTGAGGCACTACCACAGTATTACTCAAATCACCCAGGCAGTACTGATGCACTTATAAAATCACCCAGGCACTTTCTATGTACTCCTGTAGTCCCCCAGATATTACCTCTGAACTCATGCAATCACCAATGCATTAGCTATACACTGGTTCAATTACCCAGGCAATACCCTTGCACTCCTCCAATTATCTTTTCATGATCTATGCACTCCTCCAATCACTTAGCCAGTACGCATGCACTTATAAAATCACCCACTCACTTGCTATGTACTCCAGTAATCCCCCAGATATTACCCCTGCAGTCATGCAATCACCCAGGCACTAGTTATGTACTATTCCTGCAGTCATGCAATCATGCAGGCTGTACCTATGCACTCATGTAATAACCCAGGCACTACACTTGCATTTGTAGAATCATCTAGGTCCTACTGTTGCACTCATCTATTCACCTAGGCACTACTCAATGAGTCATCTGTACCTTTAGGTGCTATTTATACACTTATCCATGCACTTAATGTTTATGTGTGAACTCATGCAATTAGCCAGTCACTATCTATCTTCTCCTACAATTACCCAGTGACTAACCTTGCACGGATACAATCACCCAAGCACTACCCATGAAGTTATGCAATCACTCAGGCAGATCTATTACATGTTTCAGTTGTAAGTATCACTATATTTCAGAAATATTGTATACATATTTCTTTTAGATATGATGATGATTTGAAAACGTAGAGACATATGTATGCAAGCTTTTAACAATATGGAGAGACTTATAGTTGAGTCATGTAATAGTCTGCTGAACCGCCTGTCCACTGCCACATCAGTGCTGGCACGTCGCTGTGTCAGCATGCAGCATGAGATGGCACACTGCTGCCAGGATGTAGCCAAGGGCCTGGTGCAGGTCACACATGCCGTGGACCAGCTACGTGCAGCAGCCACAGGTGGCACAGGACCCCCTCAGCTCACTGGAGGATGAGGAGCAATCCAGCAGGAGCAGCATCACTCCACCCATCCCACAGGACAGACGTCGCAGTGCGCGTCAGGGGAGACCAGCCGATGCCTCAGGGGAGGGCAGTGGGAACCCTGAGCGAGGGGCGACAAGCCGTGCACGCAGATGCTGAAGTGCTATGAGTGGCACATGGCATTGGGTGAGGAAACCCATTGCATCTTGACTCATGTTTGGGAAACAGATTTGCACTGTGTGTTGAACATGTGCAAGCAATTTGGACTCACATAGTGTGCCCCACGGGCTGTGTGACGGATATTGTCCTGCACTGAAGGCAATTAAAACACAGTTTTGCACCAATCTGTAGCATTGTGTCATCATTACTCACCTAGAAATAGTTCTGTGTGATCTAATCTCGCCTCTGGTGGCCAAACGCTGCACCAACCCCACCGGCTGGTCTGCATCGTGGAGCTGGACCCTCCTCATCTGATGAGTCTGAATCTGTTAGCTCCACTGGGGTGCCTTTCCTGGTGGCGATGTTGTGTAACTTGGCACACGCGACCACGATTTTGCAACATGTCTCGGGGCTGTACTATAGTGCACCTCCACTCTTATGTAGGCAGCGGAAACGGCTCTTGAGGATTCCGAAGGTCCTCTCAATGGCACAGTGGGTGGCTCTGTGGGCACTGTTGTACCCCCGCTCCCCAGCAGTGGCTGGACTCAGGTATGGAGTCATGATGTAGTCACGTAGAGCATGTGCACTGTCACCTGCAGGGAGACAAGAATCAGGTTAAACACTGCCCTGCCACTTCTGTGCTTTACTGGTGTGTCCCTGTAAGCAATGCATTTACCTAGCAGGTAGCCCTCACCAAACTCCCCATCTGTGAGTCGTCGGTGGATTCCACTGTGGCGAAACACGAATGAGTCGTGGGTGCTGCCAGTGATTATATGTTTGGCATTGCACACTACCTGTATGTTCAGGGAATGATAGGACTTGCGATTCCTGAACACATACTCATTCTGTGAGGGGGGAATAGCGACATGGGTCCCATCTATGCAGCCAATAACGTGTGGGAATTGGGCTATCTGATAGAACTCCTGCTTGGTCTGATCTAGTGCCTGTTGTGTGCTGGGGAATTGGATGTGGTGATGCATCCTCTGCACCATTGCATCAAGGAAAGCGCGGAAGAAGCACGAAAGTGCACTCTGCGAGACCCCTCCTGCTGTTGCTATCACCCCCTGAAAACTCCCAGATGCCAGTAGGTGTAGTGAGCACAAAACCTGTACATGGGTGGGGATGGTGTGTGTCCTGTGTGTGGGGTGTTCTAGTATGGGTTTGAGTTCCTCTATTAGGTCCAGGATGCTGTCTTCATCCAGCCTGTAGTTCACACGGATCTCCTCCACAGTCCGCTGGAACAGGGTGATGCACGCTCTGAAGATCCTTTCCTGACGTCTCCTCTGTGCAGCAGCTCTGATACGCAGCCTCCTGGCTATCAAGTACAGCCCAGCCATTGTGGATCACCCCTGTGGCATTGTGGGCCTCTTTAAATAGGTTGCACCTGGTTACCACCTGCTCATACTTGGTGGTAATTGCGATGTGCAAAATTACAAATTTCGTACATTTGCAAATTGCGATTTTTTCACGCATCTCATTTTGCGGATTCGCAATTTGCGAACACGTTAATTGCGTGCAATCCCAACTTTGTGCTCACATAGAGAATTACCAACTCCCAGACCAGCATCAATCTGGCTTCAGGAAGGGGCAGAGCACCGAATCGGCTCTCATTCATATTATGGATGACATTCTTAAAAAGCTGGACCATAACGAATCCTGCCTCCTGATCCTTCTTGACCTTTCCTCCGCTTTTGACACGGTAAATCACAACAAGCTTTTATCCATCCTGCAATACAGAATGGGTTTTTCCGATCAGGTGCTTCAATGGTTATCCTCCTTCCTACATCACAGATCACAGAGAGTTATGGCAAACCACTCTCTATCTCAGCCCTCCCCCGTACTTATGGGGGTCCCACAAGGGTCCGCTTTATCTCCTATCCTCTTCAACCTATTCCTGGAACCTCTTGCAAACTCTCTAAATTCTATGGACATTCTCTTCCACATGTATGCGGACAACACGCAACTATATCTGAAAATCACATCCCTGGAAAACATCATCTCACTCAATTCTACCCTTTTGTATACTCAAAATTGGTTGACGGAGAACCATCTTCTGCTTAACACTTCCAAAACGGAATTCTTGCTCATCTCCCCCCCGAACCACATCACCAACTTAGACTCCTGGTTGAATCACCTCACTGCTTTCAACTGTGATCCTCTCATCGTAGACTCAGCCAAGTCCCTGGGAATCACCATGGACAAACACCTAAACATGAAAAATCATATCAGCACCGTATGCAAAGGAGCAAACTACTTGTTGAGGTCTCTCAGAAATATCAAACCTTTCTTACCCATAAATGATTTCAAGCAGGTGGTACAAGCGCTTGTCCTGCCGAGGCTGGATTATGGCAGTGCTACCCTTTGTGGCCTTCCCAAATACGCCCTGGCACCACTAAGGGCATCCTTGAATGCCGCGGCTAGACTGATTACAGACTCTAAACGAAACGAACATATATCTCCAGTCCTAAAATCACTCAAATGGCTTCCCTACGAAGCTCGGATTCATTTAAAGATTGCTGTTCTTACGCACAAAGCCCTTCACTTAAACACGCCTACTTACCTGGGGCAAAAACTTAATCTCTCCTGCGGGGCAAGAGTCTCAAGAAGCGCATCTACCTTCCTACTGAAACCGCTCATCCTTAACAAAAAGAGAAGTTGTCACCGAGCCTTCTCCGGCGCTGCCCCTAAGATATGGAACTCTCTTCCACCAGAAGTACGCAGAATCTCCTCATCGACGAAGTTCAAAACCGAAGCCAAAAGATTCCTAATGATCAAATTCCTGCTCTAACAGGGATGGTCTCTCATGTCCTGTGGATATATATCCTTATACCATTGCTCTTTCATTCTGTCATGGCTCCCCGTTACTGCATTCTGTGTCTTCCCTATTGGCCCGCCTCCTCACTATCTTGGTTGAAACTGTATTGTAATATGTGTCTTTTCCCTCCCCCTTCCCCCCTCTTATTTGCTATGATTATTGCTTTTGGCCGGCCGCCCTTCTTATTGTAAAGCGCTCTGATATCCCTCGGGATCTTGTTCGCGCTATATAAAACTCTATAAATAAATAAGTTAATTGCGATTATCGCAATTCACGTGTCACAGATTGCAAATTCGCAGAATTATTCGCAGATTCTATGCCTTAGCATTTTTGCGCACTGGTAAGCTGTTATACGTAGGGATTCTCTGTTTTGCGATCGCAAACACCGTTTTTTTGCGATTCGCAGTGTTTGCGATCGCAAAACAGCTTCATACATATGGCCCTATGTCACTATATGCCTGACTGTCTTAGTATCTCTATGGCTCTGTATGTAACTGGCTGTATATATTACTTACTGGCTGTACTAGTGAGTGTCGGGGTATGTAACTGTGTGTACAACTGGGTCTTTTAATGCTGGATACATAAGTGCTGTATGGGTGTATGACTCAATGTGTAAGTGCCTCTCTGTGTGTCTGACTGGGGGACTAAGTCGTTCTATGCTTTTGTAAATAGGTATGTGAGTTGCAGTATGGGTGGGATACTGGCTGTAAAACTGGGCATATGGGTCTGGAAGTGCCCATATGACTCACGGAAACTTAAAACTACATGTCTTACCTTCTAAGCACATAGCACCCTACCCTAAGGCCCACCTACAACCAACATTAGGGGGCAGTTGTGTAGTAGAAGGAAAGTTTAAGGCTTGGCAAGGAGTTTTAAATGCCTTCTCGATCTGGCAGTAAAACTGCACATACAGCCTATCCAGTTGCAGCCTCACATGTTTAAAGGCCTACTATTCTGGCCGAGTGACTAGGAGTATCAGTACTTGAGTACATATCTAAATACATGTGTCAGTCTCTCTCTCTGTGTGTAAGTTACTATGTTGCTAGATGACTGGCTGTCTTATTATCTGTATAGGTCTCTATATGTATATGTAACTGGATCTATGGATTTCTTACTGGTGGCATTAGTGAGTCTAGCAGCATGTGTGGAACTGGCTCTGTTACTACTGGATACGTAAGTGCTGTATCGGCGTGTGACTGAATGTGTATGTGTCTCTGTCTGGGTGTGTGAGTGACTATGCTTTTGTTAATAGGTATGTGAGTAACAGTGTGGGTGGAAGATTGAATGTTTAACTATACATATAGGTCTAAAACTGTGCATATCACTGACTGAAACTTCAACGTGCATATTTATTTATAGTGTTTTATAAAGTGCGAACATAACCATCATTGTATCAGAGCACTGTGCAAGGAGATCTGATGAGAACTGCATTACAGTAAATACCTTCGTCACTTGAGATACGCTGTACATTGAGTTTGAAGAGTCAGGTATAACACAATGATATACAATATTGCGTAGGGTGAATAACAGTTTCTTCAGGGTTCCCATGTATAGAGTTAGAAGTGCTGGCAAAATAATAGTAAAGAGTATTGAATCCAGTGACTGCCGTTTTCAGGCGTTTTCCCTTATGCCACATGTTTTTATAGTAATAAGTAAGCCTGGGCGTAGACCGCGAAGTAGCGCTACGCGAAGCTACGCAAAGTGCAGTTCGCACTACGCGAGCTACGCGTAGCACTACGCGAACTGCGTAGTGCACTGTTCGCAATGATTGCACAGTGCCGGATGCTTGTCCGCACTGTGCAATCATTGAAAACGGCATCTTGCACAGTGCGAGCTGTCTTTTACTGCCGCTCGAGTAGATTTTTACTCGAGCGGCAGCTTCTCAACGCGGACTGGTAGTTTCTCATCGCGGCGGTCGCGAGCATACGCGACCACTCGCAGTGAGAAACCTGACCTCCCCACGTTGAGAATCTCGCCGGGATGTCATTTTGCTTGCTCGCGGTCGCCAACTTAGCGTTGAGGACCGCGAGCAAGCAAACATGTTCCGCTGCACTACGCTACGCGTGTTTGCACTGTGCTACGTGCAATTCGCGTTGTGCGAAGTAGCGCAAACTTCGCAAACTACGCGAGCGTAGCGTAGTGCTTTGCCCAGGGTTAGTAATAAGGCTGTAACTTCATATATCTTACCTTTTAGGCACTTAACACCCTGCCCTATGGCCTATGTATATCCTACCTTAGGGGTGACTTATATGTAGTAGAAGGGAGGTTTAAACCTTGAAGAAATGTTAAATGCCAAATCCACCTGGCAGTAAAACTACACACACAGGCTCTGCAGTAGCAGGCCCAACACATGTTTAAAGGACTTCTACTCTGGATGGCCCTCTAGGAGTATCAGTACTTCAGTACATACCTAAATAAATATATCAGTCCCTCTCTGGGTGTGTCACTGGATGTGTAAATAGCTATAACACTATATGGCTAGCTGTCTTAGTATCTCTATGAGTGTCTATATGTGTATGTAACTGGCTGTATATACTAATTACTGTCTCTATTACTGAGTATTGGGTTTTATAATTGTATGTGCAACTGGCTCTGTAACTGCTGGATACATAAGTGCTCTATAGGCATGCCACAAAGGGCCAGATGTACGACCCTTACGATTTGAGAGTCGCAAATTGCGTCGTTTTGCGACTCGCAATTTGCGTTTTGCAAAATATCATTTATACCAGTGTCTCAGACACTATTTGCAATTCCTATAGGGGTCGCAAATTGCCTGCCTCATTAATATTCATGAGGCAGGTGCAATTTGCGACCCCATTCGGAATGGCTAGCACTCCCAGGGATGGTGGCCTGCTGGGGTCAGCAGACCACCATGTATGTGACTGCTTTTTAAATAAAGCAGGTTTTTTTCAAATGCGGACAGTTTTCCTTAAAAGAAAACGAGATGCATTTAAAAATGAAACGTTTTATGTTTCATTTTTAAGAGTAGGCAGTGGTCCGTGAGACCACTGCCTGCTCTTAAAAAATATTTTCGACCCCTTCCCATTTGCGAGTGGCTTACCACCTACTTGAAGTAGGTGATAAACTGCGAATGTTTTGCGACAGCAATTGCACTATTTTGCGGTCGCAAACGGGCCATATGCCCATTTGCGACAGCAGAAAACGGTTGTATATCTGGCCCTAAATGTCTACATGCCTCTGTCTCTGTCTGACTGGCTAGGTGAGTGATTTTCTAAATACGCATGTGAGTTGCAGTATGGGTGGGAGACTGGATGTTTAACTGTGACTATTGGCCTAGAAGTACACATGTGACTCACAAAGACTTTAAACTGCATGTCTTACCTTCTAAGCACCCTGCCCTATGGCTTACCTACACCCTATCTTAGAGGTGACTTGTATGTAGTAAAAAGGAACGTTAAAGCCTGGCAAACAGTTTTAAATGCCAACTCAACCTGGTAGTAGAAATACACACACACTCTACAGTAGCACCCCAACACATGTTTAAAGGACTACTCACACAACTACTCTCAGACCCAGAGAGACACTCATACACCCACTCACACACCCACAGAGACACACACACCCATTCATAAACCCACAAAAGCACTCACACACCCACTCACAGTTCCCCACATACACTCTCAATAATTTTGGTTACATCATACACACTTCCGTCCACCTCATGTACACACATACCTTTTCAATCACATTTTTTTTAACTGCACTCTAATTCACATACCTGTTAAATGAGTTTGTTGTTCTGTAAATGTTTTAACAGTATCAATTACACTCTCCTCTCACAGAAAATGCCAAATCTAAGCATAAGAATGGTACACCACTCTCATACAAAGCAACCATTAATGGCAATCCTTTCAAATTCGCTCTCAGTGACACTGTCAAAGTTAGCAAATAATGAAGTCCATTGCATATTTTACTTTTGTCATTCCACTTCTCAATGGTCAGTGTTTCTTAACCCTTTCTTGTACTTCTGTAAAGAAGCCCAATATGGTAGTGTTTTTGGGCAGATTCTCGAATCCTTAGCAAGGCTCAGCGTGGATGCTCGTGTAACTTCGCAACGGATTCGTGAATACCCATGGAAGTCCGAAAACATATTTTGAATTGTACTCTTTAATACTTCACAACTACAATGCACTTTGTAAGATAGCTCTGAAAAAGAAAATGAGCCCTCCTTATTAGGCAATAAGTCTAAACCACTCTAATTTTAACTAACACACTACAGTCTGTTTAATACCCTTCCCCCCATAGCCTCTTAGCTGAGTTCCCATGGCAACCGCCTTTGAAACACTCTCTTGAACCAGTAGGTCAAAAGTTCACAACACATTCTAGAAGCAGCATACTAGCTTCAAATCAAGTGTGGCTGACAGTTTGGAATAAAAGCATATCCAAGATTGCATTACATGTTTTTATTTTTACCAGTGATAAACACAGATCTACTTACTTTTCCTTTAAAATGACTACCTAATTTCAGCTACGTGCATATTTATACCATCCAATCAAATATCTCCTTTTTTAATTCAGGTCCTGTCCTCCATTTTAACTACCTTTAATTTTGAAAACTGTCTCATTCAGCTCCAGCCTTCTCCAGTGTGCTACTCCTCCTTGTTTACAAAATGGTTAGAGTGTGGATTGTAGGTCATAAATTTATGTTTTGGGCCAGAAAGGGTGCTAGAAAAAGTGTCATTGACAGGGACTTGGGTTTGCTTAATGTGGACTATACTTGGGTTGGCCAGAGAGGGTTAAAAAAGCATCAATTTCAATTACTTCCTTTGGTTGAAAGCATTGCAGACCGTATGATAGTACACTGTGGTGGCAATGACCTGGGCACACTTACTGGGGTAGGACCGGAAATCCGAATGAAGGCTACCGTTGGTCAATTAATGGTACTTTTCCCTCACACTGCCTTGGTGTACTCTAACATTTGCCAAAGGCAGAATTGGAAGTGGTGAAACAAATTCTGTCCACAGATAGACAAAGCCAGGAAACATGTCAATACAACTGTTTCTGCATTCCTCAGAGACCACAACATGGGCTCCATCTACAATAACAGTTTATGCTTTGACATGGATGATATCTATAGACGTGATGGAGTTTATTTCACAGGAAAAGATAGCAGGGTGTTCCTCAACAACTTAAAAGACTGCATCCTATTTTATGTGTAGTTAACATCTACACACAATAAACACAAAGGCTCTTATCAGAGCAACCCTATTTCCCAAACACTGATTCATTTTCGTTTTAAATTCACCTTTTTTATAAGTGTATTTTGAATTCACGAATTTGTCATAAATTCACAAACCAAAACCACACATTCAATAGACACCAGCACATTTAAAATTTACAACTGTAGAGTGACTCTGTGCATCTGATGAGTGAGTGAGTGTCTGAGTGGGTCTATGAGTGGGTGCGTGTGTCTCTGAGTGGGTCTTTGAGTGGGTGCATGTGTCTCTGAGTGGATCTGTATGTGGGAGCGTGAGTGAGTCTTTGAATAGGTATATCAGTATCTGAGTGAGTCGGTGAATGGGTGAGTGTGTCTCTGAATGGGTCTGTGAGTGAATGCATGAGTATCTCAGTGGGTCTATGAGTGGGTGCATGTGTGTGTGTAAGTAGGTTTGTGAGTGTGTGCATGAGTGTCTGAATGGGTCTATGAGTGGGTGCATGAGTGTACCATGTGGGTGCATGAGTGGGTACATGAGTGTCTGAGTAGGTGATTGAGTGGATACATGAGTGTCAGTGTGTGTCTGTGAGTGTGTCTCTGAGTGGGTCTATGAGTGTGTGCATGAGTGTCTAACTGGGTTTGTGAATGGGTACATGAGTGTACGAGTGGGTCTGTGAATGATAGCATTAGTGTCTGTGTGGGTCTGTGAATGGATAGATGAGTGTCTGAGTGGGTCTATGAGTGGATGCATGAGTGTCTGAGTGGGTATGTGAGTGGGTGTGTGTCTCTGAGTGGGTCTCTGAGTAAGTGCAGGAGTGTCTGAGTGGGTCTACAAGTGGGAGCATGAGTGTCTAAGTGGGTCTGAAAGTGTGTGTATGAGTGTCTGAGAGGGTCTGTGAGTGGGTACATGAGTGTCCAAGTGGGTGTGTGAGTGGGTGTTTGTGTTTCTGAGTGGGTGTATTCATGTCTTAATGGGTGTGTGAGTAGGTGTGTGAGTGTCTGAGCAGGCCTGTAAGTAAGTGTCTGAGTGGGTCTGTGAGTGGGTACGTGAGTCTCTGAATGGGTCTGAGAGTGGGTGCATGAGTGCTTGAGTGGGTCTGTGAGGGGGTATTTAAGTGTTACTGTGTTTCTGTGAGTAGGTGTATGTGTCTCTTAGTGGTTCAATGAGTGTCTGAGTGGGTCTTGAGTATGCACATGAGTGTCTGAATGGGTCTGCGAGTGGGTGCATGAGTGTCTGGGTCTGTGAGTAAAAGCATACATGTCTGTGTGGGTCTGTGAGTGGGTAGATGTCTCTGAGTGGGTCTGTAAGTGATAGCATGAGTGTCTGAGTGGGTCTGTGAGTGGCAGTGGAAGTATCTGAGTGGGTCTGTGAGTGAATGCTTGACTGAGTGGGTATGTGAGTGGGTCTGTGTGTCTCTGAGTTGGCCTGTGAGTGAATGCATGAGTGTCTGAGTGGGTCTATGAGTGGATGCATGAGTGTCTGAGTAGGACTGTGAATGTGTGTGTGAATGTCTGAGTGGGTCTGTGAGTGGGTGCATGAGTGTAGAAGTGAGTGTGTGAGTACATGCATGAGTGGGTGTATACATGTCTGAGTGGGTCTGTGAGTGTGTGAGTGGGTCTGTGACTGTGTGTGTGTCTCTGAGTGGGTCTGTGAGTGGTTGCATGAATGAGTAGGTCTTTGAGTGTGTGCATGAGAGTCTGAGTGGGTCTTTAACTGTGTGCATGAGTCTATGAGTGGGTTGGTGAGCAGGTATAGAGTGTGAGTGGGTCTGTTAGTGAGTGTATTAGTGTCTGAGTGTGCGAACATATTTCTTTTTTTAATTTAATGTGGTATTCATGTAACCACCACAACATTACACGGGGTGGGTCATGCTGAGCATCACAATAAATTTGCGAATATCGCACATGGGAAAAAAACATTTTTCTACATCTTGTTCACATAAAGGGTCCCTCAAAGACCCATATATTCCACCCGTGGGGTCAGGGTACCTCTACCCTGACCCCTTTTGTAACTTCTACTATTTTTTTTTAGCCCCTCAGGACAGTGTCTCATTACATAAAATGTCAGCTACAACTTTCTACAGAGTTTGCAGCCAGCCAATCACAACATTGCTGTTGGCGCATGCATTCACATCATGTTGCAAAGTATTCACAAAAGGTTCGCACCCCTAGATATACAAATTTGTTTTCCCATTAATATCTCAAAAGGTACGGAATGGATTTACTTCAAATAATAAAAAGGGCTCTTTTTGGACCAAGAGCTACCTTTCTGCTAAATTTGTATGGTTCTGTCCAGCAATTCAGTCTCTAGTCCTGTTCACAAATCCCCATGGTAAATTGCATGGGGAAAATGCTTTATGGGGGCTCCCTTTTTCTCAGCCCCCACTTCACAAATCACCATGAAACTTTCAAGACAGCAGCTGAGGTGAGCGCCATACTAATTTGGACATTTTAGTGAAGATTCCTCAAACTGCGCCAAATTTATTAGCAAAACAAAAGACACTTGTCCTATGGAAACTAGATCCTAACTATAACTACCTACTGACATACCAATACATATATATATATTCACCGAAAAAATAAAGGTTACAGGGATGTTATAGTTGGGCTCACATTTTACACACATAAAACCATAGAAATTAAGCAGTTATAGTTACCTCAGTTAACTGTATCTTACACCCCCAAAATGCACTGCTTTTGACCTCACATATTACATCACTCATGACATGGTCAGTGACATCACTGATGACATCAATGATGACATCATCCCCAGAACCATTCACACACTCACAGACCCACACAACCACTCACAACCACTCACACACTCACTCACCCAGACATTCACACACCCACTATTTCATACTGCCACTCATATACCCACTCACTCACCCATAGAGCCACTTATAAACCCAATCATTCACCCATACAGCCACTCATACACCCACTCTCATTAACCCATACAGCCACTCACATAGCCACTCACTCATCCATACAGCCACTCAGACACTCACTCATGCAGCCACTCACAAACCCAGTCACTCACCCATACAGCCACTCACACACCTACTCTCATTAACCCATATAGCACTCAAACACCCACTCACTCACCCATACAGCCACTGAATCATCCAGTCCCTACCCATACAGCCATTCACACAGCCAGTCACTCACCAATATAGCCACTCATACAGCCACTCCCTGGCCCATACAGCAATTCACACAGCTACATACTCACCCATACAGCCATTCACACACCCACTCACCCATATGACCACTCACACACTCATTCACTCACCCAAACAGCCAGTCACACAGCCATTCACTCACTAATACAGCCACTCACACATCCACTCACACACCCCTGTGACCACTCATAAACACTCACAGACATGCACATAGTCAGAGACCAGAACCCACTCACACACCTATTCACACACTCCAAAAAACACTCACACACCCACTAACAGACTCATACAGCTACTGACACACCCATTCACACACCCTTACAGCCACTCATACACACACTTACACATGATACAGCCACTCACACACCTACAAAACCACTCAAAGACCCAGAGAGCCACTCATACACCCACTCACAGTCTGACACAGACACTCACACAGACACTCACATACCTAATCACAGACTATTGCAGCCACTCATACACCCACTCACATGCCCATACAGCCACTCATATACCCACTCACCATCTGATACAGACAGTCACACATCCACTCAGATAACATATGTTAGAAATAGTATCACTGATTAGTAGTACAGAAAGTATCTGATTTAAGTTCTGTAGTATCTTGGTATATATCTTTAAATCAAACAATCTTTATGAAACACTCACACTCACTGGATGATGTCATCAGTGATGTCATTTGAGATGCCATCAGTGATGTCATCAGTGATATCACTGACCATGTCATGAGTGATGTAATATGTGAGATCAAAAGCAGTGCATTGCGGGGATGTAAGTTACAGCTAGCTCAGGTAACTATAACTGCTGAATTTCTCAGGTTTGGGCGTGTAAAATGTAAGCCTAATTATGACATCCCTGTAACCTTTGTTTTTTTCAGTGAGTTTCTAAGGTTTAAAAAAATTATATTTCCTAACTATAACGTTGCTGTAACCTTTGTTTTTTTCATTGAATATATATATGATATGATGGATGATGTCATCAGTGATGTCATCAGTGACGTAATATGAGATACCATCAGTGATGTCATCAGTGATGTCACTGATCATGTTATGAGTGATGGAATATATGAGGTCATAAGCAGTGCATTGCGGGAGCGCAAGTTACAGTTAGCTCATTAACTATAATGGCAGAATTTTACTGGTTTTGTACGAGTGAAACCTGAGCCTAACTATAACGTCCCTGTAACCTTTGTTTTTTTCAGTGAATTTCAAAGGTTTTTTAATGTTAATTCCTAACTATAACATCCTTGTAACCTTTGATTTTTACAGTGAATTTCTATGAGTTTTTTAACTAGTAGCCGTGTTTGCAGAGTGTTAGAGAAAGTGGGTGGGGCCTCCAACCAGCTCTCAGGAATCCCACTATGTAGGACTTACAGGAAGTACCAGGAGGGCTGGATGAAAGTTTACAGCCGGTGCATGCTGCACCCCGACTGAGGGAGAGACACACTTGTCTTTGACTTTTTCTTGAATGTGAGCCTACCTAATACCAATAAAAAAAAATATTATGCACCTGGGGCAGATTTACTATTTGTTCATGCAGTGCAGTGCAGCAGCCATAAATGCTGTGCTGCATGAGAAGGAGAGAGAACAGGAGAGTGCCAAATTTACTAAAATATGGCACTCTCCTCCCCTTTCCCTAGCGCCAGCGCTGAAATCAGCTGCTGTGCACCACAGAGACACCTTTGCGCCATGGTGCAAGAGTGTCTCCTTTAGTCTAGCATAGGTTTTATACTGGAGGGGTACCCTTCCAGTACAAAGTACCATGCTTAGACAATCTTTAGCCCTTTTTCCTCTTTTTATGTGTGCTGTTAAGTGCAGCACATGTACAAAGTCAGAAAAGGATGGAGAAATGAAAGCATTTCTTCTTCCTTGCACCTACTTCAAAAGGGCGTTGTTTTCTGACGCTAAACCCTGTCTACTTTATTTAGCAAATAGGGTTTAGTGTCAGAAACCTTGGGTGGGTGCATGGGAACGCCCATGTTCCACCCATGGTACGCCCCCTTGGTGCTAAGTAATACAAAGCAGCGCTATCTGCTGCTTTGCGATACTTTCACGTTATTTCCAGTGCTGAACAAATTTAACGCTGGAAAGTAAATCGTAAAAAAACAATTTTGCGCCAATTTGCGTCACTTTTGTGATGCAAACATCCTAAAATCATAGTAAATTTCTCCCCTAATGCCACGGTTCTTGCGCTTTTAGATACTATATCCAATGTGTTGTTACCAGTTTTTACCATGCACATGTTTAACGACCTAGGGAGTTTGAAGGCTGTGTCACCCCTTTTGAGGTTAAAAATAATGACTTACAGGTGAGTGTAGGTGTCGACAGGTTAATGTGTTCAGGATCTTCCGGGCCCCCCTTCCAACCTTACCTGTTACATGAGCCCACAGGGTAACACCATTGGTCTGGCATGCCCTCTTTTATCCGCTCATCACGTGTTTGAATCCTTGCAGAGTAGATTTGACCTTCCATGCAAAGTATGGTAAATTGAGTACTTGTCAATTCTTTCCAGCATGTGCCTGAGCGTGGTAAAAACGCTCTATAAAAAATTACTTGTTTGTAGACACCTTTGTTTGCACCTATACACACCCCTGTGCACAGCTTTGCGGTTAGTGCCTATAGAAGGTATTCTAGTCTTTGCACCTATTGAATAATGCAGGACTTTTAGCTGGTTTCACTTTGTAGCCTCGACGTACACAATTGCCCCTCGCTTTCTGACCTACTGTCTTACTTCCCATTAAATTTTGGTTTCTGTTTGGCAGAGTTTTTTTGTCTCTGTCTGTCCCTTTCTTTGTGCTTTAAGTATTTATGTGACTTTTACTTATATTTTCCTGAAGGCCTGCATTAAATGGCCAAACTAACACCTAACATTGCGTGCAGTGGCGTAAAGCAAAATGAATAACAAGAGAGGGTGGGGGTTTTAGGTCCCTAAAACTCCCATATTCCATACATATCCATAGGTTTTAGATTTATTGCGGGCCCCCTGAGGAGTGCCACTGACTCAATGGCATGCATAAGTGTTCAGTTGAATTTGCTTTGGTCTTAGGTTTAGTGGTGATATGTACATTTTACACCCCACAACTACTTGGTTAAATTTTAAGTGTACTCCCATTTTTCCTATTGGTGTTGTTTTTGGGAACTGTGGCTGCTTTGTCAGGTCTTTTTGAAGAAATGCAACATGTTAGTGGTTGTTCATATCTTCAGACTCAGGTGGAGGATTGTGTTCAGAGGTGGTGTAATAAGTATTTTTTTTTACTGTAGCTGTGGTTTTCTAGATGGCTTCAGGTTATTGGGAGCACTCAAACACTTAGGCCCTGATTAGGATGTCGGGTGGACGACACCTTATCAGTCGGGAACTGCCCGAACTTAGGTCGGCAGTTCTGAACTCTCTATTAGGATGGTATTCGTTCATCCATTCTACAATGGAAGCTTGTGCAGTGGGCGGTAAAGGACCACAGCACACGCTTCCATTGTAAAATAGATATTTTTTAAATATCCCTGCACCATGTGGTAGGCACCTCACAGTGCCTGTCACATTGTGCAGGGATGTTTAGGGGGGCACGTAAGGTGCCCCGCAGGCCCAAAAGCGGAGGGGAAGGGGGCACTGCTAGGGACCCCCAAAAACACTTTCCGACAGCCTTTCAATGTCCGAAAGGCCGAGATGAAAGGGCTGTCAGAAACTGTCATCATAATCCCAACAGCGGAGCCGAATCTGGCTCTGCCGTCATTAGGGGATTATGGATTGCTTCTGACGCACCAACGGTCCCTCCGCCCGATGACTCCACCAGCCGCATAGTAATGCGGCTGGCGGACCGCAATGTCAGATGTCGGACGCCCCACAACCAATGGTTAGTCTGTTGCGCTACGCCCGACATCGTAATCAGGCCCTTTTGCTTTACTCGTTTCAAAATTGATACCAAAATAAAATCTCTCTGCAATGTTCTTTTTTTATTGGGAGTTTATCAACTCAGATAGGGTCCACATTTTTATTTATTATTTTTTTTTTACTCTGTCGCTCAGGAGTTGTGGTGAGGTGACTGTAAAATAAAGATTTATTCATTGGGTCATGGTCTGTTCTGATGCTTGTGAAAATCCACCGATCTGTCTCACTGCCTGGCCAGGTCTACCACCACTGATTTATGCAGAATATGTTTTTTTTTTTTGGAAGCTTGGTAATGTCCTCACACCCCACTGGGATGGCGGAACTCAGATATTCTTTAAAACTAGTGCAGTTGTGTCTGTCTGTGGGGGTGTCTGTGGAGCTGTGCTTTTCCAGACTCTGTATTCTCGTTTCTTGACCCCCCAAGTGTTAGCCTTCCTAGAGACATCAGAGCAGCAGCGGCTCCTCCTCTATGGCGGAGGAGCATTGCCCCACTGCTTTTGAGGAGTGTAAAGGAAAGGAAATATAAAATGATAATAACTTTGAGTTATTATCATTTTATGTTTTCTTTGAGGGTGGGCGAGGCTGCTCTGCTCACGGAGCAGGGCAGGAGTGGTTTGTCCACTCCTAAGTGCGCAATGACTGTTTGGTCGGCCCTCTTGGGCCACCCAAACCAGTCATGCACACTTTCCCCGATCTCCATGCAGGCTGCATTACAGCCTGCGTGGAAAACAAGCCTAGGCCCCAATTCCCTGGTTGAGCTTCGAACCAGGACGCTCGAAATCAATCACAAGGCCGCAATGCAGGGTTGTCATTTTCAGGGGAGCCTGAGTGCTTACCAATTACAACGCTGCATTTCAGAGTTGTGATTGGTCAGTGGAGCTTCCTGCCTGGCTTCCTGTCCCACAAGGATAGCAGGAGTAAGGAGCAGAGACGCGGAACCGGCGCCAGCGGCAAGGTAAGTTTATAGTAAAAGAAAATTTGTTGTGTTTTACAAAGTTCAACCTCGCACCGCACCCCCCTCACCTTCCCGCGACTGACCCCGCCCCGCCACCCACGAGTCATGCCAGCCGCCTCTGCATCAGAGAGGAGGGTCCACTCACTGCAAATCCTCTAGTGTTCTTTAGGCCACAGATTGCCCACCACCATCAGTTACCTGGAGGGTAAAAATCCCATTTTACAGTGGGTAAAGGGGTGTGTATGGTATTTGCACTGATGTGCATTGCCCTCCTATTTCATAATGCACTCGAGGTTTTGAGTTACCTAACAGGCTTGTTTCTAGAATGGACGCAGGTAGTTTTGTGTTTTACTAATGCCTTGAAGCACTAGAGGGAGAGATTGGACTGACTATGATATACTAAAGCGATTTCTTGGCCCGTGTTTTTGACCACATCTGAAAACTCTCCTGGTAATGTGAGGGGTAAAATGTGTTGCTTTTTTTTTTTAAGTGTTCTCACACAATGACTTAATCGTGGGCAGCATAGGAACACTTGATCATGTTCTATGATGCGTAACTGCACTTAAGTACTTGTCAAAGTATAGAAAACTTTAAAGGAATATTAGGGTTGCAGTTCTGCTTTGTTATAGGGTGCGCAGAAGGAGTGAATAGGCACACTGGTCACGCTTGTGTAATGTAGAACAGTAGAGACCCTCACTAAGAGCAGGAGCATTCCTATTGCTGCCTGTGCTCATCCTATATGGATGACCTTGGAGACTGGTACCGAGACTGGGGTTTTCTGGCAGCAGCCCTTGTTGGCTTGAGCACCTCCGCGGACAGGAAATGCTCAGTGTGCACTTAGAACTGGACCAGGATCATATCCCTCAAACAGGCGAGTGATGCCACGGATTCATCTTGTGTGGCTATGAGCCATCTTCCCCTAGCGCCTTGAAGCACTAGCGCGGTTACCCAATTGTGCGCAGTTTTACGCTTGCATGCTTTCCATCCCTCGTGGGCTGATGTACAGTACAAGATCACTTTTGTGTTTGTATTAATAAAAGAAATCTATTCTCATACTTGCGCTGTATTGTTCCATGGTGACCTGTGTTTTTTACACGGTGCCCTACCAGCTCTACGGGGGTGGGGGAGAGGTGAGAGGTGGAGACAGGCCTTTCTTTCTCTCTGTGATTGGGTTGTGGGTGAGGTGATGAGGCCGCGGATGAGACCTTCTAAATGGTGGTGGATGGTGTTTTTCCTTCAAAATGAATATCGTCGGTCGTGCTTCGGAAAAGGCAGCTTTCAATGCCTTTTCAAAAATGTCCTCGTTTTCTGCTGATGAGATGTGAGTGAAACATTCTTGTGAGCCTCTGAGGATATCAAAGAAGGGAGGAGACACAAAAAGAGGACCATTGTGTGTGTTGGTCCATTCGCATCAGGGTGCTTGGATTGATTGTTAAGCACTTGAGGCTGCCTCAAAGGGCACAAGGGATCTGGAGAAATGGAAGTGGGGAACTGGTAGAGCAGGGGTACCGATATCAAATGGGAATGGCTTTCCATATGGGTGGCGGGGTCTTCCCCCAAAGTAGCCTCACGGACCAGGTCGAAATGCATATTGGCTACCTAGGTGTGTTTGCCAGACAATGTATTCGGCGAGTGAGGATGCTCCCATAAATAAATTTAAGCCCCTGGGACCTGGCTCATCCGGGGGCTCAATTACAAACAAGCGCGGGGGACTGTGCCTGTTTTTGTTTTACATTTTTGTTGAGATTCGTGAATCTGTTGCGATTTTGCAACACAAATGTAAAAACTAAATGCTTTTTTGCCCTGGGGTCCCTCAGGGACCCCAGTCTCAGGGCAAGGGGGTCAGGGTATTCCTACCCTGCCCCCTTTTCTTTTTTCTTTTTTACTTTTTTTTGGGGATGTCACTGACCATGTCATGAGTGATGTAATATGTGAGGTCATAGGCAGTGCATTGCGGAGGCGTGAGTTATAGTTAGCTCAGGTACCTATAACTGCTCAATTTCTCTGGTTTTTTATGAGTGAAATGTCATCCTAACTATAACGTCCCTGTAACCTTTGGTTTTTTTCAGTGAATATATGTGTATATATATATATATATATTCACTGGAAAAAACCATAGGTTTTACAGACGGTATAGTTAGAAATTAGCATTTAAAAAACCTTTGCAATTCACTGAAAAAACCATAGGTTTCAGGGGCGTTATAGTTAGCTGGACATTTCACTCGTACAAAACCATAGAAATTCCACTGTTATAGTTAGTTCAGCTAACTATAACTTGCGCCCTCGCAATGCACTGCTCATGACGTGACATATTACATCATTCATGGCATGGTCAGTGACATCACTGATGACATCACTGATGACATCTGAAATGACATCACTGCTGACATCATCCAGTGACTGTGTGTTTCTGTAATTTTTAAATATGTTTTACATATATTCTTAGGTGTATTGAAGAATGAGTGGGTGTATAAGTGTCTGGATGGGGGATTTTACAGGTGGGTGACTGATTGTATAAGTGAGTGATTAAACGTGTCTTACTGAATGCATGGGTTAGTGACTAAACTGTGTGAATGTGTGTATCAGTCTCTCTTTTGTTGTGTAAGCTGCTACATGGGTTGGTCAGTAGCTACATGAGTGTTTATATGGGTTATTGATTGTTTGCCTGAGTATTTGTATGGGAGACTGAGTGTGTGTGTGGGTGGGTTGGAGGTGTGTGACTTTGTGCATTGATGTGTGAGTGGTTGATTTACTGGGTGTATGGGTTCAAGAGTGCATGTGGAAACAGCTGTATGGGTGGGTGAGTGTGTGTATGGGTGTGTTGGTGAGTGAATGGATGTCTCAATGGTACATGTGTGAGTAACTACATATGTAAATAGCAGTATATGTGAGTGATGCTGTATATAGATGAGTATATGTGACAGTGAGTGATTGTGAGAGTGGCTGTATGGATGAGTGTGTACTTGTATCAGTTATTATATAAGAGTAATTATGCGTTAGTATCTGTATGAATTAGGGAGGTGGTGTGTGTATAACTGTATAGGTGAGTAAATGGGAGTGTGATTGATTCTTTGCATGACTGACTATGTGTGTGAATAACTCCATGGATGAGTGGCGGTGTGTGAGTGTCTGAATAGGTGTATAAGTGCATATCATAGTGTTGTATTGATGAGTAACTGCATGTATAAGTGAATGTATGGGTGAATGAGTGGATGTGTGTGTAGACCTAGGAATCAAAGAGTGCGTATGTAGTAACTGGTATTGGTGTCTCGATGGTTTCGAAAATGGTAGTCTGTATTTTACAGTGGGTGTATTAAAGGTTATATTAGACTGTGAGGAGGTGCATCAGAGTTTCACGTGGATGATGTCATCAGTGATGTCATTTCAGATGTCATCAGTGATGTCATCAGTGATGTCACTGACCATGCCATGAATGATGTAATATGTGACGTCATGAGCAGTGCATTATGGGGCGCGAGTTATAGTTAGCTGAACTAACTATAACAGTGGAATTTCTATGGTTTTGTACGAGTGAAATGTCCAGCTAACTTTAACGCCCCTGAAACCTATGGTTTTTTCAGTGAATTGGAAAGGTTTTTTAAATGATAATTTCTAACTATAACGTCTGTAAAACCTATGGTTTTTTCAGTGAATTTCAATGGTTTTTTAAATGCTAATTTCTAACTATAATGTCCCTGAAACCTATGGTTTTTTCAGTGAATTTCAAAGGTTTTTTAAATGCTAATTTCTAACTACAATGTCCCTAAAGCCTATATTGTTTTTCACTAAATTTAAAAAAGACGTGCATACTTTTTCTAGTGAAAAACTAACTGTAACAGTAGTCTGTTATAAGTTATAATTTAACAATGTTTAAAACTTAATTAGCACTAATTAACATATAAGTGTGGAAAAAGTGTGACGGAGCAGCTATGATACCTGACTTCGAACAACAGCGTTCACAGTTCGATTACCGGCTCCAGCGGCACATTACCCACCACTATGTCACTGTGGGCAACACCTTGCTTAATCTTTCCGACGCCCCCGAGCGCCGGCATACCTTTCCAGGGTTAGCTGTACGCTTTACAAATGCTCGCATTTTTTTAATTTAAAAACATAGTGATGAGAAATATTATCACGTTTTTTTTTTCTTCTATTCTGATAGATCTTTTTTCTTATGTCTTCTATTTAGAATTACGGTAATCAATAAATGTATTTACTCATGAGAATGGAAATTACACTGTTTTCCGGGTAACAGTTTTTAAGCTCTCCAACGTATGTACATATTAAGGACCTTTACGTGTTAGGTTCGAAATCGAAACTTTTTCCGCTTCACATTTTGTAACTTTTCTCAACACGTGCACAAGTGAAACAGTTAAAACGTGAGCACGTGTCAACTGTAAAACGTGACATCTAAATGGGCGGAGCCGCATTTTCCTACCATAGACTACTGAATAACCAAAAAGTATATAAACCACACCCGTTGATAGATTAGTTTCGTTTTTGCGAGTTATTTACGCGTCTCCATTCAGTGATGCAGGTGCTCTTTTCTACAGTCGGATTCTTCTTTTGCGGCCACAAAACATAATCCTGAGTTGTAAGTTGTTTGATTATGCAATACTAGATATTTATAATACGTAGCTATTTGTCAATCTTTAAACACTTGTATTTAGAAAAAAGTGTTATTGGTTATTTTTGCCATTTATATGTAACGTCAGTAGCTTGTTTTCATAAACAGACAGAATACAGCAAACATTGTTCCTGTTCTGGCTAATTTGAGCTCATATAGTGTGACTTTGTATATTATAATATTGACACTGTACTTGACCTCAGAAGTGTTGGTGACCCGTCGGCGCGAAGACTAAAGATTTATATGTAACGTCAGCAGCTTCTGGTTTTTAGTCTATTTCTCCCTTGAGATCATATAGTGTGAGTATGTATATTGTAATATGAACATTTATACTGACCTCAGTGGAGTTTATGACCCGTCGACGCGAAGACTAAAGATTCATATTTAACGTCAGCACCTTCTCGTTCTTACTCTGTTTCTTTCTTGGGATCATATACTGTGAATATGTATATTATAATATTAACAGTCATTGTGATCTCAGAGCACTTTATGACCCATTGGCGCGAAGATGAAAGATTTCGAAGTCCCGCAGAAAAGAAGCTCTCAACATACTCATCGCTGGAAAGTATTTCGTTATTGATCTTGTTTTGTATTGATGACTTCATTTTCATTTTCCTTTTTGTGTGCCATCAGTGACACTGTGTATATTGTAAGAGTGTGATATTTCCACACAACAGGAATTGGAGATTTCTCGCCGCCAGGAGTAAACCATCTGAAATACAGTTTACTGACCTTTATAACTTACTTGATCAGATATTTTTACAGTGACAATATTTTTGGAAATTGCAGTTTAAAAAAAAATCGTTTCCATAGATACTTTCTTAGTGAATACCTTTGATAAACCGTACATTTCTGAATGTTTTTTTACTATTTCTATTTTTGTCTGTTGCGGTTCCTATTCACCTTCTCCCTATAGAATATATACGACCAGTAGTGTATATTATTATACTACTATCCTATATATTCTTAAAGGAGTACGTGATCTAAGCACTTCGACCGAACTTTCCCGAATTCTACAATAATAGAAATTATAAAAAATGATAAAGCGTACATTTCTATGTAATATAAAGTGATTTGTGTTTAACTGTTTTTTACTTGTTATTGTTCTTGTGACCTGAGATGATGTAGTGCGGGAGTGTTTCTTGTAGCACTTCTTTTCTACTTTATCTAAAAGTAACTCATGCCCTCTTATATTATCAAGAATATGGGGCAACACTTTTACAAACTATAGCAGAAAAAAAGGGAGGGTGTGCCCACCCTTAAGGGATATTTTATGAATTGCGTTTTTATTTGTCACGCCTTTGATATATACAGCTTCAGTTTCTGAACAAAGTATATTTGTAATTGCTTAATAAAAACTATTTCAAACCTAGACTGAAATTTTTGCTGCGCAACCACAGCTCCCCGTTAGAAAAGTAAACACCACATTATAACTAAACAGTGCTCCTGGGAAGTATCCCACCCGCAAACTTCCCCGCACCTACTCCGATCATTCCCCGGTCCTATTGTCTCTCAGCCCACCGCAGACGGAACCCCAATGCCTATCCTGGCGCCTCAATCCGCAGTCGCTTCTCGACCCAGTTTTTAAGGCGGAGATAGAGCAAGAGATAACTGACTTCTTCCTCCGTAATGAAGGCTCGGTCTCGCAATATTCTACCATATGGGAGGCTTTCAAAGTCACCATGCGGGGAATCCTTATGGCCAAGAGTGGAGGAGTACTCAAAGATATCCACAATACACTTCGTAAGTTGGAGGCAGATATAAAACAGACCGAACTACATATACAAGACACACCCTCCCCTGCACTGCGAGCGCACTTGCGCGCATTACTCACTGAATATCAGGAAACAGCGGAACGAGAGTGTAAATTCAGAGGGAAATATCACACAGCTCGCCGATATGGCGAGGGGGATAGACCGGGGCGGGCTCTGGCCTCCACTATTCGACCCCCTCGATTTACTAACACAGTGCTTGCTATTGAGGACGAGGATGGTCAGACACACACAAACTCTTCCGACATACTCGCCGCCTTAGAAGGTTTTATAGGACACTGTACACCTCTCACCGACAGACCCCGGCAGACTTTGATCCCTTTTTTGAGGACACCGCCATAGCCTGGTTGGGAGATGGTCAAAGAGAGCTTCTCCTGGCACACCACGAAGACGAAGAGATCACTTCTGCAATTATGCAGCTACAATCCGGAAAGGCTCCAGGCCCAGACGGCCTCCCAGCCGAATTTTATAAAACATATCAGCACTTACTGCTTCCGAAACTGAGACATGTATTTGAGGAAGCCCGAGAGACTGGCGCTCTTCCCCCCTCCATGCGCGAAGCGCTCATAATTTCTCTGCCTAAGCCCGGCAAACCACCCTCGCACTTAGATTCGTACCGGCCCCTATCCCTTATAAATACGGATGCTAAAATCCTAGCCAAACTCATTGCCAACCGCATCCGTCCACTGATGCCGGTGCTGGTCCTACCGGACCAGTCGGGCTTTGTTCCCACCAGAAGTACGGCCCACAACCTGCGAACCCTATTTGCACTGATGCATGACATCGACCCGGACGCTAATGCGGCTGCTGTATTCCTAGATGCCACCAAGGCATTTGACTCCCTAGAATGGGACTATCTCTCATATGTCCTGGTGCGCATGGGATTTCCGGCCCCCTTTCTGGATTGGATCACCCTGCTCTACACCGGCCTCCGTGCCACTGTAATGGTAAATGGGCTCCGCTCTTCCTCATTTCCACTGGGCAGGGGCACCAGACAGGGATGTCCGTTATCCCCCCTCCTTTTTGCCCTAGCAGTAGAACCCCTGGCTGCTAAAATCCGACAACACTACCGCGAATATGCCATAATCTACCCGGAACGGCAAATACTAATATCCTTATATGCAGACGACATCACGCTCTATCTGCGTGAACCTGAGATGAGCTTAAATCCTATTCTTCGCCTGTTTCTGTTGTTTGGACAACTGGCTGGAGTGAATATCAACTGGAAAAAGTCCCAGATTTATCCCCTTACTGCTGCTACACAAAAATTCCATCCGGACTTCCCTCTTGATTGGAGCACTGACACTCTCACCTACTTGGGGATAATCATTTCTCGCAGCCGCGAGGAACTTATGCGGGCTAACTATGGACGGGCACTGGACTCTATCACTGATAAAATAACACGCTGGATCGCGATGCCCCTGTCCATGGCGGGCAGAACGGCTATAATTAAAATGGTGATTTTACCTAAACTTTTATATCTCTTTGTGAATATCCCGTACGCTCCCAGCCGGCATTTCTTTTCCGCGATAAAGACTCAACTCATTAGACTCACATGGGGGGGTAAACAAGCCAGGCTTCGGTGGAACATACTTACACGGCCGTTCGATGCCGGAGGCTTCGCTATTCCAGACATGGCATTATACTTTAGTTGCGCGCAGGCACACTATGCCACATATTGGATGAAACCCCCTCCTTTCATGCCACATCTTGCAATAGAAGATGGATATATGAATCCCATCCCAAGGTCCCGCGCTGCCTGGCCTCCACCACCGTCCAGTGCACCGTCAGCGCATGGCACGACCTCGCCAAAGCTACAGAAACCACACTAATGTACTCTCCGCTTCTGCCCCTTTCTGGGCGGAAAGACATCCCGGTTACGGAGGAAGGCGGCTGCCGTCGACTCCTTCGTAAACTTTCATCCACACCTGGGGCCATTTATACACTAAAGGAACACTAAAGGAACATTTAATACCTCTGAGGAATTCTTTAAGGATGTCAATCCCACCCCCTTGGAACGCTTCTACTATATAAGGCTCCGATAAAACATAAGATCCCTTACGCCCACCTTTCCCCTAGAGCCCCCACCCATGCTCCCGCTCCATGCGTTACTGCAACAGGACACCCCCGCACATGTATTGTCACTTCTATATCGCACGGTTCAGAATGTTAGGGAATATGGTCCCCCCCTGGCTCGTCAGCGGTGGGAGGAGGAATTGGGATACCCTCTAACTGAGGAACAATGGACATTTTGTTATAGGCAAACGGGCGAAATATCCGCTAGCAGTAGATACCGTATGATTCACTATAAATACGTACACCGCCTGTATTACACTCCCGCACGCATGCACCGACTGAAGCTAAGAGATAACGCTCGATGTGAACGCTGCGGACGTGAGGGAGCGGACTTTATGCATCTGGCCTGGGACTGTCCTCCTGTACAGGGATTTTGGGCGGCGGTCCTGACTGCACTAGACCTCATGACGGGAGTCCATATCCCTACTGATCCCCTCACTGCCCTGCTAGGATACACTAAACTCCTCGCAATAAACATTCGCAGATACGCCTCCCTTGCGCTCCTTCTAGCCAAACGGAGAGTTGCTTGTAGATGGGGCAGGGGACGGGCGCCGAAATTTAAAGACTGGATGCATGATCTGATCTATTGTCAAGAACAACTACATACATATGCCGACCTTCAACCCCCCTCATCACGACCAAGAGACATCTGGGGTCCACTACACACTTATCTATTAGAACATACAGCAGACGAAGACGACACAACGTCACATTAGACGCATGGCACCCCCCCTTGACGGAGTTGGCACCCTCGCCCTTGCTCATATCCCCTAATAATTGTGACGGGACACTGAAGAAGGCATTCCGACTACACTAAACGTCTAAACCCGGTCAGAATTTACGTCTTACATCTGATGGTTTCTGTATATTGGTGTATGCATCTCTCTCAATTGTTCTTATTGTCTTAATGAAAGCACTCCGCCAGAATTCTATGCAGCCTGAGTATAACACACTTGCTGTTTACATACCCACATTATCCTCATAACGCGGCCGGTCCGAGAGGGTTGTAGGCGGCTTGCTGTGTATCTCCCCACCCTCCTCCAGTATTGCCTACACACAGATGCTACTACGATGCCGGCCACAATGTGGGTGTAGGCAGATAGCTGTGCATTAAGCCTTATTTTGTCTTTTTGTATCTTTTCTTATTTTAATAAAGGTTTTTGAAACTTAAAAAAAAAAAAAATCGTTTCCATAGATACTTTCTTAGTGAATACCTTTGATAAACCGTACATTTCTGAATGTTTTTTTACTATTTCTATTTTTGTCTGTTGCGGTTCCTATTCACCTTCTCCCTATAGAATATATACGACCAGTAGTGTATATTATTATACTACTATCCTATATATTCTTAAAGGAGTACGTGATCTAAGCACTACAACCGAACTTTCCCGAATTCTACAATAATAGAAATTATAAAAAATGATAAAGCGTACATTTCTATGTAATATAAAGTGATTTGTGTTTAACTGTTTTTTACTTGTTATTGTTCTTGTGACCTGAGATGATGTAGTGCGGGAGTGTTTCTTGTAGCACTTCTTTTCTACTTTATCTAAAAGTAACTCATGCCCTCTTATATTATCAAGAATATGGGGCAACACTTTTACAAACTATAGCAGAAAAAAAAGGGAGGGTGTGCCCACGCTTAAGGGATATTTTATGAATTGCGTTTTTATTTGTCACGCCTTTGATATATACAGCTTCAGTTTCCAAACAAAGTATATTTGTAATTGCTTAATAAAAACTATTTCAAACCTAGACTGAAATTTTTGCTGCGCAACCACAGCTCCCCGTTAGAAAAGTAAACACCACATTATAACTAAACAGTGCTCCTGGGAAGTATCCCACCCGTAAACTTAATAAAAAGAAGACCGCAACACACTTTGGGGCATATTATCAACGAGGCGATAAACAATTATCGCCGCTTTTGCGTCCGTTTTCGGACAAAAAGCGGCGATAATTTTATTGCCTAATCAGCAAGGTCACGCTATTGCGTGAATCCTTGCATTATCGCCCTTTCCCCCAACGCCCATCTTTGCATCTCTAATGAGATGCAAAGTGGGCGTTACTGGGCGTACCCCGGATGGACTATGTTGCAAATATCGCTGATGTTCACATCGCGATATTTACAAGGCAGCCCACATGATTTTAGCAGAGGTTAGATTTTGGCGAAAACGGCCGTTTTCGCCAAAATCTAACGTCTGCTAAAATCCTGACTTAGCCATCCCTAACATAGGGGTGGATTCTGCTGATACGACCACAGGGTCGTATCAGCAAGTAGTTATCGCCGTTTTGCAGGGAACATCGCTGGAAAACCAGCGATGTTCCCTGCAAAACGGTGATAACCTCGCTATCTCTGGAATTTTTATCGCCCTGGAGAAACTCGTTGTTAATAACGTGCTACCAGGGCGATAAATTCCAGAGATAGCCTGCGATAGGGAATTCGTCGCTACGCACGGCCAGCGATAATTATCGCTGGCCGTTGATAATATGCCCCTTAGTTATTTTCCCGCTGTGATTTGTACACCCCACGCCAATTATATAAATGGCCCTTAAAATATATAAAAAACTATTTTTACCTTCACAATCCCTCTCCACCACCTTGTGACCACTGTACAGAGTTAATAGTGTTCCTACCCTCCCCGCGACTACTTTCTTTTCCCGTACTCCATTGAAGTGAGTCACAAAATGGTTCACAACAGTGAACCGTTCCCAGCCAATAATGAACAAACTTGTACTAGGAACAGTTAAGCCAATAAAATGTCCATGGTGTTCCGCAGAGGGGGAGGGAATAGCTGCCAACACTTCTACTTTCAATGGTTTACAGCCAATGAACATTAAGCTTGGGAAGGTCCTGCTTGGAACACGTTACCCAATCAGATGTTCCTGATGCTCCGCGGAGGGGGAGGGAATGGCTGGCAACACTTCTACTTTCAATGGTTTACAGCCAATGAACATTAAGCTTGGGAACGTCGTGCTTGGAACACGTCAACCAATAACATGTGCCTGCTACTCCGCGGGCGGGGAGGAAATGGCTGGCAACACTTGTACTTTCAATGGTTCGCAGCCAATGAACATTAAGCTTGGGAAGGTCCTGCTTGGAACCTGTCAGCCAAACAGATGTCCCTGCTACTCCGCGGATGGGGAGGAAATGGCTGGCAACACTTCTACTTTCAATGGTTCGCAGCCAATGAACATTGAGCTCGTTGTTGGAACACCTCAGCCAATTAAACGTTAATTTTGTTCCAGACACACCAACAGAACACGCCCTCCACATAATATTAATTTACGTGTAAGAAAGTGACACTGTTCGTGATAAAAGTGAACACCGCATTATAAGTAAACATTACTGCGCATTATATTAAAGGAAGGCTGCAATACGGCGCATTGTTATTTTCCCGACGGCATTTCCAGAGCCTACGCAACCTTGCCGCAATACCGCGCACCGTTGTTCTGCGGACGTGATTTCCACGTCTGCGGACGTGATTTCCACAGCCTACGCAACATTCAAACTACCTGCCTCTGCACCGTACAGACTGCTTAAACTAAGACCACAGTGTTCCTACTATACCCTCTTATACAATTTTTCTCTTTTGTTTCGCCCTACGCCTTTCAACTCAGTCACAAAATGGCTGCCAACACTTCCTAGTTTGAACAGTTCGCAACCAATGAGCTGCACGCTCGCTGTACAGACTGCTTAAACTAAGACCACAGTGTTCCTACTATACCCTCTTATACAATTTTTCTCTTTTGTTTCACCCTACGCCTTTCAACTCAGTCACAAAATGGCTGCCAACACTTCCTAGTTTGAACAGTTCGCAACCAATGAGCCGCACGCTCGTGCTCGTAACGCCTCAGCCAATCAGATGTCAGAATTCTCAAATATCGATATCTGTAAATTTTGATATTTCTCTAGAACTACTGAACGGACTTACCCCATTTAAACAAAAGCGTGCTTTCTGGACCAAGACCTTTCTCCCTGCCAAATTTGGCGTAATTCTGTTCAGCAGTTTGAGCTGTAGCCTTGTCTAAAGTTTCCTATGGAAATTGCATGGAGAAAACACGTTTTGGGACCCCCCTTTTTTCTCAGCCCCCCCTTCACGAATCACCCCCAAACTTTCAGGATAGGAGCTCACCTGAAAAGAGGAACTTTTTGGAAAATTTCATAAAGATTCGTCAAACGACGCCAAAGTTATAAGCACATCAAAAAATGCTTTTCCTATGGAAACGTGGTCCTAACTATAACTATCTACTGGCGACCGCCAGTAGATAATAACAGGCGAGCCACCCATGTAATTTGCATATGAATAAGACTCATGTAGAGTCAAAACGCGTAATGCTATTTGGTCTGCTACCATTAAAAAGACTTGTCACGAAGGATTGGCTGGAGGGCTTGCTTACACAGTTCCGAAAGGTGCAGTTTGTGTGATTTCTTCTGGAATATATATATATATATATATTACCTACTGGCGGTCACCAGTAGGTCGTTATAGTTAGGACCTTGTTTCTATTCAAAAATCCTTTTTTTCTTTTGCCAATATCTTTGGAGCCGTTTGACGAATCTTCACGAAATTTTCAAAACTAATGACCAGCTCAGGTCAGCTCCTGTCTTGAAAGTTTGGGGGTGATTCGTCAAGTGGGGGCCAAGAAAAAAGGGGGTCCCAAAACACGTTTTCCCCATGTTAATTTCCATAGGAATTTTGGAACAGGCTACAGCCCGAACTGCTGAACGGAATTACACCAAATTTGGCAAAAAGGTAGCTCTTGGTTCAGAAAGCGACCTTTTTTTAAATGGTGTAAATCCATTCAGTAGTTCCTGAGAAATAAAAAAAATTAAAATATCGATATCTGAGCACTGAGGAGGAGCCGCGAATCCTCCCGAGCATGTGCTTCATTCTTATTGGCTGCCAAAACTCTAAACCACAGTGTGTTGGCAGCCACACATCAGAAAGGTTGAAAAATGTTGTAAATGTAGGAAAGGGGTCAGGGCAGAAACACCCTGACTCCCTAGGACTGGTCAGGGGGTCCCACAAGGACCCTCAGGGTCAAAAAAAGCATTTTTTTTGTTTTTTCGGCAGAAGTCGCACTGGGTGCATGAATCCCGCCGAGAAAATTTAAAAAAAACAAAGCGCAGTCTCCCGTGCTTCGTTTTCCTTAAGCCCCCGGGTGGGCCAGGTCCCAGGGGCAATGTGTTATTATATAGCGGGGGCCCACAGGGGCCCTCGCAGCCCCGGGGACTGCCACCTCCCTGGGGCTTTATCGATAATGTGTGGGGGCACTCAGCCCCACCGCAGCCCTGGGGACCGCCACCTCCCCGGGGCTTTATTTTTATAAGGGTGGTGGGGCCTCGCGGGCCCCCCAAGCCCCGGGGACCACCACATCCCACGGGCTTTATTAAAATAGGGTGGGGGGGCCTCACGGGCCCCCCCAAGCCCCGGGGACTGCCACCTCCCTGGGGCTTTGATAAATAATTAGTGTGGGGGGGCTTGAGCCCCCCCACACTGCCCCAGGCACCACCACCTCCCCGGGGCATTGAATTTGTAAATATGGGGGTCCGTTGTGGGCCCCGGGGACAACCACCTGGGCTATTTTCAAGAAGGGAGGGGGCCCCGTGGCCCCCTCCTGTAGCCCTTGATGGCCCTGGGGACCGCCACCACCCAGGCCGGCTCCTGCAATGTCCCGGGGTGCCCACCCCGGGATACTGCTGTTTGCTATGGCAGGGCGGGAGCATGGCTCCCGCCCTGTCATAGCAAACACTGCTTTGCTTCGTTGAAGCGAGAGCAGGTAACCTGCTCTCGCTTCAATGAAGCAAAGCAGAATTGCTTTTGGGCAAGGGGAGCTGCATGTTAGCAGCTCCCCTTGCCCAAAAGCAATGCCGGCTCCGCAGGAGGCGGGGAGCCTGCAGGGACCGTGGGGGCATTGGGGCTCCCCCATGGTCCCCAATGCAGAGGCCAGGCCCCGGGGATGGGGTCAAATGGGGGCAAATACTGAATAATGGAAGTGGGGTGTTTTTTTTTCTTTCGAGTTTGGAGTCGCGGCCCCAACGCGGCTCTCAGCGTGGCCCCCGTATAACGTCGCATTGGATTCATGAATTCATCTTAAATAATTAAGTAGTATATAATTTAGAAGGTAGTGTTTTATTTGTGAAGTTGTTTTAAAGAGTTACTGTGATTGCAGTTAATGACAAGATTACAATGTATAGAGTTGTTAAAAATATATAAAATTAAAAATTAATAGTTAAACTTGAAAATTGTATTGTGTTGTAGTACATTGAATTCCTGCTTTTGCAGATTCGCGTCAGGTGCGCGAATCCACAAAAAATGTAAAAAAAATATGTATGTGTAAAAAAAAATTTATATTCACTATTATGTTATAGGGTGGCTCTAAAAAGAGCCCCTGTTTTCACTATGAGTTTGTTGTAGCTACATGTAAGTGCGGATGTGCAGCTTTAGGTTGTTGAGAAAGACTCTGGGGTATATTCACAAGAACGTGTGCTAAACATCTCCATAAAATGTTAACGCAACTTTACACATCACAGTCTATCGCGGGAAAATAACCCCGTGTTAACGTGGAATTCACAACACAGCGGTACCATGCAATAGTTTGCCGAAAACGTGGCCAATGTCCGCGATACAACCACCGCGACAGAGATAAAAACACAAACCCCAACGCAAAAAAACGTGCGATGAGCCCATTCGCGATGAGGAAAGCAGCGATAAGCAGCGCCAGGCCCGCGACACACACACGGCAGGCGGGAATAAGCACAACAAAAGCAGGAAAAAGGAAGACAAACCAAACAGAAAACAACAGTGAAGCACAATGGAGGCAGCCGGAGCTAGTACACAACCCCACAAGCCCTATTGGCAACAAAACATTGTACATGGCAGTCCATCGTGGACAAGGTGAATGCAGCCGGAGAGTGGAGGAGGACAATGGAAGAAAACCAGAACAGCTGGAATGATGCGAAACGCAAAAACAAGCAGAAACACGCCAACAACCAGAAGGCAGCAATGCACACCGCAGGTGGGAGTCCAGCGCCACACCAGGAGCTGGATGACATGGAGGAAATGGTGTCCACCACATCAGTCTGGAGATGGTGGCAGGAGTCGGGGACTGGAAACTGCTCAAAATCAACAGACACAACAGCAACAGGGAGAGGAACGACCAGAGACTGGGGGGACGGGGGGAGATGGGCACAATGGCACACATGCACAATTAAGCACAGCACAACTGCAGACAAACCATGCCCAAGAGTAACAACACCAACCAAGTCACACAAGTCACACAAGTCGGCAATATCACACCACTGAAAAAGCACAGAAGTGAAAACCACACTGCCTGAAAGGGAGAAGGGTGAGCCAAATCAGAGCTGAAGGGCCATCTCACACACAATGCAGCACACACACATAGGAAGCAGAGCACCCCAACATCAAACACAAAGTGGTACAAACACCAACATTTGCACAACCGAACACAGGACACAAGTGCACCCGCTTGTGGCCGGTAAATGGCCATACGCATCTAGCAAAGCACGAAACAGGGACATGATAATGCACAAGTACCAACCCACAGCCCTGATGGGGTAGCAATGCATGTATGGCAGGGACCCAGATAGGCCTTGACACACACATTTGCATACATATCAACACTCATCACAGTTGTAGACAAGTGAAGGTGCGGAAACATCATCAACAATTGCGTGTCAGTACGGCCAAGAAAAGTGCCACAACATGCAGACCAATGCAACAGCATGTCTGAATGAGGAACGTTGGAAAGCGCCCATGTCCACCCCGGGGGAGTCCATCACCCACACAAGTCAGTGGCAACGCGCGTTGGTTGTCCGCGCATGTATCCGGAGTCCAGGCCAATGCAGCCATGTCCACTGTCGTCTTGGGACATGTGACCAGATCCCCAACATGCAACCAGGTGCCGGGACACGTGCAATGGGTCACATTCAGTTGTGGCTGCAGGTACGTTGTCACTCGTCCATTAACGTGAGTGCAGCAGCGTAGGCCAACATTTCCATCCAACATGAGCTCGTTGTCGACTACATCTAACATGTCAGCGACGTAACCCATCAGCTGTCCCGGACAGATGTGCTGACTCCAACCCCTGGCCCCAATTGACACTAAAGCCCAATAGGGGAGCGGCTCAATGTGGTCACTGCACATGACGACGCGTGCAATCTCCCAGGTCCAGTTGCCAGCATGCATGCCAATCATAAAGGCATGCCATAAACGGGCATCACGGTGACACACCTGGTCGTCGGCCAACAGGGGGCGCACACACCTGTCGAAATCCAGGTCAGCTACTGTTACGTTGGAGAGGCAGACATCCATGGTCCACTCGAATATGCACGAGCGACAATGCAACACAGGCTGAATGCAGGTGACGTTGGCAAGGCGGAAGCTTAGCCGGTAACTGATCCGCAGCACTGCCAATGGCAGTGCCCCCAGTACATGCAGCAGACGTGCACAGTACCGGTCCACATGAATGGAGTTGTGCATGTGTCTGGGATGGTCTGCCATTGCGTCAGTGGCTCTGCTTGAAGCGGCACCGTGCTGACCCACGCCAGTCCTGTGGATGAAATGGCACAGCTCGGATCAATGAGCAGTGTCTGTGTGCAACGGGTGCAGGCCTGGGGTGGGGTGGGAGTACGTGTGAAGGCCATTTCACGCACGCTAACTACGACCAAGGACTTCTGTGTGTGGGATGTGTACACGTTGGTCTCACGTCGGGCAGTGCGTAGTGTGGGAGTCACCAGCAAATGCTATCGTATCTGTCAGGGGGTGCTGGGCACATGCAAGTCCCAGCTCAGAGCTGCAGATGTGCTTCCGCCTGATAGTTCAGACAAAGGACCTTTCATCCCTACAGTAACTTTACCATCTGCTTGCATACAGGAGATGTACAGAGGCCTGTCGTGGGTGGGGTGGGATGTCTGCGACCCAGGGAATCATGGATGATATGCCGAGCACGTGGCACATGAGCGGCCTCACTGTGTGTTACGTTGCCTCACAGCTGCTCCTCCCTCCCACGAGCCCCCACACTTGTGTGCGCTGCACGGTTGTATCACGTGCACTCCTACGGCACACCATTGTCATGCCTGTCTGCGCATGTCCAGCGGCATGCCAACAACACCGTGAAGCTGGCCGATGAGGGTGTGCAGCCACGTGAGTGTAGGCCAATGGTCTGGACAGGGCGGAAACAGGTGTACAGTCCATGGCTGGCTGTGATCGTGCTGCGATTGAGGCTAGGCATCTGACTTATGCAGCCGCAGGACTGATACACATAACACTTGGCATGTATGAGCCAAGACCCCGAGCAGTCTTGCGCTCCTACATTTCCCCATACGTGCGGGCCCGCCCTCCGGGTGCATGCTACAGTGCAACATCGACTACTGTGGCCCTGGTTGTGACAACACTCCAACACAGTGACACGCTTACTGCACTTCCTGCTCAAGGCCAGACCAGAGCCACGCCCTGAGCCCCCTGCCAAATCAGCACACCCCGGCGCTGACCTGATGTACGCCGGACCAGCACACGCCACTTGTGCATGCAGGGGGGGGCAGGCGAAGCTACATGTCCAAGGTCTTAGCCACTGCTGAGGTGACATGGTATCGTCCGCTGAAGACAGCACACTGTGATGTTGCAGGGCTCGGGCCCATCATGCTGACATAATGACCACACAGACACACTTGCTTAGATGGTGTGAATGGCTACGGGCACGTGCGCCCGGGCACTTTTATTAGCAGGCTCACATTTCGAGTGACACCTGTGTTGGATGTGTGTGGGGTGCGTGTACACCAGCCGTCATGGAGTGCCTGGTGCAGTCAAAAAACAACAACAGAGTACATCGTTAAGGACACAATCATTCAACCATAAAGGCTCCATGACTTGACCTGCACAGAGTTAGTGGCCCCGGATGCACAGCTTCCTGCATGGGCCTACCGCCACAGGCCGCTGACTTGCGGTGCACTGGGGCAGGGTCACGAGAGCAGAGCAGGTTCTCATAGATGACAAATGGGGTTGTCGCGGAGTGTCTCGGTGGACAGAGGAAGGTGTACCCCCAGGGCATGATGCAGAGGGCAGAACCACGCAGAAACAGTAACTATGGTGGAGATGAATGGAACAGACACATGTCGAACACCAAGTCCATCCCAGCAAGATGATGATGCAGACAACCCCCAGGCCATGGACTCAGACGCCACCAAAGTCCAACCAGAAAGTGCCAGTGACTCATTGCGCACAGAGTTGGGATGCTGCCTGCGATGAGGCGTGTCCAATGGTGTGGACTCCTCCATATCTTACCCAAGAAACAGTTCCACATGTGTGACCTACTGGACCGCAGTGTAGGCCGGGGGCAGCGGTCAGCACGGGCCCACAGACATGTGTTGTGTGCTTGCGATGCAGGGTTTGGGACACTGATCGAAGGGAGTTCAGTGATATAAACTCTGCGATAAACATCTGGTCACTGCCGTTCTGTACTCAAGACACAGTTCCACATGTGGGACCTACTGGACCGCAGTGTAGGCCTGAGCCCTCATCCAAGTGTCGCCGGCTTGCGTTGACCAGGGTTAGTGGCACCACGTGTCACAGGCTTGCAATGTAGACTTTGGCTTCACTGATCGGAGGGAGTATAGTGATGTGGATGCTGCCACAGACTTGGGGTCACTGCCATTCAAAAATCACGACTCAGTACAACATGTGCCAACAACTGGGCCGAAGAGTACGCCGGTGGGGTATGTCAACGAGAAAGGATTACTGTGGGCCAGCATCTTGGAGGCCAGCGATGGTCTGCGGAGGCTGCAAAAGTCGCGGGACTGGGGCTTGGAGCTTGCACCGGCACGTGGTGGGCCCTCTTTGACACATGCCGGTGTCGGCAGGTGAGCGGAGCCTCCTTGGTCTGCTGCGGCAGGCATAACGGGTCTGGGGACCAGCGGCCCGGGGTGCAGCAGGCACACAGGGACACAGGCCCTGCCGCGCACGGCGCCGGCCTGGTGGTGGGCTGAGAGGCGCCGCACTGGCAGACACGTTGGCCATTCCGAATGAGAACCACGCCCAGTGAGACAGGCTTTTTATTCACACCCCTACGCAGGCCTGGCGTACGCAGGGCCAACCCACTCTGCCCGTGCATAGAGGGGGGGACGTAACGAGCGACATTTCTGAGTTCTTCCCCACAGCCTGTGGGGACATGGTAGCGTCCACTGGCCACTACACTCCATGCACCAGCAGGTAATGTCCACATGGCCATTTCCGTGGTTTGCACACTGAAGTCTGTCCGACACATCCACGCCACACTTGGCATTGGGTAGGTTCTCATTCATTAGTCACTTGCCGCTCTCGCACATGCCTGCTCCAAGCCTCTCCTCACATTCTGCTATTGTGTGGCTGTGGTGCCATGCCGCGGCTGGTTTGTGTGCATGGCAAGCCCAGGTTCCCAATGGAGTCATGTTGTTGTGTCTGGTCGGTTGGCATGTTGTGTGGCAGGTTGCATGTAGTTTTGCTGCGTACCCATTGCCAGTGTCGTGAGTTGCATGACTGTGAAGTGGAGGTGTGTGGTGTGTTCATTTGGTACTTACCAACGAGCACTGCATTTTCATAGGTGCCATCCTGGGAGCGCTGGTTAATGATAGACTGTCGGGAGATGTATGAATCATGCCCACTGCCTGGGGAGTTGGCCACAACTTGTTGAGTGGTCCACTATTGCCTGCACATTGATGGAATGCGTGTGCTTTCTGTTGCAGTAGTTGTGTGCAGTGTCGGCAGGGGGCACGAGGGGTACATGTGTGCAGTAGATTGCCCCCAACACGTGAGGGAATCCAGCTATGGCGTAGAAGCCTTGCTTGTCTCCAGCTGCTCCAGCTGCTCCTGCGCAGTGTGGGTGAAGTGGAGGTGCTGGGGTACCAGGCTGATGATGGCATCCAGGACAGGTGTGATGAACTTGGATAGGGCTGGCTGTGAGACTCCTCCAACTCTGGCAGTTGTGAGTTGGTAGGTACCAGAGGCCAACATTTCAGCACAGCCGGCAGCTTTGTCTGCGGAGGGATGTTGGTTGTCCGCTGTGTTGGTACTGTCAGCCGGTGGACGATGTGGGTCAGGATGCTGGGGATGGTTGTCCTTTTGGGCCTGTAGTGGGCAATGGCCTCCTCTGGTGTTAGGTCTGTGCGGCTGGTGCGTTTACGGTGGGTCCGCTGTCTTTGTGTACACTGCCTCTGTGGTGGTCTGGGGGGAGGGTGGGGCGGGTCCTGGGGGTGGTGGCGGGCCTGGGGGTGGTGGCAGTGGGTGTTGGGGCCCTCATGGGTCTCCGAGCTGCATGATCATTGGCTCCATGGCATCTGTGGGTCTTCAGATGTGGCTCTTGGCTGGGCTCCCTTTCATACTGCAGGTAGTCGTCCTGCTTAACACCAGCAGAAGGCAGGTGTTAATTCCCTGCTGCTACCGCAGCTTATCGCCTGTTTTTGGTTCGCATCGCAGATCTGGCAGTTTGTTGTGAAAGTGGTGTTGTGGTGTTTTCGTGAGTTTATGCACGGGAACGCCTACTATGCATCTCATTAGGGTTAGTTGGTGGTGTCACCCGTGGAGATAAATTTTGCGGCAGTTATCGCGGGAATACTGGCGATGTCTGCAGTTTGCACCAGCTTGTGAATGGGGCGTTAAATCTATCTCCACTTTTGATGCGTTAAGGTGGCGATAACTCGGCGATTAGTCCTTGTGAATATGCCCCTCCGTTTCCTTGATCTGTGAAGTGTACTCCATCACTTCTGTAGATGTCATCCATATCAAAACGTAGATTGTTGTTATAGATGGAGACCATCCTATGGTCTCTGAGGTAAGCAGAAACAGCTTTATTGAAATTTTTTCTAGCTTTCTCAATCTGTGGACAGAATTGATTTGACCACTTCATTTCTGTCTTTGGCATATATTAGAGTATACAAAGACAGTTTGAGGTAAAAGCAACATCAATTGTGCAAAGGTGTCCTTCATTAGCATTTCCAGACCTACCCCAGTCAATGTGCCTGGGTCATTGCCACCACAGTGCACAATCATGAGGTCAGGGTGTTGGAGATGCAAAAAGGTTTTAAGCAAAGGCATCAATTGATGCCACTTTAATCCTCTCTGTTCAATCCATGTAATATCCACATTTTGCAAAGCTAGGTCTTTGCCAATACCTCTGCATTCAGCATACCTTTTGCACCAGAAAACATAGCTGTGTCCAACAATCCATACTGTAAGCATCTTGAAGGGATGTCTGGAAGTAATGAAAAGATGTCTGTAGCTGAGGTAGTCAGTTGGTAGAATGAGAGGTATCTAAAATGGTGGACAAGATGCTGTTTTTTAAAAAGTAGAGAATTGATTGGCTGTTTAAGAAGATTGTAAACTCAAAAATAGGGTGCATGTTCCTTTCTTTAAAAAGCATGTTCCTTATTGATTAGTAGAAAATGTTTGAAAGGTACAGTAGATAGGATAAGGAGATATTTTGCAAACGTCAACCACACCTGCTGTTTGCATTTGTAACCTTGTGTGCTGGATTTGAAAATATGGTGAACTCGTGACCTGTCAGTTCAGTTGAATGTTCCATGAACTGTTACTATGGAAACTGTCATTAAGCAGAATGGGGAAGGGTTGAAACTTAACTGTGGACTTAAAAGGTGAAATTTTAATTTATCTATAGGTGATATGTTATTAAAGTATAATTTCCCAAGTCAGTACTATCTTTAGAAGTGGTGTGTTGTTAAAAAATAGTGGTATTTTTATTTGTAATATATTTTTGAACTCCCATATGGATTTGCGGCTTCATCGCGTTGGTGCACGGTGGAGTCGCGACTCTAAAAAATTCCAGAACCAGTTTGTGCACTTTTAGAAGTCAGTTGGTAAGGGTTAATATGTTTAACCAATAGAAATGTGTTTTATAATTTGAAATAATGTAGGAAGCTATGTGATTTGTTACTTACATGTATTTGTGTGGAGAAAGAGAGGGAAAGTTTACCATTACTGGTTTTACCTTGCTGAGAGTGGTGCATTACATTGATTGTGTGCATAAGAAAATCTTTTATGAGTTTGTGATATTTTAAATTCTACAAATAAATTTGGAAGGTGAGTTATAAATTTGTGAGGTGTATTATGTATTAGGTTTATTTTTAATCTTTAAAAAGTATTGATGAACTGTGATGTGTATTGTAGTTTGTTTTATTGTAGTTAAATGTTGTTTGAAATAGATTTTGTATAGTAATATGTGTGTATTGGAAGATGGATTAGTGATTATGTTAGTTTGTTTTAGTGTATGGATATGTACATTTGTAGTATACCGCATAATTTTAGAAGTTGCTTTAAAATTGGAGGTGGAGTCTGTCAAGTTTTAAGATGTGCATGGACTTCTGTCTCAAGTGTGTCTCTACTTGTATATGTATTTTCATATGTCTTATACATTTGAAGGTGCATGATGTATAAGAAAGAGGTGTTGTTGCTTTTTATGTGGTAGGCTCAAGACTGTGAGTAGTAGTGGAATGGTGAAGATGCAGCATAATAGTGTGGTTTGAAAGATGTTGACATAAGGTATTATTGATTAGGCTTCTTTTTTAAGTTTCTATAGAGGTACAGTTGAAATATGCCACATAAGTTTTGGTGTATGCTTGAAATTGGAAGTTTGTTCTGTGAATTTTTATGGTTTGGATAGTGTTATGGTACAGACATATTCATGTATGCTTTTAGGAATATGGTGAGACTTTTAGTAAAGACATGTGAAGGGTTCCTGCTTTGTATTTGGGTATGTGTAACATTATAAGTAGTTGTAGAATGGTAAAGCAGCAGGCTGAAAGTGAGGTTTGAGATGTTTATAGAGATGTTATTTATTAGAGTAATTTGTATGATGTGTGGAAAGTTATATCTCATATATACCGCATCATTTTCAGTGTCTGTTTGAAAATTGAAGTGTAGTCTGTGAAGTTTTGAGCTGTGGATGGTGTTGTGACTGAGATATGTGTCTACTTGAACATATATTATGGTATGTGTTATGTGTCTGAAGATGATAGATGTATAAAACACAGGTATACATTTATCTGTGTATTACTTTTATATATGATGCTGCTAGCAAAAGGTACAGACATATACATACATGGTTTTAGAAATATGGGGAGACTTTCATGAAAGATAAGTGACGTGTTGCTTAGCTGTTAGGTATGCTCTATACCTGATTACTACTAGAATAGTCAAGCAGTAGTAGTAGAAAAGTGATGTTTAAGATATGTTGGGAGAGGAATTATTGATTATGGTACTTTATAAGAGTCTGTGTAAAAGTTCACTTGAAATTTGCCACATAAATCTAGGTGTGTTTGAAATGTTAAGTGTAGTCTGTCAAGTTTTAAGGCCATTATGGTCTTGTGAGTGTGGTTATGTTTCTTCTTGCACATGTATCCTAATATGTGTAATGCTTTTGGCAATAGGTATAGATAGAAGCACGCATGCTTTTAGGAATATGGTTAGAGTTATGGTAGAGACATGTGATAGGTTGCTGCTTTATGTTTGACTAGGCCCAATATTCGTAGAATGGTGAAGCTGCAGCACAAAAGTGAGTTTTAAGACATGTTAGCAGAAGGGATTACTGATTAGGCTACTTTTGTATGAGTCTGGGGAAAGGTACACTTGAAATACACTTCAGAAATGTAAGTGTGTCTTTAAAATGTAAAGTTCAGTCTACTTGTTTATTTCTGTTATATATGATGATGATTTCAAAAGGTAGACATATATGCATGTATAGTTTCAGGAATATGGTGAGATTTATAACAGACTCGTGTTTAGCTTTAATGCTTTATTTTGAATACGCCCAACACCCTGAGTAGTTACAGAATTTTGAAGCTGCAGTACAAAAGTGTACACCATGTCATACACCTGATTTTTGTGCTGCAGTTTCAGTATTTTGCTACTACTCAGGATGTTGCACTCCTCCAATCACTCAGGTACTACTGCAGTACTTCTCCAATCAATCAGGTAGTACACATGCACTTATAAAATCACACAGGCACTTTCTATGTACTCCTGTAATCTCCCAGATATTACTCCTGCAATCATGGAATCACCAGACATTACCTATGTACTCCTCTAATCCCCCAGACATAAATAACTCCTGCAATCATCAATGCATTAGCTATACACTGGTTTAATCACGCAGGCACTACCTTTGCGCTCCTCCAATCACCCTGTCAGGATCTATGCACTCCTCCAATCACTTAGCCAGTGCCTATGCACTTATAAAATCACCCAGGCACTACCTTTACACTTTTGCAATCACTGAGGCACTACCACAGTATTACTCAAATCACCCAGGCAGTACTGATGCACTTATAAAATCACCCAGGCACTTTCTATGTACTCCTGTAGTCCCCCAGATATTACCTCTGAACTCATGCAATCACCAATGCATTAGCTATACACTGGTTCAATTACCCAGGCAATACCCTTGCACTCCTCCAATTATCTTTTCATGATCTATGCACTCCTCCAATCACTTAGCCAGTACGCATGCACTTATAAAATCACCCACTCACTTGCTATGTACTCCAGTAATCCCCCAGATATTACCCCTGCAGTCATGCAATCACCCAGGCACTAGTTATGTACTACTCCTGCAGTCATGCAATCATGCAGGCTGTAGCTATGCACTCATGTAATAACCCAGGCTACCCTTGCATTTGTAGAATCATCTAGGTCCTACTGTTGCACTCATCTATTCACCTAGGCACTACTCAATGAGTCATCTGTACCTTTAGGTGCTATTTATACACTTATCCATGCACTTAATGTTTATGTGTGAACTCATGCAATTAGCCAGTCACTATCTATCTTCTCCTACAATTACCCAGTGACTAACCTTGCACGCATACAATACCCAAGCACTACCCATGAAGTTATGCAATTACTCAGGCAGATCTATTACATGTTTCAGTTGTAAGTATCACTATATTTCAGAAATATTGTATACATATTTCTTTTAGATATGATGATGATTTGAAAACGTAGAGACATATGTATGCAAGCTTTTAACAATATGGAGAGACTTATAGTTGAGTCATGTAATAGTCTGCTGAACCGCCTGTCCACTGCCACATCAGTACTGGCACGTCGCTGTGTCAGCATGCAGCATGAGATGGCACACTGCTGCCAGGATGTAGCCAAGGGCCTGGTGCAGGTCACACATGCCGTGGACCAGCTGCGTGCAGCAGCCACAGGTGGCACAGGACCCCTCAGCTCACTGGAGGATGAGGAGCAATCCAGCAGGAGCAGCATCACTCCACCCATCCCACAGGACAGACGTCGCAGTGCGCGTCAGGGGAGACCAGCCGATGCCTCAGGGGAGGGCAGTGAGAACCCTGAGCGAGGGGCGACAAGCCGTGCACGCAGATGCTGAAGTGCTATGAGTGGCACATGGCATTGGGTGAGGAAACCCATTGCATCTTGACTCATGTTTGGGAAACAGATTTGCACTGTGTGTTGAACATGTGCAAGCAATTTGGACTCACATAGTGTGCCCCCCAGGCTGTGTGACGGATATTGTCCTGCACTGAAGGCAATTAAAACACAGTTTTGCACCAATCTGTAGCATTGTGTCATCATTACTCACCTAGAAATAGTTCTGTGTGATCTAATCTCGCCTCTGGCGGCCAGACGCTGCACCAACCCCACCGGCTGGTCTGCATCGTGGAGCTGGACCCTCCTCATCTGATGTGTCTGAATCTGTTAGCTCCACTGGGGTGCCTTTCCTGGTGGCGATGTTGTGTAACTTGGCACACGCGACCACGATTTTGCAACATGTCTCGGGGCTGTACTGTAGTGCACCTCCACTCTTATGTAGGCAGCGGAAACGGCTCTTGAGGATTCCGAAGGTCCTCTCAATGGCACAGTGGGTGGCTCTGTGGGCACTGTTGTACCCCCGCTCCCCAGCAGTGGCTGGACTCAGGTACGGAGTCATGATGTAGTCACGTAGAGCATATGCACTGTCACCTGCAGGGAGACAAGAATCAGGTTAAACACTGCCCTGCCACTTCTGTGCTTTACTGGTGTGTCCCTGTAAGCAATGCATTTACCTAGCAGGTAGCCCTCACCAAACTCCCCATCTGTGAGTCATCGGTGGATTCCACTGTGGCGAAACACGAATGAGTCGTGGGTGCTGCCTGGGTATTTCGCAACTATATCAGTGATTATATGTTTGGCATTGCACACTACCTGTATGTTCAGGGAATGATAGGACTTGCGATTCCTGAACACATACTCATTCTGTGAGGGGGGTATAGCGACATGGGTCCCATCTATGCAGCCAATAACGTGTGGGAATTGGGCTATCTGATAGAACTCCTGCTTGGTCTGATCTAGTGCCTGTTGTGTGCTGGGGAATTGGATGTGGTGATGCATCCTCTGCACCATTGCATCAAGGAAAGCGCGGAAGAAGCATGAAAGTGCACTCTGCGAGACCCCTCCTGCTGTTGCTATCACCCCCTGAAAACTCCCAGATGCCAGTAGGTGCAGTGAGCACAAAACCTGTACATGGGTGGGAATGGTGTGTGTCCTGCGTGTGGGGTGTTCTAGTATGGGTTTGAGTTCCTCTATTAGGTCCAGGATGCTGTCTTCGTCCAGCCTGTAGTTCACACGGATCTCCTCCACAGTCCGCTGGAACAGGGTGATGCACGCTCTGAAGATCCTTTCCTGACGTCTCCTCCTCTGTGCAGCAGCTCTGATACGCAGCCTCCTGGCTATCAAGTACAGCCGCCATTGTGGATCACCCCTGTGGCATTGTGGGCCTCTTTAAATAGGTTGCACCTGGTTACCACCTGCTCATACTTGGTGGTAATTGCGATGTGCGAAATTGCGAATTTCGTACATTTGCAAATTGCGATTTTTTTCATGCATCTCATTTTGCGGATTCGCAATTTGCGAACACGTTAATTGCGTGCAATCCCAACTTTGTGCTCACATAGAGAATTACCAACTCCTAGACCAGCATCAATCTGGCTTCAGGAAGGGGCACAGCACCGAATCGGCTCTCATTCATATTATGGATGACATTCTTAAAATGCTGGACCAAAACGAATCCTGCCTCCTGATCCTTCTTGACCTTTCCTCCGCTTTTGACACAGTAAATCACAACAAGCTTTTATCCAGCCTGCAATACAGAATGGGTTTTTCCGATCAGGTGCTTCAATGGTTTTCCTCCTTCCTACATCACAGATCACAGAGAGTTATGGCAAACCACTCTCTATCTCAGCCCTCCCCCGTACTTATGGGGGTCCCACAAGGGTCCGCTTTATCTCCTATCCTCTTCAATCTATTTCTGGAACCTCTTGCAAACTCTCTAAATTCTATGGACATTCTCTTCCACATGTATGCGGACAACACGCAACTATATCTGAAAATCACATCCCTGGAAAACATCATCTCACTCAATTCTACCCTTTTGTATACTCAAAATTGGTTGACGGAGAACCATCTTCTGCTTAACACTTCCAAAACGGAATTCTTGCTCATCTCCCCCCCGAACCACATCCCCAACTTAGACTCCTGGTTGAATCACCTCACTGCTTTCTACTGTGATCCTCTCATCGTAGACTCAGCCAAGTCCCTGGGAATCACCATGGACAAACACCTAAACATGAAAAATCATATCAGCACCGTATGCAAAGGAGCAAACTACTTGTTGAGGTCTCTCAGAAATATCAAACCTTTCTTACCCATAAATGATTTCAAGCAGGTGGTACAAGCGCTTGTCCTGCCGAGGCTGGATTATGGCAGTGCTACCCTTTGTGGCCTTCCCAAATATGCCCTGGCACCACTAAGGGCATCCTTGAATAACGCGGCTAGACTGATTACAGACTCTAAATGAAACGAACATATATCTCCCGTCCTAAAATCACTCAAATGGCTTCCCTACGAAGCTCGGATTCATTTAAAGATTGCTGTTCTTACGCACAAAGCCCTTCACTTAAACACGCGTACTTACCTGGGGCAAAAACGTAATCTCTCCTGCGGGGCAAGAGTCTCAAGAAGCGCATCTACCTTCCTACTGAAACCGCTCATCCTTAACAAAAAGAGAAGTTGTCACCGAGCCTTCTCCGGCGCTGCCCCTAAGATATGGAACTCTCTTCCACCAGAAGTACGCAGAATCTCCTCATCGACGAAGTTCAAATCCGAAGCCAAAAGATTCCTAATGATCAAATTCCTGCTCTAACAGGGATGGTCTCTCATGTCCTGTGGATATATATCCTTATACCATTTCTCTTTCATTCTGTCATGGCTCCCCGTTACTGCATTCTGTGTCTTCCCTATTGGCCCGCCTCCTCACTATCTTGGTTGAAACTGTATTGTAATATGTGTCTTTTCCCTCCCCCTCCCCCCCCTCTTATTTGCTATAATTATTGCTTTTGGCCGGCCGGCCGCCCTTCTTATTGTAAAGCGCTCTGATATCCCTCGGGATCTTGTTCGCGCTATATAAAACTTTATAAATAAATAAATAAATAAGTTAATTGCGATTATCGCAATTCACGTGTCACAGATTGCAAATTTGCAGAATTATTAGCAGATTTTAGGCCTTAGCATTTTTGCGCACTGGTAAGCTGTTATACGTAGGGATTCTCTGTTTTGCGATCGCAAACACCGTTTTTTTGCGATTCGCAGTGTTTGCGATTGCAAAACAGCTTCATACCTATGGCCCTATGTCACTATATGCCTGACTGTCTTAGTATCTCTATGGCTCTGTATGTAACTGGCTGTATATATTACTTACTGGCTGTACTAGTGAGTGTTGGGGTATGTAACTGTGTGTACAACTGGGTCTTTTAATGCTGGATACATAAGTGCTGTATGGGTGTATGACTCAATGTGTAAGTGCCTCTCTGTGTGTCTGACTGGGTGACTAAGTCGTTCTATGCTTTTGTAAATAGGTATGTGAGTTGCAGTATGGGTGGGATACTGGCTGTAAAACTGGGCATATGGGTCTGGAAGTGCCCATATGACTCACGGAAACTTAAAACTACATGTCTTACCTTCTAAGCACATAGCACCCTACCCTAAGGCCCACCTACAACCAACATTAGGGGGCAGTTATGTGTAGTAGAAGGAAAGTTTAAGGCTTAGCAAGGAGTTTTAAATGCCTTCTCGATCTGGCAGTAAAACTGCACATACAGCCTATCCAGTTGCAGCCTCGCATGTTTAAAGGCCTACTATTCTGGCCGAGTGACTAGGAGTATCAGTACTTGAGTACATATCTAAATACATGTGTCAGTCTCTCTCTCTGTGTGTAAGTTACTATGTTGCTAGATGACTGGCTGTCTTATTATCTGTATAGGTCTCTATATGTATATGTAACTGGATCTATGGATTTCTTACTGGTGGCATTAGTGAGTCTAGCAGCATGTGTGGAACTGGCTCTGTTACCACTGGATACGTAAGTGCTGTATCGGCGTGTGACTGAATGTGTATGTGTCTCTGTCTGGGTGTGTGAGTGACTCTATGCTTTTGTTAATAGGTATGTGAGTAACAGTGTGGGTGGAAGATTGAATGTTTAACTATACATATAGGTCTAAAACTGTGCATATCACTGACTGAAACTTCAACGTGCATATTTATTTATAGTGTTTTATAAAGTGCGAACATGACCATCATTGTATCAGAGCACTGTGCAAGGAGATCTGATGAGAATTGCATTACAGTAAATACCTTCGTCACTTAAGATACGCTGTACATAGAGTTTGAAGAGTCAGGTATAACACAATGATATACAATATTGCGTAGGGTGAATAACAGTTTCTTCAGGGTTCCCATGTATAGAGTTAGAAGTGCTGGCAAAATAATAGTAAACAGTATTGAATCCAGTGACTGCCGGTTTCAGGCGTTTTCCCTTATGCCACATGTTTTTATAGTAATAAGGCTGTAACTTCATATATCTTACCTTTTAAGCACTTAACACCCTGCCCTATGGCCTATGTATATCCTACCTTAGGGGTGACTTATATGTAGTAGAAGGGAGGTTTAAACCTTGAAGAAATGTTAAATGCCAACTCCACCTGGCAGTAAAACTACACACACAGGCTCTGCAGTAGCAGGCCCAACACATGTTTAAAGGACTTCTACTCTGGATGGCCCTCTAGGAGTATCAGTACTTCAGTACATACCTAAATAAATATATCAGTCCCTCTCTGGGTGTGTCACTGGATGTGTAAATAGCTATAACACTATATGGCTAGCTGTCTTAGTATCTCTATGAGTCTCTATATGTGTATGTAACTGGCTGTATATACTAATTACTGTCTCTATTACTGAGTATTGGGTTTTATAATTGTATGTGCAACTGGCTCTGTAACTGCTGGATACATAAGTGCTCTATAGGCATGCCACTAAGGGCCAGATGTACGACCCTTGCGATTTGATAGTCGCAAATTGCGTCGTTTTGCGACTCGCAATTTGCGTTTTGCAAAATATCATTTATACCAGTGTCTCAGACACTATTTGCAATTCCTATAGGGGTCGCAAATTGCCTGCCTCATTAATATTCATGAGGCAGGTGCAATTTGCGACCCCATTCGGAATGGCTAGCACTCCCAGGGATGGTGGCCTGCTGGGGTCAGCAGACCACCATCTATGTGACTGCTTTTTAAATAAAGCAGGTTTTTTTCAAATGCGGCCAGTTTTCCTTAAAAGAAAACGAGATGCATTTAAAAATGAAACGTTTTATGTTTCATTTTTAAGAGTAGGCAGTGGTCCGTGAGACCACTGCCTGCTCTTAAAAAATATTTTCGACCCCTTCCCGTTTGTGAGTGGCTTACCACCTACTTGAAGTAGGTGATAAACTGTGAATGTTTTGCGACAGCAATTGCACTATTTTGCGGTCGCAAACGGGCCATATGCCCATTTGCGACCGCAGAAAACGGTTGTATATCTGGGCCTAAATGTCTACATGCCTCTGTCTCTGTCTGACTGGCTAGGTGAGTGATTTTCTAAATACGCATGTGAGTTGCAGTATGGGTGGGAGACTGGATGTTTAACTGTGACTATTGGCCTGGAAGTACACATGCGACTCACAAAGACTTTAAACTGCATGTCTTACCTTCTAAGCACCCTGCCCTATGGCTTACCTACACCCTATCTTAGAGGTGACTTGTATGTAGTAAAAAGGAACGTTAAAGCCTGGCAAGCAGTTTTAAATGCCAACTCAACCTGGTAGTAGAAATACACACACACTCTACAGTAGCACCCCAACACATGTTTAAAGGACTACTCACACAACTACTCTCAGACCCAGAGAGACACTCATACACCCACTCACACACCCACAGAGAGACACACACCCATTCATAAACCCACAAAAGCACTCACACACCCACTCACAGTTCCCCACATACACTCTCAATAATTTTGGTTACATCATACACACTTCCGTCCACCTCATGTACACACATACCTTTTCAATCACATTTTTTTTAACTGCACTCTAATTCACATACCTGTTAAATGAGTTTGTTGTTCTGTAAATTTTTTAACAGTATCAAGACTCTCTGAGAGACTCTGGAGAAACTCGCCTTCCACCTCAAAACTCTCTCAACTGAGGAAAAGGAGAAGCGTTTACAATAAACACATACGCCTGGCAAAAATCGAACACTTCAGACTTCAACTGGATGGAGCCAAAAATAGACCAAAAAAACTCTTTGAAATCATTAAGGAACAATCTAACCAATCTTCTTACCAAAACTCTACTCCATTATCCCTGCTCCCTAGTGGTGATGATTTTACAGCTCACTTCGCTGAAAAAACAATGAAAATAGAGCTGGAGCTGTTACCCTCCACCCCAACTCTGCTTTCCAAGATTCAGCCCGCTAGATTAGGGGAGGCGGCAGAATCCACGACAATGCTTTCACCTCTGGGACTTAAAAACAACGCCTCTTGGAGCAGTTTTCTCCTACCAGACTGCACTGAGATACTTAGCAACATGACATCCATCAAACCCTCCAACCACTTTGGTGATCCTCTACCCGCCAAGCTATATAAAGATTTAATCTCAGCCGTTCTACCGCTCTGGTCCAGGATCATTCATGAATCCCTCTCACAGGGAAAGATTCCGGACTGCCTAAAAGTTGGGCAAGTCACTCCCATTCCTAAGAAGCCCAATGCAGACCTATCAGATCCAAACAACTTCCGACCTATTACCAGCAGCATGACTCTAGCGAAATTGCTTAAAAAATGCATTCACTCGCAGCTCTGCAAACATATTGAAAAATATCAACTCCTGGATCCTCATCAGTCAGGATTCAGAGCAGGACACAGCACTGAAACGGCACTAACTCACATTGTAGATGACGCCGTGAGAGCCCTCGACCAAAATGTCCCTTGTCTCCTGATCCTTCTAGACCTGTCCTCAGCCTTCGAAACCATCAAACACGAAAATTTGATTGATCTCCTACAACGTAGGATGGGATTGTCGGGCCCGGTCCTAAATTGGTTTGCCTCCTTCCTTCACAACCGCACACAAAGGATCAAAGTCAATCATGGCGTCCAGCACCCCTGTCTTGATTGGAGTCCCCCAAGGTTCTGCGCTTTCGCCCACTCTCTTCAACCTATTCATGGAGCCTCTTGCGGTCATTCTAAACAGAGCCAATATCCAATACCACATGTATGCGGATGACACGCAATTGTACCTGAAGATATCCTCGCAAGAGGACATAAAAACTTTAAATGCTGCACTAGCCCAAACTCAACACTGGCTAGCTCAGAATCATCTCCTACTAAATACTCTCAAAACGGAATTTCTTTTGATCACCCCGCCTAATCACTCAGCTCCTACCCTCGACTGGATTAAACAACTAACTGCCCTGAACTGCACGCCTCATGTCGTAGACTCTGCCAAATCTTTAGGTATCACCCTGGATAAACACCTAAACATGCAGGCACACATCAGTGCTACTATTAGGGGAGCCAACTTCCAACTCAACACACTGAAGAAAATCAAACCATTCCTTCCCCCAGAAGATCTCAGGCCGGCGGTTCAATCCCTGATTATCCCAAGATTGGACTATGGGTTAGTGACCCTCGCAGGACTTCCCAAAGCTAGCCTAGCCCCACTCAGAGCTACCCTGAATGCATCGGCCAGGCTTTTAACGGGTTCTAGGAAATTTGATCACATTTCACCGGACCTTGTACAGTTAAACTGGTTATCTATTGAAGCTAGAATCCGACTCAAGATAGCTTGTCTGACTCATAAAGCCATACACCACAACACCCCACAGTATCTAGCAAACAAACTTGAGCTATCGGGCTCCAGCCGGAATCTCAGAAGTACTTCCACCCTTCTCTTGAAACCTCCAAAATTCAAAAAGAAAAGATCGTACAACCGTGCGTTCACCGGTCTTGCTCCTAGAATTTGGAACGCCTTGCCTACCGAGTTCAGATCAAATCCTTCCACTACCTCCTTTAAAAAACTGGTCAAAAGATTACTAATGAACGAACGCTAATGCGCTGATCATTCTCATATGTGCTGTTAATAACCTAAAACTTGAAATATTTTCACTGATGTTGTATGATGTGTTCTCACCATCTTTATGTTTTAGTCCTTGATAGCTCCTTTAACTGCATTAACTGCTGATTTTTTCTATTCCGGGATATACATCGCACATCTTGGTTCTCTCTATGTGTATGATGTTTTTACTCGGAGCGCTCTAGTGCACCTCTGTTACACCCTACTCCTTATTCGTGAATGTTTTCCCTCATATTGTAATCTCACTCACCTTCTTTATGTTTTGTATAATTGCTGACGACAACGCTGTACAGCGCTCTGATACCCCTTTGGGGTCTTGTTCGCGCTCTATAAAACTTTTCAAATAAATAAATAAATAATTACACTCTCCTCTCACAGAAAATGCCAAATCTAAGCATAAGAATGGTACACCACTCTCAAACAAAGCAACCATTAATGGCAATCCTTTCAAATTCGCTCTCAGTGACACTGTCAAAGTTAGCAAATAATGACGTCTATTGCATATTTTACTTTTGTCATTCCACTTCTCAATGGTCAGTGTTTCTTAACCCTTTCTTGTACTTCTGTAAAGAAGCCCAATATGGTAGTGTTTTTGGGCAGATTCTCGAATCCTTAGCAAGGCTCAGCGTGGATGATCGTGTAGCTTCGCAACGGATTCGTGAATACCCATGGAAGTCCGAAAACATATTTTGAATTGTACTCTTTAATACTTCACAACTACAATGCACTTTGTAAGATAGCTCTGAAAAAGAAAATGAGCCCTCCTTATTAGGCAATAAGTCTAAACCACTCTAATTTTAACTAACACACTACAGTCTGTTTAATACCCTTCCCCCCACAGCCTCTTAGCTGAGTTCCCATGGCAACCGCCTTTGAAACACTCTCTTGAACCAGTAGGTCAAAAGTTCACAACACATTCTAGAAGCAGCATACTAGCTTCAAATCAAGTGTGGCTGACAGTTTGGAATAAAAGCATATCCAAGATTGCATTACATGTTTTTATTTTTACCAGTGATAAACACAGATCTACTTACTTTTCCTTTAAAATCACTACCTAATTTCAGCTACGTGCATATTTATACCATCCAATCAAATATCTCCTTTTCTTAATTCAGGTCCTGTCCTCCATGTTAACTACCTTTAATTTTGAAAACTGTCTCATTCAGCTCCAGCCTTCTCCAGTGTGCTACTCCTCCTTGTTTACAAAATGGTTAGAGTGTGGATTGTAGGTCATAACTTTATGTTTTGGGCCAGAAAGTGTGCTAGAAAAAGTGTCATTGACAGGGACTTGGGTTTGCTTAATGTGGACTATACTTGGGTTGGCCAGAGAGGGTTAAAAAAGCATCAATTTCAATTACTTCCTTTGGTTGAAAGCATTGCAGACCTTATGATAGTACACTGTGGTGGCAATGACCTGGGCACACTTACTGGGGTAGGACCGGAAATCCGAATGAAGGCTACCATTGGTCAATTAATGGTACTTTTCCCTCACACTGCCTTGGTGTACTCTAACATTTGCCAAAGGCAGAATTGGAAGTGGTCAAACAAATTCTGTCCACAGATAGACAAAGCCAGGAAACATGTCAATACAACTGTTTCTGCATTCCTCAGAGACCACAACATGGGCTCCATCTACAATAACAGTTTATGCTTTGACATGGATGATATCTATAGACGTGATGGAGTTTATTTCACAGGAAAAGATAGCAGGGTGTTCCTCAACAACTTAAAAGACTGCATCCTATTTTATGTGTAGTTAACATCTACACACAATAAACACAAAGGCTCTTATCAGAGCAACCCTATTTCCCAAACACTGGTTCATTTTCGTTTTAAATTCACCTTTTTTATAAGTGTATTTTAAATTCACGAATTTGTCATAAATTCACAAACCAAAACCACACATTCAATAGACACCAGCACATTTAAAATTTACAACTGTAGAGTGACTCTGTGCATCTGATGAGTGAGTGAGTGTCTGAGTGGGTCTATGAGTGGGTGTGTGTGTCTCTGAGTGGGTCTTTGAGTGGGTGTAAAAAAAAAAAAATCACATGTGTCTCTGAGTGGATCTGTATGTGGGAGCATGAGTGAGTCTTTGAATAGGTATATCAGTATCTGAGTGAGTCTGTGAATGGGTGAGTGTGTCTCTGAATGGGTCTGTGAGTGAATGCATGAGTGTACCATGTGGGTGCATCAGTGGGTACATGAGTGTCTGAGTAGGCGATTGAGTGGATACATGAGTGTCAGTGTGTGTCTGTGAGTGTGTCTCTGAGTGGGTCTATGAGTGGGTGCATGAGTGTCTGACTGGGTTTGTGAATGGGTACATGAGTGTACGAGTGGGTCTGTGAATGATAGCATAAGTGTCTGTGTGGGTCTGTGAATGGGTAGATGAGTCTCTGAGTGGGTCTGTGAGTGGCAGCATGAGTGTCTGAGTGGGTCAGTGAGTATGAGTGTCTGAGTGGGTCTATGAGTGGATGCATGAGTGTCTGAGTGGGTATGTGAATGGGTGTGTGTGTCTCTGAGTGGGTCTGTGAGTAAGTGCAGGAGTGTCTGAGTGGGTCTACAAGTGGGAGCATGAGTGTCTAAGTGGGTCTGAAAGTGTGTGTATGAGTGTCTGAGTGGGTCTGTGAGTGGGTACATGAGTGTCCAAGTGGGTGTGTGAGTGGGTGTTTGAGTGTCTGAGTGGGTGTATTCATGTCTGAATGGGTGTGTGAGTAGGTGTGTGAGTGTCTGAGCAGGCCTGTAAGTAAGTGTCTGAGTGGGTCTGTGAGTGGGTACGTGAGTCTCTGAATGGGTCTGAGAGTGGGTGCATGAGTGCTTGAGTGGGTCTGTGAGGGGGTATTTAAGTGTTACTGTGTTTCTGTGAGTAGGTGTATGTGTCTCTTAGTGGTTCAATGAGTGGGTGCATGAGTGTCTGAGTGGGTCTTGAGTATGCACATGAGTGTCTGAATGGGTCTGCGAGTGGGTGCATGAGTGTCTGGGTCTGTGAGTAAAAGCATACATGTCTGTGTGGGTCTGTGAGTGGGTAGATGTCTCTGAGTGGGTCTGTAAGTGATAGCATGAGTGTCTGAGTGGGTCTGTGAGTGGCAGTGGAAGTGTCTGAGTGGGTCTGTGAGTGGCAGTGGAAGTATCTGAGTGGGTCTGTGAGTGAATGCTTGACTGAGTGGGTATGTGAGTGGGTGTGTGTGTCTCTGAGTTGGCCTGTGAGTGAATGCATGAGTGTCTGAGTGGGTCTATGAGTGGATGCATGAGTGTCTGAGTAGGACTGTGAATGTGTGTGTGAATGTCTGAGTGGGTCTGTGAGTGGGTGCATGAGTGTAGAAGTGAGTGTGTGAGTACATGCATGAGTGGGTGTATACATGTCTGAGTGGGTCTGTGAGTGGGTGAATGAGTGTCTGAGTGGGTCTGAGTGAGTGTGTGAGTGGGTCTGTGACTGTGTGTGTGTCTCTGAGTGGGTCTGTGAGTGGTTGCATGAATGAGTAGGTCTTTGAGTGTGTGCATGAGAGTCTGAGTGGGTCTTTAACTGTGTGCATGAGTCTATGAGTGGCTTTGTGAGCAGGTATAAAGTGTGAGTGGGTCTGTTAGTGAGTGTATTAGGGTCTGAGTGTGCGAACATATTTCTTTTTTTAATTTAATGTGGTATTCATGTAACCACCACAACATTACACGGGGTGGGTCATGCTGAACATCACAATGGATTTGCGAATATCGCACATGGGAAAAAAAAAATTCTACATCTTGTTCACATAAAGGGTCCCTCAAAGACCCATATATTCCACCCGTGGGGTCAGGGTACCTCTACCCTGACCCCTTTTGTAACTTCTACTATTTTTTTTTAGCCCCTCAGGACAGTGTCTCATTACATAAAACGTCAGCTACAACTTTCTACAGAGTTTGCAGCCAGCCAATCACAACATTGCTGTTGGCGCATGCATTCACATCGTGTTGCAAAGTATTCACAAAAGGTTCGCACCCCTAGATATACAAATTTGTTTTCCCATTAATATCTCAAAAGCTACGGAATGGATTTACTTCAAATAATAAAAAGGGCTCTTTTTGGACAAAGAGCTTCCTTTCTGCTAAATTAGTATGATTCTGTCCAGCAATTCAGTCTCTAGTCCTGTTCACAAATCCCCATGGTAAATTGCATGGGGAAAATGCTTTATGGGGGCTCCCTTTTTCTCAGCCCCCACTTCACAAATCACCATGAAACGTTCAAGACAGCAGCTGAGGTGAGCGCCATACTAATTTTGACATTTTAGTGAAGATTCATCAAACTGCGCCAACTTTATTAGCAAAACAAAAGACACTTGTCCTAGGGAAACTAGATCCAAACTATAACTACCTACTGACATACCAATACATATATATATTCACTGAAAAAAATAAAGGTTACAGGGATGTTATAGTTGGGCTCACATTTTACACACATAAAACCATAGAAATTAAGCAGTTATAGTTACCTCAGTTAACTGTATCTTACACCCCCAAAATGCACTGCTTTTGACCTCACATATTGCATCACTCATGACATGGTCAGTGACATCACTGATGACATCAATGATGACATCATCCCCAGAACCATTCACACACTCACAGACCCACACAACCACTCACAACCACTCACACACTCACTCACCCAGACATTCACACACACACTATTTCATACTGTCACTCATATACCCACTCACTCACCCATAGAGCCACTTATAAACCCAATCATTCACCCATACAGCCACTCATACATCCACTCTCATTAACCCATACAGCCACTCACATAGCCACTCACTCATCCATACAGCCACTCAGACACTCACTCATGCAGCCACTCACAAACCCAGTCACTCACCCATACAGCCACTCACACACCTACTCTCATTAACCCATATAGCACTCACACACCCACTCACTCACCCATACAGCCACTGAATCATCCAGTCCCTACCCATACAGCCATTCACACAGCCACTCACTCACCAATATAGCCAATCATACAGCCACTCCCTGGCCCATACAGCAATTCACACAGCTACATACTCACCCATACAGTCATTCACACACCCACTCACCAATATGACCACTCACACACTCATTCACTCACCCATACGGCCAGTCACACAGCCATTCACTCACTAATACAGCCACTCACACATCCACTCACACACCCATGTGACCACTCATAAACACTCACAGACATGCACATAGTCAGAGACCAGAAACCACTCACACACCCACTAACAGACTCATACAGCTACTGACACACCCATTCACACACCCTTACAGCCACTCATATACACACTCACACATGATACAGCCACTCACACACCTACAAAACCACTCAAAGACCCAGAGAGCCACTCATACACCCACTCACAGTCTGACACAGACACTCACACAGACACTCACATACCTAATCACAGACTATTGCAGCCACTCATACACCCACTCACATGCCCATACAGCCACTCATATACCCACTCGCCATCTGATACAGACAGTCACACATCCACTTAGATAACATATGTTAGAAATAGTATCACTGATCAGTAGTACAGAAAGTATACTGATTTAAGTTCTGTAGTATCTTGGTATATATCTTTAAATCAAACAATCTTTATGAAACACTCACACTCACTGGATGATGTCATCAGTGATGTCATTTGAGATGTCATCAGTGATGTCATCAGTGATATCACTGACCATGTCATGAGTGATGTAATATGTGAGGTCAAAAGCAGTGCATTGCGGGGATGTAAGTTACAGCTAGCTCAGGTAACTATAATTGCTGAATTTCTCAGGTTTGGGCATGTAAAATGTAAGCCTAATTATGACATCCCTGTTACCTTTGTTTTTTTCAGTGAGTTTCTAAGGTTTAAAAAAAATTATATTTCCTAACTATAACGTTGCTGTAACCTTTGTTTTTTTCATTGAATATATATATGATATGATGGATGATGTCATCAGTGATGTCATCAGTGACGTAATATGAGATACCATCAGTGATGTCATCAGTGATGTCACTGATCATGTTATGAGTGATGGAATATATGAGGTCATAAGCAGTGCATTGCGGGAGCACAAGTTACAGTTAGCTCATTAACTATAATGGCAGAATTTTACTGGTTTTGTACGAGTGAAACCTGAGCCTAACTATAACGTCCCTGTAACCTTTGTTTTTTTCAGTGAATTTCAAAGGTTTTTTTAATGTTAATTCCTAACTATAACATCCTTGTAACCTTTGATTTTTACAGTGAATTTCTATGAGTTTTTTAACTAGTAGCCGTGTTTGCAGAGTGTTAGAGAAAGTGGGTGGGGCCTCCAACCAGCTCTCAGGAATCCCGCTATGTAGGACTTACAGGAAGTACCAGGAGGGCTGGATGAAAGTTTACAGCCGGTGCATGCTGCACCCCGACTGAGGGAGAGACACACTTGTCTTTGACTTTTTTGCGAATGTGAGCCTACCTAATACCAATAAAAAAAATATATTATGCACCTGGAGCAGATTTACTATTTGTTCATGCAGTGCAGTGCAGCAGCCATAAATGCTGTGCTGCATGAGAAGGAGAGAGAACAGGAGAGTGCCAAATTTACTAAAATATGGCACTCTCCTCCCCTTTCCTTAGCGCCAGCGCTGAAATCAGCTGCTGTGCACCACAGAGACACCTTTGCGCCATGGTGCAAGAGTGTCTCCTTTAGTCTAGAATAGGATTTATACTGGAGGGGTACCCTTCCAGTACAAAGTACCATGCTTAGACAATCTTTAGTACTTTTTCCTCTTTCTATGTGTGCTGTTAAGTGCAGCACATGTACAAAGTCAGAAAAGGATGGAGAAATGAAAGCATTTCTTCTTCCTTGCACCTACTTCAAAAGGGCACAGTTTTCTGACGCTAAACCCTGTCTACTTTATTTAGCAAATAGGGTTTAGTGTCAGAAACCTTGGGTGGGTGCATGGGAACACCCATGTTCCACCCATGGTATGCCCCCTTGGTGCTAAGTAATACAAAGCAGCGCTATCTGCTGCTGTGCGATACTTTCACGTTATTTCCAGTGCTGAACAAGTTTAACGCTGGAAAGTAAATCGTAAAAAAAAAATTTGCGCCAATTTGCGTTGCTTTTGTGATGCAAACATCCTAAAATCTTAGTAAATTTCTCCCCTAATGCCACGGTTCTTGCGCTTTTAGGTACTATATCCAATGTGTTGTTACCAGTTTTTACCATGCACATGTTTAACGACCTAGGGAGTTTGAAGGCTGTGTCACCCCTTTTGAGGTTAAAAATCATGACCTACAGGTGAGTGTAGGTGTCGACAGCTTAATGTGTTCAGGATCTTCGGGGCCCCCCTTCCAACCTTACCTGTTACATGAGCTTGCAGGGTAACACCATGGGTCTGGCATGCCCTCTTTTATCCGCTCATCACGTATTTGAATCCTTGCAAAGTAGATTTGACCTTCCACGCAAAGTATGGTAAATTGAGTACTTGTCAATTCTTTCCAGCATTTGCCTGAGCGTGGTAAAGACGCTCTATAAAAAATTACTTGTTTGTCGACACCTTTGTTTGCACCTATACCCACCCCTGTGCACAGCTTTGCGGTTAGTGCCTATAGAAGGTATTCTAGTCTTTGCACCTATTGAATAATGCAGGACTTTTAACTGGTTTCACTTTGTAGCCTCGACGTACACAATTGCCCCTCGCTTTCTGACCTACTGTCTTACTTCCCATTAAATTTTGGTTTCTGTTTGGCAGAGTTTTTTTGTCTCTGTCTGTCCCTTTCTTTGTGCTTTAAGTATTTATGTGACTTTTACTTATATTTTCCTGAAGGCCTGCATTAAATGGCCAAACTAACACCTAACATTGCGTGCAGTGGCGTAAAGCAAAATGAATGACAAGAGAGGGTGGGGGTTTTAGGTCCCTAAAACTCCCATATTCCAAACATATCCATAGGTTTTAGATTTATTGCGGGCCCCCTGAGGAGTGCCACTGACTCCATGGCATACATAAGTGTTCAGTTGAATTTGCTTTGGTCTTAGGTTTAGTGGTGATATGTACATTTTACACCCCACAACTACTTGGTTAAATTTTAAGTGTACTCCTATTTTTTCTATTGGTGTTGTTTTTGGGAACTGTGGCTGCTTTGTCAGGTCTTTTTGAAGAAATGCAACATTTTAGTGGTTGTACATATCTTCAGACTCAGGTGGAGGATTGTGTTCAGAGGTGGTGTAATAAGTATTTTTTTTTACTGTAGCTGTGGTTTTCTAGATGGCTTCAGGTTATTGGGAGCACTCAAACACTTAGGCCCTGATTAGGATGTCGGGTGGACGACACCTTATCAGTCGGGAACTGCCCGAACTTAGGTCGGCAGTTCTGAACTCTGTATTAGGATGGTATTCGTTCATCCATTCTACAATGGAAGCTTGTGCAGTGGGCGGAAAAGAACCACAGCACACGCTTCCATTGTAAAATAGATATTTTTTAAATATCCCTGCACCATGTGGTAGGCACCTCACAGTGCATGCCACATGGTGCAGGGATGTTTAGGGGGGCACGTAAGGTGCCCCGCAGGCCCAAAATCGGAGGGGAAGGGGGCACTGCTAGGGACTACCAAAAACACTTTCCGACAGCCTTTCAATGTCCGAAAGGCCGAGATGAAAGGGCTGTCAGAAACTGTCATCATAATCCCAACAGCGGAGCCGAATCTGGCTCTGCCGTCATTAGGGGATTATGGATTGCTTCTGACGCACCGACGGTCCCTCCGCCCGATGACTCCACCAGCCGCATAGTAATGCGGCTGGCGGACCGCAATGTCAGATGTCGGACGGACCACAACCAATGGTTAGTCTGTTGCGCTACGCCCGACATCGTAATCAGGCCCTTTTGCTTTACTCGTTTCAAAATTGATACCAAAAGAAAATCTCTCTGCAATGTTCTTTTTTTATTGGGAGTTCATCAACTCAGATAGGGTCCACATTTTTATTTATTATTTTTTTTTTTACTCTGTCGCTCAGGAGTTGTGGTGAGGTGACTGTAAAATAAAGATTTATTCATTGGGTCATGGTCTGTTCTGATGCTTGTGAAAATCCACCGATCTGTCTCACTGCCTGGCCAGGTCTACCACCACTGATTTATGCTGAATATGTTTTTTTTTTTGGCAGCTTGGTAATGTCCTCACACCCCACTGGGATGGCGGAACTCAGATATTCTTTAAAACTAGTACAGTTGTGTCTGTCTGTGGGGGTGTCTGTGGAGCTGTGCTTTGCCAGACTCTGTATTTTTGTTTCTTGCCCCCCCCAAGCGTTAGCCTTCCTAGAGACATCAGAGCAGCAGCGGCTCCTCCTCTATGGTGGAGGAGCATTGCCCCGCTGCTTTTGAGGAGTATAAAGGAAAGGAAATATAAAATGATAATAACTTTGAGTTATTATCATTTTATGTTTTCTTTGAGGGTGGGCGAGGCTGCTCTGCTCACGGAGCAGGGCAGGAGTGGTTTGTCCACTCCTAAGTGCGCAATGACTGTTTGGTCGGCCCTCTTGGGCCACCCAAACCAGTCATGCACACTTTCCCCGATCTCCATGCAGGCTGCATTACAGCCTGCGTGGAAAACAAGCCTAGGCCCCAATTCCCTGGTTGAGCTTCGAACCAGGACGCTCGAAATCAATCACAAGGCCGCAATGCAGGGTTGTCATTTTCAGGGGAGCCTGAGTGCTTACCAATTACAACGCTGCATTGCAGAGTTGTGATTGGTCAGGGGAGCTTCCTGCCTGGCTTCCTGTCCCACAAGGATAGCAGGAGTAAGGAGCAGAGACGCGGAACCGGCGCCAGCGGCAAGGTAAGTTTATAGTAAAAGAAAATTTGTTGTGTTTTACAAAGTTCAACCTCGCACCGCACCCCCCTCACCTCCCCGCGACTGACCCCACCCCACCACCCACGAGTCATGCCAGCCGCCTCTGCATCAGAGAGGAGGGTCCACTCACTGCAAATCCTCTAGTGTTCTTTAGGCCACAGATTGACCACCACCATCAGTTACCTGGAGGGTAAAAATCCCATTTTACAGTGGGTAAAGGGGTGTGTATGGTATTTGCACTGATGTGCATTGCCCTCCTATTTCATAATGCACTCGAGGTTTTGAGTTACCTAACAGGCTTGTTTCTAGAATGGACGCAGGTAGTTTTGTGTTTTACTAATGCCTTGAAGCACTAGAGGGAGAGATTGGACTGACTATGATATACTAAAGCGATTTCTTGGCCCGTGTTTTTGACCACATCTGAAAACTCTTCTGGTAATGTGAGGGGTAAAATGTGTTGCTTTTTTTTTTTTTAAGTGTTCTCACACAATGACTTAATCGTGGGCAGCATAGGAACACTTGATCATGTTCTATGATGCGTAACTGCACTTAAGTACTTGGCAAAGTATAGAAAACTTTAAAGGAATATTAGGGTTGCACTTCTGCTTTGTTATAGGGTGCGCAGAAGGAGTGAATAGGCACACTGGTCACGCTTGTGTAATATAGAACAGTAGAGACCCTCACTAAGAGCCAGTGCATTCCTAGTGCTGCCTGTGCTCATCCTATATGGATGACCTTGGAGACTGGTACCGAGACTGGGGTTTTCTGGAAGCAGCCCTTGTTGGCTTGAGCACCTCCGCTTCGCGGACAGGAAATGCTCAGTGTGCACTTAGAACTGGACCAGGATCATATCCCTCAAACAGTCGAGTGATGCCACGGATTCATCTTGTGTGGCTATGAGCCATCTTCCCCTAGCGCCTTGAAGCACTAGCGCGGTTACCCGATTGTGCGCAGTTTTACGCTTGCACACTTTCCATCCCTCGTGGGCTGATGTACAGTACAAGATCACTTTTGTGTTTGTATTAATAAAAGAAATCTATTCTCATACTTGCGCTGTATTGTTCCATGGTGACCTGTGTTTTTTACACGGTGCCCTGCCAGCTCTATGGGGGTGGGGGAGAGGTGAGAGGTGGAGGCAGGCCTTTCTTTCTCTCTGTGATTGGGTTGTGGGTGAGGTGATGAGGCAGCGGATGAGACCTTCTAAATGGTGGTGGATGGTGTTTTTCCTTCAAAATGAATATCGTCGGTCGTGCTTCGGAAAAGGCAGCTTTCAATGCCTTTTCAAAAATGTCCTCGTTTTCTGCTGATGAGATGTGAGTGAAACATTCTTGTGAGCCTCTGAGGATATCCAAGAAGGGAGGAGACACAAAAAGAGGACCATTGTGTGTGTTGGTCCATTCGCATCAGGGTGCTTGGATTGATTGTTAAGCACTTGAGGCTGCCTCAAAGGGCACAAGGGATTTGGAGAAATGGAAGTGGGGAACTGATAGAGCAGGGGTACCGATATCAAATGGGAATGGCTTTCCATATGGGTGGCGGGGTCTTCCCCCAAAGTAGCCTCACGGACCAGGCCAAAATGCATATTGGCTACCTAGGTGTGTTTGCCAGACAATGTATTCGGTGAGTGAGGATGCTCCCATAAATAAATTTAAGCCCCTGGGACCTGGCTCATCCGGGGGCTCAATTACAAACAAGCGCGGGGGACTGTACCTGTTTTTGTTTTACATTTTTGTTGAGATTCGTGAATCTGTTGCGATTTTGCAACACAAATGTAAAAACTAAATGCTTTTTTGCCCTGGGGTCCCTCAGGGACCCCAGCCTCAGGGCAAGGGGGGCAGGGTATTCCTACCCTGCCCCCTTTTCTTTTTTACTTTTTTTTTTGGGATGTCACTGACCATGTCATGAGTGATGTAATATGTGAGGTCATAGGCAGTGCATTGCTGAGGCGTGAGTTATAGTTAGCTCAGGTACCTATAACTGCTGAATTTCTCTGGTTTTGTATGAGTGAAATGTCAGCCTAACTATAACGTCCTTGTAACCTTTGGTTTTTTTCAGTGAATATATGTGTGTATATATATATATATTCACTGAAAAAAACCATAGGTTTTACAGACGGTATAGTTAGAAATTAGCATTTAAAAAACCTTTGCAATTCACTGAAAAAACCATAGGTTTCAGGGGCGTTATAGTTAGCTGGACATTTCACTCGTACAAAACCATAGAAATTCCACTGTTATAGTTAGTTCAGCTAACTATAACTTGCGCCCCCGCAATGCACTGCTCATGACGTCACATATTACATCATTCATGGCATGGTCAGTGACATCAATGATGACATCACTGATGACATCTGAAATGACATCACTGCTGACATCATCCAGTGACTGTGTGTTTCTGTAATTTTTAAATATGTTTTACATATATTCTTAGGTGTATTGAAGAATGAGTGGGTGTATAAGTGTCTGGATGGGGGATTTTACAGGTGGGTGACTGATTGTATAAGTGAGTGATTAAACATGTCTTACTGAATGCATGGGTTAGTGACTAAACTGTGTGAATGTGTGTATCAGTCTCTCTGTTGTTGTGTAAGCTGCTACATGGGTTGGTCAGTAGCTACATGAGTGTTTATATGGGTTATTGATTGTTTGCCTGAGTATTTGTATGGGAGACTGAGTGTGTGTGTGTGGGTGGGTTGGAGGTGTGTGACTTTGTGCATTGATGTGTGAGTGGTTGATTTACTGGGTGTATGGGTTCAAGAGTGCATGTGGAAACAGCTGTATGGGTGGGTGAGTGTGTGTATGGGTGTGTTGGTGAGTGAATGGATGTCTCAGTGGTACATGTGTGAGTAACTACATATGTAAAAGGCAGTATATGTGAGTGATGCTGTATATAAATGAGTATATGTGACAGTGAGCGATTGTGAGAGTGGCTGTATGGATGAGTGTGTACTTGTATCAGTGATTATATAAGAGAGTAATTATGCGTTAGTATCTGTATGAATTAGGGAGGTGGTGTGTGTATAACTGTATAGGTGAGTAAATGGGAGTGTGATTGATTCTTTGCATGACTGACTATGTGTGTGAATAACTCCATGGATGAGTGGCGGTGTGTGAGTGTCTGAATAGGTGTATGAGTGCATATCATAGTGTTGTATTGATGAGTAACTGCATGTATAAGTGAATGTATGGGTGAATGAGTGGATGTGTGTGTAGACCTAGGAATCAAAGAGTGCGTATGTAGTAACTGGTATTGGTGTCTCGATGGTTTCGAAAATGGTAGTCTGTATTTTACAGTGGGTGTATTAAAGGTTATATTAGACTGTGAGGAGGTGCATCAGATTTTCACGTGGATGATGTCATCAGTGATGTCATCAGTGATGTCATTTCAGATGTCATCAGTGATGTCATCAGTGATGTCACTGACCATGCCATGAATGATGTAATATGTGACGTCATGAGCAGTGCATTGCGGGGCGCGAGTTATAGTTAGCTGAACTAACTATAACAGTGGAATTTCTATGGTTTTGTACGAGTGAAATGTCCAGCTAACTTTAACGCCCCTGAAACCTATGGTTTTTTCAGTGAATTGGAAAGGTTTTTTAAATGATAATTTCTAACTATAACGTCTGTAAAACCTATGGTTTTTTCAGTGAATTTCAATGGTTTTTTAAATGCTAATTTCTAACTATAATGTCCTTGAAACCTATGGTTTTTTCAGTGAATTTCAAAGGTTTTTAAATGCTAATTTCTAACTACAATGTCCCTAAAACCTATATTGTTTTTAACTAAATTTAAAAAAGACGTGCATACTTTTTCTAGTGAAAAACTAACTGTAACAGTAGTCTGTTATAAGTTATAATTTAACAATGTTTAAAACTTAATTAGCACTAATTAACATATAAGTGTGGAAAAATTGTGACGGAGCAGCTATGATACCTGACTTCGAACAACAGCGTTCACAGTTCGATTCCCGGCTCCAGCGGCACGTTACCCACCACTATGTCACTGTGGGCAACACCTTGCTTAATCTTTCCGAAGCCCCCGAGCGCCGGCATACCTTTCCAGGGTTAGCTGTACGCTTTACAAATGCTCGCATTTTTTTAATTTAAAACCATAGTGATGAGAAATATTATCACGTTTTTGTTTCTTCTATTCTGATAGATCTTTTTTTTTATGTCTTCTATTTAGAATTACGGTAATCAATAAATGTATTTACTCATGAGAATGGAAATGACACTTTTTTCCGGGTAACAGTTTTTAAGCTCTCCAACGTATGTACATATTAAGGACCTTTACGTGTTAGGTTCGAAATCGAAACTTTTTCTGCTTCACATTTTGTAACTTTTCCCAACACGTGCACAAGTGAAACAGTTAAAACGTGAGCACGTGTCAACTGTAAAATGTGACATCTAAATGGGCGGAGCCGCATTTTCCTTCCATAGACTACTGAATAACCAAAAAGTATATAAACCACACCCGTTGATAGATTAGTTTAGTTTTTGCAAGTTATTTACGCGTCTCCATTCAGTGATGCAGGTGCTCTTTTCTACAGTCTGATTCTTCTTTTGCGGCCACAAAACATAATCCTGAGTTGTAAGTTGTTTGATTATGCAATACTAGATATTTATAATACGTAGCTATTTGTCAATCTTTAAACACTTGTATTTAGAAAAAAGTGTTATTGGTTATTTTTGCCATGTATATGTAACGTCAGCAGCTTGTTTTCAGAAACAGACAGAATACAGCAAACATTGTTCCTGTTCTGGCTCCTTTGAGCTCATATAGTGTGACTTTGTATATTATAATATTGACACTGTACTTGACCTCAGAAGTGTTGGTGACCCGTCGGCGCGAAGACTAAAGATTTATATGTAACGTCAGCAGCTTCTAGTTTGTAGTCTATTTCCCCCTTGACATCATATAGTGTGAGTATGTATATTATAATAACCACACATTATGATCTCAGAGGAGTTTCTGACCCGTTGGCGCGAAGACTAAAGATTTATATGTAACGTCAGCAGCTTCTGGTTTTTAAACTATTTCTCCCTTGAGATCATATAGTGTGAGTATGTATATTGTAATATGAACATTTATACTGACCTCAGTGGAGTTTATGACCCGTCGACGCGAAGACTAAAGATTTATATTTAACGTCAGCACCTTCTCGTTCTTACTCTGTTTCTTTCTTGGGATCATATACTGTGAATATGTATATTATAATATTAACAGTCATTGTGATCTCAGAGCACTTTATGACCCATTGGCGCGAAGATGAAAGATTTCGAAGTCCCGCAGAAAAGAAGCTCTCAACATACTCATCGCTGGAAAGTATTTCGTTATTGATCTTGTTTTGTATTGATGACTTCATTTTCATTTTCCTTTTTGTGTGCCATCAGTGACACTGTGTATATTGTAAGAGTGTGATATTTCCACACAACAGGAATTGGAGATTTCTCGCCGCCAGGAGTAAACCATCTGAAATACAGTTTACTGACCTTTATAACTTACTTGATCAGATATTTTTACAGTGACAATATTTTTGGAAATTGCAGTTTAAAAAAAAATTGTTTCCATAGATACTTTCTTAGTGAATACCTTTGATAAACCGTACATTTCTGAATGTTTTTTTACTATTTCTATTTTTGTCTGTTGCGGTTCCTATTCACCTTCTCCCTATAGAATATATACGACCAGTAGTGTATATTATTATACTACTATCCTATATATTCTTAAAGGAGTACGTGATCTAAGCACTTCGACCGAACTTTCCCGAATTCTACAATAATAGAAATTATAAAAAATGATAAAGCGTACATTTCTATGTAATATAAAGTGATTTGTGTTTAACTGTTTTTTACTTGTTATTGTTCTTGTGACCTGAGATGATGTAGTGCGGGAGTGTTTCTTGTAGCACTTCTTTTCTACTTTATCTAAAAGTAACTCATGCCCTCTTATATTATCAAGAATATGGGGCAACACTTTTACAAACTATAGCAGAAAAAAAGGGAGGGTGTGCCCACGCTTAAGGGATATTTTATGAATTGCGTTTTTATTTGTCACGCCTTTGATATATACAGCTTCAGTTTCTGAACAAAGTATATTTGTAATTGCTTAATAAAAACTATTTCAAACCTAGACTGAAATTTTTGCTGCGCAACCACAGCTCCCCGTTAGAAAAGTAAACACCACATTATAACTAAACAGTGCTCCTGGGAAGTATCCCACCCGCAAACTTAATAAAAAGAAGACCGCAACACACTTTGGGGCATATTATCAACGAGGCGATAAACAATTATCGCCGCTTTTGCGTCCATTTTCGGACGAAAAGCGGCGATAATTTTATCGCCTAATCAGCAAGGTCACGCTATCGCGTGAATCCTTGCATTATCGCCCTTTCCCCAACGCCCATCTTTGCATCTCTAATGAGATGCAAAGTGGGCGTTACTGGCGTACCCGGATGGACTACGTTGCAAATATCGCTGATGTTCACATCGCAATATTTACAAGGCAGCCCACATGATTTTAGCAGAGGTTAGATTTTGGCAAAAACGGCCGTTTTGCCAAAATCTAACGTCTGCTAAAATCCTGACTTAGCCATCCCTAACATAGGGGTGGATTCTGCTGCTACGACCACAGGGTCGTATCAGCAAGAGTTATCGCCGTTTTGCAGGGAACATCACTGGAAAACTAGCGATGTTCCCTGCAAAACGGCGATAACCTCGCTATCTCTGGAATTTTTATCGCCCTGGAGAAACGCGCTGTTAATAACGCGCTACCAGGGCGATAAATTCCAGAGATAGCCTGCGATAGGGAATTCGTCGCTATGCACGGCCAGCGATAATTATCGCTGGCCGTTGATAATATACCCCTTAGTTATTTTCCCGCCGTGATTTGTACACCCCACGCCAATTATATAAATGGCCCTTAAAATATATAAAAAACTATTTTTACCTTCACAATTCATCTCCACCACCTTGTGACCACTGTACAGAGTTAATAGTGTTCCTACCCTCCCCGCGACTACTTTCTTTTCCCGTACTCCATTGAAGTGCGTCACAAAATGGTTCACAACAGTGAACCGTTCCCAGCCAATAATGAACAAACTTGTACTAGGAACAGTTTAGCCAATAAAATGTCCATGGTGTTCCGCAGAGGGGAGGGAATAGCTGCCAACACTTCTACTTTCAATGGTTTACAGCCAATGAACATTAAGCTTGGGAAGGTCCTGCTTGGAACACGTTACCCAATCAGATGTTCCTGATGCTCCGCGGAGGGGGAGGGAATGGCTGGCAACACTTCTACTTTCAATGGTTTACAGCCAATGAACATTAAGCTTGGGAACGTCGTCCTTGGAACACGTCAACCAATAACATGTGCCTGCTACTCCGCGGACGGGGAGGAAATGGCTGGCAACACTTGTACTTTCAATGGTTCGCAGCCAATGAACATTAAGCTTGGGAAGGTCCTGCTTGGAACCTGTCAGCCAAACAGATGTCCCTGCTACTCCGCGGATGGGGAGGAAATGGCTGGCAACACTTCTACTTTCAATGGTTCGCAGCCAATGAACATTGAGCTCGTTGTTGGAACACCTCAGCCAATTAAATGTTAATTTTGTTCCAGACACACCAACAGAACACGCCCTCCCACATAATATAATTTTCGTGTAAGAAAGTGACACTGTTCGTGATAAAAGTGAACACCGCATTATAAGTAAACATTACTGCGCATTATATTAAAGGACGGCTGCAATACGGCACATTGTTATTTTCCCAACGGGATTTCCAGAGCCTACGCAACTTTGCCACAATACCGCGCACCGTTGTTCTGCGGACGTGATTTCCACGTCTGCGGACGTGATTTCCACGGCCTACGCAACATTCAAACTACCTGCCTCTGCACCGTACAGACTGCTTAAACTAAGACCACAGTGTTCCTACTATACCCTCTTATACAATTTTTCTCTTTTGTTTCGCCCTACGCCTTTCAACTCAGTCACAAAATGGCTGCCAACACTTCCTAGTTTGAACAGTTCGCAACCAATGAGCCGCACGCTCGCTGTACAGACTGCTTAAACTAAGACCACAGTGTTCCTACTATACCCTCTTATACAATTTTTCTCTTTTATTTCGCCCTACGCCTTTCAACTCAGTCACAAAATGGCTGCCAACACTTCCTAGTTTGAACAGTTCGCAACCAATGAGCCGCACGCTCGTGCTCGTAACTCCTCAGCCAATCAGATGTCAGAATTCTCAAATATCGATATCTGTAAATTTTGATATTTCTCTAGAACTACTGAACGGACTTACCCCATTTAAACAAAAGCGTGCTTTCTGGACCAAGACCTTTCTCCCTGCCAAATTTGGCGTAATTCTGTTCAGCAGTTTGACCTGTAGCCTTGTCTAAAGTTTCCTATGGAAATTGCATGGAGAAAACACGTTTTGGGACCCCCTTTTTTCTCAGCCCCCCTTCACGAATAACCCCCAAACTTTCAGGATAGGAGCTCACCTGAAAAGAGGAACTTTTTGGAAAATTTCATAAAGATTCGTCAAACGACGGCAAAGTTATAAGCACATCAAAAAATGCTTTTCCTATGGAAACGTGGTCCTAACTATAACTATCTACTGGCGACCGCCAGTAGATAATAACAAGCGAGCCACCCATGTAATTTGCATATGAATAAGACTCATGTAGAGTCAAAACGCGTAATGCTATTTGGTCTGCTACCATTAAAAAGACTTGTCACGAAGGATTGGCTGGAGGGCTTGCTTACACAGTTCCGAAAGGTGCAGTTTGTGTGATTTCTTCTGGAATATATATATATATACTACCTACAGGCGGTCACCTGTAGGTCGTTATAGTTAGGACCTTGTTTCTATTCAAAAAGCCTTTTTTTCTTTTGCCAATATCTTTGGAGCCGTTTGACGAATCTTCACGAAATTTTCAAAACTAATGACCAGCTCAGGTCAGCTCATGTCTTGAAAGTTTGGGTTTGATTCGTCAAGTGGGAGCCAAGAAAAAGGGGGTCCCAAAACACGTTTTCCCCATGTTAATTTCCATAGGAATTTTGGAACAGGCTACAGCCCGAACTGCTGAACGGAATTACACCAAATTTGGCAAAAAGGTAGCTCTTGGTTCAGAAAGCGACCTTTTTTTAAATGGTGTCAATCCATTCAGTAGTTCCTGAGAAATTAAAAAAATAAAAATATCGATATCTGAGCACCGAGGAGGAGCCGCAAATCTTTCCGAGCACGAGCTTCATTCTTATTGGCTGCCAACACTCTAAACCAGAGTGTGTTGGCAGGCACACATCAGAAAGGTTGAAAAATGTTGGAAATGTAGGAAAGGGGTCAGGGCAGAAACACCCTGACCCCCTAGGGCTGGTCGGGGGGTCCCACAAGGACCCCCAGGGTCAAAAAAAGCATTTTTTTTGTTTTTTCGGTGGAAGTCACACTGGGTGCGCGAGTCCCGCCGAGAACATTTTTAAAAAACGAAGTGCGGTCTCCTTTGCTTCGTTTTCCTTAAGCCCCCGGGTGGGCCAGGTCCCAGGGGCAATGTGTTATTATATAGCGGGGGCCCGCAGGGGCCTTCGCAGCCCCGGAGACTGCCACCTCCCTGGGGCTTTATCGATAATGTGGGGGGGGCACCCAGCCCACCGCATCCCTGGGGACCGCCACCTCCCCGGGGCTTTATTTTTATAAGGGTGGTGGGGCCTCGCGGGCCCCCCAAGCCCCGGGGACCACCACATCCCACGGGCTTTATTAAAATAGGGTGGGGGGCCTCACGGACCCCCCCCAAGCCCCGGGGACTGCCACCTCCCCGGGGCTTTGATAAATAATTAGTGTGGGGGGGCTTGAGCCCCTCCACACTGCCCCAGGGACCACCACCTCCCCGGGGCATTGAATTTGTAAATATGGGGGTCCGTTGCGTGCCCCTGGGACAACCACCTGGGCTATTTTCATGAAGGGAGGAGGCCGCGTGGCCCCCCTTCTGGAGCCCTTGATGGCCCTGGGGACCGCCACCACCCAGGGCCAGCTCCTGCAATGTCCCGGGGTGCCCACCCCGGGATACTGCTGTTTGCTATAGCAGGGCGGGAGCACGGCTCCCGCCCTGTCATAGCAAACACTGCTTTGCTTCGTTGAAGTGAGAGCAGGAAACCTGCTCTTGCTTCAACGAAGCAAAGCAGAATTGCTTTTGGGCAAGGGGAGCTGCATGTTAGCAGCTCCCCTTGCCCAAAAGCAATGCCGGCTCCGCAGGAGGCGGGGAGCCTGCAGGGACCGTGGGGGCATTGGGGCTCCCCCCATGGTCCCCAATGCAGAGGCCAGGCCCCGGGGGATGGGGTCCCTGGGGCCAATATTGGCCTGAGGAGGGGGGCCATGCGTTCCCCCTCCTTTTAAAAAAAAAATAACAACTGCTGGCAGGCCCCGGGGGATGGGGTCAAATGGGGGCAAATACTGAATAATGGAAGTGGGGTGTTTTTTTTTCTTTCGAGTTTGGAGTCGCGGCCCCAACGCGGCTCTCAGTGTGGCCCCCGTGTAACGTCGCATTGGATTCACGAATTCATCTTAAATAATTAAGTAGTATATAATTTAGAAGGTAGTGTTTTATTTGTGAAGTTGTTTTAAAGAGTTACTGTGATTGCAGTTAATGACAAGATTACAATGTATAGAGTTGTTAAAAATATATAAAATTAAAAATGAATAGTTAAACTTGAAAAGTGTATTGTGTTGTAGTACATTGAATTCCTGCTTTTGCAGATTCGCGTCAGGTGCGATGGGCACAATGGCACACATGCACAATTAAGCACAGCACAACTGCAGACAAACCATGCCCAAGAGTAACAACACCAACCAAGAGCACAAGTCACACAAGTCGGCAATATCACACCACTGAACAAGCACAGAAGTGTAAACCACACTGCCTGAAAGGGAGAAGGGTGAGCCAAATCAGAGCTGAAGGGCCATCTCACACACAATGCAGCACACACACATAGGAAGCAGAGCACCCCAACATCGAACACAAAGTGGTACAAACACCAACATTTGCACAACCGAACACAGGACACAAGTGCACCCGCTTGTGGCCGGTAAATGGCCATACGCATCTAGCAAAGCACGAAACAGGGACATGATAATGCACAAGTACCAACCCACAGCCCTGATGGGGTAGCAATGCATGTATGGCAGGGACCCAGATAGTCCGTGACACACACACTTGCATACATATCAACACTCATCACAGTTGTAGACAGTTGTAGACAAGTGAAGGTGCAGAAACTTCATCAACACTTGCGAGTCCATCACCCACACAAGTCAGTGGCAACGCGCGTTGGTTGTCCGCGCATGTATCCGGAGTCCAGGCCAATGTAGCCATGTTCACTGTCATCTTGGGACATGTGACCAGATCCCCAACATGCAACCAGGCGCCGGGACACGTGCAATGGGTCACATTCAGTTGTGGCTGCAGGTACGTTGTCACTCGTCCATGAACGCGAGTGCAGTAGCGTAGGCCAACATTTCCATCCAACATGAGCTTGTTGTTGACTACATCTAACATGTCGGCGACGTAACCCATCAGCTGTCCCGGACAGATGTGCTGACTCCAACCCCTGGCCCCAATTGGCACTAAAGCCCAATAGGGGATCGGCTCAATGTGGTCACTGCACACGACGACTCGTGCAATCTCCCAGGTCCAGTTGCCAGCATGCATGCCAATCATCCAGGTATGCCATAAACGGGCATCACGGTGACACTCCTGGTCGTGGGCCAACAGGGGGCGCACGCACCTGTCGAAATCCAGGTCAGCTACCGTTACGTTGGAGAGGCAGACATCCATGGTCCACTCGAATATGCACGAGCGACAATGCAACACAGGCTGAATGCAGGTGACGTTGGCAAGGCGGAAGCTTAGCCGGTAACTGATCCACAGCACTGCCAATGGCAGTGCCCCCAGTACATGCAGCAGACGTGCACTGTACCGGTCCACGTGACTGGAGTTGTGCATGTGTCCGGGATGGTCTGCCATTGCGTCAGTGGCTCTGCTTGAAGCGGCACTGTGCTGACCCGCGCCAGTCCTGTGGATGAAATGGCACAGCTCGGATCAATGAGCAGTGTCTGTGTGCAACGGGTGCAGGCCTGGGGTGGGGTGGGAGTACGTGTGAAGGCCATTTCACGCACGCTAACTACGAGCAAGGACTTCTGTGTGTGGGATGTGTACACGTTGGTCTCACGTCGGGCAGTGCGTAGTGTGGGAGTCGCCAGCAAATGCTATTATATCTCTCAGGGGGTGCTGGGCACATGCAAGTCCCAGCTCGGGGCTGCAGATGTGCTTCCGCCTGATAGTTCAGACAAAGGACCTTTCATCCCTACAGTAACTTTACCATCTGCTTGCATACAGGAGATGGACAGAGGCCTGTCGTGGGTGGGGTGGGATGTCTGCGACCCAGGGAATCATGGATGATATACCGAGCACGTGGCACATGAGCGGCCTCACTGTGTGTTACGTTGCCTCACAGCTGCTCCTCCCTCCCATGAGACCCCACACTTGTGTGCGCTGCGCGGTTGTATCACGTGCACTCCTACGGCACACCATTGTCATGCCTGTCTGCGCATGTCCAGCGGCATGCCAACAACACCGTGAAGCTGGCCGTTAAGGGTGTGCAGCCACGTGAGTGTAGGCCAATGGTCTGGACAGGGCAGAAACAGGTGTACAGTCCATGGCTGGCTGTGATCGCGCTGCGATTGAGGCTAGGCATCTGACTTATGCAGCCTCAGGACTGATAGACATAACACTTGGCATGTATGAGCCAAGACCCCGAGCAGTCTTGCACTCCTAAATTTCCCCGTATGTGCGGGCCCGCCCTCCGGGTGCATGCTACATTTCAACATCGACTACTGTGGCCCTGGTGGTGACAACACTCCACAGAGACACGCTTACCGCACTTCCTGCTCAAGGCCAGACCAGAGCCACGCCCTGAGCCCCCTGCCAAATCAGCACAGCCCGGCGCTGACCTGACGTACGCCGGACCAGCACACGCTGCTTGTGCATGCAGGGGGGGGCGGGCGCAGCTACATGTCCAAGGTCTTAGCCACTGCTGAGGTGACATGGTATCGTCCACTGAAGACAGCGCACTGTGATGTTGCAGGGCTCGGGCCCATCATGCTGACATAATGACCACACGGACACACTTGCTTAGATGGTGTGAATGGCTACGGGCACGTGCGCCCGGACACTTTTATTAGCAGGCTCACATGTCGAGTGACACCTGTGTTGGATGTGTGTGGGGTGTGTGTACACCAGCCGTCATGGAGTGCCTGGTGCAGTCAAAAAACAACAACAGTGTACATCGTTAAGGACACAACCATTCAACCATAAAGGCTCCATGACTTGAGCTGCACAGAGTTAGTGGCCCCGAATGCACAGCGTCCTGCACGGGCCTACCGCCACGGGCCGCTGACTTGCGGTGCACTGGGGCAGGGTCACGAGAGCAGAGCAGGTTCTCGTAGATGACAAAGGGGGTTGTCGCGGAGTGTCTCGGTGGACAGAGGAAGGTGTACCCCCAGGGCATGATGCAGAGGGCAGAACCACGCAGAAACAGTCACTGTGGTGGAGATGAATGGAACAGACACATGTCGAACACCAAGTCCGTCCCAGCCAGATGATGATGCAGACAACCCCCAGGCCATGGACTCAGACGCCACCAAAGTCCAACCAGAAAGTGCCCATGACTCATTGCGCACAGAGTTGGCATGCCGCCTGCGATGAGGCGTGTCCAATGGTGTCGACTCCTCCATATCTTACTCAAGACACAGTTCCACATGTGTGACCTACTGGACCACAGTGTAGGCCGGGGGCAGCGGTCAACACGGGCCCACAGACATGTGTCGTATGCTTGCGATGCAGGGTTTGGGACACTGATCGAAGGGAGTTCAGTGATATAAACGTTCTGTACTCAAGACACAGTTCCACATGTGGGACCTACTGGACCGCAGTGTATGCCTGAGCCCTCATCCAAGTGTCGCCGGCTTGCGTTGAACAGGGTTAGTGGCACCACGTGTCGCAGGCTTGCGATGCAGACTTTGGCTTCACTGATCGGAGGGAGTATAGTGATATGGACGCTGCCACAGACTTGGGGTCACTGCCATTCAAAAATCACGACTCAGTACAACATGTGCCAACAACTGGGACAAAGAGTACGCCGGTGGGGTATGTCAACGAGAAAGGAGTACTGTGGGCCAGCGTCTTGGAGGCCAGCGATGGTCTGTGGAGGCTGCAAAGTTCGCTGGACTGGGGTTTGGAGCTTGCACCGGCAAGTGGTGGGCCCTCTTTGACACACGCCGGTGTCGGCAGGTGAGCGGAGCCTCCTTGGTGTGCTGGGGCAGGCATGACGGGTCTGGGGACCAGCGGCCGGGGGTGCAGCAGGCGCACAGGAACACAGGCCCTGCCGCACACGGCCCCGGCCTCGTGGTTGGCTGAGAGGCGCCGCCCTGGCAGACACGTTGGCCATTCCGAATGAGAACCACGCCCAGTGCGACGGGCTTTTTATTCACACCCCTACGCAGGCCTGGCGTATGCAGGGCCAACCCACTCTGCCCGCGCATACAGGGGGGGACGTAACGAGCGACATTTCTGAGTTCTGCCCCACAGCCTGTGGGGACATGGTAGCATCCACTGGCCACTACACTCCATGCACCAGCAGTTAATGTCCACATTGCCATTTCCGTGGTTTGCACACTGAAGTCTGTCCGGCACATCCATGCCACACCTGGCATTGGGTAGGTTCTCATTCATTAGTCACTTGCCGCTCTCGCACATGCCTGCTCCAAGCCTCTCATCACATTCTGCTATTGTGTGGCTGTGGTGCCATGCCGTGGCTGGTTTGTGTGCATGGCAAGCCCAGGTTCCCAATGGAGTCGTGTTGTCGTGTCTGGTCGGTTGGCATGTTGTGTGGCATGTTGCATGTAGTTTTGCTGCGTGCCCATTGCTAGTGTCGTGAGTTGCATGACTGTGGAGTGGAGGTGTGTGGTGTGTTCATTTGGTACTTACCAACGAGCAATGCATTTCCATAGGTGCCATCCTGGGAGCGCTGGTTAATGATGGACTGTCGGGAGATGTATGAATCATGCACACTGCCTGGGGAGTTGGCCACAACTTGTTGAGGAGTCCCCGGTGGTCCACTATTGCCTGCACATTGACGGAATGCGTGTGCTTTCTGTTGCGGTAGTTGTGTGCAGTGTCGGCAGGGGGCACGAGGGGTACATGTGTGCAGTAGATTGCCCCCAACACGTGAGGGAATCCAGCTATGGCGTAGAAGCCTTGCTTGGTCTCCAGCTGCTCCTGCGCAGTGTGGGTGAGGTGGAGGTGCTGGGGTACCAGGCTGATGATGGCATCTAGGACAGGTGTGATGAACTTGGATAGGGCTGGCTGTGAGACTCCTCTGACTCTGGCATTTGTGGGTTGGAAGGTACCAGAGGCCAACATGTGCAGCACAGCCGGCAGCTTTGTCTGCGGAGGGATGTTGGTTGTCCGCTGTGTTGGTACCGTCAGCCGGTGGGCGATGTGGATCAGGATGCTGGGGATGGTTGTCCTTTTGGGCCTGTAGTGGGCAATGGCCTCCTCTGGCGTTAGGTCTGTGCGGCTGGTGCATTTACCATGGGTCCGCTGTCTTTGTGTACGCTGCCTCTGTGGTGGTCCGGGGGGGAGGGGCGGGTCCGTGTTGTGGCCCCCATGGGTCTCCGAGCTGCATGATCATTGGCTCCATGGCATCTGTGGGTCTTCAGATGTGGCTCTTGGCTGGGCTCCCTTTCATACTGCAGGTAGTCGTCCTGCTTAACACCAGCAGAAGGCAGGTGTTAATTCCCTGCTGCTACCGCAGCTTATCGCCTGTTTTTGGTTCACATCGCAGATCTGGCAGTTCGTTGTGAAAGTGGTGTTGTGGTGTTTTCGTGAGTTTATGCACGGGAACGCCTACTATGCATCTCATTAGGGTTAGTTGGTGGTGTCACCCGTGGAGATAAATTTTGCGGCAGTTATCGCGGGAATACTGGCGATGTCTGCAGTTTGCACCCGCTTGTGAATGGGGCGTTAAATCTATCTCCACTTTTGATGAGTTAAGGTGGCGATAACTCGGCGATAAGTCCTTGTGAATATGCCCCTCTGTTTCCTTGATCTGTGAAGTGCACTCCATCACTTCTTTAGATGTCATCCATATCAAAACGTAGAATGTTGTTATAGATGGAGACCATCCTATGGTCTCTGAGGTAAGCAGAAACAGCTTTATTGACATTTTTTCAAGCTTTCTCAATCTGTGGACAGAATTGATTTGACCACTTCCATTTCTGTCTTTGACATATATTAGAGTATACAAAGACAGTTTGAGGTAACAGCAACATCAATTATGCAAAGGTGTCCTTCATTAGCATTTCCAGACCTACCCCAGTCAATGTGCCTGGGTCATTGCCACCACAGTGCACAATCATGAGGTCAGGGTGTTGGAGATGCAAAAAGGTTTTAAGCAAAGGCATCAATTGATGCCACTTTAATCCTCTCTGTGCAATCCATGTAATATCCACATTTTGCAAAGCTAGGTCTTTGCCAATACCTCTGCGTTCAGCATACCTTTTGCACCAGAAAACATAGCTGTGTCCAACAATCCATACTGTAAGCATCTTGAAGGGATGTCTGGAAGTAATGAAAAGATGTCTGTAGCTGAGGTAGTCAGTTGGTAGAATGAGAGGTATCTAAAATGGTGGACAAGATGCTGTTTTTTAAAAAGTAGAGAATTGATTGGCTGTTTAAGAAGATTGTAAACTCAAAAATAGGGTGCATGTTCCTTTCTTTAAAAAGTATGTTCCTTATTGATTAGTAGAAAATGTATGAAAGGTACAGTAGATAGGATAAGGAGATATTTTGCAAACGTCAACCACACCTGCTGTTTGAATTTGTAACCTTGTGTGCTGGATTTGAAAATATGGTGAACTTGTGACCTGTCAGTTCAGTTGAATGTTCCATGAACTGTTACTATGGAAACTGGCATTAAGCAGAATGGGGAAGGGTTGAAACTTAACTGTGGACTTAAAAAGTGAAATTTTAATTTATCTATAGGTGATATGTTATTAAAGTATAATTTCCCAAGTCAGTACTATCTTTAGAAGTGGTGTGTTGTTAAAATATAGTGGTATTTTTATTTGTAATATATTTTTGAACTCCTGTATGGATTCGCGGCTCCATCACGTTGGTGCACGGTGGAGTCCCGACTCCAAAAAATTCCAGAACCAGTTTGTGCACTTTTAGAAGTCAGTTGGTAAGGGTTAATATGTTTAACCAATAGAAATGTGTTTTATAATTTGAAATAATGTAGGAAGCTATGTGATTTGTTACTTACATGTATTTGTGTGGAGAAAGAGAGGGAACGTTTGCCATTACTGGTTTTACCTTGCTGAGAGTGGTGCAGTACATTGATTGTGTGCATAAGAAAATCTTTTATGAGTTTGTGATATTTTAAATTCTACAAATACATTTGGAAGGTGAGTTATAAATTTGTGAGATGTATTATGTATTACGTTTATTTTTAATCTTTAAAAATTATTGATGAACTGTGATGTGTATTGTAGTTTGTTTTATTGTAGTTAAATGTTGTTTGAAATAGATTTTGTATAGTAATATGTGTATATTGGAAGATGGATTAGTGATTATGGTAGTTTGTTTTAGTGTGTGGTTATGTACATTTGTAGTATACCGCATAATTTTAGGAGTTGCTTTAAAATTGGAGGTGGAGTCTGTCAAGTTTTAAGATGTGCATGGACTTCTGTCTCAAGTGTGTCTCTACTTGTATATGTATTTTCATATGTCTTATACATTTGAAGGTGCATGATGTATAAGAAAGAGGTGTTGTTGCTTTTTATGTGGTAGGCTCAAGACTGTGAGTAGAATGGAATGGTGAAGATGCAGCATGGTTTGAAAAATGTTGACATAAGGTATTATTGATTAGGCTTCTTTTTTTAATTTCTATAGAGGTACAGTTGAAATATGCCACATACGTTTTGGTGTATGCTTGAAATTGGAAGTTTGTTCTGTGAATTTTTATGGTTTGGATAGTGTTATGGTACAGACATATTCATGTATGCTTTTAGGAATATGGTGAGACTTTTAGTAAAGACATGTGAAGGGTTCCTGCTTTGTATTTGGGTAGGTGTAACATTATAAGTAGTTGTAGAATGGTAAAGCAGCAGGCTGAAAGTGAGGTTTGAGATGTTTATAGAGATGTTATTTATTAGAGTAATTTGTATGATGTGTGGAAGGTTATATCTCATATATACCGCATCATTTTCAGTGTCTGTTTGAAAATTGAAGTGTAGTCTGTGAAGTTTTGAGCTGTGGATGGTGTTGTGACTGAGATATGTGTCTACTTGCACATATATTATGGTATATGTTATGTGTCTGAAGATGATAGATGTATAAAACACAGGTATACATTTATATGTGTATTACTTTTATATATGATGCTGCTAGCAAAAGGTACAGACATATACATACATGGTTTTAGAAATATGGGGAGACTTTCATGAAAGATAAGTGACGTGTTGCTTAGCTGTTAGCTATGCTCTATACCTGATTACTACTAGAATAGTCAAGCAGTAGTAGTAGAAAAGTGATTTTTAAGATATGTTGGGAGAGGAATGATTGATTATGGTACTTTATAAGAGTCTGTGTAAAAGTTCACTTGAAATTTGCCACATAAATCTAGGTGTGTTTGAAATGTTAGGTGTAGTCTGTCAAGTTTTAAGGCCATTATGGTCTTGTGAGTGTGGTTATGTTTCTTCTTGCACATGTATCCTAATATGTGTAATGCTTTTGGCAATAGGTATAGATAGAAGCATGCATGCTTTTAGGAATATGGTTAGAGTTATGGTAGAGACATGTGATAGATTGCTGCTTTATGTTTGACTAGGCCCAATATTCGTAGAATGGTGAAGCTGCAGCACAAAAGTGAGTTTTAAGACATGTTAGCAGAAGGGATTACTGATTAGGCTACTTTTGTATGAGTCTGGGGAAAGGTACACTTGAAATACACTTCAGAAATGTAAGTGTGTCTTTGAAATGTAAAGTTCAGTCTACTTGTTTATTTCTGTTATATATGATGATGATTTCAAAAGGTAGACATATATGCATGTATAGTTTCAGGAATATGGTGAGATTTATAACAGACTCATGTTTAGCTTTAATGCTTTATTTTGAATACGCCCAACACCCTGAGTAGTTACAGAATTTTGAAGCTGCAGTACAAAAGTGTACACCATGTCATACACCTGATTTTTGTGCTGCAGTTTCAGTATTTTGCTACTACTCAGGATGTTGCACTCCTCCAATCACTCAGGCACTACTGCAGTACTACTCCAATCACTCAGGTAGTACACATGCACTTATAAAATCACACAGGCACTTTCTATGTACTCCTGTAATCTCCCAGATATTACTCCTGCAATCATGGAATCACCAGGCATTACCTATGTACTCCTCTAATCCCCCAGACATAACTCCTGCAATCATGCAATCATCAATGCATTAGCTATACACTGGTTTAATCACGCAGGCACTACCTTTGCACTCCTCCAATCACCCTGTCAGGATCTATGCACTCCTCCAATCACTTAGCCAGTGCCTATGCACTTATAAAATCACCCAGGCACTACCTTTACACTTTTACAAACACTGAGGCACTACCACAGTATTACTCAAATCACCCAGGCAGTACTGATGCACTTATAAAATCACCCAGGCACTTTCTATGTACTCCTGTAGTCCCCCAGATATTACCTCTGAACTCATGCATTCGCTATACACTGGTTCAATTACCCAGGCAATACCCTTGCACTCCTCCAATTATCTTTTCAGGATCTATGCACTCCTCCAATCACTTAGCCAGTACGCATGCACTTATAAAATCACCCACTCACTTGCTATGTACTCCAGTAATCCCCCGATATTACCCCTGCAGTCATGCAATCACCCAGGCACTAGTTATGTACTACTCCTGCAGTCATGCAATCATGCAGGCTGTACCTATGCACTCATGTAATAACCCAGGCACTACCCTTGCATTTGTAGAATCATCTAGGTCCTACTGTTGTACTCATCTATTCACCTAGGCACTACTCAATGAGTCATCTGTACCTTTAGGTGCTATTTATACACTTATCCATGCACTCAATGTTTATGTGTGAACTCATGCAATTAGCCAGTCACTACCTATCTTCTCCTACAATTACCCAGTGACTAACCTTGCACGCATACAATCACCCAAGCACTACCCATGAAGTTATGCAATCACTCAGGCAGATCTATTACATGTTTCAGTTGTAAGTTTCACTATATTTCAGAAATATTGTATACATATTTCTTTTAGATATGATGATGATTTGAAATGTAGAGACATATGTATGCAAGCTTTTAACAATATGGAGAGACTTATAGTTGAGTCATGTAATAGTCTGCTGTTTTATATTTGGCTAGGCCCAACACTCATGTAGTTATAAAAACACCCAAGTACTACCCATGCAGTCTTCCAATGATCCAGTCACTACATATGCACTGCTGTAATCACTCAGGCATTACTCCTGCACTCATGCAAACATCCAGGCACTACCTATGCACTCATGAAATCACTAAGGTATTACCCATGCACTCTTTGAATCATGTAGCCACTACTCATGCACTTATACAATCACTCAGGGCACTAACGTTGTACTATTTCAATCACAGAGTCACAAGCCTTGTACTTATGTAATCACTCAGCCAGTAGTCATGGTGTTATGAAATCATCCAGGCACTACCTTTGCACTCATTTATTCACTCAGGCGTTACCTCAGTAGTCCTGAAATCACCCAAGAAGTACCCATGCAGTTATAAAATCACTCAGTCACTTTGTATGTAGTCATGTAAATCACCAGATATTACTCCTGTAGTCATGCAGTAACCGAGGCGTTACCAATGTACTCCTTTAATCCCCCAGAGGTTAGTTCTGTACTCATGCAATCACCAATGCATTAGCTATACAGTGCTTCAATCACCCAGGCACTATCCTTGCACTCTTTCAACCACGGAGGCACTATTCTTGTGCTTATGTAATCACACAGGCAATACTCATGCACTTATATAATCATCCAGGCGCTACCTTTGCACTCCTGTAATTACTCAGGCAGTACCTTAGTACTTCTGTAATCACCCAGGCAGTACTCATGGACTTATAAAATCACCCACTCACTTCCTATGTACTCCAGTAATCCCACAGATATTACCCCTGCAGTCATGCAATCACCCAGGCACTAGTTATGTACTACTCCTGCAGTTATGCAATCATGCAGGCTGTACCTATGCACTCATGTAATAACCCAGGCACTACCCTTGCTGTTGTAGAATCATCCAGGTCCTACTGTTGCACTAATCTATTCACCTAGGCACTACTTAATGAGTCATCTGTACCTTTAGGTGCTATTCATACACTTATCCATGCACTCAATGTTTATGTGTGAACTCATGCAATTAGCCAGTCACTATCCATCTTCTCCTACAATTACCCAGTGACTACCCTTGCACGCATACAATCACCCAAGCACTACCCATGAAGTTATGCAATCACTCAGGCAGATCTATTACATATTTTAGTTATAATCACTCAGCCAGTAGTCATGCTGTTATGAAATCACCCAGGCACTACCTTTGCACTCCTTTATTCACTGAGGCACTACCTCATTACTCCTGCAATCACTGAAGCAGTACTCATGCAGTTATAAAATCACTCACTCACTTGCTATGTACTCCAGTAATCCCCCAGATATTACCCCTGTAGTCATGGAATCACCCAGGCACTACTTATGTAGTACCTTTGCAGTCATAGAATCATGCATTGCCTACCTATGCAGTCATGTAATAACCCACACACTACCCTTGCAGTCATAGAATCACCCAGGTCCTAATGTTGCAGTTATCTATTCACCTAGGCACTACTCCATGACTCATCTATGCCTTCAGGTGCTATTAATACACTTATCCATGCACTCAACCTGTATGTATGCACTGATGAATTAGCCAGTCACTATCCATCTTCTCCTGCAATTACCTAGCGAATACCTTTGGAGTCATACAATCATCGAAGCACTATGCATGGAGTTATGCAATCACTCAGGCAGATCTATTACATGTCTCACTATATTTCAGAAATATTGTATACATATTTCTTTTAGATATGATGATGATTTGAAAAGGTAGAGACGTATGCATACATGCTTTTAACAATATGTAGAGACTTATGGTTGAGTCATGTAATAGTGTGCTGCTTTGTATTTGGCTAGGCCCAACACTCATGCAGTTATAAAAACACCCAAGTACTACCTATGCAGTCTTCCAATGATCCAGGCACTACATATGCACTGCTGCAATTACCCAGGTTATTACCCCTGCCCTCATGAAATCACCCAGGCACTACCTATGCACTCATGCATTCACCCAGGTATTAGGGGCAACTTTACTGTTCATTTGTCAGTACCTGTCACTTTGAAGAATAAGACTTGAGCGTTTACACAAATTTCTTTTTATCTAAATTTCACCACTTATGCTGTTACATCTTAATGTATCAAGTTTTACATTATTTTAAACTCTACCATGACATTTGATTGCAATTTTTTTTGTCTGTGATCCCCCTGTGTATTACCAGTGGGTATGATTGGCATCCTAGTGAGGGACACAGAATTAGATAGGTACGGCATTGTTCTGCCCGATGGGTTACCTTTTCATTATCGCCACGATATCTATGTAGGTTCAATCAGCCATTTAGGCCCTGTTCGATTTTGTAACATTTCTTTTCTTTTTTGTCATTGACTGTTAATATGAAAATGAATTCAGTTTAAATGTTGAACTTTCATTAAATAATATGTACCATTCACTGAATATTGTACCTAACCTGGTAAATTTGCACATTAACAAATGGCCGCCACAGATTTTTGTAACCTTGCTTCGTACCTTGAGTCCTATGTCTATTTCCATGGCTGTAATGTATACTAGATGCAGGCTGACTAATGTTTTTTACGTGTGAGCAAGGATTCATTTCCGAAACGCGTAACGTGGAAGCAAGATTAAACATTGCTGAACTGCATACTGCGAGTGTGTCCTGAGAGTGCATTATTTCTGCAACCGCGGAAAGTAAATTTGGGATATATATATATACATATATATATATGAGGGCAATACAAGGCAACAAGATTCAACTGAGGGGTGTTCCACACAGGTGGGACTACAACAGGCGAACATAAGACAACAAGGAGCGGGCATTAGTCCTTTCAAACCGAAGTCCAAGTTTGTTCCAACAATGCCGAAAGATGCGATCGATATCTTTCACGAGGTAGTGACTGAGGATATAAAAAAGTTGCATAATTTAACCAAGCACAGGAAACGGTACAAAAGCATATGGGAAGTGGAGTATACCAATTTGATAAAAAAAACTAAGCAGCAACCATGAGATCATTGTGGCCAAATCAGACAAAGGGGGAAATATGGTCATTTGGCCACAAAGTGACTATATAACGGAGGCACGCAGACATCTAAACGACTTGGAATGTTATGAGAAGACTAATCACAGCAAATACAATTTGGCCAGAGAAAATCTGAAGAAAGATCTACTTGGGTGGAAACGAGAAAGGGTGATTTCCTTTGAAGAGTTTAAGTTTTTAAATGTAGAACACCCAGTATTACCAAGATTGTATTTTATCCAAAAAGTCCACAAAGAGATAACACCTGTCCCGGGCAGGCCCATAATATTGGCCATAAACAGTGTGGGGGAGAAAATAACGCAATATGTGGATTTCTTTCTTCAAGAGTATGTGAAACAGCTGCCAAGTTATGTAACAGATACTGGTGACTTCCTGAACAAAATTCAAGCGATCACATGGTCAGAAGATTTGGTGTTCATCACTTTGGACATTGAATCTTTATATACAAGCATTGAGCACAACACAGGCTTAAATGCAATTAAGTATTTTTTGGATTCTAAACCCATCGAATATTACCATCACAACAAAATGCTCTTAAGTTTGGTCTCATGGTGTTTACATAATAACTACTTTTCATTTGGTAATGACATCTTTCTACAGAAGAGAGGAGTTGCTATGGGGGCCTGCTTCTCCCCCAGTTATGCATGCTTGCAAGTAGGGTGGTGGGAGGAGCAGGTCCTCAAAAAAACTCATGCCAATGATTTTAATAATCATGTTTTGTACTGGTTAAGATACATCGATGATGTTTTTATTGTCTGGCAAGGTAATGAAATAAGTGCTACTAATTTTATCAGTCAGATTAATAACAATACTGCCAATCTTAAATTTACATCCCATGTGAATAAGAACTGCATTGAATTCCTATTTTCCCCACAAACAGGGGAAAATAGCGACAACGCTATTTAGGAAGGCTACTGCTGGCAATTTAACACTCCATGCCAGCAGTGCTCGCCCCAAACATTTGATCAGGAACATCCCCTATGGGGAATTGTTACGTCTTAAAAGGATATGCAGCACAGAAGGGGATTTGGAGAGATGTACAGAAGAAGCTCTTTGCAGATTTAGGCAAAGGGGATATAGTAAAGACATCTTGAGAGAGGCAGTTAACAAAACAAAGGAGAGAACCAGGGAATCCTTGCTTAGTACCAGCACGAACAAGGAAACGTCTAAAGACGCAAACAATGCCCCTAGGTTAATCACTACCTTCAGTAAGCAAGTGAGAAAGATTCGGTCCATCATCAGGCGCAATTGGCCAATTGTCCTCACAGATGGGGCTCTGTCTCCCAGATTACCTACACAACCGGTCGTCACTTACAGGAAGGGTACAGCTATGCGCACACAAATTGCTAAATCTAGTCCTGAGCTGTCCGCTGCTAGAATGTGGTTGCAACCCAAACAAGGTTTTACCAAGTGCTCTACTTGTAGAGCATGTAAGTTTGGGATAAACACTACCCATTACTCCACACCTTTTAGCCCAGACAAAATAGCAATTCGGGGCACCCTCAATTGCAGGACGGAATTTGCGGTATACATTCTGACATGCACCTGTGGCCTAAGATATGTGGGCAGCACTAAGTTGCAGGTGCATGTCAGAATCCTGCAGCATTTGCGGGCCATCGTGAACAATGACTCGACCTATCCGGTGGCTCGCCACTTCAAGCAGGTACATAATAATGACCTCAACTGCTTGAATTATTTTGTAGTGGCCACCGTTCCAAAACTTCGTAGAGGGGGAGACAGAGAAAGAGTTCTTAGGCAGATGGAGTCTAGAATGATCGTTGAGCTTGACAGCAAGTCTCCATATGGCCTTAACAACACGGAGGACTTGCATCATTTTTTATAAAAAAAAGAATTGGAACAAACTATAACTGAGCAGATTAAGTTCTTCTGGATGTTTGGTATTAGGGTTTCCCATGATTCATGTATTTACTATCAACTAGGTTTTGTAAATAAGTAGCAGTTTTCGCTGCGGCCTTTCTTTAATTGATTTGAATTTTAATTGAATTTAAATGCTTTTTTAATTCAATTTTAACTGGATTTAATTATTTAAGGCTCGCATTGTTTATACATGTTTGTTTGTGACATAGATTTTAACGATGGTATATATTTTGCACTTGCACTTTTAACAATGTTTGGTATATGCACACAGGGTAGCACTTAAGCACTAGCACTTTTTGTATAAATTCTGAAGGTTTTTTTGTACCTATTTTTGGGATTTATCCCATGAATATGGAAAAGAGGTGACTTAATATGGATTCATCCTAGTGTATCAGCATTTGAAGCAGGAATATATATCAAAAGATATAATATATTTGGTCTATTGTTTACACAGTGTGATGGTTTACAATACGAGTCGCGATGGTTTGCACAATTATTTTGGGTCATTAATAACAATATGATTTTTCCTTTTTATATGGATTAATGCGCCCGATTTACTGTATGTATACAAATATATTGTATCATGATGTATTTTACATGGTGGTGTTTTAAATTAATTTATTATCTTGTGTATATATCATCTAATTGCGGCATTTATTAACTTAGACTGTTTATTCCATCTTAATTATGTGTATTTCATTTACAAAACTGCTTTTGATTATGGTGAAGTCACTATGATAGAGGTTATGAAAACAGACTCTATAACCAGCAGAATAATGTGCAAGTGTGTTTTCTATGTTTATACTTTCGTTTTACCACGTGGTTTGAATTCACCGCATTTAAAAAAGATGGCGTACGTCTCTCTCGAATATGTGGTCATGGGCAAGTGGTGCCCGAATCGCATCATTTGAGGATAATAAAAGATTAATTGCCTACATCTCCGGTGGTTCGTGGTTCTCTGTTTGCCGAAAGCGACTGCGCCGATAAATGGAGTATCTACATGGTCTTGATATATATATATATATATATATATATATATATATATATATATATATATATATATATATATACCATCAAGAATTGCTCCAGCAATCAAGGCCGCACTCCGTCAAAGGTGAGAAACATTTCTTTATTATAGAATTCATGCAGCTTCCCCTTCCGTGCTTTTGTTCTCCTGGCCGACGCGTTTCGATGAACTCACTTCATCTTCTTCCAAGGCCATAGTGAGCAGGTTGATGAATCACGTGCATACCCACAAGCCCCTGCATGCTTCTCAATTAAGTACCATCGGCCTCCAGTGTGCCGTATTTTTGAATATCACTTTCAATGCATGCTGGGCTATGTGGTTTCCAATTCGCACCAATCAAGCCCTCCAGTGGGTTCAAGTGCTCACTTTGATTTAAAGAACAGTTTATGCAGCCCCCATTGAGCCTCTGAAGGAGACTCTGCATGAATAAATTGAAACCCTTGGCGCCGCATTCAAGAGTCATTTCCCCTCGAGTGGTCCCATATTCAGTGAGGCGGGTGGTGCGTCGCCTTCACAGCCTGAAGCGCGCCGTGCAAGTATACCATCAAGAATTGCTCCAGCAATCAAGGCCGCACTCCGTCAAAGGTGAGAAACATTTCTTTATTATAGAATTCATGCAGCTTCCCCTTCCGTGCTTTTGTTCTCCTGGCCGACGCATTTCGATGAACTCACTTCATCTTCTTCCAAGGCCATAGTGAGCAGGTTGATGAATCACGTGCATACCCACAAGCCCCTGCATGCTTCTCAATTAAGTACCATCGGCCTCCAGTGTGCCGTATTTTTGAATATCACTTTCAATGCATGCTGGGCTATGTGGTTTCCAATTCGCACCAATCAAGCCCTCCAGTGGGTTCAAGTGCTCACTTTGATTTAAAGAACAGTTTCTGCAGCCCCCATTGAGCCTCTGAAGGAGACTCTGCATGAATAAATTGAAACCCTTGGCGCCGCATTCAAGGAGTCATTTCCCCTCGAGTGGTCCCATATTCAGTGAGGCGGGTGGTGCGTCGCCTTCACAGCCTGAAGCGCGCCGTGCAAGTATACCATCAAGAATTGCTCCAGCAATCAAGGCCGCACTCCGTCAAAGGTGAGAAACATTTCTTTATTATAGAATACATGCAGCTTCCCCTTCCGTGCTTTTGTTCTCCTGGCCTTGGAAGAAGATGAAGTGAGTTCATCGAAACGCGTCGGCCAGGGAGGGCTTGATTGGTGCGAATTGGAAACCACATAGCCCAGCATGCATTGAAAGTGATATTCAAAAATACGGCACACTGGAGGCCGATGGTACTTAATTGAGAAGCATGCAGGGGCTTGTGGGTATGCACGTGATTCATCAACCTGCTCACTATGGCCTTGGAAGAAGATGAAGTGAGTTCATCGAAACGCGTCGGCCAGGAGAACAAAAGCACGGAAGGGGAAGCTGCATGAATTCTATAATAAAGAAATGTTTCTCACCTTTGACGGAGTGCGGCCTTGATTGCTGGAGCAATTCTTGATGGTATACTTGCACGGCGCACTTCAGGCTGTGAAGGCGACGCACCACCCGCCTCACTGAATATGGGACCACTCGAGGGGAAATGACTCCTTGAATGCGGCGCCAAGGGTTTCAATTTATTCATGCAGAGTCTCCTTCAGAGGCTCAATGGGGGCTGCATAAACTGTTCTTTAAATCAAAGTGAGCACTTGAACCCACTGGAGGGCTTGATTGGTGTGAATTGGAAACCACATAGCCCAGCATGCATTGAAAGTGATATTCAAAAATACGGCACACTGGAGGCCGATGGTACTTAATTGAGAAGCATGCAGGGGCTTGTGGGTATGCACGTGATTCATCAACCTGCTCACTATGGCCTTGGAAGAAGATGAAGTGAGTTCATCGAAACGCGTCGGCCAGGAGAACAAAAGCACGGAAGGGGAAGCTGCATGAATTCTATAATAAAGAAATGTTTCTCACCTTTGACGGAGTGCGGCCTTGATTGCTGGAGCAATTCTTGATGGTATAACTTGCACGGCGCGCTTCAGGCTGTGAAGGCGACGCACCACCCGCCTCACTGAATATGGGACCACTCGAGGGGAAATGACTCCTTGAATGCGGCGCCAAGGGTTTCAATTTATTCATGCAGAGTCTCCTTCAGAGGCTCAATGGGGGCTGCATAAACTGTTCTTTAAATCAAAGTGAGCACTTGAACCCACTGGAGGGCTTGATTGGTGCGAATTGGAAACCACATAGCCCAGCATGCATTGAAAGTGATATTCAAAAATACGGCACACTGGAGGCCGATGGTACTTAATTGAGAAGCATGCAGGGGCTTGTGGGTATGCACGTGATTCATCAACCTGCTCACTATGGCCTTGGAAGAAGATGAAGTGAGTTCATCGAAACGCGTCGGCCAGGAGAACAAAAGCACGGAAGGGGAAGCTGCATGAATTCCATAATAAAGAAATGTTTCTCACCTTTGACGGAGTGCGGCCTTGATTGCTGGAGCAATTCTTGATGGTATACTTGCACGGCGCGCTTCAGGCTGTGAAGGCGACGCACCACCCGCCTCACTGAATATGGGACCACTCGAGGGGAAATGACTCCTTGAATGCGGCGCCAAAGGTTTCAATTTATTCATGCAGAGTCTCCTTCAGAGGCTCAATGGGGGCTGCATAAACTGTTCTTTAAATCAAAGTGAGCACTTGAACCCACTGGAGGGCTTGATTGGTGCGAATTGGAAACCACATAGCCCAGCATGCATTGAAAGTGATATTCAAAAAAACGGCACACTGGAGGCCGATGGTACTTAATTGAGAAGCATGCAGGGGCTTGTGGGTATGCACGTGATTCATCAACCTGCTCACTATGGCCTTGGAAGAAGATGAAGTGAGTTCATCGAAACGCGTCGGCCAGGAGAACAAAGCACGGAAGGGGAAGCTGCATGAATTCTATAATAAAGAAATGTTTCTCACCTTTGACGGAGTGCGGCCTTGATTGCTGGAGCAATTCTTGATGATATATATATATATATAGTGTTAATACTTGTCAATATATATATGCAGCAATTCTCCTCTCGAAGCCTCTTTTCTTACTGCGCAAATATGGAGTACGGACCACAGAATCCGTGTAGGTTAGATTTTATTCAGCTCCACACACAACTCCAACAGCATGACGCGTTTCGATCCCTAAGGATCTTGATCACATGACGCGCTATCACAGAAGGAGGTACCATTAAATACAATTGTTTTGAATTTTCTTAAAGTGCCATGTACCCAGTTTTGTTTACCACGATTGCCTTTACCCCATTAATGTATCGATTTTACAGGTAAGTATAACCCCATGTTTATGTATATATATGGTCATGTGATCAAGGCCGAGGTACGGCCGAAACGCGTCATGGCGGACTAGCTTGGTGGCAATAAAGAATATCTTGCACTGATTTGGGACTACGCTCGTTTTTTCTTTGAGGAGACTTCAAGCGTGAATCAACAATATATATGTATATATACATAAACATGGGGTTATACTTACCTGTAAAATCGATACATTAATGGGGTAAAGGCAATCGTGGTAAAGGCATAGTAGTTATAAAACATAGTTGTTGTTAAAACTTTAGTGGTTTAGACTAAGTAGTGGTTAAGGAGTCGTTTTTTAGACTGTAGTTGTTCATGTGGTAGTTGTTCCATCATACAACCCCCAAGCAGTACTCATGCAGTTATGAAATCACCCACTGATTTGCTATGTACTCCAGTAATCTTCCAGATATTACCCCTTTAGTCATGCAATCACCCAGGCACTAGTTACCTGCCACCCTTGCAGTTGTAGAATCATCCAGGTCCTACTGTTGCACTTATCTATTCACCTAGACATTACTCAATGTATTTCTTTATTTATAGATGACAATATTTGTATATAATTATTTTAATAATATTAAATATTTTTTTGAAAGATAATACTTTTTTTTTTTAGACATTCTCCATAATTATTAAGAAATATTCAGTATGACAAGAAAAGTTCAAAAGAAAAGACAACAAAGAAAACAGAACTATTTAAAGGATAGAGAAAAGCAGATAGTAGATGAAGTACAACATGTGATGTTGAAGAAAAAGTCTTCTGGTAAGAGAACAAAATAATTTGTTAAAAGTCTTTTAAAAAATGTAATCGATTTTGCAAATGTAGAAAAGAGAAAGAAAAGTACTACAAGCAATCAGAAGGAAAAGAAAAAAGGAGAAATTAATGCAAAATCAGGTTATAGGAAAACAATCCATGTTGAAAAAAGGATGAAAGAATATAAAGACATTAGGAAGAGAATGTATAAAAGTTGAGTACTACAAAATGTATTGAAAGATTGCAAAAAATATAAAAGAAGATCAGCATTTTACAACAAGAAAGAACAGATTGAAAGTGTAGGCTAAAGGCTTTTGAATTGAAAAGAAAATTGTTTATATTTGTATTGAAGAGAATGAAAACATTGAATAAAACAATGCACTTTATGAAGGAGAAAAGTAAAAGAAAAAGACTGGTTAATAGAACTAACTTTTGCAAAAAACTTTCAGGTGACGGAAAGCACACTTCTAGTACTGAACCTTTTTTTAATGAAGAAAGCTATTTTCAACAAAGTACCTTAGTTCATGCAGTTGATACCAGGGGTCGTTGTTATGAGGTTAAAAACGGTTGTCCAATTGAAAAAGAAAAGATGGTTCCTAGAAATGTGGAAGAAGTAATAGCTAAAGAAGTTCAAGGGAAACGTACACAAGCTCCAGTGTATAAGTGGGATTGTAGTAGTATTTGTAGTATACGACAGGAATCTATTGATATATTATGAAATTTCTTACGAGATTATGATAATAAAAGTGTTAAACAGAAGATTAAGATATTGCAAGGTCTAGATCCTTGTAAAGTGAGAAAATATACTAGCTTGCAGGGTCATTCTCTGGCTTGTCTTTCTAGAAAAGTGTGTTGAAGTACTTTTCATCATTTAAGAATGTTAGCAGTACATCACTCAGAAATCCGGAAGTTAGTAAGAAGATTGTACTATGTAAAAAGCCCTGCATTATCTTTAAGTGAAATAAACACTGCTCTTTTGCATGGTTCAGTATTGGATGTAAAAAAAGTTTCTGATGATATACAGTTTCGTTTCTTATGTCCTGAAGAGGAGTGTAGAGAAAGTGAGAGTTTGATAAGTCTAGGTGTTGAAGAAGAGGTGGAAGATAGTACTACTGAGAAGTTTGCCGAAGAAATTACAAAGTTTAAGGTACTTTCTTGTGAAAAACCAAACTATGGGGCCGCTTACGATGGTGGTGACCGGGACCGTCCGCAATACATGCGGCGGTCCCGCACACCCAATTAGGATGCGACCGCCACCATGGCGGTCGCATTTTGCACTTTAACATTGCGGCGGGGGCGGCTGACTGCCACTTGGTGCAGTGAAATGTAGGGGGTACCATGGGTACCCCCCAGTGCACAAACACCACCCCCAGACACAAGGGGGGCCCACAACGGTCCCCCGAAACCAATCTCCACCAGCCTTTCAATGGCGGTTTATCCGTCACGGAAAGGCTTGCTGAAGGCAGCATCCTAATTTGGCGGACGGTGCCTGCTAGGCACCACCACCATTTTATGGATGCAGACTGCTCTGCCAGGCAATCGGAACGATTGCCTGTGGCGGTTCCGTGCTGGACGGTCTTTGCGTCCGCTGCGGTCGCTGTCTGGATCCCACCGCCATCGTAATCTGGCGGTGGGAAAATTGCGGTTCGATGTGGGAAGGACCACCACCGCCGGGCTGGCGGTGACGGTCCTTCTGCCATCGTAATCGGCCCCAATGTTTGTATTTGTTGTCGACGTACTCACTATAGAAGTCAAACTAGGAATGTTAATGTGTATTTTTAAAAAGTGGAAAGGAAAACAATGATAAGTGGGAGCAATTTGGTGCTTATTTGTTGGTGAAAGGTCGTTTTGAGTTGGGTAGTGATCAACGTATTTGTAAATATTGTTACAACAAATTAGAAGAGAACAAAATGCCAGCTAGAGCTGTACATAACAACCTAGAGTCCATTCTTATTCAATCTGTGCACCCGTTTCAGGCTATAGTTCGTATGGAGCCTAAAACAGGTAAGCTGCCTCCAACAGATTTACAAAGAGGTTTAAAAGGAAGAGTTGTGTATTTACCTTTAGATTTTAAGAACAATATTGAAACTGTTGGTGTAGAGAGAGAGGAAAGTGAACCTGTAGTTATTCTAGTTAATGGTGTAACAACAAAGAGACGGAAAATATGGCAAGGGTTAGTAGATGTCACCAACTTCAAAAGGCTACGTTATATCTTGTACAAAACAATATTTATTATAAAAATGTATATGTTGGGGCGTGGCTAACCATCATGGCTGACCGGACGTGAATCCGATCGGCTCCACGCCAGGCCCTAAAAACCAGTAGGTTCGGGGGCTCCACATGCCCCAAATTCGGCTCGAGAATTCCTTTATCGCACCCGTGACCTGAGGGGCAGCAGCCAGAAAGAGAAAAATCCCCCGGTGCAGCGCGCGGAGCAGGAGACCTCATGCAACGGCACCCGAGGAGGAGCAAAATGGCGACCGTCACTCTGCTAGGTGGGAAGAGCCCGCTTCGGTGCGACGAGGTCTGCTGATGGCCCCGCACACAGAAATTAGATCTTGAGAGCAGAAGCCCTTGCACGTTTGGCCCCCGGGGGCTGCCCCCGCAAGTAGACGACGAGTGGATTTCTGATGTCGGCTCCGGTGCGGTTACCAGCACCCACCCACCAGCATCCCAGACGGCCGGAGCTGGGTCCCCGTGAGTCTGGAGGGGAGAAGGGACCCCCCCGATGGTGTTAGCCGGTGCCGGTGATGAGTGGGGGGGGCCCACCTTCGAATTAAGCAGCCCGCTCGTGGAGGCGATGGACTACGGTGCCTGGCCCTAAGATGGCGGCAGCCAGGCGCTGACTCGGAACCCCTTGAGGAGGCTCCGACAGGAGATTTCGGTCCCCTGGTGACAGTCCGCGGTGGGGCAATGTCTCAGGGACCCCAGGGATGACAGCGCATATTACCTACAGATAGCCAGAGCCACCTACACACTCGCGGGGGCCATACCCCTCAGCCAGCAACACTGTAGGTTGGATCGGGTCCCCCGAGGGACCGGAGAAGAGCGGGGTCCCATCAAAAGCCAAATGATAACGCTGGTAAGGTGCGGGGGCCCCTTTCACCTCAGCAGCCACTTAATGGACACAGCAACAAGCGATGCCTGACCCTAAGATGGCCGCGACCAGGCACCAGCCCAGAGACTTGTGAGGGGACCCAGATGTGGGGTTCTCTCGCACCTGATGAGGTGTTTACGCCCAGAGGGGGTCCATACTGCAGACCCACCTACCAGCCCAAGTATGTGAAGCCCAGCAGCAGCTAGGAGGGTAAAGATTGAGGCGCCGTCCCCACAAGCCCCCTCCAGGACCAAAGGAGCGCGCCAACTGAAGACGAGCCCAAAGTCCCACTATATACCGCCATTCAAGCCCAATGCCTGAGAGGGGGTCCTGGGACCGCCTGAACACCTCAGCCCGGAGCCGATCGGGCGCGCCTGGAAAAGGGAAAGACCACTCTCTATACGCCCCCCCACTGGGAGGAGCCCTGGTCCCTGGGCCTTCTGGGTTCCACCCAGTTGATCCCCTGTTGCAGGGGATTGACGACTCGCCACAGTGTCAAGACCCCCATGGCCCCTTCGCGTCTGAGAAGGCCCGCGCAAGAGGTGGGTGAAGGTCCCTACGCCACCCAAAAAGGCACAGCCTCCAAGGGTCTCCAACTTCTTCTCCCCCGCCACCAAGGGGGCAACTAGCTTCGAACCCACGCGAGCAATCGACAATATGGCGCTCACCAGAGAGGACCTGCTGACCACACTAAGGGAATTCAAGCAGGAGCTGCGGGACAACATTAAAGCTGACATAGGGGCCTCCTTTGATGCATTCAAGTCAGAAATGGGAGGTCGGCTGGTGGCTCTGCAATCCGACGTGGATTCAGTCGGGTCTCGTGCTCTCGACCTTGAGGCCAGACAGCAAGACCTGGAGAATCGCATGAGACCCCTAGAGACCCAATCTGAAGACCTTCGAGCGCAGTTGAAGGTCACGGTGCTCCGGTGTGAGGACCTGGAGAACCGCTCCCATCGGGATAACATAGGAGTGAGAGGCCTGGAGGAAGGTTGCGAGGGCCCAGACCTGGAAGCCTTTATGGTGGGGCTCTTCTCTACGTTGCTGGGGGACTCTGAGCCAGAGGTGCGTCTGGAGAGAGTACACAGAGTGGGGCCTCGGGGTCCGGGAGATGCCAGAAAGCCCTGTGACATGTTGCCAAAATTCAGTTCCTTTAAAACCAAGGAACGGGTCCTCCAGAAAGCACAAGCCCTGGACAAGGTTTCCTTCCAAAACACGCAGTGGTCGCTCTTCCAAGACGTGGCTTAAGCCACACTAGCCCGACGTCAGCAATTCCGAACCGTCACCGCAGCCTTAAGAGAACGTAAGGTGAGGTACTGCTTGACATACCCCTTTGGGCTGGCATTCATGTGGGACAAAAAAATTATTACTGTATGGAGCTAGAGGAAGCTGCAACTATCCTGGGTGTCGAGGTGCCCACAACAACACACGCGACAACTGAGAGGAGGGCGGAGGCGGCGACAAGCCTGAAGAAACAAGGAGGAGGCCCCTGGCTTCAACAGCGACGACCAAGCAAGAACTCTGAGAGTTGACGAACCCAGGGTTTCCTAGCGACTGAAAATACATGCTCTGTCACTCACGCCAAAGTGACACGGAGAAAGGCTTGCACTTATGATGCCAACCATAACCAAAGAGCCGGCGACCTACTGGTTTCCACATCTTTCAACATCTACGATACTGAAAATGGGCCGCCGCCGCGTAATTTGGTCCGCCCCAGTTTTTTGCTCAAAATGAGGTCCTCCTCCATGACCGAGGATCTTCGGGAGCAAGTTGTTGGACTAAGTTGGACACTGTTCACTTTTTTACTTCTTTTTTCTTTTTTTTCTTTTTTTCTTTTTGTTTTTTTGGTGTCACGGTCTACCTTTTTGCTGCTTTTCCCATTTGGTTGTTGATACAGGGGGGAGAGTGGGGGGGGACTTGAAGGCCAAGGTGCAGGGAGGGAGAGGAGGGAGCCTAGTTGTCCGGATATCGTCGACAAATGGCAGGTTTTAACTGTCTGACATGGAATGTTAAGTGGCTTAATTTCCCTAACAAGAGGCAGCGGATCTGGAAATTTTTACACGATCACCAGATTCAAATTTCTGCCCTTCAGGAGACACACCTTCCCCGTAAAGAGGAACACCGATTGAAACACAGGGCATACCCCCAAATTTTTTGCTCTTCGACACACACCAAACACAATGGGGTGGCGCTGCTCTTTCACATTTCAACCCCCTTTTTGCACCAAGACGCTAAAACGGACAAGGAGGGGAGGTTTGTGATGGTGAGGGGGGAGTTATGGGGCAGATCCTGTACATTTGCAACACTTTATGCACCCAACACAGGACAGCATGATTTCCTCAACTCTTTTTTATCTACCCTGGGAGGCTTCGCAAGAGGCGATGTTATACTATTAGGGGACTTCAACTTAATATGGGACCCGACTCTTGATACCTCACACAGCCACAGGGCAGCAGGGGAGGTTTTCAGTAAACCGCTTCAGGCAACTTTACGGGATCTGGGCTTGGTAGACGTCTGGATGAATGCCCATCCCACGACACGAGATTACTCCTTCTTCTCCCACTCACATAGGACATACGTGAGTCAGTCCCTCCTCTATACGGTGCTGGGAACTCAGTTCCACCCGATCTGCCTCTCGGACCACGCGCCCTTAGAACTGACCCTAGATTGGCCTGCACCACGTTCCAAATTTGCCAGGTGGTACTTCCCCAATTACCTGTGCAGAGATAGACTTCTCCGGGACGAACTGCGACAAGCAATTACAGACTTTTTTGATCTTAATGACCCGGCACACACTTCGCTAGCCAACAACTGGGACGCCTTCAAGGCGGTCATCAGGGGGAAGTGCATTGAACTAGAGGCCACGCTCAAGACGCAATGCAAGGGAGAACGCCTCCTTCTAGAGAGCGAACTTCGCTCCACTGAAGAGGACCACAAGGCTTCCCCCTCGGTACAAACTCTCCGCAAGGTTACCCAGATTAAGGGGAAACTCCAAGCGATCTACACTAATGGGGCCGAAAAGACTCTTTTGCGCCTCCAAGCACATAACTATGAGGGGGGAAACAAGGTAGGCGCGCTATTAGCACGCCAGCTACAGATCCGGCAGAAGAAGAACTTCATTCAGAAGGTAGAGGATGGGAAGGGGGTCCTTCACCAGAGCGAAGCGGGTAAGGCCAAGGCTTTTGGGGATTTCTATCACACTTTGTACACGGCCGACCAACCAGACTTGCGAGCCCAAGACCAATATTTAGAGGGACTTACCCTGCCTCAGGTACCCGCTTCCACCAACGAGGTGTTGAGTAGCCCCTTCTCTGCCGAGGAGGTTCAGAAGGCGATCGATTCGCTTAAGCTTCAAAAAGCGCCTGGTCCGGATGGCCTTAACTCCCACTTCTATCGTACCTTCGCTCCGGATCTCGTCCCCCGCCTGGTAACGCTTTTTAATGATATAGTTTCTTCACAACAGGTGACCCCCTCGATGGGTGAAGCCCTGATCTCTGTCATCCCCAAACAAGAGAAAGACCCCTCCCACTGCGCCTCATACAGGCCGATAGCGCTCCTCAACTTGGACGCCAAGCTCTATTCAAAAATCTTGGCCACTCGCCTGGAAAACATTATGCCGTTCTTGGTGCAGGCCGACCAAGCGGGCTTTATCAAGGGAGACAAACCCATGATAACCTGCGAAGAGTAGTCCATATAATTGAGAAAGCACAACGGAAGGCAATACCCAAAGTCCTTCTCGCGCTGGATGCAGAGAAGGCCTGTGATAGGGTGGACTGGGCCTTCCTGACTCGCACTCTGTGTAGCTTCGGCTTCGCCGAGACTTTTATTGGGATGATCAAAGCGAATTACCATGCGCCGCGCTCTAAGGTACTGGTAAATGGGGTGGCCTCGGCACCTTTCACTCTCTCATGCGGCACCCGTCAGGGCTGCCCCCTATCCCCCCTTCTATTTGCGCTCAGCATCGAACCCTTTGCGGAACGCATACGTTCCAACCTGGACATAGGGGGAGTCCTAATCGGCACGGATGAACACAAGATATCCCTCTTTGCAGACGATGTGCTCCTACCTGTCACGAGACCGCAATCCTCCCTCCAGGCGATTCTGGCAGAGCTCGCCTTGTACCAGCGGGCCTCGGGCTTCAAGGTGAACCTCTCGAAATCCTTCCTCCTGAACCTCACTGTCCCTAAGGCAACCATGCGGGCCATAGAGGGCGAGACCCCCTTTCGTAGTGCACACAACGACATCACCTACTTGGGCATAAAACTCACCCCTAAGGTGGAGCACCTCTACAGGGCAAACTTCCCCCCACTACTGTGACAACTTAAAGCGGACTTTGCCAGATGGCGGACGGCCTACCTCTCGTGGCTAGGAAGGATAAATGCTATAAAAATTAATGTTCTGCAGCGTTTATTATACCTTTTCCAGGGCCTTCCAATCCCGGTGGATAGGGCGCTCTTCTCTGAAGTAAAAACAATGGTCACCAAGTTCATATGGCAGGGGCAGAGGGCACGTCTCTCAAACCGCATGTTGACGAGGTCGAGGGAGGAGGGAGGGCTGGCCCTACCTGACTTCCTGGGCTATTATAGGGTGGCCCAACTGAGGGTGATCACTGAGTGGTCCCTCCGAGAATCGGAAAAACTCTGGCTCCATATGGACAGACAAATCACAGGGAGAATGATATGGGACCTCTTGTGGAAACACAAACAACACCGACCATGCAACGCCTATATCAGCACACCCATGGCAACCACCTTGAGGGTCTGGGATGTTGTGAACAGAAGCACTCCTCTTACCACCTTTCCCTCCCCATACACGCCCATACACTTCAATCCCGAATTTCCCCCGGCATTGCAGGAAGGTCCCTTTAACGCCTGGCGGGAGGGGGAATGCCTTATGCTTTCCCATTTGTTCGAAGGGGGGCAACTGCTCTCCTTCCCGGAATGTTCTAGGGCATTTCAACTCCAACCTGCTGAAGAATTCCGTTATCTTCAGCTTAAACAGTGGACTCTGCAACCACAGGTATGGCTGGCCGCTACCAGGGAGTTACTTCCCATTGAAATATTTGCCCAGTCAGGGGCCTCCTCAAAGGGCACCATCTCCTTTCTCTACTCCCTTCTGTGGACGAGGAGCTCCCCGCACACCCCGAGACACCAAAGGCTCTGGGATACACTATTGGACACCCCACTACAGAAGAAACAATGGTCCTCACTCTATAGAGATATTCCCAAGTTTAACTGGTCTATGCACTTAAGAGAGGCCCACTACAAAATTATGTACGATTGGTATCTCCACCCTCAGAGGCTACACACCATCTTCCCCAATGCATCAGACAGGTGCTGGAGGGGGTGCGGGCAGCTGGGTGACTTTAGACATATCTGGTGGGACTGCCCCTGCATCAAGCCTTTTTGGAAGGAGGTTCTCGCTCAAATCAAGCAGATCTTGGGTTACCCGATTCCAGACACTCTAGAACACACACTCCGAGGGATCCGGGACACCAAGTTGAAGCGCCAGACACAAGGGGACCGTTCAGTAATGTGGCTTTGCCTTTGGGCAGCCAAGATGGCAGTGGCCACAGCTTGGAAGAAGTCAGAGGCCCCTTCCCTCACACAGTGGCACGCCAGATTGTGGCAGGCATTGGCGATGGAACGAATGGCAGACATCGTAGAGGACTCCCGTAAGGGTTTTGACTTTGTGTGGGGTCCACTGGTGGAATACCTATTCGAGGGACTGCCCCTGTTTGCTTGTGGACCGAGGATACAAGCCCTTCATCTCTTTCACATCTAGTACAGCCACTGGCACCCCCGAGAGGTCGAAGGGAAAGCTAGGACAGAAGAGCTCCTCAGACAGTGACCTTATACAGCAATCTGTTTGGAATATTTCCTTTTTTATGTTTGACCGTGACACCTTAGTTTATGTTTTCATGTTCTAATGTTTGGGGGGGATGGGGGGAGGGGTGGAAGCGAAAGTTGACCACTGAAGATACTTGTAAGACGCCGATTCCTAGTTCACAATCTTTATAAGATCTATTAGCACACTGTCCGGTTCGGTTGAGATTATGCACTGGGGTCTCCTTCCCCTACATGTTATTTTTGCATATCTGTGTACCTCGATATCTTTAAAACGAATAAAAAGATATTTGACAAAAAAATGTATATGTTGAAGCACAAGAATTATCTTTAGAAGATGATAGAGAAATTTCAACTGGGCAAATAGAAAAAGTGGACAACTCCAGGAGTGAAGAAATTTATGAACATTATAGTATACATCCTCTACATTCAAAAGAAGTTATAGGAAACACTATTGAATTATTCCAAATGAAGAAAGCAAAAGGAACTCCCATGAGTGTATGGGAAAAAAGTTTAGAAGCTCATTCTTTTCCACAGCTCTTCCCCACTGGAAAAGGTGGACGATATGATGAACGACCAGTACAGATTCCAGCTTCAGAATATCGTACAACAAGATTGCACTCAGAAGATCCAAGATTTCGACAGTGTATTCCATATTTATTTCATCTTCTCTTTGAAAGTGACTTGTCTGGACTTTCATATGCAGTGAACCACATATTAAAAACGGGAGTTCATCTTACACATGTTTCTGCAAAGGATTTTTTGGACAAAGTTCAACAAAGAGACGATCATTTAGAATCTCGGTTAATTAATTTGATGGTGTGTCAACGTGGTACTAATGAGTATTGGTATTGTTGTCACGAAGAACTTAAATGTATCTTAAGAAACTTAGGAACCCCTACGTGGTTTGTTATGCTTAGCTGTGTTGAATACGCATGGGACGATTTACTTGAATTTCTGCGAGCAGCAAATTCAAATATTAAAAACATTGAATTGAAGACAGCTTGAGAACTGTGTTCCTTGGATCCTGTAAATGTGTGCAGATATTTTAGTCATAGGTTTCAAGCTATGATGTCTTTTATCTGCAATAAAAAGAATCCACCTCTTGGAGAAGTTATTGATTTCTTTTGGAGAAAGGAGTCCTAAGCCAGAGGTGCTCCTCATATACACATGCTACTATGGATCAAGGATGCACCTAAATTTGGAACCGATTCTGATGAAACTGTTTTGTCTTTCATTGAAGACTATGTTACCTGTGCTATTCCAAAAATAGGAGGAGAAAATAGCTTAAGACAACAAGTTTTACGGTTTTAAAGTTATCAATGTGGAAAATATTGTGTACCAAAATACACGTCAAAGGGAACATTTTATACAAAATGTTGTTTTGCATTCCCACATCCAGTAATTTCAAAAGGAAGAGTCAATAGTTTCATGTAGGCAGTAAGGCATACTATCACTCGAAAATCTCCAAAGAATACTTACAACATAAAAAGAACTGAAGAATCAAAGTATATTAATGTCTACAATCCAGTGATTTTGACAATGTGGAATGCAAATATGGATATACAGTATGTTGCAGATAATTCAATTGCTGTTGCTCGGTATGTTACGTCATATATAACAAAATCTGAAAAGACGGAGTTGAAAGAAATGTGGCAAGAAATTTCACAGGAGAAGACTCTTAGTAACAAGTTGTACAGCTTTAGTTTGAAGATGCTTTCCCATCGAGAAATTGGATCTTACGAATGTTCGGATCGGTTGATCTCTGCAAGTTTATACTCAAAGTCAAGAGGAATCAATTGGGTAAGTCTAGGTCTTGCTGAAACATGAAATCGAGTATTGAAATCTCTAGAAGAAATTGAATTCTTAGCATTGAATGAACCGGAAGTACAGATATTGTTAAAACAAATATGTTGAATACGTACTATCCCAATAGGAGTCCACATCTGGAAAACATATGTCTCTATGAAGTACTGCAAAATTACAGTTTTAAGAGAAATGTTACAGAAAATATAAATGAAGAAAGATATGTAGTAATTGGATGTGATGGATGTTTGGTAAAACATGCCAAAGGAAATCTTATTAACCATAGGAAACTCAGTTGTGAAACTCCAGATAAAATGGAATTTTTCTATTTAGCACTTCAGCAACTCTTCAAGCCTTGGCGTAGTGAAATGGAATTATTTGGAGATTTTGAGTGCTATGAAGATTCTTTTAATGCATGTAAAGATAGCATTCAATGCGCAATTTTTCCAACATATCTACAAATGTTAAATGAAGAGATTGAACAAGAAACTACTGTTGCAGCTGAAATAGCTAGAGACAGTTCTCAACATAGTCAAAGTTCTGCTCCACTAAGTCAAGATCCACTAGGTCAACCAGATCTTGAAAATGAAGCAGCAGTAGCCATGAATGAAGTAGAAACTGCAATGCAACAAGCACAACAGGATATTATTGAGTTGGGAAACCTAGAAGAAAAACTGAATATTGAAAAAAAAGAAATATATCAGCAAGTGACACAACAGATACAGCATGGTTTATTGCATGAAAAAAGAATGCCAATGCACATCATTTCAACCTATTCGAATGTACATCAGTGGGCAAGCTGGAACAGGAAAAAGTTTCTTAATTAAAATTTTGACCAGTTATCTACATAAAACCACTGAATCACATTTATCTTGTGTTGTAACGCTCCAACTGGGTTAGCAGCACACACATTAAAGGGATTACGTTACATCGATTACTCATGCTACCAGTTGAACATGAGAATAAGTTGGAATATCACAAGTTATCTGGAGAAGCTTGTTATGAATTTTCAAGAGTACTCAAGAAAATGAAACTTCTAATCATTGATGAGGTGAGCATGGTCTCAAGCTTAATGCTTGCCTTTGTACATTTAAGAATGCAACAGATTTTAAAAACAGATTATGATGTTCTATTTGGAGAAAAACATGTAATTCTATTTGGCGACCTACTACAACTTACTCCTGTAAAAGGACAGCCTGTTTTTAAAACACTTCTTCATGAAGACACTAAGAAATCTTTGGGAAGTATTGGAAATGTCAACATTTGGTCTAATTTTGAATATAAATAACTTACTAAGAATATGCAACAAGCAAGTGATGAACATTATGGAAACATTCTTCAAGAGATAAGAATTAGTGTTTTAACAAAGGATGGAAAAGAAACTTTACAAAGTCGACTTTTAATGAACTTGTTTCCAAATGAAAACATAGCACCTGAAATAATATACAAAAAAATTGGAGAAAAGAAGTCGATAGTTTGCCTAATGCCTACACTGGAAGAGTGTTCTACATTCAATCAAGAGCTTTTGAAATTGGAAAAACAACCAATACTGAAAATGGAAGCTATCGATAAAATGGAGCACGAAGGAGTTACTATTCTTCTCTCAGAGAAATTAAGTCAAAATTGAATTCTTTGGAAAAGTCGGTGTCTAAGACTGCAGGTTTAGAAAAGACTTTATATGTATGTGTGAACTGTCGGGTAATTTTACGGCGAAATTTGAATGTAGAAGAAGGTTTAGTAAATGGAGCAATGGGAAAAGTTATTGCTTTTGTTAATTTTCAGAATAGAGATGGAATTGAATTTTTGAAGATTAAATTTGATCAGATTGAAGAGTTGAAACAGATTGGACGTTGCACTGTTTGTTTTTGCTTGTAAAAGACTTGTATGTTCGCAGAAAACAGTTTCCTCTATCTTTAGCATATGCTGTAAACATTCATAAATCTCAAGGTTTAAGTGTAGACACTGTTTTGGTAAATATTGGAAGTGCAGTGTTTAAAGAAGGCATGGCATATGTTGCATTGTCTCGAGTAAGGACATTATCTGGTTTGTATTTGATTGATTTTGATGAGAAAAAGATTTGTGCTGATGTAAATTGTGTAAGAGAGTACAATTGGTTAAGAAGGCTTTATGCTCAAGTTAGGTGAATATCGCGTATATGAGAAATGTATAGTGTGTCCAAAATGGAAATATGACAAATATTTCAGTGAGATTCATAAAAAGAAAAGAATTCAAGAGAATGATAAAACTGCAAAGAAAATGAAAATGGACACAGTTGATGATATTGTAGGATACCAGTTAGAAAATAGTTCAGGTATCAACTGCTATGCTAATGTAATTGTGAATGTTGTGTTTTATCTAGAGGATCTTCATCATGAAATTATGGAGAATCGAGAAAAAAGATTCTGTTCTTTACTACATTATATTTTTGAAAAGTTGATAACTGATAGAACAAAAATCCATACTACTTCTGGCATTCGGCATCTTTTGGCTATATGTACTGGATCATTGAAATTTACATTGAATGTACAACAAGATGCACAATAATTTCTTATGTTTATGCTTGCAGTATTGGAAGATGAAGGAATAGAAATTGAAAATTTGTTTGGGGTAAGTTACAGATGGGATCACAAATGTGAAGAGTGTTTATTTTCTTCAAGCACTGAAATAGACACTGAACGAATCATATATTTGACAATACCAGATTGCAAATCAGTGTCTTTTAACAAGTTACTAAAAACAGCTAATCAAGATATGAAATGTTCTCATTGTAAATCAGAAATGCTGTCAACATTATTTATAGAAAGATTTGGACAATATGTCATTTTAATGCTACAACATTGTAGAGCAGATGGAAGAAAACTGGAAATCAAAATTAAAATTTTTGTGGCAAGTCAAGTATCAATTACTGGAAGAACTTTTAAAGCAGTGGCTATTATTTTCCATGATGGACCTACTACAACATCTGGACACTATACTGTGTATTTAAAGTGCAATAAAGGATGGACACATAGCAATGATGCCCATTTGGAATTCAAAGGTAGGTTGCCTTACGAATTACCAAATTCACATCTGATATTTTTGAAACCAAAGTTTTGAAAACATCATTCGGCCTATTGGGAAGATGTGAACACAAATTAATGAGTTTATTTTGGATATTTAAATGCGAATGCATTTGGAAACATTATTCGGCCTAATGGGAAGATGTGAACAATTACTGTTTGGATTATTGTTTGTGCTAATTCTTATTGCTTTTGCAAAATTGTGTTTGAAAGAAGTAGTTTATATATTTGATCTTTATATTATACGCGATGTAAATGAGAGTGTATATTTTACTAAATGTACTTCAAAGAAAGAAATGAATTAATGTAGATGAAGAATGTAATTTAGAAACTGTAGATAGGTAAACAGATAGTTGAACTTGTTGTAAATATTTTCAATGCAGATTTGTTTGTTTTTTACAATCTCATTGATTGTATTTTTTCCCCGCTGTTATATGATGATCTACATTGAAATCACTGTGTATGGTGAAATTCAGTAGAATCTGAGAACAACAAAAAAGGGAAAGTGAATATGTTATGTAATTCTAAAATTATGTTGTGTTGTTAAAAGTATAATATTATATGCAATAATAGTTTTTCTTCTTGTTTTTTACAGAAAGTAATACTAAAGTTTGAAAAGATTTTGAATTCAGTTTACAACAAAACTACTGTGAAATAGTTTCACTGAATTTTGTATCTTCTTTAATAAAAAGGTAAGATGAAGTAATGTAATAAGCATGATAATATGAACTAATGTTTACAGTTGCTTTTACTGTACTCATCCATTTTTCCAAACACTACCCATGTACTCATCTATACAGTTAGGCACTATTCCCACACTCCTGCCATCCCCCTTGCACTATCCATGCACTTCTCCAATCACCTAGCCTGTATCCATGCACTTATGGAATCACCCAGGCATTACGTATGTACTCCTTCCATCACTCAAGCAGTAACCATGCACTACTCCAATAACCCAGACATTACCCCTGCACTCATGCAATCACCCAGGCATTACCTATGCACTCCTTCAATCACTCAAGCAGTACCTATGCACTCCTCCAATCAGCCAGGCACTACCCTTGCACTTATGCAATAACCCAGGCACTACCCATGCACTTCTTCAATCGCTCAGGCAGTACCCATACACTCCTCCAATCATCCAGGCACTACTCATTCAGTGTTGCAATCATCCAGGCATTACCCATGCACTTCTTCAATCACTCAGGCATTACCGATGCACTCCTTCAATCACTGAGGCAGTACCCATGCACTCCTCCAATCACCCAAACATTACCTCTGCACGTATGAAATTACCAAGGCACTACCCTTGCACTTTTTCAGTCACTCAGGCAGTACCCATGCACTCCTCCAATCACCCAGACATTACTCTTGCACTCATGCAATCACCCAGGCATTACACATGCACTTCTTTAATCACTCAGGCAGTTCCCATGCACCCCTTCAATCACCCAGGCACTACCCATGCACTTATGCAATCACCCAGACATTACCTATGCACTCTTTCAATCACTCAGGCAGTACCCATGCACTCCTCCAATCACCCAGACATTACTCCTGCACTCATAGAGTCATCCAGGCACTATGCATGCACTCCTAAAATAACTCAGGCACTACTGTTGCACTGCTGCAATCACCCAGGCACTATCCATGCACTTCTCCAATCATCCAGCCAGACCCATGCACCTACAAAATCACCCAGGCACTACTTATACACTTTTCCAATCACCCAGGCACTACCACTACAGTCATGCAATGACCCAAACATTACACTTGCACACATGCAATCACCCAGGTAGTACTTATGCACTCTTACAATCACCCAAACACTACCTGTACACTACTCCAATCATCCAGGCACTACCACTACACTCATATAACCACCCAGACATTACTCTTGCACTCATACAATCACCCAGCCATTAGCTATGCACTCATAGAATAACACTGGCACTACTATTTTACTGCTGCAATCATCCAGGCAGTATCCATGCACTCCTCCAAACATCCAGGCAGGACCCATGCACTTAAAAAATCACCCAAGCACTATTTATACACTTTTCCTTTCACCCAGGCACTACCACTACAGTCATTCAACAAGCGTCACATTACTCTTCCATTCATGCAATCAGGCAGACATTACTCATGCCTTCCTCCAATTACCTACACATTACCCATGCACTCATGCAATTACTTAGGCATTACCAATGCACTCCTCCAATGACCCAGACATTTACCATGCACTCATGCAATCACCTACCTATTACCCATGCAGTCCTTCAATCACTCAGGCAGTACTCATGCACTTATAAAATCATCCAGGTACTTACTATGCACTCATGCATTAACCCAGGCACTACTTATGCACTTCTGAAATCACCCAGGAACTACCACTACACTCATGCAACCACCCAGACATTACTCTTGCACTCATGCAATCACCCAGGCACTAGCTATGCACTCATACAATAACACAGGCAGTACTCTTGCACTGCTGCAATCATCCAGGCACTACCCATGCACTCCTCCAATCACCCAGACATTACCCCAGCACTCATGCAATCAAGCAGGCATTACCCATGTACTTCTTCAATCAGCCTGACATTACCCCTACACTCATACAATCGCCCAGGCATTACCCATGCAATCATTCAATCACTCAGACAGTACCCGTGCACTCCTCCAATCACCCAGGCATTACCCCTGCACTTATGCAATCACCCAGGCATTACCCATGCACTCCTTCAATCACTCAGGCAGTACCCATGCACTTGTAAAATCATCCAGACACTACCTATGCACTCATGGAATCACAGAGGTACAACTGATGCACTCATCGATGCACCTAGGCATTACCCATGCACTCCTCTAATCAGTCATGCACTATCTATGTACTCCATCAGTTACGTAGGCACTACTCTTGCACTCATCCAATAACTGAAGCACTGCCGCTGTACTTATATAATTACCCAGGCAATATCCATACACTTATAAAAACATGCAGACACTACCTATGCATTCATGCAATCACCCAGGCACTACCTATGCACTCATGCAATAACCCAAGCACTACCCATGGACTCCTCCAATCACCCAGGCACTACCCATGCACTCATGCAATAACTCAGGCACTACCCGTGCACTCATACATGCACGCAGGTACTTCTGCTGCACTTATGCAATCACCCAAGCACTACCTATGCAGTCTTCCAATCATCCAGTCACTACCCGTACACTCATGCAATCACCCAGGTTCTACTCATCACTCCTCCAATCACCCAGGAACTACCTATGCACTCCTCCAATCACCCAGATATTCCCCCGGCACTCATACAATCACCATGACATTAGCCATGCACTCCTCCATGCACCCAGGCATTACCCATGCACTCCTTCAATCAGCCAGACATTACACCCGCACTCATACAATCACCTAGGCACTACCCATGCAATCCTTCAATCACTCAGACAGTGCCCATGCACTCCTCCAATCACCCAGACATTACCCCTGCACTTATGCAATCACCCAGGCATTACCCATGCACTCCTTCAATCACTCAGGCAGTAACCATGAACTTATAAAATCATCGAGACACTACCTATGCACTCATGGAATCACAGAGGTACTACTGCTGCACTCATCGATGCACCTAGGCATTACCCATGCACTACTCTAATCCGCCATGCACTACCCATGCACTCCTCCAATGACCCAGATATTTCCTGTGCACTCAAGCAATCATCTAGCTATTATCCATGCAGTCCTTCAATGACTCAGTCAGTACCCATGCACTCATTCAATCACTCAGGCACTACCCATGCACTCATACATGCACTCAGGCACTGCCCATGCACTCATACATGCATTCAGGTACTTCTGCTGCACTTATGCAATCAACCAGACACTACCTATGCAGTCTTCCAATCATCCAGTCACTACCTGTACACTCATTCAATCACCCAGGTTCTACTCATTCAATCCTCCAATCACCCAGGAACTACCTATGCACTCCTCCATGCACCCAGGCCCTACCCATGCACTCTTCCATGCACCCAGGCATTACCCGTGCACTCATACAATCACCCAGATATTACCCCTGCACTCATACAATCACCCTGACATTACCCATGCACTCCTCCAATCACCGAGATATTACCCCTGCACTCATACAATCACCCTGACATTACCCATGCACTCCTCCATGCACCCAGGCATTACCGATGCACTCCTTCAATCAGCCAGACATTACCCCTGCACTCATACAATCACCCAGGCATTACCCATGCAATCCTTCAATCACTCAGACAGTGCCCATGCACTCCTCCAATTACCCAGACATTAACCCTACACTCATGCAATCACCTACCTATTACCCATGCAGTCCTTCAATCACTCAGGCAGTACTCATGCACTTATAAAATCATCCAGGTACTTCCTATGCACTCATGCATTACCCAAGGCACTACTTATGCACTTCTGAATTCACCCAGGAACTACCACTACACTCATGCAACCACCCAAGACATTACTCTTGCACTCATGCAATCACCCAGGCACTGGCTATCCACTCATACAATAACACAGGCAGTGCTCTTGCACTGCTGCAATCATCCAGGCTCTACCCATGCACTCCTCCAATCACCCAGACATTACCCCAGCACTCATGCAATCACGCAGGCATTACCTATGCAATCATTCAATCACTCAGACAGTGCCCATGCACTCCTCCAATCGCCCAGACATTACCCCTGCACTTATGCAAACACCCAGGCATTACCCATGCACTCCTCCATGCACCCAGGCATTACCCATGCACTCCTTCAATCAGCCAGACATTACCCATGCACTCATACAATCACCCAGGCATTACCCATGCAATCCTTCAATCACTCAGACAGTGCCCATGCACTCCTCCAATCACCGAGACATAACCCCTGCACTTATGCAATCACCCAGGCATTACCCATGCACTCCTTCAATCACTCTGGCAGTAACCATGCACTTATAAAATCATCCAGACACTACCTATGCACTCATGGAATCACAGAGGTACTACTGATGCACTCATCGATGCACCTAGGCATTACCCATGCACTCCTCTAATTAGCCATGCACTACCTATGCACTCCTCCAATGACCCAGACATTTACTGTGCACTCAAGCAATCACCTAGCTATTATCCATGCAGTTGTTCAATGACCCACAGTACCCATGCACTCATTCAATCACTCAGGCACTACCCATGCACTCATACATGCACTCAGGTACTTCTGCTGCACTTATGCAATCACCCAAGCACTACCTATGCAGTCTTCCAATCATCCAGTCACAACCCGTACCCTCATGCAATCACTCAGGTTCTACTCATGCACTCCTCCAATCACGAAGGAACTACCTATGCACTCCTCCATGCACCCAGGCACTACCCATGCACTCTTCCATGCACCCAGGCATTACCCATGGACTCCTCCAATCACCCAGATATTACCCCTGCACTCATACAATCACCCTGACATTACCCATGCACTCCTCCAATCACCGAGATATTACCCCTGCACTCATACAATCACCCTGACATTATCCATGCACTCCTCCATGCACCCAGGCATTACCCATGCACTCCTTCAATCATCCAGACATTACCCCTGCACTCATACAATCACCCAGGCATTACCCATGCAATCCTTCAATCACTCAGACAGTGCCCATGCACTCCTCCAATCACCCAGACATTACCGCTGCACTTATGCAATCACCCAGGCATTACCCATGCACTCCTTCAATCACTCAGGCAGTACCCATGCACTTATAAAATCATCCAGACACTACCTATGCACTCATGGAATCACAGAGGTACTACTGATGCACTCATCGATGCACCTAGGCATTACCCATGCAATTCTCTAATCAGCCATGCGCTACCCATGCACTCCTCCAATGACCCAGACATTTACTGTGCACTCATGCAATCACCTAGCTATTATCCATGCAGTCCTTCAATGACTCAGGCAGTACCCATGCACTTATAAAATCATCCAGGCACTATCTATGCTCTCATGGAATCACACACACACTACTTATGCAGTTCTGCAATCATCCATGATCTACCACTACAGTCATGCAACCACCCAGACATTAGTCTTGCACTCATGCAATCACCCAACCACTATCCATGCACTCCTCCAATGACCCAGACATTACCCCTGCATTCATGCAATCACGTAGGTATTACCCATGCAATCCTTCAATCACTCACACAGTAACCATGCACTTATAAAGTCATCCAGACACTACCTATGCACTCATGGAATCACAGAGGTACAACTGATGCACTCATCGATGCACCTAGGCATTACCCATGCACTCCTCTAATCAGTCATGCACTATCTATGTACTCCTTCAGTTATGTAGGCACTACTCTTGCACTCATGCAATAACTGAAGCACTACCGCTGTACTTATATAATTACCCAGGCAATATCCATACACTTATAAAAACATGCAGACACTGCCCATGCACTCATGCAATCAATCAGGCACTACCCATGCACTCAGACATGCACTCAGGTACTTCTGCTGCACTTATCCAATCACCCAAGCACTACCTATGCAGTCTTCCAATCATCCATTCACTACCCGTACACTCATGCAATCACCCAGGTTCTACTCATCACTCCTCCAATCACCCAGGAACTACCTATGCACTCCTCCATGCACCCAGGCACTACCCATGCACTCTTCCATGTGCACAGGCATTACCCATGCACTCCTCCAATCACCCAGATATTACCTCTGCACTCATACAATCACCCTGACATTACCCATGCACTCCTCCATGCACCCAGGCATTACCCATGCACTCCTTCAATCAGCCAGACATTACCCCTGCACACATACAATCACCCAGGAATTACCAATGCAATCCTTCAATCACTCAGACAGTGCCCATGCACTCCTCTAATTAGCCATGCACTACCCATGCACTCCTCCAATGACCCAGACATTTATTGTACACTCAAGCAATCACCTAGCTATTATCCATGCAGTTGTTCAATGACCCACAGTACCCATGCACTCATTCAATCACTCAGGCACAACCCATGCACTCAGGCACTACCCATGCACTCATACATGCACTCAGGTACTTCTGCTGCACTTATGCAATCACCCAAGCACTACCTATGCAGTCTTCCAATCATCCAGTCACTACCCGAACACTCATGCAATCACTCGGGTTCTACTCATGCACTCCTCCAATCATGAAGGAACTACCTATGCACTCCTCCATGCATCCAGGCACTACCCATGCACTCTTCCATGCACCCAGGCATTACCCATGCACTCCTCCAATCACCTAGATATTACCCCTGCACTCATACAATCCCCCTGACATTACCCATGCACTCCTCCAATCACCAAGATATTACCCCTGCACTCATACAATCACCCTGACATTATCCATGCACTCCTCCATGCACCCAGGCATTACCCATGCACTCCTTCAATCAGCCAGACATTACACCTGCACTCATACAATCAACCAGGCATTACCCATGCAATCCTTCAATCACTCAGACAGTGCCCATGCACTCCTCCAATCACCCAGACATTACCCCTGCACTTATGCAATCACCAGGGCATTACCCATGCACTCCTTCGATCACTCAGGCAGTACCCATGCACTTATAAAATCATCCAGACACTACCTATGCACTCATGGAAACACAGAGGTACTACTGATGCACTCATCAATGCACCTAGGCATTACCCATGCACTTCTCTAATCAGCCATGCGCTACCCATGCACTCCTCCAATGACCCAGACATTTACTGTGCACTCATGCAATCACCTAGCTATTATCCATGCAGTCCTTCAATGACTCAGGAAGTACCCATGCACTTATAAAATCATCCAGGCACTACCTATGCTCTCATGGAATCACACACACACTCACTACTTATGCAGTTCTGCAATCATCCAGGTACTACCACTACAGTCATGCAACCACCCAGACATTAGTCTTGCACTCATGCAATCACCCAACCACTATCCATGCACTCCTCCAATGATCCAGACATTACCCCTGCATTCATGCAATCACGTAGGTATTACCCATGCAATCCTTCAATCACTCAGACAGTGCCCATGCACTCCTCCAATCACCCAGACATAACCCCTGCACTTATGCAATCACCCAGGCATAACCCATGCACTCCTTCAATCACTCAGGCAGTAACCATGCACTTATAAAATCATCCAGACACTACCTATGCACTCATGGAATCACAGAGGTACTACTGATGCACTCATCGATGCACCTAGGCATTACCCATGCACTCCTCTATTCAGCTATGCACTACCCATGCACTCCTCCAATGACCCAGACATTTACTGTGCACTCAAGCAATCACCTAGCTATTATCCATGCATTCGTTCAATGACCCACAGTACCCATGCACTCATTCAATCACTCAGGCACTACCCATGCACTCATACATGCACTCAGGCACTACCCATGCACTCAGGTACTTCTGCTGCACTTATGCAATCACCCAAGCACTACCTATGCAGTCTTCCAATCATCCAGCCACTACCCGTACACTCATGCAATCACTCAGGTTCTACTCATGCACTCCTCCAATCACCCAGGAACTACCTATGCACTCCTCCATGCACCCAGGCACTAACCATGCACTCTTCCATGCACCCAGGCATTACCCATGCACTCCTCCAATCACCCAGATATTACCCCTGCACTCATACAATCACCCTGACATTATCCATGCACTCCTCCATGCACCCAGGCATTACCCATGCACTCCTTCAATCAGCCAGACATTACCCCTGCACTCCTACAATCACCCAGGCATTACCCATGCAATCCTTCAATCACTCAGACAGTGCCCATGCACTCCTCCAATCACCCAGACATTACTCCTGCACTTATGCAATCACCCAGGCATTACCCATGCACTCCTTCAATCACTCAGGCAGTACCCATGCACTTATAAAATCATCCAGACACTACCTATGCACTCATGGAATCACAGAGGTACTACTGATGCACTCATCGATGCACCTAGGCATTACCCATGCACTTCTCTAATCAGCCATGCGCTACCCATGCACTCCTCCAATGACCAAGACATTTACCGTGCACTCATGCAATCACCTAGCTATTATCCATGCAGTCCTTCAACGACTCAGGCAGTACCCATGCACTTATAAAATCATCCAGGCACTGCCTATGCTCTCATGGAATCTCACACACACTACTTATGCAGTTCTGCAATCATCCAGGAACTACCACTACAGTCATGCAACCACCCAGACATTAGTCTTGCACTCATGCAATCACCCAACCACTATCCATGCACTCCTCCAATGACCCAGACATTACCCCTGCATTCATGCAATCACGTAGGTATTACCCATGCAATCCTTCAATCACTCAGGCAATAACCATGCACTTATAAAGTCATCCAGACACTACCTATGCACTCATGGAATCACAGAGGTACAACTGATGCACTCATCGATGCACCTAGGCATTACCCATGCACTCCTCTAATCAGTCATGCACTATCTATGTACTCCTTCAGTTACGTAGGCACTACTCTTGCACTCATGCAATAACTGAAGCACTACCGCTGTACCTATATAATTCCCCAGGCAATATCCATACACTTATAAAAATATGCAGACACTACCCATGCACTCATGCAATCACTCAGGCACTACCCATGCACTCATACATGCACTCAGGTACTTCTGCTGCACTTATCCAATCTCCCAAGCACTACCTATGCAGTCTTCCAATCATCCAGTCACTACCCGTACACTCATGCAATCACCCTGGTTCTACTCATCACTCCTCCAATCACCCAGGAACTACCTCTGCACTCCTCCATGCACCCAGGCACTACCCATGCACTCTTCCATGTGCACAGGCATTACCCATGCACTCCTCCAATCACCTAGATATTACCTCTGCACTCATACAATCACCCTGACATTACCCATGCACTCCTCCATGCACCCAGGCATTACCCATGCACTCCTTCAATCAGCCAGACATTACCCATGCACTCATACAATCACCCAGGCATTACCCATGCAATCCTTCAATCACTCAGACAGTGCCCATGCACTCCTCCAATCACCCAGACATAACCCCTGCACTTATGCAATCACCCAGGCATTACCCATGCACTACTTCAATCACTCAGGCAGTAACCATGCACTTATAAAATCATCAAGACACTACCTATGCACTCATGGAATCACAGAGGTACTACTGATGCACTCATCTATCCACCTAGGCATTACCCATGCACTCCTCTAAGCAGCCATGCACTACCCATGCACTCCTCCAATGACCCAGACATTTACTGTACACTTAAGCAATCACCTAGCTATTATCCATTCAGTTGTTCAATGACCACAGTACCCATGCACTCATTCAATCACTCAGGCACTACCCATGCACTCATACATGCACTCAGGCACTACCCATGCACTCAGGTACTTCTGCTGCACTTATGCAATCACCCAAGCACTACCTATGCAGTCTTCCAATCATCCAGCCACTACCCGTACACTCATGCAATCACTCAGGTTCTACTCATGCACTCCTCCAATCACCCAGGAACTACCTATGCACTACTCCATGCACCCAGGCACTACCCATGCACTCTTCCATGCACCCAGGCATTACCCATGCACTCCTCCAATCACCCAGATATTACCCCTGCACTCATACAATCACCCTGACATTACCCATGCACTCCTCCAATCACCCAGATATTACCCCTGCACTCATACAATCACCCTGACATTATCCATGCACTCCTCCATGCACCCAGGCATTACCCATGCACTCCTTCAATCAGCCAGACATTACCCCTGCACTCATACAATCACCCAGGCATTACCCATGCAATCCTTCAATCACTCAGACAGTGCCCATGCACTCCTCCAATCACCCAGACATTACCCCTGCACTTATGCAATCACCCAGGCATTACCCATACACTCCTTCAATCACTCAGGCAGTACCCATGCACTTATAAAATCATCCAGACACTACCTATGCACTCATGGAATCACAGAGGTACTACTGATGCACTCATCGATGGACTTAGGCATTACCCATGCACTTCTCTAATCAGCCATGCGCTACCCATGCACTCCTCCAATGACCCAGACATTTACTGTGCACTCATGCAATCACCTAACTATTATCCATGCAGTCCTTCAATGACTCAGGCAGTACCCATGCACTTATAAAATCATTCAGGCACTGCCTATGCTCTCGTGGAATCACACACACACTACTTATGCAGTTCTGCAATCATCCAGGAACTACCACTACAGTCATGCAACCACCCAGACATTAGTCTTGCACTCATGCAATCACCCAACCACTATCCATGCACTCCTCCAATGACCCAGACATTACCCCTGCATTCATGCAGTCATGTAGAGTATTACCCACGCACACCTTCAAAAACTCAGGTAGTACCCATGCACTTATAAAATCACCCAGGCATTTCACCTGCACTCATACAATCACGGAGGCAATACCCCTACAGTCATGCAATCACACTGACATTACTCATTCACTCCTCCAAACACTCACACATTATCCCTGCATCATGCAACCACCCATGCATTACCCAAGCACTCCTTTAATCACCCAGCCACTACCCATACACTTATAAAATCATCGATGCACTAACTATGCACTCATGCAAACACCCAGGCAGTACTGCTGCACTCATTTAATCACCCAGGTACAACCTATACACTCATGAATAACCTAGATACTGATGCACTCCTCCATACACCTAGGCATTACCCATGCACTCCTTCAATCACTCAGGCACTATCCATGCACACCTCCAATCACTCTGGCACTACCTTTGCACTCCTCCAATCACTCAGGCACTATCCATGCATTCCTCCAATCATTCAGCCAGTACGCATACACTTATGCAATAACCCAGGAATTACCCATGCTCTCTTTCAATCATTCAGGCACTACCCCTGCATTCATGCAAACATCCAGCCAGCATCCAAGCACTCTTGCAATAACCCAGGCATTACTCATATACTCATGCAATCACTCAGGTAGTACACATGCACTTCTCCAAATATGCAGGTACTGCACATGCACTCATGCAATCACACACTTCTCCATATATTACACTTGCTGCAATTCTTACAACACATAGAAATTTGTCTTTTTTTAACCAAATAGTCGGTTCTAACAAGAACCATTTTTTTCTTTTAAATTTTTTTGTGTTTTTTTAACTCTTTTTGTACTTTTTTGTGTTTTTAAAAAAAATAATGACAAAATCAACAGAATGAACTGAGAAAGTGTTTGAAACATTTTGCAATTAAGAAGTCATTGCAAAAAAAAAAAGAAAATTAATAACGGTGTTTTTTTGCAGCAACCACAATAGCATCCACCGATTGCTCTCCATAACAAATAACTTTTTTGCATTTAATGTTTTAATGCACCGCTGCTCAAGTCCAGCAAACTCAAGTATGATTTGGGTTCTTTGAGTTGTTGTTGAAGAGCCTGATGAGGTGCTAGACCCTGCAACTTGGTCGTCTTGAGATGCCTGTTTTTGAAGCTCACGACGATGTTGCTCACGTGCAAGACGACGTGGATGCATTGTCTGCAGGTGTTTAAGCATAGATGATGTGCCACACGAGTATTTTTTTTTCAGATCCACGTGAAAGGACCTTTTCACAGATCGTGCATGTCCCCTTGCATGCGTTGACCTTCTTTTCACCTGCTGGATTCGAAAAAAAGCCCACACAACACTTTCATATCGCTGCTTAACAGGTTCTTCCAAATCTTCTTCTTGTCCAGGAATGTCCTGTGGTGGAATTGAAGAAGCCATTTTTCCAGTGGAGTAAAAAAAAAACACCAAACAAATGCAAGAAAGAAGAACAGAAAACAAGAGCTGTGTCTCTGAAGATGTTCTTGGTAGAACTAAAAATTTGGGTGGGGACCCGCAAGTTCTACAATAAAAAGCTTCTTAACCAATGAAATGCTTTCTTTTGAAGTCAAATGGGATTAGCGAACCCGACGCACAACCGGCGCGCACCAGACGCGATTCCCGAACAATATATTTAACAATAATATATCTTTATTCTAGTTACAAATATATGATATTTACAAATATGTGAAAGAATCTCTTGGTATAATATACATATAAAAGTTATATACATACTTTTAAAACTTAAAAATTTGCGGTGGATTTGCGCACCTGACGCGACCCCTGGAAATACGTACGTGACGTTACGTGGGGCAAGAACCGCGCACCCTTCGCATACCAGACACTCATCATACATGACTTACCCAATATGGCAGCAAAATTGGATTCGCGCACCCACCGAGACTGGTACACGATCGGTACACAAATATACTTTCTAAAAAAAATTAACTTTATATTTTATAAAAGAGAGAACATTACATTAGTTTCATAAAAAATTAAAAATTAAGAAAAATTATTTTGGGAGATTATACTTAGGAATTAGCATTTAAAAAACCTTTGAAATTCACTGAAAAAACAAAGGTTTCAGGGACGTTATTGTTAGAAATGAGCATTTAAAAAACCTTGGAAATTCACTGAAAAACCCATAGGTTTCAGGGGCATTATAGTTAGAAATTATCATTTAAAAAACCTTTGAAATTCACTGAAAAAACTATACATTTCAGAGACGTTATAGTTAGAAAGTAGCATTTCAAAAACCTTCGAAATTCACTGAAAAAACCATAGGTTTCAGGGACGTTATAGTTAGAAATTAGCATTTAAAAAACCTTTGAAATTCCCTGAAAAAACCTCAGGTTTCAGGGACGTTATATTTAGTTGGACATTTCACTTTTACAAAACCAGAGAAATTCGGCCGTTATAGTTAGTTGAGCTAACTATAACTCGCACTCCCGCAATGCACTGCTGGTGACATCACATATTACATCACTCATGACACGGTCAGTGACATCACTGATGACATCACTGATGACATCTCAAATGACATCACTGATGTCATCATCCACGTGATAATCTGATGCACCTCCTCACATCCTAATATAACCTTTGATACACCCATTCTAAATTACAGACTGCCATTCTCAAAACCATAGACACACCAATACCAGTTACTACATACCCACTCACTGGTTCCTAGGTCTACACACACATCCACTCCCTCATCCATACAGTCACTCATACATGCAGTCACTCATCAATACAGCCAGTATCATATGCACTCATACACCCATACAGACACTCACACACCGCCACTCATCCATAGAGTTACTCACACAGCTAGCCAGCCATGCAAAGAATCAATCACACTCCCATTTACTCACCTACACAGTTATACACACACCACCTCACTTATTTATACAGATACTAACACATACTTACTCTCTTATACAATCACTGACACAAGCACACACTCATACATGCAGCCACTCTCACAATCACTCACTCTCACATATAGTCACTTATATACTCCAACACTCACATATACTGCCTTTCACATTTGTAGTTACTCACCCATGTACCACTGAGACATCCATTCACTCACCGACACAGCTATACGCACACTCACTCACCCATACAGCCCCTAACACACACACTCATGAACTCATACACCCAGTGAATCACCCACTCACACATCCATGCAGGGAGTACCACACACCTCACCCACCCACACAGACACTCAGGCACCCATACAGATACTCAGACAACCAATCAATAACCCATATAGACACTCATGTAGCTACTCACCAACCCACACAGCCGCTTACACCTCAACTGACAGACTGATACAGACATTCACACAGATTAGTCATTCACCCATGCATTCACTAAGACACGTACAATCAGTCACTTATACAGTCAGTCACAAACCTACTAAATCATCCATTCAGACACTCATACACCCACTCATTCTTCAATACACCTTGGCGTATATATATATATATATAACATTCTTAAACTTTATAGAAACACTCGGTCACTGGATGATGTCATCAATGATGTCATGAGTGATGTCATCAGTGATGTCACTGACCATGTCATGAGTGATGTAATATGTGATGTCATCAGCAGTGCATTGCGGGGGCATGAGTTATAGTTAGCTCAACTAACTATAACAGCAGAATTTCTCTGGTTTTGTACGAGTGAAATGTCCAACTAACTATAACATCCCTGAAACCTGAGGTTTTTTCAGTGAATATATATATATACAATTCAAACCTATTTGGATGTGAGACTAAACAGTCTGTTTAATGTTACTGAAAATATATTCCTGGATATCAACAATTAAAAAAATACTCACTACAAGGACACAAAACATTGCAGCAGAGATAGAGGCCAACCCTCAGCTGGAAATAATTGTAGTGGTAAAAAGTTTAGGAAGAAGTAGAAGTAGAATGTTTTTATGACATTTAATGCATTTTTCTGAAGTAAAGAGTATATTGTGTTTAGTTGAAGGCGCAGCACCAGTTCCATTGTCCACTGTTCAGCTGAGTCAGTCGAGAGCATGGAAAAGGATGAATTAGAAGGTGGTGCACCAAAACCGCTGAGGCAGTATGTCTTGTTATCCCTTTGCCCCCTGCTGGTGCATTGTGGAAGAATTCCATGTGGTTCTGCCTCACGCAGTAGTGAAGAGGAATTGCGGGGTTATCTTCTGCTCCGGTGGAAATCACAGGCACAAGTCAACCTTGACATGTAGTAATTACTGCATATGCAGAGTAAATGTACAGCCCTTCTATATGGTAATTACTCAGCTTTTGAAAGGTATTATGGTTCATACATGGTTCGGAGCCCTTGCTGTCTCATACTTAGTCACCTTACAGAGAGTGAGTTCTCAAGGACAAAAGGAGCTGCTGAATAAAAGCTCCACCTGCTAACAGAACTCACCAGGGGAGCAGCTTTGCTTCAGAAGTGTCAGCAGCATGGTCCTCTAGACCCGCATTAGCAGCCTGGAAGCGAGTGCACTTCACATGTTCTGTCGCTCTCTTGGAAAAGGGAGGATTCTGTGTCTTTTTCTGTCGATGACCATGAGCCGGAATCAGTGTGTTTAGCTGCAGCAGTCTCAAAGGTTTCCTGCTGGCAGTGGGATATTGGTTCAGGACACCAGGATGGGAAGTCAGAAGAAAGAGCTCAGAGTATATAGGGTCAGATACACCAGACGGATTAAGGGCAGGCTGTCAAATAATAGAATTTCCTTTTTGTGTCTGCCTTACAAGAGCCGCACCATATTCCTGAGAAGGTGGGAAGGATTGACTGGTATCCACTTCTAACCAAGATGGTTTTCATACCAGTTTGTGTTGCCAGAGCTTCCTAGTCCCTGATGGTGCCCAACCATTTTCCTGTGCAATTTCATACCTAATTCATAGATGAAAAAGCTTTGTTCTGAGAAGGGTGAGTTCCAACTCTTCCGAAGGTCCTAGGTTTAATTGCATTCATTACCCACCTTATGCCGTTAGTCTATCATTTTTGGTCTTTTTCTGTAGTACCTTTTCGGATCTGATTCTCCTGCCTAGGATAGTAGATTGCTGCACTGTTTCTTTCCCATGCCTTGTGATAGTTTCACTGTCTTACTTTCCAACTTCTGTAAAACGTTTTATCTTCAATTAAAGAACTTTCAATACCAACAGATTTTTTCTGTACTTTGTGGCATTTTCCTCCTAACTGTGACCCTATTAAGGGACCTGTTATATCTTTCAAAAGTATGTTAAGTGCAAGGTATTGTGCCTTGCGGGAGCAGTTTCCCTTTCTTTGGGCAGTTACAGACTAAACATATCATTCACGTCTACCGGCCTTGATTCACTGACCATTTATTTGCTTGTCATTAATGCAAAACATACTAATTGCTGGTCATAAAAATCAGGTTACAATTTGCAATCAATATGTTTGCACCTAGTAAAGAACTTACCAAATCAACCTATTCACTGTTGGCAGTTCACTATCTTCGGACCTAGAGGTAGGTTGCAAATTGTGACTCACTCCACTTGGTGGCCATTACAGGGATGGTGGCCTGCTAGGGACAGCAGACCATCATGTCTGTGATAGCCTATCGATAAGGTAAACAAAAGTTTTTTAAGGCAGCAAATTTTCCTTAAAGGAAACCGTGCTGCATTTAAACAGAAAAGTTGTCTTGTGTGAAAAGTTTGAGAGTTGTGAGTGATCCTCCGGACCACTGCCTATTCCCCGGCATTTTGTTTAACGACAATCATAAATCCCCATTCCCATTGGGACCACTTCCCTTTGGAAAATGCACTACCACCCTATTTTGGGAGTGAGTAATTTTGCATCCATATTTCGGTGCTCTCATACTAAATCACTATTTACTATTTAGGAGGGACACCTACAACAAGCCCCTTCCAAATAGCTATTTGGTAGGGAATCCCAAATGTAATTTTACCATCAGTAACTGACTCATAAAATGCCTTTAGAACATACTAAATCATTCCTGTGGACTCAAAAAGAGAAACAGACATGTTGTGACTGTAAAAACATTTAGTACATTGTGCCCTAAGTATAAATTATTTGTCACAGGTTCCCTGATGAGTAGTGCATTGCACTAATCATCTTGTGTTGCTGAGGATTAATTGGCTATTCATCATTGTAGCCATCAGAGCCCTCCTCGTTCTTATCTGTCAAAGCTTAACAGGTGATAGCCATGTTGTGCAACATACAGTGTATGACTAATATTTTGAAGACCTTTTTCTAGGGACATTTCATTCCTCCTCCACTAAAGTGGAGGCAAAGTGTGACAGTGTTACGAGTGCATATTTAGGCATTCTTATGTCCAGCTTTATGTGCATTTGCTAGTTGAATGGAAATGGTCAGTAAACAGGGTTGCGATAAGTATGTAGAATCACATCTAAAAGAACAGAGTAAAGTGTACAGAAGACATTAACATGGACCCTCTTGCGGTCTCCTGTAAGTATCTATGAATGGTGAAGGAATCCTCTGGGAGAGGTGTGGCACAGCGGCCAGAGTGGCTGACTCTGGAGCACAGGGCTCACAGTTCTATCCCCGGCGGAAGCTCAGCCCAGCACCATGTGACTCTGGGCAATAGCTCGCTTAATCTTCCCAACAGTCCCCAGCTCTTTGAGACCCTTAGGGATGAGTAGTTTGCGCTTTACAAATACTGGGTTAATTTCGTGGCAGCTGTAGTCAATATTGTTGTGGAGTCTAAGGATACTAAAGTGTGTATGTATAAGCTTTTGTGTGTCCACATGGTGATGTTTGAGATGGCAATTTCCCATTTCCAACTTGCAAACAGCATCAAAACATTAGGTTTCATTAGTAGTGCATGTATTTTGCATTTTGAAATATTTTTTCTATGACCTAGGTTGCAGGCCCCCTTTGACCTGCACCCTCTTCTTCCACTTCTAAGTTAAAAAAAAAGACTTGGCATCCCATAACCCTCAACATTTCTCACTCTCCCCTCAGTAGCAGTGGTCCCACATCTGAGATGTAATGCGTAATATTTTAATACCACCACCATTCTCAATTTTTGAGCCCCACACTCCCCGCCCAAACATCTAAAACTATACGTGGCATCCTGCTAACCTCACTTGTTACATTCTGAGATTTCCTGTTACCCTACAGCTTGAGGATATGTAGTCTGTGTTCTTAGTGAGACAGTGGAAATCCGGTGATGTGTATGGAGAGAACTCCTCTGTCTGACAAGTGTCACACACATCCCTCCACCTCTGTGTCGTCTGTGAAAACTAGAGGGAGCTAATGGAAGACAAGGGATACAGAGGACCATCTTCCGCTATTGCAACATTATTTGGTGGAGGTGAAATAGCAGCAAACCCAAGTACTTATATCAAAACAATAATTTCTGGGTTTTGCATTTAGGGTTACATGATGTAAAGAATGTATTGTCCATGTCTGCACCTTGATGACCCGTTAAATTGATATGCTAGGTGCACACAGGGATAGTGCACCCTACTACATCTAATGCACTGTCCTCAGGTCAGTCGCAAACTCGATGCTGTACTTAGGGCTGCACATTAGTAAAAGGCGGAGCAGCTGTTTGAAGAAGACGCTCTGTCTTTCACAGTGTAGGTGGCACCTTGCATGCACTTCTAAGGGGGAACAGAGATCCCCATCAAGGCAGATGCACTGAGCTATCCCTTTTCTACTTTTAATCAATCAATCAATCAATCAATCAAACAAATGGAATTTATAAAGCGCAGCTTATCCCCAGTGGGGGTATCCAGGCGCTGAGATCCATTCTGCTCAGGTGTCATCAGTTGAATAGCCAGGTCTTGAGTCCCCTTCTGAACTCCTGAAGAGAGGGTGAGGTCCGCAGATGGAGGGGGAGGCGGTTCCAGGACTTAGAGGTGAGGGAGGAGAAGGAGCATCCTCCACTGTTGCTTCAGTGGATGCAGGGAGTGTGAGCGAGCGAGAGGGAGGCAGATCACAGGAGTCTGGAGGGTTGATGGAAACTCAGGTGCTGGTTGATGTATGCTGGTCCTTGGTTGCGCAGGGCTTGGTAGGCGTGAGTTAGAATCTTAAATTGGCATCTTTTTTGGATGGGGAGCCAGTTGGGTTTCTTCAGGTGAGGAGTGTTGTGGGTGCATATGAGGAGGTCGAGGATGAGTGTGGCCGCTAAGTTCTGAATCGTATGCAGTCTCTTCAGGAGTTGTGTGGTAATTCCTGCGTATAGTGCATTGCCGTAGTCCAAGCAGCTCGTGGCGAGGGCTTGAGTGACGGTGCGTCTGGTGGAGACTGGGAGCCGTTTGAAGATTTGCTTCGGAGCATGTGCGCAGTGTTAGGAAGCAGACAGAGGATACTGCATTAATCTGGTTCTTCATGGTGAGTTTGCTGTTCAAGATGATGCTGAGGTTCTGGGTGAGATCCATGGGGGTGGGTGAAGGTCCCAGCTCACCAGGCCACCAGGAGTCGTTTCATGGGATGGTGTTGTTCTGAAGGTCAGTACTTCAGTCTTGTCCATGTTGAGTTTGAGGCAGTTGTTTTGCATCCAGTTGGTGACGCTGGTCATGCACCGGTGGAAGCTGGCCCTCGTGGTGGAAGCATCTTCGAATAGAGAGAGGATGAGCTGAGTGTCATCTGCATAAGAGATAATATTCAGTCAATGGTTTCTGACGATGTTGGCCAGGGGGCGTCATGTAGGTGTTGAACAAAGTAGGGATTAGCCATGAAGGACACCGCAGATGATGTTTTCGGGCTCCGAGGTGAATGGTAGAAGGTGGATCCTCTGTGTTTTTCCGGTGAGGAAGGATACAATCCATTTGAGGGGATTCTCTTGTATTCCAATTGGATGAAGCCTCTTGATCAGGGTGTGGTGGGACAAGGTGTCGAAGGCAGGTGAGAGGTCGAGGAGGATCAGGGCAGCCACTTCTCCCCATTCTGAGGGTTCTGATGATTTCAGTGCCTGCGATCATGGCGGTTTTAGTTCTGTGGTTCGTGTGGAATCCGGATTGGGGTGCATAGAGGAGATTGCTGTTCCTGATGTGTTCCATGAGTTGGCAGTTGATTGCCTTTTCCAGGACTTCGACGGGAAAGGGGAGCATGGAGATGGGTGGGTAGTTTTTTAGCTTGTCAGAGGGCAGTTTCTTGAGTAGGGGTTTGACTTCAGTGTGTTTCCACTCATCTGGGAATTGGCCAAGGTGATAGATGTGTTGAAGATGGCTGTGAGCTTGTCGCTGTTGGTCTTGTTGCCGAGGTTGAACATGTGATGGGGACATGGGTCCGTGGGTGCTCCTGGTGGACAGAGTGCATGATGTCAGTGGTGCACTGTGTGGTGAGCTGGTGCCAAGAGGTGATCCAGTGGCTGGAGGATGCGACTGTGGGAGCGAAGAGGCTGAGGATTTAAGCAGCAGCATGCTGAGTTTTGAAGTTTTTGTAGGTGGTGGAGATCTTGTCATGGAAAAAGGCAGAGTTCTTGGGAGGGGGTGATGGTGTTTTCAGTCACTGAGGGGTTGGAGAACTTCTTGACAATGCTGAAGAGTTCTTTGCTGTGGTTTGAGTGGTTGGAACTGGCTTCAATGCGGTCGGCTAAGGCGTTCCGTCTGGTCTCTTTAAGTAGTTGGTGGTACTGGTTCATCGATGTCTTTAAGGTGGTCCGGTCGGTGGGCTCCTTGCTTGTGTGACATTTCCTTTCCAGTTGCTTGCATTTGCAATTTACAGTTCTCAGTTCCGGGGTGTACCAGCAGGCATGTTTGGTGGATCTCTTGAGTTTGGTGGGTTTGATGGGGGCAACTCTGTCATCTCAGTCAGAGATCCAGGTAGTGAAATTCTTGGCATCCTGTTCTAGGTTGGTAGTGGTGTCGGGATGGGAAGTGTTGAGGGTGTCGGTCCATGGTCTTTTTGACACTTTGTTCCAGCTGCGGTGTGAGGTGCTGGATGGTCTGTTGGCATCGCTGGGGGCTGCTGTGAAGGTGAAGTAGACGATTACATGGTCCACCCAGGTGAGCTCGGTGACATGGCTGTACTTCACTTTGTTTCTGGCTGTGAAGATAGGGTCCAGTGTTTGTCCTGTGTTGTGTGTGGGGTCGGTGAATAACTAGGTGAGGCCAATGTTCATGCTTTTGAGAAGGTTGGCTGTGTTGGCATCATCGGGGTCATCAAGGTGAAAGTTGAGGTCTCCAAGGAAGATGTAGTGCTCGGTGGGGAGCGATTTATTCGGGGATGGCATTGCAGAAGTCAGGGCCCACACCGTCTGTAGGCGAAGGTGCCTCTAGTGGTGGTTTTGCCGTCTATTCTGAGTTGGAAGTTGAGGTGTTCGATGATCGGGGTGGCGTCATCAGTGGCGGTAGAGCAGTGGATGGATTCTTTGTGGATGATGATGACCCCACCTTCGTGTTTGTTGACCCCGTCCCAGTGTGCTATCTTGTAGCCATTGGGTGTGGCCATGGCGATGTCAGGTGGAGATGCAGGAATGAGCCAGGTATCAGTGAGGAAGAAGACATCGAGATGAGGGAGGTTATGTGTCCTAGATTTCAGTGGCGTGTTTGCAAAGTGATCGGGTGTTGAGCATGAGGCAGTGGAGTTGTTCTGGTGCAGTCGTGTTTGGTGTGGTGGGGGTGGTTGCGTGCGTGGGTGCTCCGGTGTTGCAGGAGAAGATGCAGTGGTGGCAAGTGAATGGTCCTACTATTGAGCATGGAGAGGTGTGGCAGCAGTTATTGTAGTGGGGTCTGGAGTGCAAGGGTATGAGCTTGGCGCTGGTGCAGCTGCGGGTGAAGAAAGATCCAGGGTTCCTGGAGCTGGGGCAGTCCAGGTGCAGATGGTCACAGACTAGACAGGCTAGCCTTTAGTGTGCCTGCAGCGTGCCTGCTGCCCGCGGTTGTGGTGTGGCCTTCATTAATTAGGTCCTGGGAGGGGCGCTGGGAGCCTGAAAGTGGCGGACGGCAGGAAGTAAGCAGTAAGGGGGGGTCGGCTCACAAAGCAAAAGAAAGCACAAGATGCTACAAAGTAATCAAGCATGGACTGAGATTAGCAGGACAACAACATCGCAGGCAAACAAAAGACAGCAATTACAAAAGTAATGTAATAGTGACAAACAGATAGAAGGGCTGGAAACACACTATTGCGATAAGCAAATAAAACAGCAATTACAACAGTAATGTAACAGAGGGAAGGGCTAGTAAGGGACGAAGCAGGCGAAGCAGAAGCATCACTGAGCACTAAGGAAGTGAGGAAGGAGCTGGTACACAAACCAGAGGGCGCCCTCTGGGGGTGCAGTGACCGTTCGACACCTCTTTATGTAGTGTACCTGCCGACAGTCTCTTTTGCCTCTGGGCCTGTGTCTATAATATAGCACGGGTACAGAGGCAAAGTGTTTCCTTCATCAGCACGAGGGCTTCCCCCATGTGATTCGGGAGTGCCCCCTTAAGATAGCGTTGGTGTTATATGTGTACCAGTGTTATTAATATTACAGAAGAAGCCACACAAGTATTTGTGGCCCGTTCTGTAATACCTGAAAACAGGTGCACATGCCTGTTGCGTCCCTGCGGCACTGTATGTAATAAGGACCCTGGTGTTCTTTGCTCACAGCATTATGATAATGTTGCGTTAGTTGGCATTCTAGTTTCTGTAGTTTAAGCATTCCTGTCTTGTGATCTCATTCAATACTCTGTTTTTATTTTGAACCAGGAAGCTGTGAACAATATCCCCATAATTCAAGTCAGTAACAGTTAACATTGTGTTAGATAATTACTGTTCTTTTTTTGCATTTTACATGCCGGTTTTCCCATTCTACTTCAGTCATAAATGCCTCATCCAGGCAGATGAAATATGGCTCATTTGCGGTATGCCTCGTTTTTTTCTGTTTTTCACCCTGTGACTTGCTAAGGAAGGTCTATAAAATCCAATTTACTGTGACTTTTTATTTTGACCTTTAACTAAAATTGAATATTGAAAGTGTTCTTTGAGCAAAATGTTTAACTGGCCCTAACGGCATCTGCATTTCATTGAAAGGGAAATTAATACCAGCTGATTTACATTTTCATTACGAAGATGTGCAGTGTATTGTACTGGTGCCAAGTGTTAGTAGCATAGCTATGTCCTGAAGAAATACTAATCCAAAGTTTATGCTTTTCATAGGGCTTCAATAGTTCAGCTAAATGCCAGTGCATTTTCAATCCTGTTTTTCTACAGCAGAAGAGTGGCAATATGATCCTTAATCTGAGCCTGTTCTGGCCACTTTATCGATGGTGCTGCAGGTATATTTATCACAAGAATATAATTCTGTACAATATTTTGTCTGAGGCACCGTGCTTTGGATTGTGAACATTTCTCTACGAAGCACTATCTATGACATAGGTACGATGGTTGACTAGTTTTTCTGGGCACAAGCTAACAAGATTACGAGTTGGATGCAAACTGAACCCAAAGCAGGAGTTTACATTATTTGATTAGCAACCGATGTAAGCAGTGGCGTAGCAAGGGGGGGGGGGGAGAGTGGGGGGGGGTGGACACGACAATGATAATAATATTTGAACATGGGAGACTCAAGGATCACTGGGGACCTGGGGTAATAACTATAACAAAAAGCACACTGGTCCCTAGTAACAATACTTTAAATGCAAGGAACCAAATGGCGAATCCCGCCATTTTTATTGGGATCGAAACACCGTTGACTTTAACAACACGGACCCTATATGATTGTTGAGAACTTGCAGTAACAGGCCGTGCTGATCATGTGTTGTTGATACACTTTTGATCATGATTTATCACTTGAGTATATCACCTCTAAAGAGAGCACCGAGCATGTTTATTCTGCACCAATAGTCACTGCACCTCTATGTGTCTTGAAATTGTTTTTCACAGACTCCTTTAAATATTTTTCATTCGCCATATGGGTCTTTGCATCTAGGAACCAGTTTTTTTATTATAACAACTCCCATGTGTGGCCATTGGCCAAGCACAGCAGTAGTGCATTGAATATTGTTTTAATTTTTTACAGGAGTCACAAATCCTGTACTGGATTAGTGCATCATGAGTGTTAGAAATGGGGTCCATAGTTGGCAGTGGCTTGCGCCCTGTTCAAGTAGGGTCCCTCACTCTAGTCAGGGTAAGTAAGATACACACCTAAGATAACCCCTGTTCACATTCTTGGTAGCTTGGCACAGAGCAGTCAGGCTTACCCTAGAGGCAATGTGTAAAGTATTTGTACACACATACACACACAGTAACCCAGTGAAAACACTACAAAAGGACTCCACACCAGTTTAAAAAATAACCAATATTTATTTGAATAAAACAAGACCAAAACGACAAAAATCTAACATACACAAGCCAAGATATGAATTTTCAAAGATTAAATAAAGTTGTACTTAAAAATTCATGGATGCACTTGATTAGGACAAAGAACCTTAGATGTGTCAAAAATCAAAGAGGATGCATGGTGCAGGGGAGGTGAAGCGTCGAAAAAGCAGGTGATGCGTTGGCTCCTTACTGCTAGGCAGGGGAGGTAATGCGTTGTTTGCGGGCATGATACCTCAGTTCCTTACTGCTGTGCGGTGTCAATGAAGAAATTGGCGTACATGGACTGTGCTTCGAAAGTCAAGTTGCTCTGCATTGATTCCACAGCGTTGAAGCAGGCACTGCATCAGAGTCGGGGGGATGCGTCACATACTTCAGTGCTGCAGTGCTCAAGACTTCTGAACCGACAGCTTTTCAAAGGTGCTGCAATAAAAAGCTAGGGCCTGCATTGTAAGCCATAGTTGTGGCATCAAGCGGGGACCACGCTCCGGAGAAGGCAGCGGCAATGCGTCGAATTTTGGTAGTGCTGCGCCGATTCCGAAAGTTACTTGGAGTCGATGCGTAGATTTTCTTCTTTGTATCACCAGAACTCACTTTCAATGGTCCAGGAACTGGATTTGGCACCACTTGGCAAGTAGGAATCACACTACCAGTGTCCAGGTGATTGCACGTGAAATCTTTGATGGCCCTGAGATTTCTTAACAGGAAGCAAACTCAAATCAAGCCCATGGAGAACCTTGGAAGCTGGATGTTGGAAGCCATGTCCAGTCCTTTCACTACCAGGACAGAAGCAGCAAGCAGCATGCCAACACAGCAAAGCAAACAGAAAAGTGGCAATCCCTCCTGAAAGCAATCCAGCTCTTCTTCCTGGCAGAATGTCATCAACCCAGAAGTGTCACCAGTCCAGTGCTTATACCCATATCAGCCTTTGAAATAGGCCAAATTCAAAGGGAAGACATTGTAGTGCACTAGACTCTGCCTTTCCCTGCCCTGGCTCCAGGCACACTACAGGGGGCGGAGACTTCTTTGTGTGAGGACAAGCGCAGCCCTATTCAGGTGTCAGTGTCAACTCCTCCCTCCACTCTAGCTCAGGAAGGCCCATCTGCCTGATGATGGGCCATTATTATATGCAGGGCACACCTCTGCCCCTCTGTGTGACTCTCTAGAGTGAACGGACAAACAGCCCATCTGTCATCCTGACCCAGACGTGTATTCAAAGACAGGCAGAGATACAGAGGGCCTTATTTCGATGTTGGGCAGGGCACCGTTGCAGATACAGGTCCGACCGACCTCTGGTCAGCGGTCCCGATCACTGAATTTTGATGTGACCGCACATCTGCGGTCCCAAGCTCCCTTTTTGATATGTAAGCTTGTGCTGTGGTCGGAAACCAGCCGCAGCACAAACTCCCATACAGAAAAGGAAGTTTGTGTTCATCCCTGCACCACATGACATGCACTTCACGGTGCCCCTCACATGATGCAGGGATGAACAGGGGCCCCCAAACGGAGGCCCCTGGCTGAAGGGGGCCCTACAAGGGGCCCACAAAGCTGCATTCCGACAGGGTTTCCATGTCGGAAAGCCCGGCATGGAAACCCTGCTGGAAACCGACATAGCTAATCCGGACGGCGTAAAACGCCGTCCATAAGGATGACGTGCCGGTTCCGACTGGCCGACGGGCTCCTTGAGCCCATCGGAAGTCAGCCGGAATGTCCTGCCGGTTTCAAAACCAACAGTAATGAGGCTGTCAGTTTTGAAACCGCCATGAGGCTCAGAAAGCTTCTGAGCCTAATATTAATGAGGCCCAGAATGGATAAAGTAAGAAAATGTTCACTTTCTAAAAGTGAGGAATAACAGCTGGTATGCACTAAATTCAACAAGTGATACTGATGATTCAAACAATAACGTCAATGTTAATTAAATTGGTGTGCACCTGAAGAATAGGGTACAGCCCACCCCCTACTTAAAAAGTGTATATAATGCTGGGCCAAAGGTCATAGCCTTCAAGTGCACTACACTAAAGCACTCCGGTGGAGTATACTACATACTACTCTAAGTAATCAGATATAGCAGGTAAGTACATGTACAATAAACTCATTAGAAATCAAAATATCCAAAGTGAATGACAGACGAAGATGGTGGCGGTAGCTCAAATCATTATTCTCTTTTATTGAGCAGACTTGATAAGTCTTCCGTGACGGACTTCAATTAATGATGCAAAGTAACAATTGCGAGCTTCTTGCAGATTATGAAAAGTCCCAATGCATTTCGGGCATAAATATCTGCCCTTCTTCAGGGGAATCTACAAGTGAATAAACCTAGTGTCTACGTTTTAACATAAATGCAACAATAGTGCGAACATAAAGAGAAAGCACAAGTACAGTAACATAAGGCATATTCCTAATGATGTCCAGAATGAAAAGACAAACTCACAGGTTTAGCAATAGCATACATAAAGTTAAATATAACTCTGCACAAACGAAGAAGTAAGAACATAGTAAAAAGAAAAAAGAAAGAAATGAGGAAGGAAGAACAAAGAAATGAATCAATGGGTAAGTAAATCAAAGCCTCCACCTGATCAATCGTGACGTGAATCCATATTATAAACACTACACGAGACTTTCTCTGCGCATTGGTGCTTCATGTTTAAGAAAAGGCAGGTGGTTTATAGCACGTGCTAAAAAGAGTGCTCAAAGCTACCGAGTAAGACCCAACGTGAAACCGCTCTTAAACTTCATGCAACCTGTATCAAAACTCGCTTAGTCGGAAACAGAAGTATACCTGGAAGCTCTGTAGTGACTCAAATGCCACAAGTATACCAATGTATCCCTTCCGCACTACAGAAAAAAGAGACCAACGTCATCACCAATGAGCATACAAGCGTGAATGAAAAAAATAAAAGGTGCTAGCAAGAAATAAAAATAAAAACTCACCACTGAACAGGTCATGAGACCCGAAGCCTCCCAATCAACAGTAGTAAAAACAGGCTCATCCAAGAGTAATCAGATACGGAAACAGCCTAAACAAAAAATAATAATGTCCGCTATTAACTATATAGAGCCCCAACCGGCTCTCTACAAATGCCGCCAAGTATTAAAAGAACCAAAGCGTAATGGCATGGTGTCTTACCAGAGTAAACGCAGCTACACCGTGTTCTAAATCGAACTTCAACAGTGCAAGGCACAGTGCTTCAACGGACCACGACTATCCCCATGACGTGCTTGTGTTAAATATCAACGCACGTACGCTACCCGGAAGTTAAGTGATTGACCGTCCTTAAATTCAGTGTGGTGCTCTGAGTGCGCTGATGTGTCTACAGAATATTGCGGACGAAAACGTGAACAACGTAAATGAGTGGGAAAAAAAGTTGAAAATAGAAATAAAGAACCAAGCCTGAAGAAAAAAAAGAAGTTTGGCGCAAAGATGAATCAGCAGTAACTTAGTACACAATGGTATACAGCCAGTGTAAATAAGAGAATGCAATTCAGTCCATTTAAGTAAGAGAGCAGATATGGTCGATTTCTATATTCAAGTGTACCAGAAAGTGCGCTAACTTGATAGACACGTTTGTTAAACATTACATCTGCCCTTGGAGTGTGTACTGACTATAAACATTAGATTGAGAACATACATGTTAAATTGAGAGAAACAAGAATTACAACAAAAGAATATTCCAAGATGAATCAGTCTAGTTAGTCAAAAAGCCCCCGTCTAAAGTGGCTACATTTTCAACTGCAAGAAACTAAATATAATGCACAGTCAATACACACCTGAACCAGAGGATGCTACTTAGCATTAGATGAACAGTGCATTCCAACATATGCAACGTATTGGCTAGACACTTTTGTTGCATAAGTGACATTTCGTGATATTAATAGCACAAACCTTGCAAATAGATGGCTGACATTTTACTTGCAAGCGGTTATTGCGGAAGGGATACATTGGTATACTCGTTGCATTTGAGTCACTACAGAGCCTCCAGGTATACTTCTGTTTCCGACTAGGCGAGTTTTGATACAGGTTGCATGAATTTTAAGAGCGGTTTCACGTGGGGTCTTACTCGGTAGCTTTGAGCACTCTTTTTAGCACGTGCTATAAAGCACCTGCCTTTTCTTAAACACGAAGCACCAATGCACAGAGAAAGTCTGGTGTAGTGCACGTCACGATTGAGCAGGTGGAGGCTTTGATTTACTTACCCATTGATTCATTTCTTTGTTCTTCCTTCCTCATTTTTTTCTTTTTTTCTTTTCACTATGTTCTTACTTCTTCGTTTGTGCAGAGTTATATTTAACTTTATGTATGCTATTGCTAAACCTGTGAATTTGTCTTTTCATTCTGGACATCCTTAGGAATATGCCTTATGTTACTGTACTTGTGCTTTCTCTTTATGTTACGCACTATTGTTGCATTTATGTAAAATCTTACACACTATGTTTATTCACTTGTAGATTCCCCTGAAGAAGGGCAGATATTTAAGCCCGAAATGCATTGGGTCTCTTTCATAATCTGCAAGAAGCTCGCAATTGTTACTTTGCATCATTAATTGAAGTCCGTCACGGAAGACTTATCAAGTCTGCTCAATAAAAGAAGAGAATAATTTTTTGAGCTACCGCCACCATCTTCGTCTGTCATTCAATTTGGATATTTTGGTTTCTAATGAGTTTATTGTACATGTACTTACCTGTTATATCTGATTACCTAGAGTAGTATGTAGTATACTCCACCGGAGTGCTTTAGTGTAGTGCACTTGAAGGCTATGACCTTTGGCCTAGCATTATATACACTTTTAAGTAGGGGTGGGCTGTACCCTATTTTTCAGGTGCACACCAATTTGATTAACATTGACGTTATTGTTTGAATCATCAGTATCCCTTAATGAATTGAGTGTATACCAGCTGTTATTCCTCACTTTTCAGCCCAACACAGCTATTTTTGCACCATAAACATGTCCTTCGAGGAAATTGTTCACTTGACAGATAATAAAGCCTCTACCAAAGAATATAGTTCTGTTGAAGCACGAGACATCTATGGTCTCATTCGTGAGGTACAGACATTCGAGACCGCACATGGACCGGTAACACAACAACTAAAGCAATTGGAATACTTAAATGAGAAGGGAAATTAACCAATGTCTCCACGCCACTACTCTTATTCCATATCATAAAGCAAGTAGGATACCTAGGGGATTACGACTTGCGATTAAACCCATGATGTTTAAAATTAACAAAAAATTCATGGAGAAATGGTATTGCATATTAAATAAGTGCTCTCTTGATCTGATTTTGTTGATCGTCGAAGAACTATCCTTAGTACTAGTGGGCCTAGAACAGGAGATTCAAGAACTACAAGCTACTCTTATTCAACGCATGAAGACTGAGGACTGGGAGTCTACTTTGAAAGATATTAACACTAAACTGGACAGTTACGCAAAAGAAATTCATGAAAGAAAGGTTAGTAAATTCAGAAGAGACACAATTGACTACAGGCTGGATGAGGTCTACTCCTGGTCGGAGGTTTACGTTCAAAAAAGGAATTTTATGCATCCTGGCACTACATCGTCAGAGGAGAGTTTATCGTCTATTGGTGATACCCAACTGACTCGGGCACCAGTTCCATCCAAATCGTTGTCTACTAATGAAGTTACTCCAGGCACCTCTTCTACCCCAAAGGTTTCTTTTTTAGACATCAGCACAGCAGCCAACAATCCGCCAATAAACTCCCAGACTGTTCACCAAGACGTGGCAAGACCCGCAGAGGCCACGGACATAGCAAAGCCAGTAGGCACAGGCAGAAGACAGAAGAAACAACAACCGTGATCAACATCTCATCCAGCTTGTTATCTCAAGCTCAGTTAGCTTTATTGAACAAAGGCACATCTTTTGTTCCTACTTTTAACACCAAACCGTTTGCATCTGAAGTGGCTTTATATAAATTCACGAGAAAATTGCGCTTAAGGTATTTCTTTTCCAATCTTGAATGTAACTCGTACTCCCAAGCTTCACCAGATTACCGTGAATTTAGACCTAAAAGTGTTTTTATTTCACCTGTGTCCCATAAGGTGATCGATTCTTTTGAAACGCTTGTGAAAAGGGACATCTTGAAATTGTCTTCTGGTCCATTTAAGCATCTGAACATGTCTAAAACTGACAAAGCTGCTTTGAAATCACTTAGAAGATATTCTTCGCTGCATTTGACTCCGGCTGACAAAGGAGGAGCATGGGTTGTTATAGATCGTTGTTTCTATGAAGCAAAGGTTGACACTATGCTGCAAGATGAAACTACTTATCTACCTCTAGCCCAAGATCCTACAGAGGATTTTCAAAGTGTTCTCACCGCAATTTTACACATGCCAAAGAGATGGCTTGGATTACTGACAAGACGAGGAGTTTTTGTTCACCAGGTATCCAAGGCGCCCTTTGATATACATGCTCCCTAAAGTACACAAATCCTTGTGTGATCCACCACTGAGACTTATCGTATCAGGTTGTGGCTCTACACGAACCTCTGGGTCACTATTTGGACACATTTTTACAAACTATTGTACAAGCAGGAAACACTTATTTACAAGACACCACACATTTACTGCAACTTCTTCAAGATATTGTAATACCCCCTATGACCGAGATCTGGTTATGCACAATTGATGTGACTGCTTTATACACGTCCATTCCCCACGCTGAGGGTATTGAAGCGGTAGAATGGGCCCTCCTACGTCAAGATGACATACAAGCCAGTAAAGTGTTTCTACTGGAGCTCCTCCAATTCTCACTATTTCACAGTTATTTCAGATGGAAGGACAGATATTTTCTTCAGACGAATGGAACCTCCATGGGTTTTTCTGGTGCTCCCAGCTATGCGAACATCTTCATGATGCAATTTGAGATGACTCATATTCTGTCTGATCCAGGATGGACTGACCATCTTATCCTTTACAGGAGATACAGAGACGATAATTTGATTGTTTGGCAGGGAACCAAGAATGGGTGACAGAGAATCTGAAATCATTAAACACCAGGCACCCCAGGATCAAGTTCACCTACACCATGGATCAACAACACATTTCCTACTTGGATGTCAATATTGAACTGGACGGCATGATCATCGTAACCTCTATGTTCAAGAAACCCACCAATCGCAATAATTCATTATTATTCTCTAGCTTCCATCCACCATCGCTTAAGCGTCATCTACCTTATTCACAATTTCTTCGCGTCAAACGCATCACTTCTGACCCATCTAAGTTGACCGCCTCCCTGCATGAAACCAGAAATAGATTCTTATCTTGAGGATACCCACCGGAGATTGTTGATGAAGCTGAAAAACGCGCGCAGAATCTACAGAGAGTTACTGCTACATAAACAAATCAAACAACCTCTCAATAGAGAAGTGTTTGTATCTACCTTTTCTACTTCATCTCTCGCAATTAAGCAAGTGATTCTCAAACGGTGGGAACTTTTACAGTCTGAGCAAGACTTTCAAGGCATCTTTGCCAATCCTCCCATTTTCGCCTACAAACGATCTCAGAATTTAAGGGAGCTTCTCAATCAACCAGTACCCGACACCAAGACATCACACAAAGGCATGCGCAAATATTTCAATTGTTCACACTGCAACAATGTACTCACTGGGGATTATATATCCCACCCTTGGACTGGCAAAATAATTAAACTGAATTTCACTGCTGATTGCAATAGCCGTTTTGTGATCTACACGATACGCTGTCCATGTGGTTTACATTATGTGGGAAAGAACGAGAGACCTTTGCGTAGACGAATAACTGAACATAAAAGCCGCATAAGGACCAAAACTATCACTTCACCTTTAGCTGTCCACTGGCATGAACATCATCATACGATAGCCCAGCTCCGGTTCACCATTCTTGAGACAGTGTCAATACATGCCGACAGAGACATGTCCAAATATTTGTTGCAACGTGAATCCTACTGGATATGTTGTCTGGACACTCTAACGCCGAAAGGGCTCAATGATAAACTTGAATTCTCCTGTTTTCTTTGACCCTGTTTTCTCTGATCCTGTTTTCTCTGACCCTCTTGTCCAAGAGGACAACCACATCTCTCCAGGTCTTGCATTTAGTATTATTTATGATCATTTCCTTCACCTGTTCTATTCTCTTGAAAGTTGCACACATCATTTGCTTTATTATGTTTTTAATAACGGCTTGCAAGTAAAATGTCAGTCATCTAGTTGCAAGGTTTGTGCTATTAATATCACAAAATGTCACTTATGCAACAAAAGTCTCTAGCCAATACATTGCATATGTTGGAATGCATTGTTCATCTAATGCTAAGTAGCATCCTCTGGTTCAGCTGTGTATTGACTGTGCGATATATTTAGTTTTTGTGTAAGTTTTCTTGCAGTTGAAAATGTAGCCACTTTAGACCGGGGCTTTTTGACTAACTGGACTGATTCATCTTGTTGTATTCTTTTGTTGTAATTCTTGTTTCTCTCAATTTAACATGTATGTTCTCAATCTAATGTTTATAGTCAGTACACACTCCAAGAGCAGATGTAATGTTTAACAAATGTGTCTATCAAGTTAGCGCACTTTCTGGTACACTCGAAAATAGAAATCGACCATATCTGCTCTCTTACTTAAATGGACTGGATTGCATTCTCTTATTTACACTGGCTGTATACAATTGTGTACTAAGTTACTGCTGATTCATCTTTGCGCCAAACTTCTTTTTTTTCTTCAGGCTTGGTTCTTTATTTCTATTTTCAACTTTTTTTCCCACTCATTTACGTTGGTCACGTTTTCGTCTGCAACTTTATGTAGATACATCAGCGCTCTCGGAGCACCACACTGACATTGTGCCATTAAGGACGGTCAATCACTTAACTTCCGGGTAGCGTACTTGCGTTGAAATTTAAATTTAACGCAAGCACGTCATGGGGATAGTCGTGGTCCGTTGAAGCACTGTGCCTTGCACTGTTGAAGTTCAATTTAGAACACGGTGTAGCTGCCTTTACTCTGGTAAGACACCATGCCATTACGCTTTGGTTCTTTTAATACTTGGCGGCATTTGTAGAGAGCCGGTTGGGGCTCTATATAATTAATAGCGGACAATATTATTTTTTGTTTAGGCTGTTTCCGTACTTCATTACTCTTGGATGAGCCTGTTTTTACTACTGTTGATCGGAAGGCTTCGGGTCTCACGACCTGTTCAGTGGTGAGTTTTTATTTTTATTTTTTGCTAGCACCTTTTATTTTTTTCATTCATGCTTGTATGCTCATTGGTGATGATATTGGTCTCTTTTTTCTGTAGTGCGGAAGGGATACATTGGTATACTCGTTGCATTTGAGTCACTACAGAGCTTCCAGGTATACTTCTGTTTCCGACTAAGCGAGTTTTGATGCAGGTTGCATGAGTTTTAAGAGCGGTTTCACGTTGGGTCTTACTCGATAGCTTTGAGCACTCTTTTTAGCACGTGCTATAAACCACCTGCCTTTTCGTAAACACGAACCACCAATGCGCAGAGAAAGTCTTGTGTAGTGTTTATAATATGGATTCACGTCACGATTGATCAGGTGGAGGCTTTGATTTACTTACCCATTGATTCATTTCTTTGTTCTTCCTTCCTCATTTCTTTCTTTTTTCTTTTCACTATGTTCTTACTTCTTCGTTTGTGCAGAGTTATATTTAACTTTATGTATGCTATTGCTAAGCCTGTGAGTTTTTCTTTTAATTCTGGACTAACCCTGGGCAAAGCACTAAGCTACGCTCGCGTAGTTTGCGAAGTTTTCGCTACTTCGCACTACGCGAATTGCACGTAGCACAGTGCAAACACGCGTAGCGTAGTGCAGCGGTCATTTTGCTTGCTCGCGGTCCTCAACGTCAAGTTGGCGACCGCGAGCAAGAAAATGACATCCGGCGAGACTTTTTCCTCGTTCGCGATCAGCAACATCAAGTTGCCGATCGCGAGCGTGGAAAATAAAGATCCCGGCGAGATTCTCAACGCGGGGAGGTCAGGTTTCTCATTGCGAGTGGTCGCGTATGCTCGCGACCGCTTGGCGAGAAACTACCAGTCCGCGTTGAGAAAGCTGCCGCTCAGTAAAAATCTACTCGAGCGGCAGTAAAGACAGCTTCGCTCTGTGCAAGATGCCGTTTTCAATGATTGCACAGTGCGGACAAGCATCCAGCACTGTGCAATCATCGCGAACAGCGCACTACGCAGTTCGCGTAGTGCTACGCGTAGCTCGCGTAGTGTGAAGTGCACTTCGCGTAGCTTCGCGTAGCGCTACTTCGCAAACTACGCCCAGGGTTATTCTGGACATCATTAGGAATATACCTTATGTTACTTTACTTGTGCTTTCTCTTTATGTTCGCACTATTGTTGCATTTATGTAAAAACTTAGACACTATGTTTATTCACTTGTAGATTCCCCTGAAGAAGGGCAGATATTTATGCCCGAAATGCATTGGGACTCTTTCATAATCTGCAAGAAGCTCGCAATTGTTACTTTGCATCATTAATTGAAGTCCGTCACGGAAGACTTATCAAGTCTGCTCAATAAAAGAAGAGAATAATTTTTGGAGCTACCGCCACCATCTTCGTCTGTCATTCACTTTGGATATTTTGGTTTCTAATGAGTTTACCTGTTATATCTGATTACTTAGAGTAGTATGTAGTATACTCCACCGGAGTGCTTTAGTGTAGTGCACTTGAAGGCTATGACCTTTGGCCTAGCATTATATACACTTTCTAAAAGTGCCATTTTTAGACCTGCAATTTAAAAAGTATCTTTACTATAAGATATGTTTTTAAATTGTGAGTCCATAGACACCAAACTCTAAATTTCTATCAGCTCCCAATTGGCAGATACACTTGTAAGATGTTACAAGGCAGCTTCAATGTTAACCTATTGGAGAGATAGGCCTGGCTGCGGTGAAAACGAAATTAGCAGTACTTCACCTCCATGACATGTAAAACACAACAGTACATGTCCTGCCTTTTAAATGCACTGCACCTGCCCATGAGGTTAACTTGGGCCTACCTTAGGGGTGCCTTACATGTAATAAAAGGGAAGGTTTGGGCCTGGCAAGTGGGTGCACTTGCCATTTCGAAATGGCAGTTAAAAATTGCACACACAGACACTGCAGTTACAGGCCTGAGACATGTTTGCAGGACTACTCATGTGGGTGGCACAATCAGAGCTGCAGGCCCACTAGCAGCATTAGATTTACAGACCCTGGGAACACCTGGTGCACTGTACTTTGGACTTACTAGTACATCAAATATGCCAATCATGAAGGAACCAAATACCATTACTTTTTAGTCAGGGAGCACTTGCACTTTAGCACTGGTCAGCAGTGGTAAAGTGCCCAGAGTCTGAAAGCTAGCAAAAACGAACTCCAGCATACAGTCAAAAACAGGAGGTCAGAGGCAGAGGCAAAAAGACAGCGGAGACCACACCAAAAGATGCCAGGTCTAACACTGAGGCACAGGAGGGTCTGCAGGATGGTCCCTCAATACTTATTTAATTGTTGGGGGCTTTTGATGCCTCCCCCAGTTTGGGTCATGTATATATCAGAAGGCCATTCTTTTAGTGTTCTTGCTACATAGGAGAGGAACACGCTGCCCATAAATGTCAGAACTGGGACAAAACCACCTTAATGTCAGAAAGGGACGTAGACAAGGTTTTTCACTAAACATAGATTGCTTCTTCTCTGTCGCTCACTTTAAGATTTGTTTAGTGCTTGGATACCTAAGGGTATCATTGCGCTTCACAAATTTCTTAAACAAACAAAATCAGCAAGACAGACTGTGAGTTGACAGTCTTGCAGCTTCTTCTGAGTGAGTTTTTCCACTCCCAGGACCACTTTGTTAAAGTGTTCTGGTCACATGTAAAATTAGTGACTACCTTTAAGATGTCCTATATACGCCTAACGTATTGACAGGGCATTTTATCATTTACAAGATCATGATGGAAGGTCCTGACCAATATTTCTCCTCTTTCTCTGTAGAAAGTTACTTCTAGGTATTTTAGCTAAAACACATTTTTCACACCAATGTAATGTGGGCTAGAATTGGGATTGGAGGTTCAAAGGCACGTTTTGTGCACATTACATGATTTTCTGGTTTCTAAAAGGTAGTACACTCCAAAATCATCTGCCTGGTTGAAATAATCTAAAAACTTAAAGCATGAATGCATGTAAATGTAAAATATATTATTATGTATAAGCAGGGGCAACGTTTAAGAGTGGTGTTTGGGGTGTGACACCCCCTAAATAAATGTATTCTTGAGCTGGTAGTTGGGGCAGGGAGCCCTGTGTTGGGTCTGCTATGTTTGTGTCATGGCCCAAGAAAAGAAAACAAAACAACGACCTTTGCTGTAAAACAGTAAAGAGAGAGAGAGAGATAGATATACATCTAGCGCCTGAATTTCAAAATGTGAAACCAGATAAGGAATCAGTTTCACTTCCCTGCTTGTCTAAATTGTGTGATCCTAGAGAAACATTTTATTTCAGAGCCTCCTTTTAATTTATTATTACATATGAGCGCACTTTTAAATACTTGACCTCAAGATGTGTGCTGTACAATCACTTCTAATGACTGATTTAATAGACAATAGTGTAATGTTGCTTAATCTACAATAAGAATCAAGGCCATGTTTAGGGTTTACATGACTTCTTTAGGGTTTACATGAAGGGCCTTTGTGTTATTCACAAACTGCATTTTGTAGTACTACAATAGCAGTACAAACATGTTTCAAAATGCTGTTCACAAACTGCACCTCTAAAGTTCTAATTTTATTTTGCAGTAGTACTTTAGAAGTGTAGTTTGTGAATTGCATTTTGTAGTATGTTTGTAGTACTATTGTAGTACTTAGAAACGTAATACAAGATCCAGTTTGTGAATACCCCCAGGCCCTTCAATTTGGTGTAGACATGTAAGTTATAATTTTTGAATAAATTTACACTTAGATTTTGTGACTAGCCAAAAAGTAGTAAGCATACTCAAAATTGTGAATAACTCAAAAGTGTAAGTTACTTTGAGAATCAGACCCATTTAGTAACTGGTTTACCAAAAAATGTAAGTGTGCGCTCATAGAAGTACTTTTTGAATGGGTCAAATCTACTACTTTTTTAAATTCACAAACATTGGCAGTAGTAGACTTGAAAAGCTGCACCAGTCATCGGTTTCCAGGCATACTACTCTCTTTTTGTCCACTGTGCCACTCTTGACAGGGGCCCACCTAATGCAAATCAGTTCTGACCCTGTTCCTCATGGAAAGAGTCCATCCAGAATCTTGGTTTTCTCACCCTCCATCCTGCAGCCTCCTGCTTTCTTTTTTAGTTGGGAAATTTGAGACTCACACTCCCTGAATCTCACTAAGTTACCCCCCTCTGTATACGGTAAGCTACTTTCAATACCAGTGCAAATTCTGATGCGAATCAATCAATCAATCAGGATCTGTATAGCACGGCTGCTTCACCTGTCAGGGTCTCAAGGAGCTGTGGGATCATGCTGTGGTATTCTGCTGCCTGTTCCTATTGGTTGAACATTCAGATCTTGAGGTCCTTCCTGTACTGTTGGAGTGACAGAACTGCTCTGAGGTGTAAGGGGAGGGTTTTCCAGGTCTTAGCTGCCAGGTGGGAGACAGAGCGGCCTCCGCTGTTCACCCGGTGGATGCGCTGGGTAGCTGCTAGAGAGAGGGATCTGGAACAGAGTTCCCTGGTAGGTTGATGGAAATTCACTCATTTGTTGAGGTATGCCGGTTCTTTCTTGTGTAGTGCCTTGTAAGCGTAGGTGAGTAGCTTGAACTGGCATCACTTTGTGACTGGTAGCCAATGGAGTTCCCTGAGGTAAGGGGTGATATGTGTCTGACTGGGGAGGTGGAGGGTGAGTCTGGCTGCTGTGTTCTGGATGATCTGGAGTTTCCTCAAGAGTTGTGTGGTGATTCCTACATAGAGGGAGTTGCCGTAGTCGAGTCTGTTGGTGACAAGAGCTTGCGTGACAGTTCGCCTGTTGTTGGGTGATATCTGTCTGAAGACCTTCCTGAGCATTCGTAGGGTGAGGAAACAAGCGAAGGAGAAGGGGCTGACCTGCGTCTTCATGGAAATCTGGCTGTCGAGGTTTCCGAGGTTGCGGACGTGCTCGGTGGGTTTAGGGGTTGGGTCAAGCTCAGGTGGCCACCATTTGTTGTTCCATATGGTGTCCTTGCCTTTCCCAAAGGTGAGAACTTCTGTCTTGTCTGTGTTGAGACAGTTGTTCAACCGGATGGCCACCGTATGTGTTATTCGAGACCTTAAACAATATAAAATATTCTGCATACCCACATTCTAAGTGAAATAACATCAAAAAACCTCAGCTTTAATCTGGTTGTCAATGTTTCTTTGCAGATCTTTCAGTTCTTCAGTGTGCTTTGGCACACGCCCGGCTGCAACAATAAATGAGAGACATTATAGCCTTAGAGAAATTACAGAAATATTTGCTGACTCTAGGACGCATAGATTGTTTTGGCTTGGAAATATTACTTTAGCAGTTCAACAGCTTATCTCTGGGCCTCTAGAACACCGTGCCTCATTTATCAAAAACAAAGGTTGACAACATTATCGTGCTTTGGAATAGCAATAGATTTATAGCGTTTTTTTCATTTATGATCTCATGTTCTATTTTGTAAGAATTCTAGAAAAGCCGCATATCATTTGATAGGAACAGGGGCGTCAATTAGGGGTAGCCTGGAGTAACAGCAGCTAGACCTGGCTTGCCATTTAGTACCCTTGGCATTGCTCTTGCTGCCACTGCTCTCAAGCAGGTACTTGCATCCTCTTTATATTATGTAGTTACTTCTACTTGCCTTTCCTATTGCCCCTCAGAATCCAAAAGAAGGCTGTGGCATATAATATGATCTCAATCATTCTGTAGGATGTTTTCACAGTCAAAAAGTGAGTGGTGTCAATTCTTATGTTACTTGCATTCTGTTGATTTCAAGTCTATTTATAATAGCTTTGAACAAGGTGCAGCAACCTTTGTGGTTCTCTTGAGGCCCTATTCTGTAAAGGGCGCACTTTTCCTGTTTGCGCCCGGCACACTTTAGAACAGGTGCGGCAGGGGCAAACAAGGAAAGTGCGCCCTATAACATGGAATGCGCTGCCCCCAGGGCAACCGCCAACTCACGCTGCCCTGGGGGCAGCGCATTCCTGTGAAAAACGTAACAGCTGCTTTGAAGCCGCTCCATGTTTTCACAATGCAGGTGGCAACTCACCTGCACTTTTAAAGGGGATTAGAGAGCTCCTTGCAGGCAGGTGCAGTCAGTGACTGCACCCGCCTGCAAGGGGATGTCTGGGAGGGTCCATGGGACCCCCTTCCTTCATCTCCGGAGGGCTACCATCAAGGGGCACACTGGCAGTGCGCCACCTTTTAGATGGTACACTGTCAGTGGGCCTCCTGAAAGCTTTGTTCCCTCTGCACCCGCGTCTATATTACGGCCTGGCCGCAGAGGCAAAGGGGTACCCTCATTTGCATGGGGCACGCCCCCATGCAAATGAGGGAACGCCCCCTGAAAATAGCGCTGGCGCTTTACGACACCAGCGCTATTGGTATTACAGAAGGGGCCGCACAAGCGTCTGCTCCCCCTTCTGTAATACCAAAATGCCCTAGGGGCATGCAAAGTGGGTGCAAACACCCTTTGCACCCTCGGGGCACTTTTGTAATATGGCCCCTCATGTATTTTTGCACCCAATGCAGCACTATGTTAATTTTCATCTCAAAGTCCAGATCCCTTCAATATCAACATCCTAGAAGCACAGATTGTTTTATGGACAATCTGCCCCTCCCTGCGTCTCACCTGTAAAGAAGCAGTTTAGTGGTAACTACCCTCTCACAGATCAAGATTATCCATTACAGATTGCAATGCAAAATGTATCTTAAGTTGATGAGGATTGTGGGTACTCTGTAAGAGGAAAGGATGTACAGTGAATCCAAGTTGGCAGTCACTTGAACTTGTTGACGGAAAGCCTAATATTTTTGTGTGATGCTGCAAAGAAGCCATCCTGAATGAGTAGTGAGTAGAGAGTGGTGAAGCCTAACTTCAAATGTTGAGTGGAGGGAGGCAGGGCATGGCCACAAGCAAGAAAGATTAGTATATGTAGAGCTCAGCCTGCTTGGTCACATCAAGCCTTCCTGTCACTGTTGGAGGAATACTGGTGTTCGCAATGTAACTTAGGATTGCTCTCAGAAGCAGGGGTGACCATGATGGCACTAGTGGCATCTCAATTTTGCAAGAGAGGCACTATTCCCTGTGGGAATAAAAAAGCCCTCCTACCTAATCCTACACAGTCTGTACTGGGTACTCCCTACATCAGTAAATCAGGCTGACAGACATGCAGTGCTGCAGGAAACCTGCATTGAATGGCCAAATGGCCAAACCGCAGTATGTGCAGCAACCACGTTTATTTTGATTTTATTTATTTTGAAGGTTTTGTATAGCGCGAACAAGACCCTTGCGGGTATCAGAGCGCTTTACAGGGCAGATGTAAACAACCGCAACAGGTGTAGAAAAATATAGATGATAATAAAACACACAAGCATCTAATACAAAATAGCAGTAAAATTACAAGAAATAGACATAGTTCATGTGAATTTGGCCATGAGGATAGATTTCACTTCTTTGTTGAAGGAAGCAGTAGAAGGATTCAGTCTAGTCTCTGGGGGCAGCGCATTCCAAATCCTAGGAGCCATACCCGAGAAGGTCCGGTTGTATGTTTTTTTCTTGGCAAATCATTGTGGTTTCAGTAGAAGGTTGCTTGCACTCTTGGAGGATCTATTACCGCAAGAGAGCACCAGTTTCTGAGCTAGGTAACTCGGTGTGTTGTGGTGTATGGCCTTGTGCGTCATACATGCGATTTTTAGTTGAATTCTGGCCTTGAAAGGTAGCCAGTTGAGGGCGCTAAGGTCCGGAGAGATGTGACAGTTCCTTTTGAAGCCTGTTATGAGTATAGCAGCTGTGTTGATTGAGGCTCCTAGCGGGGCCGTCGTCGATCTGGGAAGTCCACAGAGAGAGACGCTCCCATATTCCACTCTTGGGATTACAAGTGCCTGGACTGCCAGTTTGAAGTCATTTGCGTGGAGGAATGGTTTCAATTTTCTCAAGGTGATCATTTGAAAATGTGCTCCTTTTGTAGAGGCGCTGATGTGTTTCAGCATATTTAGATTTCTGGCCAACGTTAATCCCAGAGATTTCTCTGAGTCAATAATGAGAGGTTGACAGTTGAGTGCTGTTAAGTGGTTCATCCAATCCAGAATGCTGGTACATTGTTTAGGCGGAGCGATTAGGACAAATTCAGTTTTGAGGGTGTTTAGTTTCAAATGATTTCGGCCAGCCAGGTCTGCGTTTTTTGAAACATTGCGTTGAGAGATTTGATGTCGTCAAGTGAGTGGATCTTTATAAAAGAGTTGTGTGTCATCTGCGTACATGTGATAATGTACATTAGAGGAGCTGAGAAGTTCGGTGAGCGGTTCCATGAAAAGGTTGAAGAGCGTAGGCGAGACGGAAGAACCCTGTGGGACTCTTAAGGTGACTGGGATGGGCTTGGATAAGTATTGAAAAACCTTGAATTTGTGTGATCGGTTTTGAAGGAAGGAGGTGTACCAGTTTAGAACAGGTCCCGATAATCCCATTCTGTGTTTCAGGAGATCTAGCAGGTTGTCATGTTTGACGGTGTCAAAGGCCGAAGATAGGTCGAGCAGGATAAGTAGACATGCTTCGTTTTGGTCAAGAATCTTTAATGCGTCATCAATTATGTGAGTCATGGCTGATTCAGTGCTGTGTCCTGCGCGGAAGCCAGAATGGTATTGGTTGAGCAGGTTGAATTGATCAATGTGGTTGCCAAGCTGCATGTGCACACATTTTTCTAAGAGTTTGGCCAAAGTGGGAATATTAGATATTGGGCGATAGCTATTTATGTCCGCGGGGTCAGCCGATGGCTTCTTTAAAATGGGGGATACCTGCCCTGCTTTAAGGATTTCAGGGATGGTTCCTTGGAGGAGAGAGGTATTTATAATCTTGGTCCATAATAGGGGTGGGCTGAATTTGCGTAGTCGCGCTACGCAAAGCTCCGCGAAACAGTAAAAAATCTCCGCGAGCACGCAAAAGTTCCGCAAACACGCGGAATTGCTTGTTCCGCCCGTTCGCGATGCTTTTTTCCTGTTCGCGAACGCTGTTTGCGTGCTCGGGGAGAAATATCTTGCGAAGACGCATTTTGGAAGCGAGAACAAGCAAAAAATTCCACGAAGCCGCGGATCGCGGAATTTTTGGCAACTTTGCGTTCTCCGCGGAACGCGAAATTACCCAAATTCCACAAATTCCGCAAGCGGAACGGAATTTACCGCCCAGGCCTAGTCCATATAGGTAGTAATAGAGGAATGAAGTCTTTTAAGTAGTTTGCGGGAAGAGGGTCTATGAAGTGGTTAGAGGGATTCAGGGCCACAAGCATTTTTAGTATAGTTTCTTCACTGTAGGTGTTGAAGGAGGACCAGGATGCGTTGTTTTTGAGGTCGAACTTTGTGGCGCCTGTAGGACTTGGCCTTTTTTGGCTAAAGTTCCCTAAACTTTTTGCTTTCCCCCTAGACCGTTTTCCTGACATAGAGTTGCCAATTTAGATGCTTTGGGTACTTTGCCACTGCTGATCAGTGTCAAAGTTCAAGGGTTCCCTGTGTAAAGTGTAATGGTAATTGGTTGGCCATGATTGGTATGTTGTCTTACTAGTAAAGTCCCTAGTGATGTGCACTGTGTGTGCCAGGGCTAGTAATGCAAAGGTGCGCGGAGAAGGGAACTCAGGCCTGCAGTGTAGGGCCTGCGCGCAGTTTGCTAAGTTAGCATGTTATCCTGACAAGTGCAACCACTTGTCAGGCCTTACTTTCCCTTTTGCGTACACAGTGCGCACCCCTGTGGTAGGTCCCGGGTAACCCCTGGGCAGGGTGCAGTGTAAGTAAAAGGCAGGACATATACTGAGATGTGTGTTATGTCCTGACAGTGAAAAACACTCCATTTCGTTTTTCACTGGTGAAAGGCCATCCTGCCCATAGGACAGAATGGGGGAGGTTGGGTATTGTGTTTGTTAGCCTAGTTTCCCATAAGTTTAAAATGGAGAGGTGAAGTTTAGTATGTATGAACTCACAGCGTCATAACACATCTTTCTATGAAAGTGGTTTTGTCACTGTGTGTTCAGAAACCACTCTTTTAGAAAGTGGCTGAGTTTTGTGCTTTAATCATTTCTGTGTGTCTCTGCTGAATGTGGATTGACTGTCTAGATCTGAGAGGGGAGAGGAGCTGGGGGAGGTCTTAACCCAGGGAGAGGTTGAGATGGCATCAGGCTGACCTGCATCTGGAGAGTAGGCGAGGAAAAGCACCGGGAGGTGAAGAGGCCTGGGTTGTGGCTATAAAACAATTGACCCATCTCCTGCTGAGTGATTAAGGATCCAGACCCCCAGTATCAAAGGGAGAAAGATGACACTGGGAGGGAGACACCCAGAACTGATTTAGGCAGGGGTCAGGGACCCCTGAGCACAACAAACTTCAAAGACATTTAGGGGTATAACTATGAGAGCTGAGACACCTGAACATTGGAATAGAAATAGATTGAGACTGAAAAGGCTTGGACCCATTTCGTGGTCAAGAGGAACCTCTGCTAAGGAAGGAACAACTGAAGAGACTGCTGGGAAGGACCGACCCTTGCTTCGTGATCTGGGGCTGGTCTGCAGTTTGCTGTTTTAACCAAGGAAGAGGCTGTTGGGACTGTGCTGTGTGCACTGGGTCCCTGTGCTTGAAGAAGACTGTGCTTTGTGCTGTGTCTTGTTACCCCGAGTGCCCGAGGTGAGCTGACTCCCTGTTTGGAAACTCAGGAACATAAAAGTTTCCAGAGAAGTTTCAAGCAACGCGGTGGGAGCGTGTTGTGGCAGCTTGAGACCCTCGGAAGGTGTGCGCTGTGATCTTGGACACACGGAGGAGAAGTGAGACTCGGACGCGCTGGGTGCATGTCGTGGTGCACAGGAGGCATTGGTGAAGAGCGCCTGGTCAACGTGTACATCGAAGGTGAAGTGAGACTCGGACGCGCAGGGTGCGTGTCGTGGTGCACCACAGGCACTGGTGAAGAGCGCCTGGTCAGCGGGTGCATTGGAGGTGAAGGGAGTCTCGGACGCACAGGGAGCGTGTCGTGGTGCACAGGAGGCGTTGGTGAGGAGCGCCTGGTCAACGTGTGCATCAGAAGTGGGGTGAGTCTCGGACGCGCAGGGTGCGAGTCGGGGTGCACCGGAGGTGCTGGTGAAGAGCGCCTGGTCATCGAGTGCACCGGAGGAGAAGTGAGGCTCGGACATGGTGAGCGTGTTGGGGTGCGGCCGAAGATGTTGGTGAAGAGCACCTGAATATCGGGGCACCGGAGTTGGAGTAAGTCTCAGTGAAGCAGTGTGCGTGCTTTGGTGCAACCTAGGACTGTGGAGGTGATCGGCTGATCATCGTGTGCACCGGAAGAAAGTGAGTCTCTGCAGTGCGGTGTGCGTGTCTTGGTGCCAACTGAGACCACAGGAAGGAGTGCCTGGTGAACGTGCACTCGGAGTCGGCATGAAGTCCCAACAGCATTGTGTGTGTGGCTTCGTGCCAGAGGAGACCTGGAGGGTGCTGTGGTGAACGTGCACCCGGAGTAACGTAATCTCAGAGGCGTGGGGTACGTGTGCCCTGCGGCCGCCTGAGACCTTCCTAACAGTTGCGGCCCGGACTGGCAACCCCGGAGGAGCTGAGCTGCCAGGCCGAGCCGCTGAGGCCCATTGAGAAAGTTCTACGTGGAAGGCCCAGTTCACTGTCGGAGGAGAGGAGAGTGGGGTCACGCCCCCAGGTAACGTGGATCACTGCCTAGGCGGGGTGCGGGCTCGGAGGGACACTCTTTCGGCCTCTCAGTCCTTCTGGCGACGTGAGCCTTTGCTTCGGCTCAGATTGGGGCCCGTACTGCGTTCAGGAGTGGCAGTACTGGGGCCAGAGTGAGAAGCTGTACTTTATGTCATCGTTGATACGTGTGGGGGCAACTGTTATCAAAGAGGCTGACTGTCGTAATACACATTGCCAATATTGCTGCTAACGAACTGCCGGACTGTCTTATGACGCCTGACATTATTTCTGCATAACGAAGTACACGATTGTAGCGCTACGCATTGCATTATTTCTCCATTGCAAAGTACAGGATTGTAGCGGCCCGCATTGCATTATTTCTTCATTGCAAAGTACATGATTGTAGCTACGCATTGCATTATTCCTTCATTGCAAAGTACATGATTGTAGCAGAGCGCATTGCATTATTTCTTCATTGCAAAGTACGTGATTGGGGTGTGACGCATTGCATTATTCCTTCATTGCGCAGTACATGATTGTAGCGGTACGCATTGCATTATTTCTCCCATTGCAAGGTACCGGGGTGTATCATTACGCATTGTATTATTTCTCCTTTGCCCAGCACAGGATTGTATCGTTACGCAGCGCACTATTGTTTGTCCATTGCAACGTGTGTGATTCTAGCATTGCGACCAGCAAAGCATTTTGAAAGCGGTGGTTGGGATTTGAACCTACCAGCCAGCCGGAATGAATATTACCCTTTATTACATGTTGGCTTATGTATTGTGTGGTCTGATCGTATATCTTTTTACATAAAGTTTATTCTCGTTTTATCAAACTTCGTGTGGAGTCTATTTCTGGTGTCACCAGTGGGTTGTTGTGAGTGTGGTTGCACATACTGTACACTCGTGCCTTGGAGATAGGCCTGGCTGCTCGTGCCAAGCTACTAAGGGCGTGAGCAGGGCTATCTCAAACGGTGTCCTTACTTGGCCTAACATTGAGTGAGGAGTCCCGGGTCTCGCATTTGGTGACAGTGGTGCAGGACGGGGACTCCGGCTTCCAACAGCGCCTATGAATGGGGCTCCAAGCAGGGGTGAGGAAGTGACCTTGTGAGTGTCAGAGAGGGATGTGAGGTCATTGAGCTGGTCCATCTTTAAGTTTTCTGTCTTCAAAGTGAAGAAGGAGGCAAATTCTTCGCAGTTGGGTGATGTGTCTGGTTTAGCTTGGGGGCGAAGGGGTACCCCCTTAGATTGAGTTTTGATTAATTCAAATAATTTTTTGGGTCGGTTCTTGGCTTGGTCTAATTGATTACTGAAGAAGACTGCTTTTGATCGTCTGATCTTTCTGTAGTATGAGTTTCTCGTCTTTCTTAGTAGCTTGAGGTGGTCAGCGGATGGTGTTGATCTCCATCATTGTTCAATTAATCTTAGTGATTGTCTGTCCTCATTTAGCCTACCATCGTACCAAGGTTTTGAGTCTGTTGTGGAAACTCTTTTCAGTTGTAAGGGAGCGAGTTTGTCTAAGACCATGTTCATGGCGTGGAAGTAATGGTTAGTCAGGTCTTGTACATCGGTTACGCCTTCAGGGGGAAGAAGGATGTTGGGACCGGCTGTTGTGAGTAAGTCAGGACCGACCTTTTTTTGATTCCTCTTCCAGATTTTAGTTCTCGTTGGTTGGGCAGAGAGAAGTTTGACTGATTCATTGATGTAGAAAGTGATGATGTGGTGGTCGGACCAGTCACAAGATAGGATCGCTTCAAGCTGAATGGAGTCAGCTTTGGAAATGACTAGATCAAGAGTTGAGCCTTTTTCGTGTGTGGGACTGTCACATATTTGGGTGAGGTCAAGGTCTGAGAGGAAAGCTATGAGGCTATTGACCCCTGAGTCGTCAAGGTCATTCCAATGGAGATTTAGGTCACCAAGGAATATTTGAGTGTTTTTTTGTCCGGCATTAATAGCTATAATATCCATAAGATGTTCAATGAAGGTGAGGTTATCCCCTGGAGGGTGGTAGAATGTGTGCAATGAACACACTGGTTTGTTATTACTAGTGATGTCTAGACAAAGGTATTCACAGGAGGATAGTACCGATGAGTGGGAGCAATTAACTGAGAGATTGTTCCTATGAATGCAAGCAATACTGCCACCTGGTCTATCAGTTCTATCTAGTCTTGTGATGGCGTGGTTTGGGGAACCAGTATGTCTAAGATGGGCATAGAAGAATCGTTTAGCGATGTTTCGGTCAGAATTAGTAGGTCAGGTTCATTAGAGAGTATAAGGTCAGCTATATCAACTGCATGTCTTGAGGCAGATCTACAGTTTAGGAGTATACATTTTAGACGAGCCTTGATGGGTGTTGTGTAGGGTTCTTGTATGAGGGGGACTTCCATGAGGTTATTTTCAACTATACCTCTAGAGTTGCTTCTTTTGACTCTATGATTATTGGAAGGGATGGATTGGATAAAAGAATGTTTATGCAAGTTGTCTGCGTGCGCAGTATTAAGGGTGAGATAGGATGGATCATAGGAATGGAGTAGAGAGATTAAATCTTTGGCTGATAGCGGATTTTTCCTGCGGCCCGGATGGGATGAGGCATTGGGGTAGGGCACTCTTCTCCATCTTGGGGGCTGATGTTTCGGTGAACTTGTGTGCGGCTGTTGGGTAAGTTTCTCGTAGTTAATGTGGAGGTATGATCTGGATTCTAGTTCAGAGAATTTAAACTTAGATTGATGTAGAATCAGATCATGTAGAGTTTGGAGGTCCTCTTTGACTTGGGATAAAGAAAGTAATATCTCATCGAGTTTGGGGTCAGGAGTGGCAAGTAGCATACTTAATGTAGGAACTGTGAGTAAGGGAGGTGATCTTGGGCCATGTATGTGATTTGGGGGGAGTCGTCCTCTGGTTCGTTGTGATGCAATCTTTCTGTGTGAATGTCCGTAGAGGGGGGGAGTGGCAGGGCGGGATGTGAGGAGGAATGGATGTGGGGTATTATTGGGACCATGGGACTATTGGTGAGGGGGGAAGGAGAGGATGTGATGGCAGAATGTGCGGAGGAATGAATGTGGGGTATTATTGGGACCGTGGGAGTATTGGTGAGGGGAGAAGGAGCGGGTGTGATGGAGGAGTGTGAAGAGGAATTGGTGTGGGGTGTGATTGGGACAAAGGGAATATTGGTGTGACTGGGCGTGGAGTAGGAGTTAGAGGGATGAGTGACATCTCCATGGGAGTCCGATAGGTCTGGGGAGTATGTATATGCCGTGTGGATCTCCGGCGGATAGTGTCTTGGTGGGGAGACAGGCAGGGAGTTGGGAAATGAACTGCGATTATGCTCGGCTAGGGGGGAGGGATGGGGACCTACTACTTTTTCCTTGATGAGAGGAAAGATATTATCCAGTAGGTTTAGGTTGCGGTCCGATGATTGCATGAGGATGATCCCGTTATGATAGATGGTGATTGTTGCTGCGGCTTTGAATATTGGGGGTGATAGATAACGTGAGACCATGTGCTGTTTTCCTAGTGGAGGAGATCGAGAATAGGGCAAGAAAGGCTTTCCTCCATTGGGCTCATCTCTTAGTACAGAAGATGATGTCATTAGTTATGTGTCCTTTGTTTGTTGAGAAATATGGATCAGAGATTGGGGTTTCTGGGTGAGATTTGAGTAGATTATGTATAAATCCTTTGGCTGCTTTTTTTGTAAGGTTGGGGGGTATTTGATGGAATAAGTGTGTAAACCTGTGCACTCCATAGTGGGGTTGAAGCCTGATAGTAGGGGTGGAGCAGGGTCGGGGGAGTGTGTGAGGAAGTGTGCAGTGTAGGGTTGAGGAGGAGCTGGGTCAGATGGAGAGACTCACACCTGTGAATTAGATGAGTGGGGAAGTCTGGGATTTTGTTTGTGTTCTCTAGGCAAATTCCCATTCTGAATGAGTCATTCCAAGATGGCCGCCTTGTTTGCTACATAACTCTGTTCCTAAGAGGGAGTCTTCTCTCACTTTCCATTACTTGGTCTTCTTAGGGTAGAGTTCTCTTTCCGTTATTATTTTAACTGTGTTGAGTGGTCCTTTCTTTGTTTTCTATGAGGGGATTTAGTGGGGAAGTCCTATGTCTTTTTCTTAATAAAGCCCAGCCATGGTTAGTCCCATCTCCCTAGATAAATGTTTTGCTGCCATTTTGTCTAGAGTAGAGATAGTGGGTGCTCGACATCTTCCCCCGGGCAGGAGATCCCAAAATGGTGTCCCAATGTGTGCCAAACTGCTCTGTAGCCAACAGTCAATATAAAATCATCGACCAATGCCCCGTATGAGCTCCCCTTAGTGTGCACTTCATTGCACCGATGTGCTCCCCTGAGAACATACTTCAGACTGCAGCCGACAGTAAAAGCACTTGGTGCCGAAGCACACCTAGCGACCTCTGATTGGTGAGATCTCACAATCAAGACCAGCAGGCGATGACATTGTCGGACACTGGAGGCAGAATGCAAAAATTGAGACAAGCCTCATCAAAATGCCAACCTTTTTTTTTTACCACAAGCCCTACAATTCCACTGGTATTGTCCTGCTTATTTCGGCCAACAGCAGCAAAATTCCCTGCTTCTCAAGTTCCTTTGGGGCTTAGTTGGGAACCTGGGGAAGTCCCCCAGGAGCCTCTCCAGCCCACGCCATTGCCAGGTTTCCAGTTACATATTGATTGGTGGAGACGGGCTGAATCTTGTATTCTGAGAGTAAATGAGAGAAGAATTCTCTGCCTCACTGTCACCAATCTTGCAGAGCTTTGGCTGAACAGTGGATATAGCTAGGGAGTGTTGCATACCATTGTGGTCTCTGTGCTTAGAAAAGTCAATAGAAACTGACTGGGCAAAGAATCAAAATGGTGCTTTGAAGTCACGTTTGGGACTATACCATCTGACTTGTTTCATTCTCCCTCCTCTGCCATGGATTCCTACCTCCATGCCAGGGACATACTCGAAGAAAAGACACCACTGAATTTGGTGAAACCTCTAATCTACTATCACTTGTTATTGTTAACCTTCTACAGTTTTGTTACTGTTGTCATCGGCTAAGTCTCTTATGGAACTCGCCTGACTTGAGCAAGGCTACACCAACAACGCACTCATTGGGAGCCTGTGAAAGAACAAAGGTCATTCACCGGAGCTCTGCCAAGATCCCAAAAAAGACAGGCAACACCACCTCGTCTGACGAAGGTAAGTGAAGGGTTAAAAGATACAAATCTCCAATGCAATGTGCCCAACAGAGAGACCCCATACCTGCCATCTGTTCCACATAGATCTAATGGCAATTCACTGGACTCACCGCCTATGGGATGCAACTGTGGGAAAAACCAGCACCCAAAACCCCACTACACCTATCTACTCAGTCGGCAGCTGTTCGTTTGAAGGCATCCAGATGCTACTCTCTGTGGACAAATGCACACGAGCAGCCCTTTCCTCTTCTACATGAGGTAATAAAAGTTTATCTGACTGGTGATCCTGTGCTATATAAAACATACACACAAACCATTGCCCAGGGCAACCAGATTTAGGTATGCGTGCTTTACTACATCAGGGCACACAGAAGCTGACACGTTGCCTAACGAGAAAGCATTGTGAGATATCTTGGTAAAACAAGCTAAGCAGTGATAAATGAACATTCATGTGAAACACCTACGCCTAGTCAGCCCTAGCCACAGAAGGTTTTAGATTGATTACAATGGCACACTATTGATGGGGCTAGTTATACCCTAGCCAAAGGGGAAAGACACAATTAGCATTTGGGTGGATATAATTAGAGAGCGAGTGATTAAAAAACAGTCGCTGAGCTGGGCTCAACAAATCACAGGTGCAGCAGGCTCCATTATCCATAGAGATTTGTGCTACGCCAAAGAGCGGTAATGCTGAAATTAGTTTCCACATACATACTCAAAAGTCTCTTTTTCTGTGCCTTGTTAAATGATATAACTAAACAGGACTTTTAACACGAACAGTGTTCCTCAAGCCTCACTAACATATCCAAAATATGTAGTATGTAGAAAGGAACAGTTCAAACTTCCCTCAAACTCAAAACTTGTCACATAGACAGCAGCATTGCAAGCTTCCTGTAGGAAGTTGCCTCAATATATGGTAAACCACTAGGGGCCAGATGCACAACCCTATTTTGCATGCGCAAACGGGTTTGCGACCCGTTTGTGCATGCAAAATGTCACAGGGCTGTGTACAATTCCTAAATAGTGAGTCGCAATTTATTTGCGACTCGCTATTTAGGAATTGTGAGTCGCTATTAGGAAGGGGCGTTCCCTTCCTAATAGCGACCCCAAAGCCATGTATGAATGTTTTGCGACCGCAATTGCGGTCGCAAAACACTGCAAATACCACCCTCTTCAAGAGGGTGGTAATGCACTGCATAAAGGAAGGGGTCCCCAGGGGACCCCTTCCCCTTTGTAAATGCAGGGGAAAATATTTTTCAGGGGCAGGCAGCGGTCCCAGGGACCACTGCCTGCCCTTACAAAATTAAATGAAAACGTTTCATTTTTTTAAAAAATGCATCTCGTTTTCCTTTAAGGAAAACGGGCTGCATTTTTTAAAAAAAACCTGCTTTATTGAAAAGCAGCCCCAGACATGGTGGTCTGCTGAGCCCAGCAGGCCACCATCCCTGGGAGGGCCAGCCTTTCCCAATGGGGTCGCAAATTGTGACTGGCTCATTAATATTCATGAGCCTCGCATTTTGCGACCCCATTGGGAATCGCAATCAGTGTCTCGGACACTGTAGTACATTGTAAATTGCGCCTCGCAATTTGCGACTCGCAATCGAGCGCAAATTGCGAGGCGCAATTTACAAGGGTCGTACATCTGACCCTAGGTGGTTATACAGTGCACGGAGTCCAGAGATTCCCCAGAAGTTTACAGGTCTCAATGCAAACCCAAAGTGCTCTATTAGTGGTAGTGTGGTCGAGCAGCCTTTGGCCTAACACAGAGGTGTGTAAGACATTTATTGCACACACATCGACCAATAACTAACACACGACTCAAAAAGGAGGTCCACACCAATTTTATAAAAAAAGAAGCTTTGTTTAAGTTTTATTTTAAGACCAAGATCTGCGCAAAAAGGAAAGTACGTTTTTCAGTAAAAGTACTTTAGTCTTTCAAAAGTCGACAGTGCAATTTTCAAACAGTTCAATGTTATCCTAATAAGGAAAACAACAATGTAGTTTCACAGGTAAGTACCCAACTTACAGTTCCGGTCTTCGGGATTTAAGATCAGCAGAAGGCAAGGGTCAGCTAAGAATGAAGTCTGCACCGCCAGCGGCACAGGGTCAGCGGGTGTAGTGGTAAAATTCGGTGATAGGCTCAATGCGTTTCAATGGAGACTGAGGAGCTCGGAGCCACACTGCTTGAAGGTAGCTAAATCGGTTGCAGGATGCCAAGCTTTGGGGGTCAGAGCAAGGACAGGGGCGCACAAAGCGGCACCAAACATACACCACTAGCGGCATAGGGGCGGCCGGTTGCAGGGTGCTAAAACAGCGCTGGGCAATCAATGCTCTTCAATGGAGAAACTCATTTGAACAAACAGGATGCAGGCGCCTCACCGGAGGCTGCAGGAGGGTGACCAGTGACAGCAGACGTAAGTTGAGGTGTTGAGGGTCGCAGGGGCCCTGTAGGTTCAGCTCACCAAGGCCCAGGAGCTTCGGGTGCAGGGGTGTCCTTTGAAGTTAGATTCTTCTCACCAGAGCTTGTCGGGGGAGCCTCTGGATTTAGTCTACAGGAGCCGTTGCGGAGTCCATGAGGGGTCAGCCAATACTCAACTTGAGGTAAGGATCTCTGGGGAACCTGTTCTGGATCAGTGGGCCACCTGGACACGGTTCGGGGGCGTTGGGTGTAGAGTGGGCAGGACTCGTGGATCTGGAGGGCACCAGAGTCCTTTGTGTAAGATTTTTGGGGACAGATCCACTGTCCTCAGGAGTCTCTGGTCATTGTCAAACGGCAGGCAGTCTTCCTCGGGTTCTGGAAGTCGCTGGCTGCAGGACAGGCATTGCCTTCTTTTGCAGGGTCTTTGAAGCTGGAGAAAGGCCGGTAGGGCTGGTGCCAAGTTAGTAGGCGTCTTCATTCTTCACTGCACAACGTCTTCTTCATCTTTCTTCTTAGGTTGGCAGGAACTAGTTTCCAGGTCTGGGGGAGCCACCTAAATACTTAATTTAGGGGTGTTTTAGGGGAGTAGCAGGTAGGGCCAATGGGCACCTTACCCGGGGTGACTACTCCCTCAATTTTGCCACCCTCCTGTGGGAGGGGCATAGTCGTAGCCCTGATTAGAGAGGTCTCCCCATCTTCAAGATGGCAGGGACTGAAAAATGTGCTTCACCTCACCTCCCCACCTTAGGGGTGGAGTTGGCAGAGGTGGGCACACCTCCTATTCTTCCTAGGTTTTTCACTGGTTTTCCCGCCAAAGTGCGATAGTAAACTGGGGGCTGCCATCTGCTGATTGCAGCAAAGGCTGGGGTTACCATTACAAAGGCGGCAGGCCTTTGAAGCTTCCCTCTTGATCACTGTGCCCATTCTTGGAAAGGAGGTGTGACACCTCCGCCCAGGATGTGCATTGTTTCTGGTCCCAGAGAGCAGAGGCTCTTGACCCAGGGGTCCAGAAACATGTCTGGTGGTGGCAGGCTGCCTATAGCCAGTCTGTGACCACATCAGGGTTGGTAGGTTGTCAGGGGGCTCCTCTGAGGTGCCCTCTGAGTACATGGTTCAATAAATCCCATGCTGGCATCAGTGTGGGTTTTTTGAGAGTAGTAGTTTGGTTCCAAACATTACTGGTTTCAGAGAAGCCATCATGGTGCTGGAGAACTCGAGTTGTCAAGTTTCCAGCCCATGTACTCTCTATGGCTTCCCTGACACTTACAATATCTAAGAATGGACTTGAATATTGTAGGGGCATATCTGCTCATGCAGATATGCCCACACCTGTGGTATAGAGCACCCTGCCTTAGGGCTGGAAGGCCTGCTAGAGGGGTGACTTACCTATACCTTAGGCAGTGCAATTTGGCATGGCACACAGGCATGTCTGCACCAGGCAATGCATGCTGCAGTGACAGTCTTCAGGGCCAAGGTGTGGGGTCACTAGGGGACCCTCTTCAGTCCCAATGCTCTAGGTACCCAGATATCATTTACTAGGGACTTACATGGGGCCTGAAGGGCCAATTGTGGATTAGGTTTAGGGAAGAAGCACTGGCACAGGGGGCCTGGTTGGCACTACAATCGAAACCACATCAAATACCAGGCAAAAAGTGGGGGTAAATCATGTCAAAAGAGGCACTTTCTCATACTGCCTCTTCCTAAATACCAGACACAGCCGGTATCAGAAACGCACGTTTCATATACTCCACATACATAGCATGCATAGAAAGGATTTCCACATATATTAATTAAACGTGTAAGGTACAGAAGGCAGCAAAATCTACCAAGTTTAATGATGTTGGACTGCTTCTTCACCTCCTGAGCCTCATAGTGCTGCAGGTTTCTCACAATGCTTCTGGCCTCCCCCGTTCCTGCAGCTTTTTTCCACCACAGATAGAGACAGGAATGCTGCAGTAGCCATGGAGCACAAGTGATGGGTGGGAAGGACTGCATCACAGGGAGGTATGGAGCCAGAAATACCCAACCACTTCTACTGACTGCCCCTGGTTCACCATTATGCAAGCCTGGTTCCATTGCGACCTACCACTCAGGACCTTGGGCAAGTGCTGTGGTGAGCTGGAGCACAGAGCAGATGAAACCCCACTCTGCACGCTGGAGGTTGTAAGAACTGGAGCAGGCACTTACCCAATCTGTTCTCATTTTGCAGCCTCAACCTCTGCATCAATTAAGGCACAGTATGGTATGTCAGTCATAGTCATCGCTTGCCAAAACCTCTGCTGCATCTTTGCCTCTTTCCCAGTAGCGGCTCGTGGAGGGAGTGCCGCGGGCGGTGGGGTGGGGTAGGAGCAGGGTGGGGGGTAGTAAACTACGGCATACGGCCGAACAGAGGTAAGTAAACAAATAAATAAATAAAACGAATTTCGTTGCGCGCGCTGCATCACATTTGGCAATGCAGTGAGCGCAATGAAATTCGTTTTATTTATTTATTTGTTTACTTACCTCTGTTCGGCCGTATGTGGTAGTTTACTACCCCCACCCTGCTCCTCCCCCGCCCCGCTGCCCCGCGGCACTCCCCCCCACGAGCCGCTACTGCACTTTCCTACAGGGGCAGTAAGCAAGTTCCCATGTTTTGTCATCGCTCTTTGCTGTAACTGTAATGTACCTTCTTACCCAGGTGGTGAGGTGGCCAAAGTAGAGACACCCGTGAATGTGCGGGTTTTAGTAAGGTCCCGTATGATGCTGGGACTCCTATAAATAAAACGAAGGTGGGGCTGCTAACCTGTCTTGTAGCCCATTGAGCATCTATAACCATTGTGTGGCCTCACATCATTTCCAGGCCCATGATCTCAGTAGCCTGGCCCACATTAGCACCAAGGGCCAACTCTACAGTCACCCGCAGCAATTGCACGGGCGGCGTGAGCCAAAGCCACCTCCAGGTAGAGCTAGAATGTGGCAAGGAGGACAATGAGGAGCAGGGACAGGTAAAGACGCCACCAAGCTGAGCAACCCCCAGGCCTCACTATTCTATGGTACAATTGGGGAGAAGAGGACTAGAATGAGGAAATATCTTGAGGTGCTCTCAGAGGGCGCAGGCGCCCGCAGTTCTCCGTCATTACGTTGGGAAATATTCGATGAGCGGGCCATACGTAACGTGAACAGTGGAACAGCGGCATGATGCAGTGCAATGTAAAGCACAACACACGAAGGACACGTCCTGCCCCAGACTCCACATCAATAATACTCCTCCTGCCAACGTTTCCCCAGCAGCTCTGCTACAACCACAAGAATGAAACGTGCCACTGTGCAAAGACACTTCGCAGCATGTTTGGGAATACAGTGTATTTTTTGTTTCACTTAGCCATAATGACATCAACATACAAGAGTAATTATCGCATTAACATTGTAAATGGATAAGGGGCAGATTTACAAGCCACTTGCGCCACTTTTGCGCCACTTTTAACATAGGAAAAGTGACGCAAAAGTGGCGCAAGGGGCTTGTAAATCTGCCCCTAAATGTTTTGCTCTCTTGCAGATCAGAAATGTTACTGCCCAGATGTGGCTTATTCAATGTTTTACTGCCTCCATTTGAAGGGAAATTACAGGGACGAGCAAATCAATGCCTATCAGCATTGTGGCAGCAGAGCCGAAGCAAAATGCACTTATCACATCACTGTAGAGTTTATATGGATATTGTGTTGTCTCTCCTGTTAATTTATTTAGAGATCGTGCGTTTTGGGTTCATTTTTCATTTTAGCAAAATACAGCATTTACTAAGGTCACATTGCGAATGATATGATTTCTACTATGCAGTGAACAATCTAATATTTTTCCCACGTTTCAGCAAGGAGCTCGTCAAATCGTGAAAGAAAATTCCAGCAGAAGCCACGAGCTGGAGGAAGAACCCCCTTTGGAGGCATTGGCATTGTAAGAAAATTGTCACTTTTAGGTTCAAGAATTTATGACTTCTCACAGCTTGTGGTAATTGTCACGTTTTATTTCTAATATCCGTATCGCAGCCCAATAGCACAGTAATCTGATGCCGCCGCGTGTCACCACATCAACAGTTTTATCACCGATACAATGAATGCAGCAAATGAGTCAATTTAAGGCAGGATCCACCAACACACTCAATTAATCTAATAATAAACCTGCGAGGCAAAAATGATTCGTCGGAATAATTGGCACTTAATGGATTTTCTCGGCATACAGAATATAAAAGCTTATTCAGATATCCGCTGTCCTGCTTATTATTGGCACATTCAGGCGTTTGATCATCTCCGAATAATGATTTTCACAGATGCTGCTTCCGATGCAGACGTGATATTGTGAATTAGAAGAGATTGAATATATCTTGTGTTTATGTTTATTTTAGAGTCAATTCTGGAGCTTGTTTAGTGCAACGGTAAGGGTTGCATCATTGGTGGACGTTCAGGCACATAGGAGCTTGGGAACCCGCGCGTATCTGCCTAGTCACTTGAGCATCATGCAATGGATGCGACACGCCTATATAAACTGGATAGTAGGGATTCAAAAGGGAGAGCAAGAGGGATAATGAATGTGGTCATAGCTGGAGAGAGCATATGGATTGGCTGGAGGTGAGTGTTGCACAGCCTGCTCCCTGAATGGCTTAAGATTCTGATATCGTCTGAGGTGATCCTGTGTGCAATGGTCAGTGTGGACAGCAGAGCCTTTCAGTCCTGGTGAACTTAGCAGGGCTTTTTCCCTTTGTGAGGGATCTGTTGATCTGTGTTTTTAAGGCAATGCTGAAACAGTTATGAGAAATATTGAGATTGCCCTAGAGAGGGCCTTATCATTTATTAATAATGACGTATTGGTCCGCTAAATACCACCCATGGCGTATTCTTTCTAGCAAGGTGAGCTCCCTTGATGACACCATGTATATCCTTGCACAGTTGGGAGCAGATACTTCAGTGCATTATCAGGTGCTGCGAATGCTAGTCAGTCATGTTCCCATTCACAATAGCAGCATATCTTACCACATCTGAGGGGCTTCCTCCTCATGGAGGATGGGTGCCTGGCCTCCTCCTTTAAGAAAGTGATAACATATTGCTTCAGGTTGAGTCAATTTGTTTCTCGTGGTCGCCATCTCTCATCCCACCCCTGGCATGGGGCACACCATAGAATCCTAGAGCATTTAGGCAGAAATTAGTGCAATGTTGCAAAAAGGATCTTGATGTATTACTTAAATAAATCTCTTTTTGCTAGAGAGCTATTCTATGCATTCCTTGCTATCCTGGGGGATCTTAGATTGCGACCCCACCGACTCATTGGCCACCTGCATGCATTCAGTCATGTTCAACATTGGCTTTTGGCACCTGGTTTAATGTCAGACATGAAGAAGTTGAACAAAATGCTTGTCAGAATACAACTCTGTTTAAGATTGTGGTCCAGCAAAACCCTTTGTTTATTCTCACCACGTAAAAATGCACATGCACTTAGGTGTGAGGGTGAAGACTAGTTATTGACAATAGTAATCCCGGTTCAAATTATATAGACTATAGTCAAATATTTTGTGAGCACCTCTTCTTCAGAAATGCCTCTAAAAGATATAGGGGCATATTAGCAAGGAGTTGCGATATTTATCGCAAAACGCGCTTAGCGCGTTTTTTGTTAACGCCGCCTATCGCTGGAAATTATCGCAGAGATAACACCCTATTAGTAAGGTGTATCTCCATAGCGATAATATTTCCAGCGATAGCGGCAAAATGCGAGAATATCGCTGGAAAACCAGCGATATTCTTGCATTAACGCTAAGGTGGATTCAGCATTAGAATCCACCTCCTATACCTTAAACAGGTAAGTCATAGTCAGTAGCAGGTGTTAAAATCTAGCGATAAACGCGCTTAGCGCGATTTATGTTATCGCTTCGCCTGCCTTGATAATAGGGGTTAGTGGTGTTAGCGACTGTTTACAGTCGCTTTTAGTGAGGAACGCCTACCTTGCATGTCATTAGCGATAAATATCGCTGACATGCAAGGCGATGTAATTCCCGGCCTCTAACGCCTGAAAGCTGTCGCTAACGCCTGTTAGCGACAGCTTGCTAATAGGGCGTTAAAAATATCGCCGATTTAGCGGCAAAAAGTGCCGCTAAATCGGCGATAAAGCCCTTGATAATATGCCCCATAGTTTTAGTAGGCCTGGGTGTAATTTCAATTACTCTGGAGTAATTTCGGTAATTCTGCGTTGCTCTCTGACTCAGAATTGCTGATAATTACACGATTACTCCTTCTTGTGTAATTAAGAGTAGTTTGGGGGAAAAAATCCCACCACGAGAGCACATTTTGTGAGCATGCGTGGGCATTCACACTCGCTATTCACATTCTATCTCATTTAGCGCTATTTACTTAGTACAAAATGCATCACGCAAGGATGTATTTTGCGCAAAGAAATATCACTAAGTGCTGAGAGTAATTTGGGAAATAATCCTACCCCGAGAGCACAGTTAGAGGTATTTCGTAATGCAAAATGCATTCTTGCTCCTATTTTGGATACAAGAGGGCATTTTGCACTAAGAAAATAGTGCTAAATGCCGGGAGGAAGTTGGGGGAAAATGCTACCCCAAGAGCATATTTAGAGCGTGTGAGTGGCTCCTCGCACCCGCTATTTGTGTTCTGTTGCATTAAGCTCTATTTCTTGGTGCAAAATGCATTGTTGCTCCCATTTTATACGAGAAGAGGCATTTTTTCTCTTTGAAATATCCCTAAACTCAGAATTACTCTTCTTGCGTAATTAAGGATAATTGTGCAGAATTTTCGGGTAATTCTGCATGATTATGCTACACTGAGTAACTTGTGTTACACCCACCCATATTTCTAATCCTATATACTCCAAAAAATGTTCAGAAAAATGCACCATTCAGTTTCGAAAACCACTTTAGTTTTGTGTATGCAAAACCAAATTCACTTATTTCAAAGGTTTGACTCATTTTTGGTGCCCAGAGATTGTTAACAGTGTCTATAACAGGGTTGAAACTAAGGAGTCAGTAGGGGTATTGGTGAGATTCATCAGTCACTGCGTTAGAGCTGTTGGAAATGTATGTTGATATATTATGGTGCTAGGAATTGATGGTTACTAATAAGTGAATTTACTTTAGTTCAATATATGGTGAGGTTAAAGATTAGGACTGGGATTAGAATATGGTTAATTGTGTATGTAGGTTTAATTTAAATGAAATATATTTTAATTTAGTTTTATGGCTAGGTTTTGTATTATTTCAATTTCAATTACTTGAAGGTAATTCAATATATGATAACTGTTAGGATTACCAAAGTCCAAAGTATGTTTATTTCAATTAATTAAAACCATAAATATTTTACAGATCAACTCTGATTAAATTACAATACTGGTAAAAATGTAAACTAGAAGCCTTAACCTTAGAAGAACACATTTTCGACATAAAGGCCGACAAGAAATCTAAAATCTTGGAGGGTCCTTCTGCTGTTTTATGTCAATTTTCGGAATGCACTTCCAGTGCCTTCTGTTATTACTTCCGTGTTTCTGAAACAGGGTGCAAGGTGTAAGTGCAAACTGCACTATAAAGTGCAAATTTGAAACTTAAGGTGATCTGGTACTACTGGCTCAGTTTTGTATTTTGCGAAAGTCTAGGTGACCGTGGACCCCTCATCTATCAGCAAACTATTTGCTTTTAGCAAATGTTTTATGAAAGATGCATTCACTTGGGTGGCCACGTTTCATGCAAAACTGTACATGGTGGCAAGTTCTGATGCCGTGTTGGTTTTGGATGTTCCGCAGCAAAGTCTTGCGTTCAGTGAGTAAAACAGGGCATATCGATAAGATGTGGATCAAGGATTCTTCTTGATGATGGCAAGTCTGCACTTGGTTATGACAGGCCTCGGATGCCATTTTGGAAGACAGTCAGTTGTTGAGAGTATCCTGCATCGTAAATGGAGCAACTTAGGGCCATATTCTCAAGGAAGTGGCGGAGAGAGGCGTCAGCCTTCTTGGCTTAACGCCTCTCTCCGCCACTTCGGAAACGCAAGGCTGCACCCTATTCTCAAAGATATTGTGCAGCCTCGCGTTTCCCCCTGCGACGGCGCTAAGTTTCACAACTTAGCGCCAACGAAGGCCCCCTTGCACCAGAGTGCAAGGGTGTCTGCAAGCAGGGAGGTTTGTTTATGTACAGGAAGGTGCCCCTTCCTGCACATAAACAAACCTAAAATGACAGTTTGTAACTTACATGTATGCTGCTTCATGCAGCACACATGTAAGTTACAAAACGGCATTTAAAAAAAAGGTTTGTTCATGTACAGGAAGGGACACCTTCCTGTACATGAACAAACCATGGCATTTTGCTTTTTCCATGTGTGCTGAAGGCAGCACACATGGAAAAAGCAGAAACGAGGAGAAATAAAGCATTTCTCCTCATTTCGCCACCTTAAGACCAGACTTTTCCTGGTCTAAAGTTTGGTGCTACCTCCTATTTACGCTGCCCTTGTGAATAGGAGGTAGCGTCAAACTCAATGGGTGTTGCGGTGGAACGCCCACCGCAACACCCACTGCAAGCCCCCTTCACGCTAAAAACAGCATGAAGGGGGCCCTATTCACAAGGCAGCGTTAAGCAGCGTTAAGCCACTTAACATGGCTTAACGCTGCCTTGTGAATAGGGCTTTGCCCCTATCGCCACAACAACGTCACTGAAAGTGACTTTGTGGTGGCGATGGGGGCTTGAGAATATGCCCCTTAGTTTTATAGAGACGGTGAGACCGTAGTTCTGCGGTAGGGGATGTTTGTAGGTGATAATAGACATCCAAGCATGACTTTTGTTGAAATTGTGTTTATCTGTGCTCCGCGAAATATTCTTTTTTTTTTTAAGCTGTTTTAAAAGAGTTGTGGGATAGAGCCTGTTTCCACATCTGTGTTGCATTTAGGTCCTTCAGCGCCGATTCAAAGGCAAGTGCCCAACTATTTGCTTTTGTCAGGAGGCCTACTTGTATTTCTTTCCATATCTGATATCGCAGTGTCCCCTGGTCTGCCTTCCTCAATAAAGACATGTACTTGAGTATTGAGGGCCTTATTTATGATGCTTTGCATCACTTTTACGCCGCCGATGCATCACTTTTTGTGATGCACCGGCGATGTAAAAAATGCGCCATGTTCCATGTGACACATCTAGGCAGATGCGTCACTATGTAAACCCCTGCGCCATGATATACTGTATGCAGGGTGGGCATTCCCCCGCATCCAAGCCTCGTAGAAGCGGTGCATTGAAATCTATAATATTTCAGTGCGGCACTACTGCGTCAATATCTTAAGCCTGCCTCATGGCAGGCGTAAGACTGATGCAGGCCCTTTCACATGGGGCTTGCCACATGTGAAAGGAACATTGCTGGAGTTGCGTCATGCTTCCGACACAACTCCAGCAATGCGTCAGTTTTGCGCCGACAGATACATCAGTAATACTGACGTATCTGTCATTCCTTGCGACATGATGCGTCATACAGTAAATATGACGCATCCATCATGTCGCAAGGAGGGCACACTGAGAAGTGACGCATCACTGTTTTCATGCAGCGATGCGTCACTTCTCATAAATAAGGCCCTGAATATTTTTGTGCTAGCTCTTGATTGATTAGGCCAAATTCCACCTGGATCCGAGACGGAGATGTACTTTGTGGGAGGTAATATAAAAGACGGAAATCTTGCTTTGTGCAGAATTCAAAAAGGGGCAGAACTTTCCAGGTATAGCTTCCATTGCAAAACTGATTGTCGGAATGAGCTTGGCCTTGGACTGTAAGATGTGGGGACAGAGTTGGGCTATGTAGTTTATATTGCAGGGACTGGAACACCGCAATGAGAGAAGAGATCCTCAGCTTTACTAAGTTTAGGTGCTGACAATGGAACAAACGATCTTGCAGTCAAACCCCAAGGTATTTATAATTTGTGCTTCTAGAAAAATGATTTCCGCCCAGAGACCAACTTTCTTTCTTGTTAATTTCTCTTCCAAAAGCCACAACTTATTTCTGCCAGGTTCTGACAGACATTTCGTTTTCAATGCAATAGGTGTGTAGGTTCTTTAATAACCTCTGCAGGCCTATGCCGGTCAATTTCATAAGGACTACATCCTCCGCGTATTGCAATGAAGACGCCTGCCATTGACCAAAGCTCGGCAGATGGGATTTGCTGCATCCTGATGTGTGCTTAAATCTGAAATTAAAAGATTGAAAAGCATCAGGGCAAGGACACATCATTGCTTCAAGCCCCTCTTAGCTAACATTTTTGAAGACAGCCCTTGGTTCAGGCCACGACATTGCTTCAAGTCGGTCTTAGTTAATATATTTGAGGACAGCTCTTGGTTCAGGCCAAGTTTGACTTTTGCCCATGTATTGGAGTATAGTATTGTATCGTATAGTTTATTTATATTTTGAAAAATGAGTTTCATAATAAAAAATACATCCATTAAAAACGGGAAACATCCTTTACATTGCGGTGATTACACCGCAATGCATTTAGAACGCTGCCATTACAACGCAAGCGTTACATCGACTTGCACTGGACGGCGCTATAACCTAAGGAATAGTAAGATTTACTATTCCAACACCTTGCCTACTGTACGTAGACTGGTGTTGGAATAGTAAATCTTACTACTCCTAAGTCCAGCGCCCTCCAGCGCAAGTAAAAACTGCGATGTTACATACCGCGATCATTTTGATCGCGTTGTAACATCACATATTCATTAAAAACAGTTAAAACAAGATAAAAACACACAAAAAGCGCCATTAGATATCATTAAAAGTCTATATATAGAGATCAATCAAACAACTATAGTCACAAAAGGAGTCTATCTTTGTTTAGCTTTTAGCACTTTGCTTCTGATTATCCATGGCGAGTGCAGAAATTTGGAGACAGCCACGATGGAGGTGGTGTCACTTTTGCATATTATGTAAGCCTCTCCCATCGTCGACAGGCAGAGGAATCTGCACATGGGGACAATCCATTTGGAACTTGGTTTCACATAGAGGGGACAAAAAAACAGCAAATGCTCATCGCTTCAAAAAGTAGTTGTGCAGCAAGGGCAGCAGTCAGATTCCTGGTTCACCTTTGATCCAGTGGAAGCGGCGTAATATTTTATACTTTCACAATGTCATCTAATAAGCCATGAACCAAACTACAATACAAATCAATTACAACCAAAGAGTTCGGGCCCATAGAAACTCTACAACACCTTACAAAACTTTGGGGTCCTCCGATAGATCTTTATAGGAGCTAATAGGGACTCATAATTAGAGACGGATGCAATTTTCTCATGAGGACCTATAATGAAGAAAATTCCTAACCAACATCAGTCTAACAATAACATGTAAAAAAAAAACACTTGTCAATAAGGACAAACAGTATATTTATCAAGGTACTTTTATCTAAACTTCAAATATGAATGGTCAATACACAAAAATACATTAGAACATCAGTACTTTGGTTAATTCAATGGATACAGGTAAAATCACAATAAAATGCAATATAGGTAAAATACATCACAAATCAATTACTGGTGTAAGGAGAGACAAAGAGAGAGACAAATAGAAAAAAAATAGCAAATTCAGAATGCAATTCGAGATTTCATGCAAACCTAGATCATTGAACTAATGCACAGCGTGCAAAAGTCTGTAAATAGGCAACCCTTCAGTCAGAAAGGTATAGCCTGTGCTACACCAGCAGCCGATGATGTGCAAAGTGATAATCAGGATAGTTCAGTTCAGGGGATTAAAGGTTTGGACCGACAGTGTGTCACGTCCAGAAATGCAGGGGAAATAATCAGCCAGCCGGCAGCAGCAGCAGCAATAGCAGTACTCGCAAAGACGGAAAGAGCCAGACCAGAGTTCATTTCTTTCCATAGAGTAATTATACCTCGAACTGATTCAAATTCAAAACCTCAAATGTATCTTCTTCATCGGTTTACACATTTCCATTGGGTAGGATTCATGGTGTGATCGTGATATGATCATTCTCCAGTCCAAATCATCCGGAACTCTGACAAACCATCTTTGTTTTCTTTATACAATGTTAAACTACCTTGGAAAAAGGAAGCACGTTGAAACTTGAAGCACGTTATAACTTGTACATCCGCGCGCTCACTTCCATGTTCATTTGCAACAAAATTATCACTATCATTAATAGAAAGAATACTCTATCATAGAAAGAAACTTCAGCAATAACAAAACAAATAAATCAGCATTTTAGAACAAATAAAGGACAACATACATTCTTTGAGTCCTACGTGGTAAAAGAAAATAATACACTTGTCAGGGCTGCTTCTAAGGCCTACATAGAAAAACCGCAAAATCATCATTTTAAAAAGAATAGACATAGCATTATTTAATTGTATGAAGAAATGGTGACTGCATAGAAACGATATAAGAAAACATTAATTTTAAACTGAACTTATGGGCATTTTGTCTAATTGCGTTTTTCTAAAGGCATAACCTATCACTTTTCTAATTAGATTTTCATGTTTCTGAAAATAAACACAAACAAGAATCATTCTACTTTAAGCATTTCTCATTATCACAATTTTATAATACTATTTGGCATTTTACTTTTGCACTATGTTCTTTAATACATTTTGTAAGTCTCTCTCATAACAACATCATCTCTCATTTCTCCAGCTTATTTCTCTTCTGTATTCTTTTCATCGCGGGTTTAAGAAACTCTGAATGTTTTAGATCGCATTTGCACATTTTACTTTGTGCTTTTTCTGACAACCTTCGCACGTTTTAATTCATCACACGGTTAGTAAATATTTATAAATGTTAGTTCACACTGGATGAGCAGACTCGATCGAGCAAGATTATTCCCAAATAATCATGCTCTATCACCTTCCTCCACTTCATAGTAAAGGCTGCCACTGGTAGACATCCATATCTAAATTGTAGGTAAAGGGTTCGAACCCGTGCCAGGTGTATAAAATCCCAAACCTCCTCAAACTTGCAAACAGACTTATGAAGGAGGAACACACTTGTCATAACCCGTGCCGAGGAATTGTGGTCTTTAAGGCGGCTAGCTTTCTCTTCCACCATCTTTTTCACTGCAATGGCGTCCCTTCCCCAAATTGTCTGGGGCTCACTCTAAAACTTCCCTAGGCCCAAATCAAGCAATGTCTTTTTAAGCACCCTTAACCAACCAACTCCCCCTGTGCCATTGTCCGAGATGACATCCCTCAAGCCCTCCTTAAGTTGACACAGTTCATCGGTACTCCACACTCAGATCCAGTACATCAAAAATGTTTTAACAATAGCACTGCCACTATCAATTCCTAAATCTAGACGAGGGGGGACCAATGGCATGCCCTTCCCTGGAACCAAAAGTCCCCTAAGGAAGTTATTATCTGCTGTGGACAAGGGTCTATTGTTGCAGTAGCCCCATAATTCCGCCCCATAAAGTGCTGCCCCCTTGCTTGCGCCTTACAGATTTCTACTGCTGGGCGAGCAGGGGACCAAGCTGTTATATTTTGTTCAAATATTTATATCGCCCCCGCCCGGTGTTTCACAATTATGGTACTTTTAAAATCTGAGGATTACTTGATCCTGTTTCATCTAGCCTAATACCCAGGAAGTCAAACTCCTGAACCCTTTCCAATGCCTCACCACATACCTTGATGACCCCTATCACCCAACCTTTCTTAGGGTACGCCATATATTTGGTCTTAGAGGTGCTAATTTCGAGGCCAATGTCTCTACAAAATTGGCTGAAATGATTAACCAGATTTTGCAGCCCCCCTCCTGGTTTTAGAAAACAACAACGTGTCGTCTGAAAAGTGGAGTGCTGGTATTTTTACCTCTGCCAAGGAAGGAGAGTCATTCACACAGTCCAATAGGTAGGTGATGAAGTTGGTGGGGCAAGGACACAACCCTGCTTAGTTGACAGGAAAGCATCAGTTAAATCTCCTTTCACCCCACACCTTACTTTCGCAAAGTTCCCCTAGTGGAGCAATCTAATCAAATGGAGGAGGTCAGGTGGGGTACCAAGTCCCTGGAGGACTTCCCAGAGCCTCCCCATGGGGACCAGGTCAAAATCGGCATGCAAATCAATGAACGCCACATAAAGGTCACCATTGGCCAAATCCACCACCTTCCATTTGACCAAGAGGAACTGAAAGACCTGATCCACAGCATTAAAACCTGCTTGGAGGTCTGTGAGGTTTTTGTTCTTTTCTCACACCAGTCTAACAACCTCTCCAGCACCTGTTAGCAGAATTATTTTTGGAGGTTATCTAGGAGACTGATAGGGTGGTAATTGGAAGGCACACTGGGGTCCCCCCTTTTATGCAATGGTGTTGGAGACCACATTGATTTGGAAACCCATACCCTTGGATCAGACTTAAAAACATCAGCCAGTATTATGTCCAGATCTGGGGCTTTCCCAGGCTTAAACAAGGCCACTGCATGTTCCGTCTCCTCCAGAGACAAAACTACCGGGTGCTGGCTCTGGTTCAATCTGCTGAGCACACCTCCACCCTCATGTTGGCTCTCATCAACCACAGTGGGGGAATACAAAGTGTACAACCCACTCACTTGGGAGAATGAAAGTTTCAGCAGGTTTGTCCAAATTTACTTCGCTCCTACTAACAAAGGACCAGAACTTTTTTGAGTCATTGTTTACTGTGGCATCCAGTAGAACCGCGCCCATACCCTCATCCCATTCTGCTTTTGCTACTCTCAAAATTGCCCAGTAATTCGCCCTACGATCTCTAATGGCTTCGGTATCCCCTCTTTTTATAGCTTACAAGAGGTCTCCCTTGGCCTTTATGAACTGGTCATTAAACCATCCCCTTCATGCTTTAAACCCCACCCCCTTCTTTAGTTAGAACACTCCTCAACTTATCAAAGGCTGCAAGGTGCTCAGTCAGACCAAGTCATTATTCTCCCAGTTCACACACATTCTCCCCATATGGGTAACCAGAATTGAGTACAGGGCCATAACTCACTCGGGCGAGGCACTTACTGCTTCGCATCTCATATTCCTTCTGCTATTCATAGCTACAAGGTGCCCATAGGCCTTATCTGCATCTGCAGAGCTGGGAACGGTCATTGACATTTTTAACCTCAGCGTCAATGGATTGTGATCACTCTCTCCAAAACAGTTGTCATCCAACTTGCTCCACATCCTTATATCTAAAATGATGTAATCAATTGTATTCTGGTAGGTCCCTCTTCAAAGGTCGGGTCCAGGAGCTTATTGATGGGCAATAGTGAGGTCCACAACCTGGAGCGCTGCTCTTGAGAGGGGTCTCCCTCTGGAGGGGCCTAAATCTGGAATGCCCCATGCAAGGTTCTCTTCTCTAGTCAGATCACTAACCAAGCTACTTGGCTCAAATGGATTTGGAATATAGTAATTGAATGGCCCATAGTAGCTTTGGCGGGATATTCCAGCCAGCCAGCTTTCTCCAGAGATGATTCCTATTTTTATGTGGTTGAACGTCTTTGCGAAATCCATGAAACAGGCATACAACAGCTGTTTTATTTAAGTGCATTTCTCGATAATCATAGAGAGTGTAGCCAAGTTCTCCATGGTCCTTGATATGGCTCTAAATCCCGTTTGATTTGATGGAATTAGATTTTCTCTAGCAGCCCAGTCCTCCAGGTCCATTAATAGCAGACCAGCAAAATATTTTGAGTATATGCCTAAAAAGACAATCATACAATAGCTGGATGGGCTTGCATAAGGGCCTTTCTTGTAGATCGGTTGAAAAATGGACCCACGCCATGATTCTGGTATGGCCTCTGCAGATAAACAGGAGTTGAACAATATATTTAATTGTGCACTCCAAAAGGCGTGGTCTTGCCTAGGTGGGTGGGAGCCCATCCGGGCCAGGGACACCATCACCTCTGCTTTTCTTGATCTTGTCTTCGACTTCCCTTTGAGAGAACCCCAAGGTGATGGTAGGTTGTTCTTTAGGTGCCAGGAATGAATTTGGATCTGATATGTGATGTAGAGAGCTTATGTGGTCCAGCCATGCTTCTTAGGTGACAATTTTATATATCACTCCCCTAGGTTCTCTGTCTAGCCAGTTTATTAAGAAATAGAGAGATTGTTTGTTATTACTATTACAGGCTTGCATGTTGTCCATATAATCCTGGCAGTTGTGTGTCCTTTTTGCCTCTTAAACTGCTTTTTTGTAAGCCTTTTGTAGCTCACAAATCGTACTGATTTGTGCTTTAGAGTCTGGGAGGTGTTTGATTGCCTTCACTTCTTTATCTAGAGCCCGACGCTGTGACTAGAGGGAGCTCAGATGCTATTTTTGTTGCCTGGGCGATGCATCGGCCATGGATTATTTTTGGAGTTGGAATATTTATTCTTAATTCTTCTTGGGACCTCCGCCATGCCACTGTTAAGATCACAGTTAGACCAAATACACAACCATAACATTTGGTTGAACATACTATGATACTTTCCTTTCATTAAATAATGGAATATACTGTGTTTGTATTTAAATTAGAAAATAAAATTGTCACATATCCGTGACACATTTTATTGAGGCTCAACTGATCAAAATGCTACATGCATTGGTATTATGATCACCTTTTCTACATTCAGATAATAATTGTTCAATGTGGAAGGCTATTACTTTACTCATTTTCATGCACACAAGCAATATGTGTGTTATCTGTATTTTTAAAGCTTGCTAATCACCCACAAAGGTATGCAACCATTTGTGGTAGGTAAATGAGGCTCACCCTGAAAGGCTTGCTCGAAGAGCCAGGTCTTCAGCTTTTTGCAGATTCAAGAAGAGAGAAGGATGCTCTGATGTGTTGAAGGAAGTCATCGTAGGCTTTAGGAGCCAGGAACGACCTCTTGATCTGCTTTTGAGTATGCTTGAGGTGTTTGCCTGTGCGAGTCTGGTAAGTCAGAGATGTCTGGAAGGTTGGGGGAAATGAATGCAACTGTTCGATGCTTGTCTATCAGGAGCCAATGGAGTTTCTTAAAGTGAGGTGTGATGTGGGGTCGGCCTGGAAAGTTGAAGACAATTCTGGTTGCTGCATTCTGAACTGTCTGAATATGTATTTTAAAATCTACACTGCATCTTGTTATAACAACATTCATTGCCAGACATTGCAGGGCATCTCATATCATATTCCTGTAGCTGCAAAGAATGGAAATTGGCTCATTATAATTGTCATAAATGTTCTTTTTATATGGACAGTGTTGCAATTCATAGTTCCAAATAAAATGTGTTGTTGTGCAAGAACAACAATATCTACTGCACACTAATTTTGTTGATAACATATAATGCCAAAGAACACAGTCCCAATCCGAAAAGATGCAACCTAGTTATGCAAAATCCAGCTAAATCTTGCCACATTCATTCTTTGCATCATCCATTTTTCTGTAGAAGGGAATTCAGGTTATCTCTACCCAAACTAAAAAACAAAAAAGAAGGGTATTAGTATCAAGGATGCAGGCCAAAAAGATGTCAAGCCCATCTCCAGTTTGACTAGCTGAGTCAGATTATTTCTCCTTGGTCCCTTTAGTGTATGAACGCCAATCAAAGCCCTCCATAACTATGATTAAATAATGCAATGCATACAACAACAGGAGGTCATCCTTTACAGAGTCTAAACATGAGTCTACCCTCTAAATGGGGCTGAATGGACATCTGACAATGTTTGGTTGTTCGAAGGCATCTTCCAAACTATAATTAATGACCTACACAGAAAGTGAACTTTATTTTTTGTTTCACTGAGAGACTCCCAAGACAACCGATTGTCAAATATATTGGTAATCTCTCAACAGCATAGTTTCACCAAGGAACCACTAACCTTTAAAGCTGAGTATACCATAAACTATTGTTTGGGTCTGTGCTACGTTGATCTTTGATTTATTGAGCCTAGGTTGTCAATGCATTCTGAATCCTTTGAAAAAACCCATGCCTTTTAATCACATAATAAAAGGTTTTCAGTCTAGTACAGTACCCTCAAATGTAAGATATTGTGTGCTTGAGGAAAGTCTACTGTTGCAAAAAACAGTACTCAAATAACTCATATAATTACAAAGCTCTGATGAACATCTGTGTAAGTATGAATCATGGGAATAGAAATTCCTTTGATGCATTTTGATATCTACGTCAACATGTTTAAAAGGAGACCCACTAGAATATGGATACAACCAGGCAATGGACCACTACCCAGAAGCCTAAAACTCAGAAAAAGTGCTGTCTAGATGGTCAAATATTTCAGAACAGGCAACAGATTCAGTTGCCTTGCACTGGTCTCCAAAGCACAACTAGCCAGTAACCCACCAAATAACTCTGAAGAATAGCTTTGCTAAGAGGATAGAACTATTACAAGCAGGTGATTATCACCCAGATTGTGAGCAAAACTGTCAGTACATTTTTACATACATCGGGCTGCCCTTATGAAGGCCATGAACATTGGAACCATAATTATGGACCACCAATAGGTATTGTCACTTAAAATGTTAATAGACAGCCCATAAGGTCCATGAGCATTAGTAGGCCTTATTTAAAGTAGGGGTTGGGAGGGTAGCCCACCGTCCTGCCATATTTAGAGATCACAGTCTGCCTAGCAGAGACCTCTGCTCCTGCCATAGCACTGTGGCTTTGCTGAGTGGCCAACACATTTAATGTGGCTCAAAATTTTTCTGATTTTGACAAACAAACTCCCAAATTGAGAATTAGTTTTTGAAAAACAAAAAACAAATGACCATAAAACTCTAGGAATTTTCTTACAACGTAGGGGAGTGAATTTTATTGTTTCCTGTTCCTGAACACCAGACTTTCATAGCAGTTCTAAAAAAACGAAGAAAAAAAAACGTCCTCCCTAAATAAGCCAGACAGTCTGAGGTACATAGATCAATGGCCCAGTGTCCGTGGGGCCTTCAGTCTAAGGTTTCCTTCAGAAGAAGCAAAGCATGTTCCGCCCGCAGAAACATGACAGTTCATCCAACTCTAAATAAAGAAGTCAGACCATGTCAGAGCCCCTAGGAACGTTTCCATCAATCACCTAGTAGTAGCAGGCACACTTGGAGGAAAGGTTTCAAAAAGGCACAAATACCTTTGCATAATGGGAAATGGAGATCAAGCTGGCGACATTGGAAAACCAAGATGTCCGCCGACTTGGTCCCTCCTGTTGTGTTCTAGTAGTTTCCTCCTGAAGACAGATTTAGAATGTGAAGCGCATCCGAGTTCTAAACGGCGCACTTCACCTGAAGATTTTCATGAGTAGGAGTTTCTTGAGAGTTCTCTGTCAGTTAGCCAGTCAAGGTATAGTCGACGCTAATTACGTCGTTTATTGTTGCTTCGGTAATCAACCCTTGTAAGAAAGTTATATCCATGCATGCCCAAAACCCTTGGTAGTGTCTCTATGTTGGGCAACCTCGCTCTGTGAGGTATTGCGTCTGTCAAGACATTAGGTTGTCTACGTTATCACAAGATAAACAAGCTGATATTATTGAGCGCTTTCGCTCGGCAATTTGTGTGAAGAAACAATAATCTTGTGCTGACGAACGCGCCGCGCTCGTCAGTTATTCCTTTGAGGTCAAAACAGAGTCAGGATTCTTTTTCTGAGAGACGCTATCGCGTATGAAGGAAGCAGGTTCAAATAAACTTAGAGTTTAGAATTTTCTCACAATTTCTCTATACGGAATTTGATGTTCAGAAGTGGTATTAAATCTGAATGAAATAAAGATGAGCCTTACCTGAAGGCGAGTTCCCGGCTACAGCTGTTCGAGTCTTCATAGTCTCCTGTTGCACTCAAGTACTTCCTCTGGAAGGAAAAGAACAACATAGAGTTTAAGAATTGAGTTGTTTAGAATACTAATATTCTAGAAGAAAAGAACTACTTAATTAAGAAGAGGAGCAATAGCTAAGAAAACATTGAGTAGGAATCATTGTAAATAAAGAATATTTAATATTATTGAGAATGACTTGTAAGAATGAATAGTTATTAAATGTCATTACAGTTTTCAGGTTAAACAAGGGATGCAGAAGAAAGCGAAGCAATACTAAACCCTCGGACTGAAGACCACGATTTTCTGGCAGTCTCTTCTCTGTCCCAATCCCCTTTCCCCCATTGGAGCACATTCGCAAGTAGCTAAAAGGAAATATTTGCGGAACTGTTCTGAAGGGAGTGGGGGGAAATTATCGCGCTCTACTCCTGTGCAACTTGAAACTAAAGGTGGCCCTGACAGAGTGAAGTGCCCAAGTTGTAAATGCACCCGAGTAGAATGGCGGAAGGTTTTGATTTAATATATTTGGGAGAAATCCTGGGAAATATTTAAAAAGATTTAGAAGCAGTGAGGGAGAAAAATAAAACCTTGAGATTAGGAATAATCACCTCTAGGAGAGAAACTTCTGAATTAGCTAATCGAATGAGTGGAATGGTTTCGGAAGGGGGTTTCAAGACTCAGACATCACAAGACGTAGGATCCCCTAGCAGTCCAATGACCTTTCCTGTCACTCAAGTAATTCATTCACTCTCTCCAGTAATTCCACTAGTCCCTCACGAACGTTTCAGTGGAGACCCTCAAAAAACCCAGATCTTCCTGACGCAATGTTTGCTCCACTTCATGTGTCGTCCAACTATTTTTCCCGACACACAGTCTCGTGTTGCATTAATTTTGTCTTATTTTAGCGGTGATGCTGCCTCATGGTCCATGCCTTTGGTGACGAAAGACGAACCAATATTATATGATCTTGAGGAATTCAAGAAAGAGTTTCTACGGATATTTGACAGAAGGAAGGCGTCACAAGCTACGGAAAATGAGTTATTGGAGCTGAGACAAGGAAATCGAGAACTAGTTACTTACCTGGCCCAGTTTAATAAGTTAGTAGTGGAAACGGAATGGCCAGAGAATAAAAGAGCTGCGGTATTCTATTGAGGCTTAAGGGATGAATTGAAATATGCTCTGGCACAGATCCCTAATCGACCAACAGAGATCTCAGCCTTGGTAGATTTGGTCTTAGAAATTGATTATCGCCAAAGCGAAAGAAAAGGTGTGAAGAGGAAAGAGTTTCGATCAAGTGTACCTCGTTTTGATAGAGCAAAGTCTGACACAAATAGACCAATGGAAGGTTCATCAAGCCCTGAACCTATGCAAATAGGAACAATCCGTGGTCCTTTGACTAAAGAAGAAAAGGAGAAAAGACGACAAAACAAATTGTGCCTCTATTGCGGAGGAAATGGGCATTTCATGAAAATTTGTCCGAAGAAACCCAAAACGCTGTTTAAGGAAAACTTGCAGCATACCCAATAAGCGGAGTTGAATTGGCGTGTGCAAAAAAGGAAACAACTCCAAAAGATCATTTGTTAGCCAATACGTTACAAGTTTCATCTCCTCATCTAATCCTGTCCATGACTCTGACATTCCAAAATACCACCTTGGAAGAAATCTCGGTGATGATAGACTCTGGAGCCACCGGCAACTTCTGTGATCTAAAGTTTGCAAAATTCATTGGATTGATTGCTATAAGAAAAAAGAAAAGCGAGGCAGTCCGGGCAGTCGATGGAACCAATTTATCTTCTGGACCCATTACTAGTCACACAGAGCCTGTGCAGCTAAAAACCTCTGAAGGTCACCAAGAAGTTTTACAGTTTAACTTGATAGACGCCCCACAGTTCCAACTCATATTAGGACTCCCATGGTTGACTGAACATAACCCAGCAATTAATTGGAGCACAAGAACAATAAGATTAAATTCAGAATACTGCAAGGAACATTGTTACACCCAAGAAGAATGCCAACAGAATTCAAATGCAGCAATCCAATTTTGCGAAAATGGAGTCTCTGTTTGTGTGATACAGACTAATGAAATCCCAAAAGAATATGAGGACTTTGCTGATGTATTTAATGAGGTAGAAGCAGAGAAACTCCCACCTCATAGATCCTACGACTGCAAAATAGAACTAGAACCAGGGGCAAACCTACCTTGCAGTTGTATTTATGCACTGACGGAAAAGGAGAACTTGCATTTGAAAGAATATCTAAAGAAATACCAGGAAAATGGACTTATTAGACCTTCGCAATCTCCGGTATCCTCGCCACTTTTTTTGTATCTTAGAAAGGGGGCGAACTGAGAACGTGCATCGACTACAGGGCGATCAATAGAGTTACCATCAAAAATCGTTACCCATTCCAGCATTTTATAAATGATGTGTTGAATGAATTCATTGATAAGTGCGCGATTGTATACATCGATGATATATTGATCTACTCAGATACAGAAGAAGAACATCGTAAACAAGTGAGATCAGTCCTCCAACGGTTGAGAGAAAATGCCTTGTATGCAAAATTGGAAAAATGTTTATTCAATGTAACAACAGTAGAATTTCTGGGAATCGTGCTCTCACCCTCTGGAATTACTATGGATGAACATAAAATTCAGGCAGTCATTGAATGGAAAACACCAACAACTGTGAAGGAAGTCCAGAGCTTCATTGGGTTCGCGAATTTTTACAGAAGGTTCATTCATGAGTTTTCTCAAAAGATCATTCCTCTTACTAGGCTATTAAAGAAAGGAGTAACCTTTGAATGGTCAGAAGAAGCCGAAGAAGCCTTTTGCTCCTTGAAAGAAAGTTTCACAATGGCTCCAATTCATCTGCACGCAGATACAACTGAGCCTTTTTATCTTGAGACTGATGCTTCGGAGTTGGCTATTGGAGGGGTCCTCTCGCAAAGACACAGGGAAACAGGACAGTTACATCCGGTGGCCTACCGATCTCAAAAATTGAGTCCATCAGAGGTCAACTATACCATCACTGACAAGGAACTACTGGCCATTAAGGACACGTTCAAGGAGTGGAGACACTATCTGATGGGAGCGAAACATACAGTGACAGTCTTCACAGACCATCGAAATTTAAAGTTCTTAAAGTCGGCACGAACACTCACTCCAAGACAACTCAGGTGGTCTTTGTACTTTGCTGACTATGATTTTGTCATCACCTTCAGACCTGGAAACAAAAATGGTAAGTCAGATGCCCTTCCCAGGTTAAACACTGAGAATCAGAAAATGAAAATTGAAGATCAGAAAATAATTCCTGAGGAAAAGTTCGTAGGAGCAGTTTCTAAAGAAAACTTTGAGGAACAACTTTGTCGTTCCCTAGAGAAAGAAGAAATGACTCAGTGGGCCAAAGAAAATCCAATAAGAGAAATTCGAAACGGATTACCTTATCATGAGAAGACCTTGTATGTACCTACAAGAGAATTACAGACCCAAGTGTTGTATGAATGCCACGACAGTCCCTTAGCGGGGCACAAAGGAGTTCAGAAGACTGAAGATCTCATTAAAAGGAATTTCTGGTGGCCACGCATGAACCAAGATATAAGACAATATGTGATTGACTGCGAGACTTGTGCTCAAGGAAAATCGGAACAGCAGTCTCCTAAGGGGTTGTTACAACCTCTACCAACACCTCCGTACCCCTGGCACACAGTCTCCCTAGATCTAATAGTGGATCTTCCTTCAAGTCAAGGCTATGACACAATCTTAGTCTTTGTAGATACCTATAGTAAAATGACACATTTTGTACCCCTCAAAGGAATTCGCAAGGCAATTAGCTCAATTTTTAAATAAGCATGTCATTCGACTTCATGGTATTCCAACATTTTTAATTTTCAGACAGAGACTCTCAATTTGTATCCAAATTTTGGAGAGCTTATACTAGCAGTTTACACATTGAAACCCATTACTCGACCAGTTTCCATCCAGAAACCGATGGGCAAACTGAGAGAACAAACCAAGAACTGGAGCAATACCTCAGACTCTTTTTGCTAAAGGAAGAAGGAGATTGGCCAGATTACTTATGGACAGCTGAGTTTGCTCATAATAATGCTAAAAGCGTGTCTACTGGTTTTACACCATTTTATCTAAATTCAAGCCGACATCCAATTTCCTTAATCGAGTGTAAAGATGTAGAGGTACTAGCAGTGAAAGATGTAGCTAAACACATAACTGAAATCCATCAAACAGCTGAACAAAATTTGAAGATTGCTAAAGAGCGTTATAAACATTATGCTGACAAAAAGAGTCGAAAAGAACCTGTACTTTGAGTGGGTGATAAAGTTTGGTTAAGTACAAAAAATTTAAGATTATGAGGTGACCGCAAATTTCAGCCACGTTTTGTGGGTCCTTATTTCATTGAGAAAATTATCAATCCTGTAACGTTCCGTCTAACACTTCCAAACCACTTAAAGATTCACCCAGTCTTTCATATGTCTTTGTTAAAAAAGGTTTCCCCAGAATTGAGATTATCTACTCCTCCCAAACCTTTGGATGTTGAAGGTGGAGTTGAGTATGAGGTTAAAAGGATTCTAGATTCGAAAAGAGTTAGAGGTGACCTGTTTTACCTGATCGATTGTACTGGTTATGGCCCAGATGAAAGATCTTGGGAGAAGCACACAGATGTTTATGCTTCACCCCTAATTAAGGCCTTTCACAAAAAGTTTCCAACTAAACCACGATTGGTGGAAACCTCCTTGAGAGGGGGTACTGTCAGAGCCCCTAGGAAAGTTTCCTTCAATCACCTAGTAGTAGCAGGCACACTTGGAGGAAAGGTTTCAAAAAGGCACAAATACCTTTGCTCTAATGGGAAATGGAGATCAAGCTGGCGACATTAGAAAACCAAGATGTCCGCCGACTTGGTCCTGTTGCGTTCTAGTTGTTTTCTACTGAAGACAGGTTTAGAATGTGAAGTGCGTCAGAGTTCTAAAAGGCACACTTCACCTGAAGATTTTCATGAGTAGGAGTTTCTTGAGAGTTCTCCATCGGTTAGCCAGTCAAGGCAGAGTCGACGCTAATTACGTTGTTTATTGTTGCTTCGGTAATCAACCCTTGTAAGAAAGTTATATCCGCGCATGCCCAAAACCCTTGGTAGTGTCTCTCTGTTGGGCAACCTCGCTCTGTGAGGTATTGTGTCTGTCAAGACATTAGGTTGTCTAGGTTACCACAAGATAAACAAGCTGATATTAATGAGCGCTTTCGCTCGGCAATTTGTGTGAGGAAACAATAATCTTGTGCTGACGAATGCGCCACGTTCGGCAGTTATTCCTTCGAGGTCAAAAGAGTCAGGAACCTTTTTTTGAGAGACGCTATCGCGTATGAAGGAAGCAGGTTCAAATAAACTTAGAGTTTCGAATTTATCTCGCAATTTCTCTATACAGAATTCGATGTTCAGAAGTGGTATTAAATCTGAATGAAATAAAGATGAGTCTTACCTGAAGGCGAGTTCCCGGCTACAGCTGTTCGAGTCTTCAAAGTCTCCTGTTGCACGCAAGTACTTCCTCTGGAAGGAAAAGAACAACATAGAGTTTAAGAATTGAGTTGTTTAAAATACTAATATTCTAGAAGAAAAGAACTACTTAATTAAGAAGAGGAGCAATAGCTAAGAAAACATTGGGTAGGAATCATTGTAAATAAAGAATATTTAATATTAATGAGAATGACATGTAAGAATGAATAGTTATTAAATGTCATTACAGTTTTCAGGTTAAACAAGGGATGCAGAAGAAAGTGAACCAATACTAAACCCTCGGACTGAAGACCACGATTTTCTGGCAGTCTCTTCTCTGTCCCAATCCCCTTTCCCCCATTGGAGTACATTCGCAAGTAGCTAAAATGAAATATTTGCGGAACTGTTCTGAAGGGAGTGGGGGGAAATTATCGCGCTCTACTCCTGTGCAACTTGGAACTAAAGGTGGCCCTGACAGACCATGAGTTTAGTGGACTGGGTATTCTTCCAAGACTGTACATATACCCACTCTGCCAAATTCTAGATAAGACTCTTAGGGGCATATTATCAAGGGCTTTATCACCGATTTAGCGGCACTTTTTGCCGCTAAATCGGCGATATTTTTAACGCCCTATTAGCAAGCTGTCGCTAACAGGCGTTAGCGACAGCTTTCAGGCGTTAGAGGCTGGGAATTACAGCGCCTTGCATGTCAGCGATATTTATCGCTAATGACATGCAAGGTAGGCGTTCCCACCTAACAGCGACTGAAAACAGTCGCTAACATCGCTATCGCCTATTAGCAATAACCGCGAGGCGATAAAAATACGCGCGCTAACCGCGATTAGCGCTGGTTTTTAGAACTGGTAAAAGCATGACTTAACAATAATAGTCAATGGGAGGTGGATTGCAAGGTTAAGTCCCCAGCATTAGCGCGAGGAATCTATCGCTGGATTTCTCGCGTTATTGCTGGGTTTCACCGCTATCGCTGGATATTTTATCGCATTGGAGATAAACCTTGCTAATAGCATGTTATCTCCGCGGTAATATCCAGCGATAGCCGGCGATAGAAAAACGCGCGCTAAGCAAGCTTTGCGATAATTATCGCAGGTTCTTGCTAATATGCCCCTAACTCTTTTTTTTTATGAGTGAATATTTTTCCACTGTGATCAAAATATTTACTTTCTCAAAGCTTTCTCAGACTTTAATCAAAGCCTCTGAGTTATGTGGCTAGCCCACAGTTTACCTGGCACGGTGGTGTTGACATTTGGTGCAAAAGCTCTTTTAATACAAATGTAACCAGGCTTCAAAATACTTTTGTATTTGATTTATTAAATGCTTTATGCATTGTCTCCCAATTATTCTCTTGCACATTTTCCTTTTAATAATTAATCAGATTTTGTATCTGCTGTTTATTTTTTTCATGGAGCTAAAACTTTCATTTCATTAATCAATGTTGCACCTCTTAATTAATCTCAGCGGTGGAGTCATAATTTGCTCCCTAAATAGATTTCACTGCCAAACCAACAAAGGGTTATAACAGGTCTGTTATGACAGTTTGGTTGATTATAGTCAGGAACTGACTTATATTACTGTTTAAGTGAAAAACTATACACTGCAATGCCACTCTCAAAATCAATTTTGTTGATTAAAACAATAAAACTTTTAAAACTTTGGATTTGGTTGATCCCCTACAAAAATTCCCAGTGGTTAAACAAATCAACCTGAACGTTACTGGTTGCTGGGATGAACCACAGGTTGGAAGTTTTCAAATAGTCTGAAAATCACTCCCATCCTGCTAAATAATGTAGGCAGCAAAATTTGAAAGGCAATTCTACAGATTTCCAAGGCAAATTCTAAATATTTGGGAAACACTGGTATCATCTTCTTATATATTTGTCTGAAAATGTGTTTATGATGTAACAATTCTCCTTTAAGCTATTATATCACACCTGGGTTAAGAGTACTCCATCAGCCAGTTTTACCTTTTAATGCCTCTCTATTCATTAGTGTGCCTTTTCCACCTTCTTTGTCCTTTTAGTTGTTCCCTTAATGTCTTTTTGCTTCCCTTATTTTCATGTTATTTTCATTATGGTAGTGGTTTTTGTAGTTAATTGCATAGGAAATATGTTATCTGATAAGATATTTGTTGCAGCAGTATTATACTGAATAACTGCTGCTATGCATAATTCCTAAAACACTTTATAGAGGTTCTGCAAAGCTAATTTCTGTCACAAGATTGCACGTTACGAAATAAGTACGTGAATAAATAAGTTGATAACCCAAATTAAACTAAATTGATCGTTAAAATAGTCAAGAAATGGCAACAAAAACAATTGGGGAGGAAATAAGGTTGTTTAATTTTTATTTAATATAATTTACTATAATACGATTTAAGTTAGGGTTAGGGGTGATATTTGTAGCACATCTGCCTGTTTTGCATGATCAACCCACATTTCTTTCCTTTTATGAGCCCACTTTGTGCATTTTACCATTGATAAACAGTAGCAAAGTGCTTGTGCTACCACTCTAAATTAAGTGCTGTGCATTGGAAATTCCTATTTAGCTTATTTAATTCCCCTATAAGTCCATTGAATGTGGTGCCTTAAATGCGTTTGTGGCATTGAAAGTTAAATGTCACATAAGGGGTGCAGTATGTATTTTCACCACCTACACATATGACAAAAATATATTTCTTCAAGGAGCACCACTGTGCTCTTTCTAAGCTGGAGATTAAATGCACTGGAGTTACACATGATGGGGAAAAATGCTTTTGCCATGTAGGAAATGTCAACTTATATAAATGTATCTGTCACCCCTAACATTGCCTTGAATACCTACAGACAGGATGCTATTATATTACAATAGGGTACACTACCTGTTCAAGTTAGTGTACTTGCACTGTAAAATAAAACCCAAAAGCTATTTCACTATGTAGGCCTGGCTAGACGTTTTAGGCCTAAATTGGAATGAAATCTTTATTTTCCAAATTAGGATAGGGTTAGAAAAATGATTCAAAGTTATTTCTTGCCTACTTTTAAAAATCTGACAATGGTGAAGTCGTATTTTTGAAAATTTAAGCAGTAAAGTAAGTTTGTAAAAATTTACTTTATGCTGCCTAAATGAGAACTGGCTTAAAATCACTTTTGCCACTCATCACCTCTCCAGAGATGGAATACACCTCCTTGGCTGGGAGAGTCCACAACTCTAACTCAGAAAACAATGGCTTGCCTTGGAGCCCAGGAAAGGCAGCTTGGGGTTAACTTCTGACCACTTAGCTGGTGTTAGCTATATAGGTGTGGACAGAACAAAGGGCAGCTTTTGACTTGGAGATGCCAGGTAGGGCTGACTCTATTCATGCCCAGGATCCTCCTAGGCAGCCTGTCTGTCAGGGACTGTCCAGGACTATGTCGGGAACACAGTCAGGGACTTGAGCAAGGACTGGGGACTGGGTAGAAAATGTACCGTGCACAGAAAGAGTAGTACAGCGCTGCCCAGGATCACACAAGGAGTCAGAGGAGAAAGAGGGATCCAAAGGTGAAGCCTGTACAAGATGGCTAAGACTCAGAAAGGAAGGGCACTCACAAGGCAATTTAGCATTCAGACTAACTACACCCAGGACGGACGTGCAAGACATATATATAATACAACATTAACAATAAAGGGAATGTGGGGTACAGCACTCAGGATCTCCACACGGTAAGAATGAAGCTCAGTAAGTTCCTCACCCACAATTGCTGTTACAGATACTGACTGAAAATACCCACATATAGGATATGTATGCAAAGGCAGGGTCTGTGGGGCTTATACCTATGGTGATTTTATAACTGTAACTCAAAGACAATACTCACAGTGAACAAGAAACACCACCTAGGTAGTTAGCTGTGCCCACAGATCCTGGCGATCAAACAGGAACACGCAAGGCAGTAACAGCAAAGGGGTAGAACTAAACACAAGTACAATAGACAAGGAGCTAGCAAGGAGGAGTGCTTAACAGGAAAGGAAGGAAATCACAGGGCCCACTTGGCAGAAAGCCGGTAACAAACATACAAGGTAGCAGAAGCAAGACAGCAGAATAGAAAGACAGCAAATTAGAACTGGAACCAAGGAAATGGGAAAAAAGGCAGGGGCTGGAAAAGGATATACAGAAGGGGAGGCTACAAGGGTATACTAGAATAGTGCAGGTTCAGGAATCAAGAAGACAAAGTAGCATAGAAGGCAGTGCTGGGGCAGGAACAAGAATTGAGCTAAGGCTCAGGAGTCAAGGTAGCACTGCAGGCAGTGCTGGTTCAGGAACAGGGAATTACTAAAGCTTCAGGAGTCAAGGTAGCACTGCAGGCAGTGCTAGTTCAGGAACAGGGAATTACTAAAGCTTCAGGAGTCAAGGTAGCACTGCAGGCAGTACTGGTTCAAGGAAACAGGAAATAGCTCCAGCTCAGGAAACAAGGAGTCAAGAGAGCACTGCAAGCAGTGCAAATCAGGAACAAGAAATAGCTGAAGCCCAGGAACAAAGAATAACTATAGCTCAGGAACTCAGGAAACAAGGTAGCACTGCAGGCAGTGCTAATTCAGGCACAAAGAATAGCTATTGTTAGCGTCGCCTCTGTGGTGCGCATTCTAGGGCCCGCCCCCACTGTGGTACGATGTGGGAAACTACATTTTCCTGTTGCTAAATGGTGGCTGCGGTGTCCTGTAAATGTACATTAAGCACTGCAATATGTTTTCTTTGTATTTTCCTTTCATTGTTCATTTTCCTTTATATGTTCTCCTTTTTCCCTGCTGGATGTAACTATAGGGGACTACATATCCCAGAATCCCCACACAGCAGTCACTTTGGGTGTGGTTGCCTATGGGTGTGGTCATATCCCAGAATCCCCACACAGCAGTCACTTTGGGTGTGGTTGCCTATGGGTGTGGTCTGCCTATAAAAGGAGCCACACCCATTGGGCGTGGCTCACTATTCTGGATCCTGTGTGGAAGCAGCCTCTCTTTCTTCTGCTGACTCGTGAGTTCATTCCAATTTACTTTGAGCCTGCAGGTAAGCCTCTGTTGTTTGAAGGCAACAGAGTAACTTCATTTCTTGTTGGGATTTGGTGTGCTTTGGAGCTCATTTGCTGCATTCAGTGTTTGGCAGCACACTATCGTGCGCTTTGGGGCTCATTTTGCAAACTACATTTTGGCAAGCGTACAACAGTGCGCTCTGGAGCTTATTTTGACTATTGTATGATTACACTCACACTTTTGATTGCACGTTTTGGAATTCATTAAACAATTGTGTTGTCGAGCATTAGGTCCAGCAATTACGATTTTGAGCTCTGGCTCATTTTTGCATATTGAGTTGGTGAACATAGGGACTAGTGCTCTGGGTCCATTTGGCATAGTGTATGTGGAACTTTCGGATTAGCCCTTTGGTGCTTTTGGTATGTTGATTTTTCAAGCGCTTGGAGCAAGCTCGCACAGGGGCTCATTTGTGTACTGTGTCATAATTATGAGTATATGCTCTGTATATTATTGAACTTTACTGTTAGGAAGGTGTGATTGTAACACATTCCTTGGAAGTGTATTTTCTGTATAACTTGTATCACGGGCTCGTGATAAAGTAGAGACTCATTAGCAATAAGACTCCGCGTAGCAGAGTCTGGTACCTGAGAATTATTTATATTGATTGTTATTATTTGTATGTTTATCTGTTTGTTTTACAGGTCTCCTTCCCAGCTGATCCCTTCCTCAAACCCTTCCCCCCACTTGGTCACTCTAACTTTCAGTGCTGTAATAGCATCCTGAATTGGAGGTACCGAGAGGTGGGCGCATAGAGCAACGTACAGACTCCGAGGAAGTGGCGCTCTGACAGCTACAGCTCAGGAACTCAGGAAACAAGGTAGCACTGCAGGCAGTGCTAATTCAGGCACAAGGAATAGCTATAGCTCAGGAATCAAGGAACAAGGATTAACTATAGCTAAGGAATCAAGGAATATTAAAAGCTCAGGAAACAAGGATCGGTCTCACCGGAAAACAGTTACAATTATTAACACTAGGCTGAAGGGAGCTGGGGCTTAAAAGAGCTCACAGTATTCATGCGCATCAGGTGTGAGCAGGCTAGCAGCAGCCAGCCACAGCTGAGCTGAATTCCTCCACCCATCCTTGGCCTGCAGGGGTGGAGGCAAAGCAGTGAGCAGGGGATTATAGGTAATGGAGTTTCCAGCATGAGCAGACTGGCTTCCACAAAACCCGGCATGGATTGGGAATGGATGTCAATTCCTAAATGATGTCCAAATGCCTGGAAGTCAGGATATGCATACAGGGGAGTGTCTGGAAGCATATTAGAATACTGGAAAGCCCCACAATTCGGCCCCCTGGTGGTGGGAACGAGAGCACAGGGAGTGAATCGTGACACTGTCCCCAGTCACAGTAGGGAAGGGGCAGGATTGCCACTCATCACACTTCCAAGCTAGAACACCATCTTTAGCTAGAAGAATTAGCAACTCTGGCTCAGAGGGCAATGACTTGACTCTGGGCCCAGGAGAGGCTAATGGGTGTTAATTGCTGACCTCTTAGAAGCGGTTAGCTAACAGGGAATTGTCAGGAATAGTTGGCAAAATAAAGAACAGCTTTAGCACTACCTCCTTTGACTTGGGGATGTGAAGAAGGCCTTTTTCTGGGGCCTCCAAGACAGTTAGGCTCCATCTACAGTAGGATGGATGGAAAACTGGTTATAACCCTGGCGGGTAGGGGAGTGGCCTAGCAGTTGAATGCAGGACTGTTTAGTTGTAGCTGGGTCCTGCCATCCTGAATCAGGGGCTGCTAGGTAATTGACAAAAGACAAAATGGAAATGCTCAAAAGGTGGTGGGGGACTAAGAGAAAATTGTTAGAATTAGGCGGTAGAATTCCTTTAATTACTAGCTAGTGTGAAGGATAAATCTGGCACCACCACCTCCTTCAAACCTTCCTGAACTTGAGATGACTCCACCTGAAGAAGAAGGATGGAAAAAGAATCCTGACTCCTAGATCCTGCTGGAAGAAGAGGACTCACACAAAGATTGAAGGACTTCTGAATCCTGCTGACACCAATTGACTGGAACTGTTCTCTGAAGGTCAAGGGCTCAGTCTCCTGTTTGCCTGCTTTAGGGGCACAAAAAGCAGAAGGACTCCTGACTACAAGAGGGCCCAGCTGACTAGTCAGGTCTAGGCCCTACAAGAAAAGTGGCTCGAGAGAGAGAGACTTGGTACCCAGACACCTGGCATGAGGACGTTGGGGTGGCAGGACTGATCAGATGAAGCTTTCCCTGCAATTGGAGACTAAGGGCCTTATTACAACTACTGCAGTTCATGGGATCCCCATAGACATGGTGGTGGTCTGACCACTGCCACACTACGGGACCTCCCGCAGTATTATAAGTGTGGTGTTAGGACTGCCACTGACCCACTGTTACCGCTGTGGACCAAGGATCTTGTGGCGGTCTGGCAACGGCTTGAGTCCAAAATATGCTAGCTGCACCATCAAGCACCATCAAGCATATTTTGAGTTGCTTCACCGCCACCCTTTTCATGGCAGTCGCACCGCCATGAAAAGGGTGGCAGTGAGGCAACAAAGGAGGCCCTACAGGGCCCCCTTGTGCCGCTGTTGACAGGGGTGCGTGCAGGGGGGCACATGTTGTGCCCCCTGTAGTTTTGCACCCCCAGTTCCTGCATGGGAAGGAATACATGACATGGTGCATTCCTCCCCGTGTAGGAACGTGCACTGGCAGCCCCGTGGCAGTCCTGTTTAAGGCTCACAATGAGGCTTTAAACAGCACTGCCACAGGACCGCCATGGTGCCCACCCGACCACAAAATTACTTATAATCTGGCGAGCAGGCCGCAGTGAGTTTCACTGGTCCTGGAGCGTTGGTGTGCTGCCCACTCCAGGACACTCGAAACTCATATTAAGGTCCTTGGTTGGGAGGTACAACATTTGACTAGGACAGCTGCTTGATGAAGCTAACCTTCGCTTGTTCGTTGTTGGCCAGAAATTGTATCCAGGGCCCGATCCACAACCAGCTATTATTTTTCCATAGTGCTTTTTTCTAGGTGCTTTACTCTGCTTCTCTTCAATCTGTTTGGTTGATCTTGGTGTCTTTTTGCTCATTAAAAGTTCCTCTATGTTGGTTTGGGAATTCTAAGGTGTTGTATTCTTTACTATAAAAGTTAGCACAGCTTAAACTTAGCTCAGACTTTTTGGCTGATTTCCAGCTACTTTTGCCATAGCCACCGGGGTTAAGCAGAGATTATCTCAGAACTGTGTTTTTACCTAACTGTCGTGGGTTTATCAACTTTGCAGGAATATCTCCTCCTAAATTAATAACACCATTTATGACAGTATTAATTTAATTTATTATAATTTGCTATAATTTAATATAGATATATGTTTATTGCTATGGTTAATGTAAATCTTAAGTTTAGAATTAAGATTACTTAATCTTATTTAATGACATTTATATTAATATATATTTTTTCTTGGTTAGCATTTATTTAATTTATTATGATTTAATTTATGGTTACAGGAGGCGCTCAGAAGAGAATTAAGGTTAGGCTTTGGGATAGGATGTCCAAATGTTGAAGTTAAAATAATTCTAATAGGAAAGTTATGAGCAGGATGTGAAAGTAATATTTGGTTGAAGTAATGATGAGAAAATAATGGCATGGAGAAGTAATGGTGGTCGAAGTAATGAGGGGATGCAATATTAGACCAACATAATGGTATAGAAAGGGAGTGAAGCAGTTGTTTTAGAAATAAATTGTCGCTCACTAACATTCATATACTGATCTAGGAACTCAGAGTTGAGTAATAATGCAAAATCCTGCAAGTTCTGGATGAAGTGCTACAACCAAAGTGGAAATAATGTGCTGAATTTTCTCCGCTAAGCTATTTCTGTGCTGAAGACATTGCTCTGGTGAATTCTCCTCTATTTTTGCCAACTCCCTCAGAAACAATGGAATTTTCATTATAACCCTCCATAAAAAAAGACCCTAAATGTACTTCAGGAAGGGTACAACAGGTAGTATCACTTGAGAAGATTTAAGGTTAGATTTTCCATCAAAGGGAAATAAAAAGGAACTCACCGATGGGGAATGACTTCTACTTTGAAAAGATACCACATTCAGAAAGACTATCTCAGTTGAAAGAACTGTAGTGACTTTTCCACAAGAGTAAACAATCAGGCTGTTGTGAATAGGAGAGAATACTCTCTGTAGTCACTGGCTCAATATTTCTACTCAGCAGAATTCTATTCAGTTACTCATTGTTGGAAAGTGGGTTATTAGTAGTGGCAAATGTACATCTGTCCCTGGCAATAAGGCCACTAACACAGTCTAGGGCTCAGAATAGGTCTTAGAAAATTATTCCCATGCTCAACCCTTGGTAGCTTGGCTGCGAGCAGGCAGGCTTAACTTCAAAGACAGGAATGTAAATCATTAAAAACCACCAATTCAGTAAATAATTAGGACACAACACACAACAAAATCCAACACCAATTTATAAACATGGGAAATATTTTTATCTTTAACATGACACCAAAACGAAAAAAATACAATGTAGGGAACCGGAGATATGAATTTTTAAAGATATAAGCACTATATAGCACATATAGAAACCTATAGTGCCTATTGGGACATTTGGTCGTGCTAGACCGGGACAAAGTCAAAGTTTCAGGCTGACCGCGATGAAGCCCTGCGCGGCTACCCCTCTTGGTAGGTCTTGGTCAAAGTTTTTACCTTCTGAATTAGAAACTTTTCTGGAGCATTTCTTCCCAGGGTCCCTCGAAGCTCTCAGCCAGTCCGGATTCGGTGAGGGTTCTCCGGCTTGCTTTGCGACAAGCTCTCTGTCAAATTTGTGGAAGTCCGACCTCCGGAGCTTTCCAGTGGGACGAACCAGAGATCCAGGCTGGCTGGCGGTTGAAGGTGGCGGCTTGACTCTCACGGTTGTCCAGGTCACCTTTTCTTCGTTCTGACTTAGAAACTTTTACATAGATGTTTCTTGCGGGGGGCCCTCAATGCTGTTCACCAGGCCGGATTCAGTGAGAGTTCGCTGGCTTGAGTTTCAGCCTACTCCCAGTCAAAATCTGGAATTCGGACCTCCGGAGCTTTTCAGCGGGACCAGCCTGGATGGCAGGCCAGCTCGCGGTTGAGGGTCACCGGCTTGGTTGGCCAGGTCGAGTCGGTCCACTTATGGAGTTTTTTTCCAAAGTTCTCCATACTTATGGAACTTCGTCCTGAATTTCCTCAGAGGGTCCCAACATGTCCAAAACTTACTCCAAGGGTTTGGAAGCTCCAAGATGGTCCTTGAAAGTTTGGAACTTCAGTTCCCACAATCCACTTGGACAAAACCCTTTCAAATCCACTGGTAGTACTCCAGGCTGGGGATTCTTGGTGGTGATGGTCCAGGTGAGCTCTGTTAACCTTTAGCTTGCAGAGAGTCCACTCTTTAGTCCTTTTGAATCTGGCTTGTTCCACAGGGCTGCAGTTCCAGATTGTGCAGCAGGTACAGTCAGTCAGAGTGCAGGGCCTGGTTGTTGCAAATCAAATTTCCAGCATGGACCCTTCTTCTTCCTTACGTTTCAAGTTTCTTCTTCTTTACGTTTCAAGTGGCAGATCTGAGAGACTCTGCCCCTCTCAGATACTTATTCCAAGTTCTCTGGGTCAAGCAGGAGGTCAATGTGGTCCAATGAGGTGCAGGGCAACACCCCACAGTATGACCACATCCTCCAAAGTGTGGCACTATATTCTCCCAGAAAGCACCATTTCTCCCAAATTCATCATGGCTGAATTTCCAGCAGAGAGAGAAAAGCTAACTAAACCAGCCTACAGGATGGCTCATCTACATATGCTCCCTCCCCTTTGCATATGGCCATTCCCGATTACGGAGGCGCCTTCTACCCCGTATATGTTGTCCAAGTGCTAGTAAGATCGGTTTCGATTTGCTTTGATAAAAGAATAACACCGGAGGGAACTAAACAATATTTTAAAACCCCATAAGAAGAAAGGGAGAAAGAGGTCCGAAGACTGAGTCCTTGATTTTAATTGAAAGACATATATCGGCCCATCTCTGTCTATCATTGGGCGTAAATACTACGAGGTCTGGAGAATATCCTACCTATGAGACAGGGTTGAACTACTGAGAGTGAGGTTTAACAACCCCTCTACATCTGACTGCTAGAGGATACCTGCAGCCAATACTGTATAGATACCTTGGATTCAAAACAGATTCATATTATGCTCTGGGAGATATCGTCCTTTGTCCTGAAGAAGGTGGTGTTTAAGCAGTAATACCCACCGAAACGCGTCGACGCTTACTGTTACCAGGCATACCGTAGACTGTGAAAGACATTTGTTATTATTGTTTAATTCATTCGTACGAAAATCAAATGTCATTATATGGAATTTTGTCTGATGTATGGGCCTGTTTAGGTGATTAGAAACAATTTTTCTTGCAGGTTCTCTCAGTATTGTAATTTTTGTGTGGTTTCTAAATTTTGTATATAATAGGTGCTGAAGAGCTTTTAACCTTTTTACTTCTTTATATGTTTTATTAATTCTGAAATAAAATACTTGTATTTTTTTAATTTTTTGGCCTTTGATGGTGGTGGCATTATGTTCTGGTGATATGATTATGTGTATGAATGTGTTTTGGTGAATTAGGCTGCCCAAAGGGGATTTCTTCTTGACTGAATTCTTGCCTTAAGCCTGCCATTTGGTTGGGTTCAGAGGGTAGGGATGTAACTGGACCTGACTTACACTGTCTGTCCAGCAAATCCCCAGCACACACTAATATCAAATAACAATCATTGTATAACAGTAGTCCTCTTCTTTTTGTGTTCTTTATTATTCTTTTGTTCAGTTGTATAACTCTTTAGCCTTAGCCAACACGTGTTTTCTTCTGTATTGTACATGTATATCTTTCATAATCCCATATTTGTGACTTTATTATTCTTAGAATTTCATAGTCGGTGATCACAGAAGGTGTTTATAGTGGGGAAACCCATGCACATTTGTCCAAGTTACATGTGCATTCTCTGTAATAGACATGAATGGCTAAGTGTTATTGAGCTTCGCTAATGTCCCATTTCTGACTATGAATATACTGATCTGACGTATTGCATGGTCATAACACATTGTCAACATTTATCCTTTAAAGGTGAGGAAATCTAATATTAGAATTGCAAGATCAGGACCCTCAAATTGTATTGCCTTTAACATTGCATATACAGTGTTCTTTATATAAGTTCACCCTTGACCAAAAAACGAAATGTGAAGATGTAATGTATTCAGTGATCATAAAATACCTAGAATCTTCCATCAATATTCTTATTGAGTAAAGAGAGTGATAGCACAAAACACAGTGTCAGAAATAAATATCTACATGAGTAGTTTCCATGTCATTAAGTGAGCCGTCAGTCTATTGTTAATGCCAAACATACCTCCATGTCGGTTGTAATTCCGTCCTGTACTTTCCAAAATTGCAGATTAGCAGAAAGCATTTATTATGCAAGTCCCTTTCGTCTCTTTGAAGAAGATGCTTTACGACCCCTCCTCCTGCCATAGCATTTCTATGTAGCAGAACCCAATATGGCTCCCTGACCCCCTGGGCTACTTATAACCTCTTCAAAGCAGTCTGGCTAATCCACTTAACTCTGGCCGAGTAGGTCAGGGCACAAGAAGGCTGAATTTTGGCTTACAGACACGAAAGTCTTATAACTTCTTGTCAATACATTTTAGGATAAATTCAACAATACCATATTGTTGGATTTATCAATACCATTCTAGGAAATCCTTGAATTATATTTTTATCACCTCCTTGACATTAGTAATTATTTAATAACTTCTTGCTCTGCTAACCTAGGTGGCTGAGGATTTGCAATGGCAAAAATGACTTGAGCAATTTGTCCAACACCAGGGCTTCTAAAATATCTTTTCTAAGGACCCTCCCTATATCTACAGGACCCCACACCCCTGGGACACCTAGGGGAGACTTTAGGGGTTCTGAATATGTACAAAACTTGCAGATCCTCCCTTCACTGTGCTTCTAGCACACAAGTAAATTTTGGGAAGCACTTTACCACAATATTGGGGGTAAAATGTGCAATTTCACTAAACTCAAGGCATATACAACTCATTTTATAAGGGTCTTATTTATAAATACCTGACCTCCCACCCCTGGGACACCTAGGGGAGACCCAGGGGGGCGTAATATGCCCAAACATTGTATGTTATTAATTTATAAGTGCCCCAGACACCAACGTCGAGTTTGGGCACAATTTGGATTTTAAAACGGGGGGTGCTCAGGGCACAAGAATGACTTTGCAACACTCATACATTTAGCCTCAGTAATTTCTCTTGCATACGGCTAGCCCATGGATATTAACATTAAAATCACTACCCAGTGCTTAATTCGAGCCAGTGGTTGCCAGTGGGGGCCACCAGCTCTCATTTTTAGGAATATGCACTTATTTTTTCTCATCTGACATTTCGCGAGAGCAAGAGAGGAAAAACCAATCAAAGAGGAAAGAAGGAGGAAGAGACAGACAGAAATCCGTCACAAAGGAAGAAAATAGAAACATGCAAAAGGGAGATAAAGGGACAGGGAGTGCTGGTAGTGAATTAAAGAGGCATGAGGTGGATTCCAGACTATGCAGCCTTGTTATTCTGCGCTGGCATGCAATAGCGCCAGCTTCGAGCTTTTGAGCACAGCTTTGGCACTGGCACTCATTCTCTTGCAAATTAAGCTGCCTGAGCATTAGTCAAGGTCCGGACGCTGAATTTGCATTCACCTATATTGACAAAGCATATCTTAGAAAAACTAGCAGGATATTTGGGGGATGAAAGAGAAGATCGCATGTCAGTTTCTCAAACCCAAATAAATTAAAGCGCACTAAAATCATTGTGCCAGGTGCTGCACTGGTTGAATGTTGTGATTAAATTGAAAAAGAACGGGCCACATGAAAAGTAGGCTGCTTCAGACAGCTGAGTAGCAGAAGATTTGATTACATAAACAAACAAAGCAGGGATCAATCGGGAATATATAAAATATTGAAGAGAACACTGAGAAATCAAATAAAGTATCCAGAAATAGACATGCAGAGCTGTGGAAAGCAGATGCATATCAAAGTTGATAAACTTACCTAGACTGAAGATGGAATTCTTCACCTTTTTTAGCTAAAGTCTTTAAGGTCTTTAACTACTTTTAAATTGTACTGTAAAATCAGATAATTACAGTGCTTTTATTGTTGCCCAGAGTGGGGTTTGTTCTAATCTTTCACTGTTTGCTAATGAACCTTTAGGGGTTCTGATTTGTAGCACTGAGGGATTTGTCCTGCACCCATGTTTTTCTTTACAACGGCACCCATATTTAATTTCCTCAGAGGGTTTTCTCTTCAACTGCCCGTGGTTCTGGCACTTGAGCTGCGGCTCAGAGCATGTGCACAGACCCACTCAGGTATCTTTGTATCATCGGGGTGCTGACATAGAGTGGGCATACATTGCGAGCAAGCCTGCGAGCAAGCCGCTAACACTCCAACTGGACACGTAGGACAAGTCTGTCTGGATGGGACTAACAGCTGCCACAATGGCCACATTTTCAGGTATAATTCAAGAACACTCTGGTACCTCCAGCACATCTAATCCCTGCTTGAAGCCACAGCACTAAAGCTTACATTCAGACCAGTTACTGCAACATTTTGTCCAGTGTCTCATGCTACATTTAGGAGCTCTCCTGAACTCTCCCCGAACAGTATTAACATTGCCTTTGATATCTAATTGAAAACCTTCATGTCAATCAGTGCTCTTCTGGTGACTGGTGTCTGGAGCCCCTAGGGTTCTCCCACATCAAACTCCTCCTCAAAATGCTACACTAGCTCACCATGAAACTGCGTACTGACTTCAAAGTCTCATGTACTATTTATAGACCTAGGGATGCATGATAACTGATAGAGACCACAGAGGAACCACAAATATACTTCTGTCAATTTGGTGGAAGTACCTAAATTCAATAAATATCAAATTGAGTGAAGACATATTTCAATATTTTCAAGAAAACCTTGCAATGCTCTTTCAGATGACCTTTGAGTAGTTTCTTCTCTCACTAAATTTAGGTGTTTGCTGAAGGACCTATCTTTCTACCCAAGCTTTGAACTAAGTGGCATATTAGCAAGAACCTCGTTAAAATTATCGCCGTTTTAGCGGCAGAAACTGCCGCTAAACGGCGATAATGGGCTTGCTAATATGCGTTATAGAATTCAATAGAAGCCCAGGTTAGATGTGCAGGACATCTAACCTGGGCTTCTATTGAATTCCATAACGCATATTAGCAAGCCCATTATCGCCGTTTTAGCGGCAGTTTCTTGCCGCTAAAACGGCGATAATTTTAACGTGGGTCTTGCTAATATGCCCCTAAGATTTTTGGATTTGTTCTAATTTCAGTAGATCTGAACTAGGGGTAAAGTGAATGTTTTACAATAAAATGCAAACAAATGCCAGTTGAAGGAACAGACTTAAGACATGTTAGCATGCCCTAAGACAAGTGTGAAAATATCGTCTAAACATGATTATCTATTGTAAAAAATACATATTTCAAAGAAAATCTATATCATACAGTGCTAAGAAAATACCGAAGCATTGTGAAATGAAATATGTAGAAACCATGTGCATTAAGTACAATTCAGCTGGGGAACAACAAATGCTCAACAAAACTCATTATTTATCCCATAACGTGATGATCTGTATACTCTAATGAAGTAGCTGCTAAAGGGATAGGTGGAGCTGGGTAATGGGGTACTCATTCCATACAACAATCATTGCTCAGGACAGACTTGCCCTGGGATTACGATACCCAGTGCTGTCAGTGGAAATGATGCAATCAGTCTCCTGCTTATTCCTGCCAATGGTTTTAGTACTCACTGACCACCTCATTATTAAATACCCTTATCTGCTGCACCACAGACATTAAAAGAGGAGTGCCTGAAAGAATATTAAATACTAGATACTTTGGTAAATGTCTGATTTCAGTTGAGACCTGCATGGGGCAGTAACTTTCACCAGAGCACCTACAGTGAAGATCAAATCTATAGTTGGGCGGAACTCGTGGCGTTTTAATCCATGGACTTCCACGGAGTTACCTAAAAACACAGGGAGATTTAGCAGCGGAATTTCCGTACGTAGTGTTGCTCGTATTGATTGTTAGCGCTGGGAGCTTGTCCCACACTGTAAAATCAGAGTGAACGGTACCACATTGCACTTCAGAGGGTGCTGCTTCTTCTGTCGCTGGAGTAGATTTTCTACTCAAGCAGCAGCTTTATAAACATAAGCGAAAGCGACCTCCCATGACCGCACACGTTAAGAAATCTCGCCGGGAGGCAGTCTAGACTTGATTTTCTTGCCTGTGCTCACCAACTTAACGTTGGCGAGCCGCGCATGAGATGTGGAACTCTGCACTCCAAGCAAAGCGCTGAGTGGGCAAAACTCTGCAAACTCCGCCAGTGGAGCAGAGTTTACCGCCCAACCCACTAAAATCCATGCAGCTAACTGCTTTGTGAAAATTAGTAGCTCTGCATTGTAAGAATGGTAAAACATTGTGAAGCATCATATTTAATAAAAATCTTCTGGTAATGATGTCATCGGCTAAGCTTACACTAAGAAGTAGTGTTAGCAGACTATATGCATTTCGCTACGTCACAAAGGAGAGAGAAAGCTGCCTTCCATGAGGTGTGTACTTCAGGATATCCTAACGTACAAACTTCAAATCAAGGACAGCCATCCAAAGGTAGGCCAAGTAAAATTTGTAATTTTGCATAAACGTACATGTTACACACAGAGGTATGTCATGTACTATTCCAATTGGCCCTTGTTTGCTCTTAGTTTTGATTGACGTGAGAATTTAAAGCAAAGCCAGTTTACGGCATGTTAGTGACTCTGAGCTTACGAAAAAACCTATGGATTTTGGCACTGTTCATGTCTCATTGCATCCACTCTGCATCAATCAAATGGGGGTTAGCACTCCAAGAAGCAAAACAGTTCTGTAGCTGTACTCATATCAACTTTCGGTGCAAAATAATGTCTGCGTATGAAAATTGAGCTACACTGTTTGCAACGCTTTGCGCCACGAAATGCAGCTTTGCATCTCGTAAGTATCTGTATCAATATATAGTAAATATGGATCTTAGGGGCACATGCATCAAAGTTTCATTTTGTGATTACCAATTAGCGATTTATAAGAAATCGCTATTCGGTAATCGCAAAATCCAATGCAACAATACAAACTGCAAATAGTGATTCTCTAATTGCGATTCTCTAATTGCAATTAGGGAATAGCTATTTGCTATTGTGGCTCCATTCTTTCCTAAGGCCCATAGGTGGGAATGGTCTTGCATTGCCTAAATTGCGATTACCTAATTGGTAATCGCAAATTAGGTAAGGCAAAGGCAAGGGTGCCCGGGGCCTAAGGCCCCCTGAGGCGCCCTAACAGAAAAAGGTGCATATGTAGGCAAGCACATGCCCTAGGGGCATGTGGAGCCACATGGCACTTTGAAAATGCAGCTTTGTTCATTTTTTTCAAAGTATGCACATATATGCATCAACTTGAAGTTGATGCTAATTAGCGTTTCCTAAATGCACAGTTCGCATTTAGGAAAGGCTTCTGGATATGCATTAAGGAATTGCAAATTGCGATTCCCTATTTGCATTCGCAATTTAGGTAATCGCAAGAAATTGCGATTACCTAAATTGCGAACCCCAATAACTTTCATGCATTGCAAAAGACCATTTCCCGATCGCAAACAGCCAATTTTTGCGAATCGCACTGCTTGCGATCGCAAAATTGCTTGATGCATGTGCCTCTAAGTGTTTCCAGAGGACATGATATTTGGCGTATCTCACTTCATGTGTCACAGTTACACTATTTACATGGCACACACCAGAGTGCTGAAACACCCCACAATTTAGGCCTTTTACCCATTATCCTAAAGATACTGATAATACCGCATCCTTAAGATGGGTGTAGGGACCTTATGAAAGAATGGCTTTTCCCTTATGCAAAACGTGGTTTGGGTTGCAGACTTCCAGTAGCAATAGCATACCACCCTGCCCTCAGCAGTAGTGATGTGAGGGAAATCCTCTTTCTTCATTCTTTCTTCAACAAACGCCGGACTGCAGCAACCCCCCACCCCCTTAAAATTGTACTCCTTTTTCTGCTGTACACTAAAGTGCCAGCTTCTTTCGGTTCACTACAATTTTATAATATACAAGTACAGTCAATTGCTTAATGTAATCATCTCTGGTACAACCGACACGTATATGTTCAAGTCTATGACCTTAATATCAAAAACTGATGAGAGGGAGAGGGCATCCTGCATCACTGTAATCTGTCCTACCCAATAAAAAATATTGAAGTATATCAATAAAATGGATGTGTGGGATTGCCTACCCACCTTTGCCCTCGTACCTTGTTACCAGAAGGGCAGTAGACGTGCGTTGTATAGATAACATTGAGACAGCCGGTGCTAATCACTATAGTCATAATTCAGGCAACTCAGTGGGAAATGACTGGACATGAATTAGGACAGAATATGGAAACAATGTTGCCATGATTAAGAAATCTTTTGCCACTGTCTGTAAGCGGGAGAATTCCATAAAGCACATGAAAGTGATGGTGTGGTTCAACTAGTATTGTTAAATCAAAAACGAGGGGACACTGTTCCGGAGGATGGGTGCTGCGTGTCACCCACTCACTAAGAGGAAAAAGAGAGTGGAAAGAAGGGGGTCGGGCAGGCGTATGGACGGGGTAGGTGCTTCTGAGCCGGCACCCGAGCTAAATTCCCGGTAAGGTCCGGGCATTCTGCGCCATTAGCCCATGGAGCATTACTCCCTTTTGATATTAGGTTACATCAGGAGCGTTTCAACTATTTAGTTTTAGCCTAACTGTAGGGTTCACAGTTTTGTTCCGCCCTGATTTCACAGAGGGTTTTTTATCCCTTTTACCCACTACTCACGTGCACTTTCACATCACGCTTTACTCTCTGGTCCTGATGAAGCGCCACGGATCTTCGTGACCACCTAGGCGCGAAACATGTTGACCTTTTAGTTACCTAGGCACATTGCGCCTATTGGGGTAACAACTAACATTCGGGTTTTTTATTTTGACAAGGGTACCGTCACAATAAACACACTCTCTGGTAACCCTTAGGCAGATTTAACCTTGCACGCACTGACTCACCCTCTATATAGGACTCACCCCACATACCCGCACGCATCAGACGGCAGTTCGCAAAAGATCTCCGCAAAAGTGACCCTGCGGGGCACAGTAGGGCATTGCAGCGCCGGCCCGATGAGGAGGAAATGCCCGATGATGAAGCATCACATCCTTCGGGGTGTGTGAGGGCAACAAGAGGCAAGACTTGTTCTTCCCTCTAACCTGTGGGTTCTAGGCCTAGGACCTCTCTATCTGCCTTCTTTCCACTCTCTTTTTCCTCTTAGTGAGTGGGTGACACGAAGCACCCCTCCTCCGGAACAGTGTCCCCCGTTTTTGATTTAACAATTAGCTCTAGGAGCACGGGCACTGGACCATAACCTGCTTCTGGTCCCCCTTCCTTATTGTTGATATAGTTCAACTAGTATTGCCTTTAGGACAACATTGCTGGGACCATGCAGAATTAGAAACGGGGTGGATTTTTGTAATCAAAGGCAAGGTGCTTTCACTGGCATCTAGATACCCAACTGCATTAAATGCATGGATATCGGTCGCCATGTTTTACTTCTTACTACTTTGAGCTTTTGGAGCCAGTAAAATATGCTGTAATTAGGTTACCTTATGCTTTTAATGCTGGCTTGTATTTAACAATTGATGGTATTGACCCTGACACGAAATGCTAATTACCAATAAGAGACTGGTGGAAAACGGCTCAGAAATCATGTCGAATTTACAGATGGAAATAATGTTGCTGCTGCGTATTCCTCCCCTTTCTGCTGTAAATAGGAAGGTCATGTTTTCCAGTAGTGGAATCAACGCTGCAGGGCATAACCGCTGTTTAATTAGAGATTTGACAAATACGAGTTCATGATTATATGGAACTGGGCAATGTAAAGGGGAGGCTGGTGGAGGAAAATGGCATAGGTGCATACAACGGCAGACAGCTCGAAAAGTTCAAATAACAAAATCAACAGCAGTGTACATGAAGGAAATAGGATCCTTGCAGAGCCTACTGCTGTAAGTGGGGACAATTAGGGGCATATTTACAATAAAGTGGTGAAGCGTGTCCTTAAGCCAAGAAGGCTAACGACATACTCCGTCACTTTGGAAACACAGGGCTGCACCATATTTACCTGCACATAAACAATCTTTAAATGCTGTTTGGTAACTTCGATGTGTGCTGCTTAATGCAGCACACATAGAAGTTGCAAAACAGCATTTTTTTTAAATGATTGTTTATGTGCAGGAAGGAGGACCTTCCTGTACATAAACAATCAGTGGCCTTTTGCTGTTTCCATGTGTGCTGCACAATGCAGCACACATGGAAACAGCAAAATCGAGGAGAAATAAAGCATTTCTCCTTGTTTTGCCTGTTTAAGACCAGGTTTTCCCTGTTCTTAATTTTGGCGCTGCCTCCTATTTACGCTGCCCTATTAAATAGGAGGCAGCGTCAAAGTCAATGACTGTTGTGGTGGAACGCCCACCGCAACACCCATTGCCCTCCCCTTTCATGCTAAATACAGCGTGAAAGGGTGCCTTATTTACAAGGCAGCATTAAGCCACGTTAAGTGGCTTAACGCTGCCTTGTAAATAAGGTGAGGCCCCAATCACCATCACGTCACTGAAAGTGACGTTGTGATGGCGATAGGGGCTTGTAAATATGCCCCTTAACATGTAGTTACAGAGACATCCAGAAATGACAGAGAAGCAGACGATAGAAGGAGAAGCCAGAGGGGGTAGGGCAAGACAGCAAGGTCAGTAGCCTATCTGACATCATCTTCTTGGTTAAATGCTTAAAAAAATAGAGAAAACTCCAAGTGGAGAAGAACATCAACATGGGGTGATTCACAAAAGCATTTATGAGTATTGGAGTACTGCTACAGGAGTATTCCTTTACATACTCTTACATGACTCTGTGAATCGGTCGGAAACTTTCAACTCCCTGTTAGTAAAACCGCAAACAGAGCACAGACCTTTCTGTTTCTACTAATTGTATTTGAAAATTCTCTCATTATTTCAATTTTAGATTATTTGGGGCCAAATCACGAAGGCTTGTATGAGCACATAAGAGTAATACAGCAGTACTATTTTATGTACTCCAGCATACCTTTCTGAATAGGATCCAATATATCCTGGAGTGCTACCAAACAACAATAGCAAGGACTGTGAGTACAATAGTCACTGACCTTGAAGCCATGCGCAAACATGGATATGTTATCACAAATGTTGCCTAGTCATGAAATTAGACCATTGGGAACCAAATAAACCATGATGGATGACAAGGGTCATAGTATTTTATAAGCATAGTGTGCAGGCTTACAGCTTTAAATTGTAGCAGTGTGTACAATACACAACACAAGACTGAAGGAATCAGTGATATCATTTAGTGCAGCGGTTCTTAACCTTTTGATTTCAGTGGACCCCACTGAATCATTACTGGAATCCAGAGACCCCCACTGAATCATTATTGGAAACCGGGGACCCCCAAACTAAGCAATTTCTTTGTTTTGGACCTCAAAACTATACACAAAAATACGAAAACAAGTATGCACCAAAAAATGCTCAAATATTGAACTAAGTTGTGTAATTCACTATCAATTACAGAAAATGTTTTAAAATTTACCGTTTTTTTCTTTATTTGTATATACTTTATTCATGTTAATTGATTAATTTTGATTATTTAATTTTGTAGGCCTCGCAGATCCCCAGGGGTCCTTGGACCACAGGTTAAGAACCACTGATTTAGTGCAAATAATTAAGGGTCTATCATTCTTCACTACAAAATTCAGCAATAAGGACTATGTCAATAGAGAGTTATTTGAGAAACTGTTCTTAGGGATGTGTGTTGGGCCTGGATAAGCTTCTCTGTAAGGATGATGTTCTCCTCTGAATCTCATTTCCCTTTCCCCTCTGAGCCTTGTGGTCAACGCCTTGCCTACTAAACATTTCGCAGCATTTTTGATAGTTTCCAACATGTATATCTGCTATAGGCGAACACTTTACCTGCAGATCCATCGTGCAGACACTCTCATAACAGACTGGCTCTTAAGTGCGCAAATAGACCTCTTTGTAAGGGGTTCCAGTGGGCTAGCAGGTTAGACTAACTTGCTTGTGTCTAGACACTTCAGAACTACGTCACTTGCTGTGCTTTTTTGATGTAAAAATGATGGCAGTATTTTTCACGTTTGTTGACTTTGAAGCTACAGAAGCCATTTAGAATACATTTATTGTTTGTAGAGCTTTTGCTAGTCACTGCAGTTTCGAAACGTCTCCCAGCCTGGCTCAAAAGCCACACTGAAAGCTAGCCTTGCTCCTATACCCCTGTCAACCAAAATATGTGAATGCAATTTCAATCCTGAGTTTGCAGATTTACTTCTGATGCGCTGATCGTTTATTTATTTGGGTTTATAAGCGCTCACGTGCTTTTCCAGAAATACTGTTGAGGGCCCGGGAACCATTGCACAACTAGCACAACTGGCAATATCCCTAATAGTTTTTTATGCATCTTTTGCTTTCTCAGTCCTGTTTCATACTTGTTCTGCACAAAAAAGGGCTGCTCATAGCCAGCCTAATTGCTCCCATTTATCAACCTTGAAAGAATCAAAGGCAGACACTGAAATTGCGTTTTGATAAAATCTACCTTGAGCACTTCAGTAATCAAATCTACACAATTCCAGTATAAGGTAGCAGTTTTTCCACCCCTCTGATCACTGAACCACAGCTGAAGTGAAACGCCCGCTTTTACTAAAAAAAAAAAGCACATTGATTTTTGCTGGAGAGAAATGGACGATTTACTGTCCTGATGTGAAAACACGGAAATGCACAAAAGCTTTGCTCATTGCCGCTGCCCATATTGGCGCCTGTGTACTTAAACGTTTATGTGCCGGAAATGCTGGAGTTGTCTTACTGCTGGGAAAGATTTAATTAGCTAAATTGTCTCCACGTTTCAGGCTATGAAAACATGTAATTTATTCAAGAACAACACACATCCAATTAAAGTATATTTATCTGATATGCCTGCAAAAACAAATAGTGTGCACTTAACTGATATTTCAAAAACAAATGAGGACTGTTTTTTACTGCTTGAGTCTTTGATTAAGACTCTTAGTTACCAGCAATAACATTTATGTATGTTGTCTTGCAAATAGAATACAAGCTATCAAATAAAGTTGGAAAATGCTACTTGATTGTGAACCAAAAATGAAGCAGTCAGAACCAATAAACGGTTGTGTGTTTGTTCGCTTAATTCCTTCTAAATTGCTGTTGTGTGATAGAAGGACCAAACAAGTCACCACTTCAAATACAATTGGCTCCAAATCTAGAGATAGGCAAGTATGTAAAGAACAACTGTTTTGTGCTGGGCTCATTTCTCGTAATATATTTATATATATATATATATTATCTACTGGCGGTCGCCAGTAGATAGTTATAGTTACAACCTATTATCCATAGGAAATCCGCGACATTCTATTTGAAATAACTCTCTTGCCGGTTGACGTATCTTCGCGAAATTTTCAAACTTCGTGGGGCGCTCCGGTCCGCTCCTACCCTGAAAGTCTCGGGGTGATACGTCAGCGGGGGCCGAGAAAAAGGGGGTCCCAAAACGCGTTTTCCCCATGCATTTTCCCATAGGAAACTTTAGACACGGCTACAGCCTGAACTGCTGAACGGAATTACACCAAATTTGGCAAAGAGGTAGTTCTTGGTTCAGAAAGAACCCTTTTGTTAAATGGTGTAAATCCGTTCAGTAGTTGCTGAGAAAATCAAAAAGTAAAAGTACATATATATCTATGGGCACGGAGGATTCGCGCACCCTCCCGATCACGAGCTGCATGTTAATTGGCTGTCAGCTGGCTGTCAACATTCCGATTCAGGAAATGTTGGCAGCCATTTTGTCCCTCGGTAGAACCGAGGGACAGAAACAAGTGCGCAAAGCGCACAAAGGGGGAGGGTAGAAACACCCTGACCCCCTAGGTTTGCTCAGGGGTCCCACAAGGACCCCCTGGGCAAAAAAAAATAAAAAAATTTTTAAAAATCGGCAGGATGCGCTCAGGGTGCGCGAATCCTGCCGAGAAAATCGAGCGCGGTCTCCGCGCTTCGATAGTTGATTGGCCCCGGGTGGCCCAAGTCCCGGGGGCATGCTGGGGGGTTAATTTTATGTGTGGGGGCCTCTAAGGGCCCCCCAAGCCCCGGGGACCACCACCCCCGGGGCTTTATGTACAATGGTGCGGGAGGGCTCTGAGCCCTCCCGCAGCCCCGGGACCACCACCTCCCGGGGCTTCTTTTTTTATTAGAAACCTGTGTGGGGGCTCCAGCCCCCACACGCCCGGGACCACCACCTCCCGGGGCACTAAGAAAATTACAATGGGGGTCCGTTTTGGACTCCCAGAGCCCCGGGACCACCACCTCCCCGGGGCTGTGCACTGAATGGGAGGGGGCCGCGCGGCCCCCTCCTGGAAGCCCTTGATGGCCCTGGGGACCACCACCCCCAGGGCCGGCTCCTGCAGTGTCCCGGGTGCCTACCCCCGGGACACTGCTGTTTGCAATGACAGGACGGGAGCCTCGCGGCTCCCGTCCTGTCATTGCAAACTTGCTTGGATATTGGAAGAGAGAGCAGGAAACCTGCTCTCTCTTCCAATATCCAAGCCGACAGCTTTCCACATGGGGAGCTGCATCTTAGCAGCTCCCCATGTGTAAGCAATGCCGGCTCCCGTAGGACACGGGGAGCCGGCGGGACTGTGGGGGATTGGGGACCCCCACAGTCCCCAACGAGAGGGCCAGCCCCGGGGGATGGGGTCCCCGGGGCAAGTAGTGGCCCGGAGGAGGGGCCACGCGGCCCCCCTCCCCCCAAAAAAAAAAAAAAAACGATCGGGCCCGCAGGCCCCGCCCCTTCCTTCACCACTCTGCAAACGCGCCCCTGGCGCGTTTGCAGAGGGGAACGAATCCCCTTGAATACTGGGGGTCCCTGGGGCCAACTAGCCCACCAGGAACCTCCAGTATGCCCAGGGAGCTGCCTTGCAGAGAGGTGTACAGAGGCCACGCCCCTTTTACACCTCTCTGCAACGCAGCTCTATGGCGCTTTTGGAGGTATATGGTGGGCTAGTTGGACTCCGGGGACCCTCAGGATTCAAGGGGACTTAATCCCCAACTTAAAACGCGCCACGGAGCGCGTTTGCACAGTGGTGAAGGGAGGGCGGGGCTTGAGGTGACATGTGTGCAAACAGGCCCCGTGGCGCGTTTTAAGATGGGGAATTAAATCCCTTCAATCCTGAGGGTCCCTGAGGCCAACTAGCCCAACAGGTACATCCAGAAAGCGCCACAGAGCTGCGTTGCAGAGAGGTGTAAAAGGGGTGTGGCCTCTCTACACGTCTCTGCAACGCAGCCCCTGGCGCATATTGGAGGTTCCTGGTGGTCTAGTTGGCCCCTAGGGACCCTCAGGATTCAAGGGAACTTAATCCCCCAACTTAAAACGCGCCACGGGGCGCGTTTGCAAAGATGTCACCTCAGGCCCCGCCCCTCCATTCACCATTGTGCAAATATTCCTCTAAAATCAGCCGAAATACGAATTCCGATTTACTCACCTGTTATCAGGAGAGACCTCAGTGCTGCATCTTTCAGCCCAGTACTGATCCTGAAAAGTAATTTTAACCGTACTTACCGGTAACTTGAATTTCCTTCATAGGCTAACATTGACTGGTTTCACTTGGAAATTCTTCTAAGTGTGGAGTTTTGGAACTTTAAAATATTCCTCTAAAATCAGCCGAAATACGAATTCCGATTTACTCACCTGTTATCAGGAGAGACCTCAGTGCTGCATCTTTCAGCCCAGTACTGATCCTGAAAAGTAATTTTAACCGTACTTACCGGTAACTTGAATTTCCTTCATAGGCTAACATTGACTGGTTTCACTTGGAAATTCTTCTAAGTGTGGAGTTTTGGAACTTTAAAATATTCCTCTAAAATCAGCCGAAATACGAATTCCGATTTACTCACCTGTTATCAGGAGAGACCTCAGTGCTGCATCTTTCAGCCCAGTACTGATCCTGAAAAGTAATTTTAACCGTACTTACCGGTAACTTGAATTTCCTTCATAGGCTAACATTGACTGGTTTCACTTGGAAATTCTTCTAAGTGTTGATTTTTGAAACATACAAATATTACTCTAAAATCAGCCGAAATCCGAATTCTGATTTACTCACCTGTTATCAGGAGAGACCTCAGTGCTGCATCTTTCAACCCAGTACTGGTCCTGAAAAGTAATTTTAACCGTACTTACCAGTAACTTGAATTTCCTTCCATAGGCTAACATTGACTGGTTTCACTTGGAAATTCTTCTAAGTGTGGAGTTTTGGAACTTTAAAATATTCCTCTAAAATCAGCCGAAATACGAATTTTGATTTACTCACCTGTTATCAGGAGAGACCTCAGTGCTGCATGTTTCAGCCCAGTACTGATCCTCAAAAGTAATTTTAACCGTACTTACCGGTAACTTGAATTTCCTTCATAGGCTAACATTGACTGGTTTTCAGCAAAAAGTTTCAAAGTGTTGATTTTCACAAACTACAAATATTCCTTAAAAATCGCCTGTATGACTTAAACGCATTCTTTCAACTGTTTACAGGAGATGCACCAGTGCTGGATCCAGGATCCAACACTGAGTAAGAAAAAGTAACGATAACAGTTTTTACCTGCTAAGTGAATTTCCTTCCATAGGATAACATTGGTGATTCTATGAGAAAAAGTTTCAAAGTGTCAACTTTTAAAATACAATAATATTCCTTAAAAATCACGACTGTAACCAAAACGCTTTTACTCAACTGTTTACAGGAGATGTACCAGGACTGAATCTAGGATCCAGTCCTGTGGTTACAAAAGTAATCCATAAAGTAACTAATTGCATTTAACTAGAAATTCACATTGAGCTGAATGTTGCATTGTGTTTGAAAATGTGTTGCCCATTGCAACAACTGTAACTACTGTACTTAAAAGTCTATTGCCTATCTGCAAAGTATTTAAACTAAAGTAATTCATTCTGAGAAAGTATTTTTTGTAATGTAATGTATAATGTAATTACAATGTAATTTGACAAATAAAATATGTAAAAAAAATTGTTTCTAAAAATGTAGTAAATCAGTATGAAAAAAATTAATATAACAATTAATACATTTAAAAATTGTCATTTACAAAACCTTTGAAATTCACTGAAAAAACCGTAGGTTTCAGGCACGTTATAGTTAGAAATTAGCATTTAAAAACCTTTGAAATTCACTGAAAAAACCATAGGTTTCAGACACGTTATAGTTACAAATTAGCATTTAAAAAACCTTTGAAATTCACTGAAAAAACCATAGGTTTCAGACACGTTATAGTTACAAATTAGCATTTAAAAACCTTTGAAATTCACTGAAAAAACCATAGGTTTTAGGGACAGTTATAGTTACTTGGACATTGCACTCGTACAAAACCCGTGAAATTCCCCCGTTATAGTTAGTTCAGCTAACTATAACTCGCGCCCCGCAATGCACTGCTGATGACGTCACATATTACATCACTCATGACATGGTCAGTGACATCACTGATGACATCACTGATGACATCTCAAATGACATCACTGATGACATCATCCACGTGATAATCTGATGCACCTCCTCACACCCTAATATAATCTTTGATACACCCACTCTAAATTACAGACTGCCATTCGCAAAACCATAGACACTCCAACACCAATAACTACATACCCACTCACTGATTCTTAGGTCTACACACACACATCCACTCACTCACCCGTACAGTCACTCATACTTACGGTCACTCAGTACAGGACTATCATATGCACTCTTACTCCTATATAGACACTCAAACAACGCCACTCATCCATAGAGATACTCACACACCTAGTCAGTCATGCAAATAATTAAACACACTGCCATTTACTCACCTATACAGTTATACACACACCAGCTCACTTACTCATACAAATAGTAGCACATTGTTACGCTCTTATACAATCACTGATACAAGCACACACTCATCCATACAGCCACTATCACAATCACTCACTCTTGCTTATAGCTATTTATATACTCCAACACACATATATACTGCCTTTCACATATGTAGTTACTCACACATGTACCACTGGGACATACATTCACTCACTAACACACTCTTACACACACTTACCCACCCATACAGTCTATCACAGATGCACTCTTGAAACCATCCACCCAGTGAATCACCCACTCACACATCTATGCACAGAGTTGCACACACCCCTCCCACACAAACACTCAGGCACCCATACAGATACTCAGACAAGCATTCAATAACTCATATAGAAAATCATTTAGCTATTCACAAACACATGCAGCCACTTACACAGCAACAGACAGACGGATACAGACATACACCCAGTTTAGTCACTAACCCATGCATTCAGTAAGATACGTTAAATCACTCACTTATAGATTCAGTCACGCACCTACTAAATCATCCATACAGACACTTAGACACCCACTCATTCTTCAATACGTCTTTTCCTATATATTTTAAAAATATTTAAACTTTACAGAAACACACAGTCTCTGGATGATGTCATCAGTGATGTCATTTGAGATGTCATCAGTGATGTCATCAGTGATGTCACTGACCATGTCATGAGTGATGTAATATGTGACGTCATCAGCAGTGCATTGCGGGCGCGAGTTATAGTTAGCTGAACTAACTATAACGGGGGAATTTCACGGGTTTTGTACGAGTGCAATGTCCAAGTAACTATAACTGTCCCTAAAACCTATGGTTTTTTCAGTGAATTTCAAAGGTTTTTTAAATGCTAATTTGTAACTATAACGTGTCTGAAACCTATGGTTTTTTCAGTGAATATATATATATATATCCAAACGAAAAGCACCCAAAGTTGAGGCGCCACACACGTGCGTGTTGAAAACCTTCTTTATTGGTAAGTAGCAGGGAAAACAGTATCGCCTCCACAGCAGAGTAGCACCAAACATGTTTCGGGCTTTTTAGCCCTTGTTCACTGGTATCCAAGGAGGCACAGCTGCAAAGTCTCACGCCACACTCGCAGCGATTAATTATAGTTCCGGCCTGTGGGCGTGCCCCACAACTGCATTGTGGTCTTTGTGGTATGCAGTTTCTTAGTCCATATTGGAATGCAGCAGCGCCTCCCGATTTATTTAAATCCCTGTAGTAGGTTGCATGTAGAAAGCAACACTGGGTCCCTGCTCGTGTCTCTCACCAATATGGTCACGCCGTTCCATGGACGCTGCAATCTTCGCAGCGTACTGGAGCTGCTCTTCTGCAGCGGGGCACCTCGCGACCCGGTCAGGGCCACTATATACATCCAAACGAAAAGCACCCAAAGTTGAGGCGCCACACACGTGCGTGTTAAAAACCTTCTTTATTGGTAAGTAGCAGGGAAAACAGTATCGCCTCCACAGCAGAGTAGCACCAAACATGTTTCGGGCTGTGGAGGCGATACTGTTTTCCCTGCTACATACCAATAAAGAAGGTTTTCAATACGCACGTGTGTGGCGCCTCAACTTTGGGTGCTTTTCATTTGGATATATATATATATATATATATATATATATATATATATATATTCACTGAAAAAATCACAGGTTTCAGGGATGTTATGGTTAGTCTGACATTTCACTCGTACAAAACCAGAGAAATTCAGCCGTTCTAGTTAGCTGAGCTAACTATAACTCACACCCCCAATGCACTGCTGATGACGTCACATATTACATCACTCATGACATGGTCAGTGACATCACTGATGACATCACTGATGACATTTAAAATGACATCACTGATGACATCATCCACTTAATCTCTGATGCACCTACTCACACCCTAATACAACCTTTCATACACCCACTCTAAAATACAGACTACCATTCTTGAAACCATAGACACACCAATACCAGTTAGTACACACCCACTCACTGATTCCTAGGTCTACACACACATCCACTCACTCACCCATACAGTCACTCATACATGCAGTCACTCATCAATACAGCCACTATTATATGCACTCATGCACCCATACAGACACTCACACATCGCCACTCACCCATAGAGTTACTCACACACCTAGTCAGTCACCCAAAGCGTCAATCACAATGTCATATACTCAAATATACAGTTATACACACACCATCTCACTTATTCATACAGATACTAACACATACTTACCCTCTTATACAATCACTGACACAAGCACACACTCATCCATACATTCAATCTCACAATCACTCACTCTCACATACAGTCACTTATATACTTCAACACTCACATATACTGCCATTCACATATACAGTTACTCATACATATACCACTGAGACATCCATTCACTCACCAACACAGCCATATGCACACTCACTCACCCATACAGCCCCTCGCAGATGCACTCATGAACCCATACACCCAGTGAGTCACCCACTCACACATCCATGCAGGTAGTTCCACAACACACAGGCACTCAGGCACCCATACAGGTACTCAGACAACCAATCAATAACCCATATAGACACTCATGTACCTATTCACCAACCCATGCAGCCACTTACACCAACTGACAGACTGATACAGACATTAACACAGATTAGTCAGACACCCATACATTCACCCAGACACGTATAATCACTCACTTATACAGTCAGTCACGCACTGACTAAATCATCATATATATATATCACATTCTTAAACTTTTTAGAAACACTCACAGTCACTGGATGATGTCATCAGTGATGACATCAGTGATGTCATTTGAGATGTCATCAGTGATGTCAGTGAACATGTCATGAGTGATGTAATATGTGACGTCATCAGCAGGCATTGCGGGGGCGTTAGTTATAGTTAGCCCAGCTAACTATAACAGCTGAATTTCTCTGGTTTTGTACAAGTGAAATGTCAGACTAAATGTCCCTGAAACTTGTGGTTTTTTCAGTGAATATCTAGGGTTTTTTAAATGCTAATTTCTAACTATAACGTCCCTGAAACCTTTGGTTTTTTTCAGTGAATTTTATATATATGTATTCAATCTCCTCTCACTCTTACAAGGAAGGAATCAGCACTCAGGTTGTAGTTTGGAAGTATTTAATCTGCAAAGGACGCAATCCACGCGTTTCGCCTTGTCCGAACCTTGATAACGATACAAGACGTCATTGTAGCTTCCTAATTTAAATGTACAATTGCCTCCAAAGGACTACATATTATATTAATCTAAAAAGCTGGCAGCCATATTGGCCTGGTCACGATGTGAAAATTCAGGAACTCATACAATAAAGAGAAGAAAACAAGTGTTGATATGCACACAATGTCATTTCAGCATATCTTGCCCTGTGACCGCCGTACCTGTATGTTAAGTCAACATGACTTGTTCATAACAAACATGCTTACGATTGCAAACATCAACATAAACAATGGACTGCACATTACTTTAAAGTGAAAGGCTATTGGCCATATTGATCTAGGCACTTTGCATATTATAATGGTTCTTACACGAAAGAAAAGAAAAAAGGGGTGTTAATATACACACACTATCCTAAAATAAAGTTCTAGCGATTATAGTTCCATTCCATTCATGGCTCATTTGAGATGTCATGAGTGATGTCATGAGTGATGTCACTGACCATGTCATGAATGATGTAATGTTTGAGGTCATAAGCAGTGCATTGCGGGGCGTAAGTTATAGTTAGCTCAGGTAACTATAACTGCTGAATTTCACTGGTTTTGTACGAGTAAAATCTGAGTCTAACTATACCATCCCTGTAATCTTTGTTTTTTTCAGTGATTTTCTAGTTTTTTTTTAACGTTAAGTAAGATGCCTATCACAATGGATGGTGGGGGGTTGGAAGCAGGGCCTGGCCTGGTATTGTGCTTCCCCACCCAAGCTTGCTGCTCCTGCCTCCCCTCCTCCTTGCCATCCATTGTCCAAGTCCTTGCCCCTGCTCCCTCATTACAGCCCTGTGTGGCCCTTGTTCTGCCACTGGCTTTCCCGCCTTCTCTGAACAGTTAGCTTGCTGCCCCATTCACTTCCTCCCTATCCTCTGTTGTCTGAATCCATGCACTAGCCTCCTCCCTCCTGCCATGCATGGTCTGATGTGCTGCCACTGCCCTCCATTTAGCATGATGTCCCAGTCCACTCCTCCTGCCCTCCATTGCCCAATTCCATTTACCTCCTGCTTAGCCTCTGTGCTTAGCTTGCTGCCCCTACTCTCCTTCCCCTGCCCTCCGATGTCTGTGTGCATGCCCCTGCTCCATCCTTTTTGCCAACCATGTTCATGGACCTGCCCCTCCTACCTACTCTAAGTGTTCTGTTGAGCTGCTACTTCCCTCCCACCTGTCTAGCATTGTCAGATGACTGTAACCTGTCCCTGCCACCTCCACCCTGCCTGTCCAAGTTCCATGCCCCTAACCCCTTCCTCTTGTCCTCCATGGTCCATTTCGCTGCCACACCCTTCTACCCTCCCTGGTCTATTGTGCTGCAACTGTTCCTCCTACCTGCCCCACGTGGTCTGTTGTGAGGCCCCTTCCCCTGAACTCTCTTGTCTGTGCCCAGCTCCTACCCCTCCTTTAAATCCTCCATGGTCCTTTGTGCATGCCCCAGCCCCCTCCTTCTTGCCTATCATGGCCATTGTGCTGCCACTAACCCTACCGCTTGCCATGCATGGTCTTCTGTGCTGCCATGGCCCCTCCCGCCTTCCCTGTGTGGTCAGCTAGCTGCCCCTGTCCCCCTCCCACCTTCCCTCCATGGTCTGTGTATATGCCATTATACTCTCACTGTTGCCCTCCATGGTGTGTTGTGCTTCTAATGCCCATCCTGCCTGACATCCATGGTCAGCTTGCTGCTCCTGCCCTGCTCCCATGCCCCCTGCCCTCTGTTTTCCATGTGCAGACCCCTATTCCCTCCTTCCTGGCTTGTCTGTTTCATTGTAATGCCCCATATCCCTCCCTCCTGCCCTTTATGGGCCGTTATGCTGCAGCTTTATCTCCTGTCTGTCCATTATGGTCAGCTTGCTATCATTGCCTCTTTCCCCTCTGTTCTCTGTTGTCCATGTGCATGGTCCTTTCCACTCCCTATTGCTTCCCATCATGGATGTTGTGCTGCACTGCCGTCCCGCATGCCCTGTGTAGTGTATTGTGCTGCTGCAAACCCTGATGCCTGTCCTGTAAGGTCAGTTTGGTGCAGCTGTCCATGTCCCTCCTGTCCTTTATCCGAGTCCATGTCCCTACCCCTATTCCTCCTGCCTTACATGATCCAATGTACCATACTTGCTAACGTTTTGAACTTGGTAAGAGGGAGATTTTGAAAAAAAACTGGCGAATTGATTTTCCCCCTTGACTTACATTGAAAAAGAGGAGATTGTAGACAGGAGACAGATCAAATAAAGCCCATTTGGGCTTAAAAACATTGGGCGGCTCCTGGCCTAATCGGGTCTGTTGGCATGTATGGTTGTACTACCACTGCCTCTTCCTTCTGCCCACAATGCTCTATTATATTGCCACAGCCTCTCTTGCCTGTCCTGCATTGTTGGTTTGTTGCCCCTGCCCCCTTTCCACTGCCCTCCATAGTCTGTTGTGCTGTCACTGCCCTTCCTACCTGCCCAGTGTGGTCAAATTGTTGCCTCTGCACCCTCCTACCTGCCTTCAATTTTCCGAGTCTGTGCCCCTGACCTCTGCCTCTCAACAGTATACTAATGAACAACTAGATTGCTAACATTCTATATTTATTACAAAAGTGTGGCACGCCTGATGTCATCTTGATTTAATCAAAACTGTAATACCTAAAGCATTTCCTTTAGAAATTATAGAAATGAGAGGGTCTTATTTACATCAAAATTATGGTTAGTGCTCTAAAAAACTAAATTGAGGACATATTTTCTGAGGTCTCAAATAGCGACAAAGCACTTTAAAATTATTTGTTATCTTTATGTTTTTTTATCCAGTTGACCTCTTGATTAAATGTTGCACTTAGGGGAGAGGGTGTGTGTTACTTCCAGAGCTGCAGACTTTGCAACTGGGGAACCAGGTTGGAGTTTCTGCTTCAGCTCGACATTCTGTTATTCTGGTCAAATCACTTAATCTCCCCATGCCTACAACCAAAATGAATTTTTCCTTGTGTGATGTAACCAATGCTCATGTAAAGCACTCCAATAACTGACCAGTCTGCACTATATAAAACTGCAAAAAAATAAAAAGTAAAAAGTGTTTTGCACACTTCTGTCATTGGGCTGTATGTGGGCTACATCTGGGTGATATTTGTGCTACATTTGGGCTCTTTTTTCTCTGGTGGCCATCTTGGGAGACGTATTTGTTATGAAGTTTCCTAATTTCCTCATTTACTGTAGTCTCCTCAGTAGGAAATGCTTTCAGTTTTTACTTTGATTCCATCAAGAAGGCATTCAGATGTGTCACACATTTGCCAGAAAATCAGAATCTTAGCACTCTAGTTGCTCATTAGATCACTGTAGTAAAGCTACTGCTCACCAGGGAGTTAACTGGAAGTCTGCTGCTGGTATTGAAAGTGCAGGTTTCAGTCTGCATGTCAGAATCTTTTAATGAAATAGAAGAGGATTTGAGAAGTCACTCAAAATGTGCCCTAATTTGGCTTTCTGCAGCACTAATCATAATTTCTATGGCAAAAGGAACCCCCTCATTTTGTTCCTTTTTAAATTAAATGTTTTAAGTGTTACCAGTTTATTCCAATCAAGATGGCTTCAGGTGTGCCTTACCTTTGTCATAAGTAAGACTGTTAGCGCTCTAGTTGTTCTTTAGAACACTCTGGGAAGCTGCAGTAGAACACAAAGGAATCAACTGACAGTCTCTGCCCTTGTTGGATGTACATGTTTTACTGAGAATGTCAGACTTCATTCTCACATGACTGAGAAAGATAATGTGAATTTACAGAAAATATGCTCTCATTTTAGCTTCTGGAGCACCTTACAAACCTCTATGGCAAAAGCATGAGAAAATAGTTTTCTGTCAAACATGATTCATGATATCCCAGCAGAAGGCTTTTTCACAGGGTAAAATCACCTTAGAACACACCACAATTCCTAAAATTAGTATGGTACCATCAACAAATAATTTATATTTATCACCCTTTATACGTTCTCCTTTTGGTGACCCTCAAAACCTTCCATTCACTACAATGCATTTTAATGGGGTGCTATCATGTATATTGGTCCCAAGATGGCTGCCAACACTTCTTGGATGAAGTGCTGACAGCCAATCAGATCTCACGATGAGATGTGTGGTTAGGCTCCGCACAGATATATACATTTCTTTTTCCTTTAATATTAAAAAAACTACTGAACGGATTTACACCATTTAAAGCAAAGACTGGACTCTGGACCAAGAGCTGTTCATCTTCGAGGACATTTTCCATAAAGAAACCAATGTTACCACAAAACGCAACTATCTGAAATAACATAATTTGTGTAAGAAAATGCCCTTTTTGCATCACTATGCCCATTTTTAGGGCCGCTTCTAATGTTCTTTTTTATTTTTACTTTGTGCACTGGGTCTCTGCTAACCAGACCCCAGTGCATGTGCTCTGACCCTTAAAATGTGTTGAAATTGGCAATACTCCTAAATTGCACATTTTATTTACCTATGCATTCCTTGTCTCTGGTACAAAGTGTACCTATGGCCTGTAAACTAAATGTCTCTAGTAGACAGAAGAACATATTGTGCCAACGCAAACGATGACTGCAGACCTTCCACTAGTAGCCTGGCTGTGCTGGTTTGAACTGCAAATTCGACCTGTCAAAATAACTCATTTTGGCAGGCCTAACCCCTCCTTTTAAATATTAATAAGCTACCCATAGGCACGCCTTAGTGCCATAAGGCAGGGGGCCTGATATTTAAAAGTAGAACATGTAAAACATTAATTATAAACATGCCCTTACAGTGACAATGCCCTAAAAGCTATTTTTTCTGTAGCAGGGTTAGATGTTCCATTGGCAAACATTGGGATACATTATTAAGTTTAATAACATTATCTCTGCCTTGGAACAAACCAAAAAAAATCTTGGACTGTTTGAAAATCGTTATTGCAAATCAAATTCTTTGGTAAAGTCGGAGTTGTAATAAATAATGTACAAAGGGTACTTTTAAAAAGTCACCTTTAACCTGCCTACACATCCAGAATCACATTTGCATGAGATTCCAACTGTCACCCAGGAGCTGAATAGCTCCTTGATGAGGTGTGAACTTGCTCCCAGAGCTGACACAAAGGCCTTGAGAAATATTGTGTTCCTCTGACAGAATCATCATCTGGGCTGTGCCCAGGAACTTAATTATCTTTAAAGGTTGTCTGACCTGTCGCTGGCAGAAGCAGCTCACACCTGGACCTGCCTCCCATTGTCTTCCTAGTCAAGCAGGCTCTAAACACAGTGAGAGGGGGAGCTGTCTCAGAACTGGTATAGAGTGGCCTGAGGGAGGGTTTGACCATTTTCATAATCACACATCTAGATGGGCACAGGAAATTATGCACAAGGTAAGAAAGGTTCTGCCATCTTGAGTTTTAGGGATAGAGGGGCATTGTAGGTTTGTTTGCAGTAAGACACCCAGGAATTACTGCACAGGTAGGTAGGGGTACCCCTGGGACCATATTCCCTATTTGTTGGGAGGGGACAGGAGTCACCTCTACCCACAGGCTGGTGCCAGGTATCAATGCTGCACCCCCTCTCCAGAACACTGCTGGACATGTGGAAGACTGTAGAAGGACTGCACCTGGTGTTGAGACCTGTGAGGAGAACCCTAAGGGCTGGACCTGCTCCCACTTGTACCCAGGACAAAGAAGTGGACTCCAAGGGTCAGGTGGCTTACCTCGTGTTAAGCTACAGAGATACATAAGCTGCAAGAACCCCACTTTCCTGTGAGGGCCTGGACCAGCCCTGGACCCTGCAGAGGGCTTCTGTTGGAATGAGCCCTGACACCCAAGTCCTGTTCCTGAGGTCCGAGATTTCCTGGTTGGTGTCAGAGTGTATTTCGGCCTGAACTTAAAACCTCGGACTTAGAAAATTTCCTCAAGATTTTTTGCCTGGAGAACTGTCATGGGACCGGGACCAAGCTGCCAGTCGATCCTCTGCAGGTGCATCGCTGGTGGGCCTGGCTTCACCACAACTCCCACTGAGCGGCGCCACCCGCACCTAGGGGCGTGGCGCCCTTAGTGGCATCTCTGGCGGGAGCCGGTATTGTTTCTGTCCTTTCCAGTAGGTGGGACATGATGGGGGGCCAGGAAGTGAAGTGTGTTGTGGGCGGCCACCATTCAACGTCATCAAAGGGGCAGGTGGTCGTTTTCCGCCCCTTGACAAGGATAAAAGCCGCGCGGAGAGGGAAGGAAACCCTCTTTGTCCTTTCCAGCAGCTCCTGAGGCGGCGGACCAGCAACAAGTTACAACGAGTGGGATCAGCGTCCTCGTTCAACCACGTGGTGCCAAAGTAATCGAGAGGGTTTCTCGGTAGGTGGTGCACAAAGCGCTATCGGTGGGAAAAGGATGCAAGTAGGCTGGTTCGTGGCACAGGAGAAAAGGAGAGGGCCTCACAGCGTAGTCAGGTATTTGGGAGGGATCTTTAAAAATATTTTCAAGGTTTTGTATAGCGGGTTCTGTGATACGGGATCATGGCTAAGGTTTGGTGTTGCATAACACAATGGATACGACCGCCCGTAATGTATTTAGGGCTCGATTAAAGGGCTCAGGATACCTCAACATGCTTCAGCAACTAGTGTCTGACCAGGCGCATGGTGCTAAGGGCCAGCGCGGCATATGAGGGATAGGGGAACCAGGTGCGAGTACCAACATGGGTACAAAGGGTGCAAGGTAAAAGGAGGAGCGCGAAGGAAGGCACTACTAGGAGCGTAGCCTTGAATGCTTTATACAAACACTTACTGTGCAACTTTTTCTCCTCTGTATATGTCGGCGCATCGAGGCTTGGTGGAACAGAAAGAGCCTGCCTGAGACACAGGAAGGCCAGGAGGTTGCGTTTCCTCACCCTCATCAAATACACAGCGGCACATCAGGAGGGTCGACCAGCCTGCAGCAGCGGCATGATGCAGATCGTGGCGAAATCCCGGCGAGAACTTCGGAATCATGGTTAGTATGCAGATTGGTTGTAGTTTAGCAGGAGGCAGATGGGGCTGAATCACGCTAGGCGGTACACACTCCCTTACGGAGAGGAGACCCTGTTCTACAATTTTCATTGATTTTCGCGCAAGGGGGGTGGCTTCATGGTTAGGGCGGCCGACTTTGTAGCTGGGGATCCAGGTTCGGGTCTTGGGGCCTGCTCAAACAGTCTGTGATTCTCCCCGTGCCAAATGGATGTGTAATGTGGCATGTTTTTTCGTCGTATCAAGGAGCATCATTAATGAAACGGGAACGTCGATTGTCGGATGTTAGTGTGATGTTGTTTCTTTTTCAAACTTTCCAGACAATGAGTTCGCGAACTGTGAGTCTTAGGCAGAAGTCATTCCTTAAGCTCTCAATGCCGGTATTTTGTCTTTAACATCTCGGGTTGGAAAGGGGTTTTTCTGGCTCTAAAAAGTAGAATGGTTTTTAAGCATAGTATAGGTCTTGCAGGCCTCCAGTTTACTCAGTTTCTTTGCCTCGATGGTAGCACCCTTTGTTGTTTTATTACCTGAAACAATAGGTGCAGATGTAAGTTGGGATCCCTGGGCTACATTAGGCCTGCTGTTTTGAGGCAGTTGCCCGGATCCGGTGCTTTACGGGTGTGACGTGATTGTAGCCGTGGGGGGCCAGCTGCTACAGGTATTGTCCAATGATTGTGTGTTGCCCTCACAATGATTGCTAGGGTGTGTACGAATCCCAGAAGGTGGGGTTAATGTGTCTGTAGAGCCCCTTATCATCGGCAGCATACCGCGGGAAAACCCTTGGACACAGGCTCGAATCCAGAGGGGTGATCGCAAATGCCGGAATGTAATCGATGCATCCAATTCAGAGGGCCTGAAGCTGGCTGGCATCCAACAACAACAAACCCACTTCAGCTACAGCCTGCAGCTTTGCCCCACTGAAGCAATCCAACTTCCAGAAAAGTCCAAAGGTAGAAATCTTCACTGGGCCCTACGCCAAGCAGCATCTGATTGGGGTCTACGACTTCCTGGGTGCGGATTCTGGACTTTTCCCACTCTGAATCTCCCCACCTTCCTCGCTGCTTCACTGAGACCACGTCTTTAGTTGACACATCGTCAATGAGCCTGTCTTCGGACCCAGTATGCAGCCTTGTCCCGCTGAGGACTCTACCTTCTCAGACAAATTTTAAATTTGAAGTTAACTCTTTGACTGTGACCAACCTGGTCCTCGTATCCGACTCACGCTACATCATGGTCAGCCTTTTCCGGGTCTAGCGTGACCAGTTGCCCACGTTTGGCGCTTTGCGCTATTTGGCAATATTTTCATTTAAAACTTTAACAATTCATATCTCAAGTAACCTTTCTTGGACATTTGTCATTTTGTCCATTACAATATTCTCCAGTCTTATAAACTGAAGTCAAATTTTTAATGTGTTGTGTTCTCAGCTTTTTAAATGTTTTGGTACTTCTAAAATGCTGTACACATCTTCTTAAGTTTAGCCAGTCTCCTCTGTGCCATAGCTACCAAGGGTTGAGCTCAGGCTTAAATTTGTGAAGCATTTACTGGATATAACAAGAATAGAGAAATATTACTTGACTACCATCCACCTCAACTAAAAATTCACTTTGTCACATTTTGGTTTATTTTGCAGTAATATTTAAAGTCCTGAAAGGATTCAATGAACTTCTGGCAGTAAAATAAATAGCCACCACTAGCATCATGTGGATTTTCAGAGAGAAACAATTTGATTTAGTGTGTGTGTTTCACACTTCAGTTTCTATAGTAATTGATGTTACATTAGCCTATGAATGACTGAGCTTCCACAACTAAATATAAGCCAGACAATGTAAAGACACTGGCTGTCTGTAACTGAGAAAATTCTTCAGTACAGTTAAGTGTCGTCATTTTTAAAAAAATCATCTGCCTAAGGTGCTACCAAGTTTATTTCTGTTTTGGACTTCTGAATTTTTCTTTTACTTCTGCAGTGTTCTGAGGTCTGACCAGGCCACAGCCGTAACTGCTCTCTTTTATTATGAGATTGCCACTCTCCCAGTGCAGCCTGTGAATCAACACTCAGCTTTAATTAATGTGTATAGGTTTTTAATATGATATGCTAGTGATGTGCAAAGTTTCAATGGTTTTCGTATGCAAATGTTGTGAATTATTTTTCAAAACTTTGACAGTATTTTGCAAATATTGCAAAATGCAAAAGAAAACAATGAGGAGTTCACCAAGTGTACATTTTGATAGAAATAACCTCCACAAATGCCGACTTTCAGTGCACGAATTTCATCAAAAATATTTCTGCATGCTATTACTTCAACAAAAAAGAGATATTCACCAGCCTACAAAGATTAGAGAATGTGACAATCTATGCAACTTAGTGAAGTAAAAATGTTTGTCACCAAAATTGTTATTCACTCTACTCTGCTAGTTACATTTCTGGGATGAGCAAAGAAGGCGATCACATTATGAAAGTGTTTCTGCAATGTCTGGAGGAGGTAGGAGAGGAGCATCTCCTGGCGCACCAGCCAACAACAGGAAGGCATAAACAACTCGATTTCCTTTTATTCAGCATTTGGTCTTTCTAGACTTTCTGACTCTTCATCCTTGTGAGTGTCAGCTCTTGTCTTGTTGCTGAAAGCTGCTACAATGCCTTTGTTATAAAAGAGCCAATTTGGTATCCAAGAGTGGGCCTTAAAATCTTGACTGTCCTGACAGGAGAGTGTTCCTCCACCTTAAGTCTTTCTGAAGCCATCGGTGAGACTACAGCTCATGTAAAACTAGACTTCACAAGAGGAGAAATACCCGACCCGTTTGAAGAGATTCGTTCTAAAAAGAAAACAGAAGAGAAAGTAATAAATACCTCAAGAAAATTTGAACTGTATCCTTGCAACCTTGAAAAGGCACAACAGAATTGTTGAGGCATATTTGTCATCGGATTTGATGGTCTGTCAAACAAGCCGAATATCATAAGTCAGTCTCTGGGTTTTCCATCAAGTGAATATAATATGTATTATCATCAATTGAAAATACATTTCAGAACAAACAACTAGCTGCATGCCCCCAGCTTCTGATGCTAAGAACCACACATTTTTGGTCCTAAGGAAGGTGGTAGGAGCAATAAAAGAGACACCGAAACGAGGGGCAACCAACTTTTAAGACCCACTGGTTGCTAACTGAACGTATGGCAATAAGAGATTAAAAGAAACGTGCAGTAAGAACATTTGCTGGATTTTGTGAACAGTCTAGGGTCACTTGTGTTTAATGTGTTGTTGTGAATGAGCCTGAAGGTGTGTATGGTTGAATGAGTGGAGGGAGTGGCAAGGTGATTACTGTCTTATTTTTTCTAATGTAATTGTATAACATTCTATATTTGGACTGTTTTTCCTGATTTTGTATTACAAATGATTTGGTGATGAAGGACAAATGTTTGGAAAATACATTTTGGAGTTGTTAATAAACGTTTTTTGAAACAAAGCAGAAAAGTAAACACTGTTTTTTGTTAGACCATAAATAAGGTTAATGAAACTGTGACATAGAAGAAATACAGGTCGAATGGGGGATTTACTTGTTTGTTTTTCTTATTTGCATTAAACTAGTCTCAAAGGACATCTGTTAATTTATGCAGCTATGAAGGTGGTTGTGGGGCATTTTAGGTACACACAATGTGACAAGAGAAATGCTTGTAAAAAGTCTGAGTTCCTGGCAATCGCTTTGAATGGCATTCTAACCATTGGTTTTTTGCTAACATTGCCATACTAGAGAGGTCCAACCTATGAAAATCAGTACTACCTCGCTCTTTATTTGAACAGTCCATCCTGTGGTGCCAGGCAAGGTCCCCTCCAGTGAAGACAAGCAACCCCAGACCAATTTCAGTTTTATTAGGCCTCATCAGTGAGGTACAGTTTGGATCCTGTAGCACAGTGAGCATGGGACCTGCTTCTGACCGTACCCTTACACACTTAGGGCATCACGTCAGCCACACAAAAGGTGACAGATGTACATTTACTTTGGTAAAGTTATCAAAGATAAGCTAACATGATGCTTGAAACAGCCTGTGTAAAACCTGATGCTCCTCAGACTGAGGTTGGTAAAGAGAAGACAGAAAATGACATATGTTACTGAAGAGAACAATCCCTCTTCTCCTTACTTAACTAAAACTGTGACAGTCATCTCCACCTCCATCCTTAGTGACAGTGATCAAGAGTTCAATGAAGAGCCTTAAGAGAGAGCTGTCTGAACACATCTGAGGACTGCTTATGATCGTCTGTGTAACCTCTCTCCTGATGCCTGTAGTTGAGAATTTCTTAGTCCAGAAAGATCCTGATTATCATTTGGAAACCTCCCAGGTAACCTATGCAATGCTGTGGAGGCTTGGCGAAGTGATAACTACTTCTGAGAAAGCACAGCATTTTCAAAGGAAATATGACTCATTAGTATAAGTACTGAAAATAGAAACACAAAGAAATCTCTTAATCCCTTCCAGTCCACTGAAATTTTAATTGTGTGCGACTTAAGACGTTTTCTGAAAAATGTTGGACTTTTTGCAGTCACACGTTTCTGAGGAAATGAGGGACCCCAGCGCACCCTTTGGAAAAACATCTGACTTTTTCAGACATGCAGACATCTGCATCCTGCAGACATGTTTTTTCAGCCTACAGAAGCCACTGACTGAGACATTGCACCAAGGGTCTTCAGCCATTTGTTCAACCTTCTGAATTCAATGGATCTCAGAAAACCAACAAAAAAAGGAACTGACAGACTTTGCATCGCATGTAAGTCATTGGACCTTTTTTATTAGGATTTCTGGGGACCACTGGAGGTTCCTGATCAATCAATTTGAGTTGTTGGAACCCTAATCACACAATGCCACTCGCTTCTTCCTAATGAACTGATATTTTGTTCCTGGTGATTTCCAAAGTCTGAAAGTAAGAACATCGAATGGCGAGTACCGAACATCAATCCAGCTAGCTGCACTGTCAAGTCTGCTTGTTTGGCCCCTATGTGCAGCTCAGAGTTCCATGCAGGGGAGTAGCCAACAATGATCCCCTTCTGAGCACATTCTGAAAAAAAGCGAGCAAAGCAAGAGAGCATACCCTTCATTGGAGGGCTCTGTGTGTAGGGCTCCCCTTAACAATTTTTTTTTTAAGTGGGGCCAAGCGTCTCTTCACACAGGCTATAAGCAAGTGATACGTAGCACTGTGCAAATAACTTTTCAGCAGATACACTAACTCTGTGAGGTCGTATATACTGCCATAGGCACAGACAGGCTCAACAGTGGCTGCCACCAGACGGAGCATGTGCAGAAAGGGGGAGGGTAGCCACCCAATCAAGACTGCATGCTGGGGGGGGGGGGGAGGCAATGGATAGACGTTCCAGTCTCCAAGATTGTCCCTGTGGACATTTGCTGGGTCCCTTACCATCAGCACCTCTATAAAATGTTATCAAAAACCAAAAAAGAAGGGATATGTCAGACCAAATGAAAAAGAGCAAGGAAGGAGATGCTATACAGAGGGTCTTAGAATTTTCATCTATTCGTCCATTGTCAGCTTCTCATCTCTGTGGATTTTTTTTATTTATAAAATCGTAATATTTTGACTCACCTTGATTTGAATCTTTGTTCTTTCTTTAGTAGCAGTGTTTTGGTTTGTTATTTTATGACACACAACATCACACACCAATTTGTCGAAACACTGCCTTGTTGCTGATGTCAAGGGTGAGCAAAGGGTACCCAAAGAGAAAAACAAGTTCATCTTTGTGGGCATTCTGTCTATGCAGTGTGGGGGGTTCAGTCAATGCTCATATCAAGAAAGTGATTTCTATACCACATTAGCCGGCAGCAGGATGAATGTAATGGACATACTTATGTATGGATAGCCAGGATGGTTCTGAGATGCTTCATATAGAGAATGGATAGTATGGTTGAAAGCATGAATGATTGCATCACTGTAAGTTTGACTGGAGAACATATTTGGTACCTGTTTCTTCTTTACAATTTCCAGTCCGTGACTCTCGGCTAAATGACCCGCAGGATAGTTGTGCCAATATCATATAAAGAAGAAATAGAGAAATCTGAAGAAACAACTAGGCTCCAGGAAGGTGGGCTACATTAAGTTAATTCTAAAACGACCAAACCTATCTGCAGTAGGATGGCACAATTGCATTGAATATTGCTTTTAAAATCAATAAACCCATGTATATGTTACATGAACACCACAATAAGAAATCAAAATAAACATGTTACATTAAGGAGTCTAATCGCTCACAGGAGCAATACAATTTTGTAATGAGAAGCGCAACATACATAAAAGGCATACACAGTCTTCAAAAGAAACCTATGACTTAACTTCAAATAGCTGAGATTCAATTCCAGGAAAAATGTATGACATAAAAGGGCAACGTGTCCCTTATATCACTATGTAGCCATGTAAGGAAAATATGTGCTGACCTCAGGCTGCACTTGTTAAAAAACAAATAAGCATTTTTACTATAGTTTCAAGCTGTATTTAGCCAAAAGGGAGGAGCAAGCAGGCTTCAGTGGCATAATCTGGTCTCCTGTTTCCTTTAGGCTAAGCAAGAGGCACGTTTTCCCCTAGGAGTAAACTTTGCATCCCACAGATTCAGGCTAGTGCATAAATAACATTGCAGACCCTTGTCAGGTATGCAACAATTACTCACTGTAGCATACGTTTTCTGATTTAGCTGGAACAGGCACCTTCATTTCCACGCCTGATGCTTCTGCTGCGGAATTCCTGCATGATGTTAATTGACCTCAGTTAATAGATGGTTTCAAGGATTAAGGCTACACTTTTTTTCTGTCTACATATTGTTACATCTAGCTTAGCAATGTGTACTCACCTCTTAACTGGTGAGCTGGGTGATAGTTTCCTCCTCTTCCCATGCAATGTTGCACATTATATTCACATCAGAGTATGTTGTTTTTTCTGCAATGGCTTGAGGTAATGCAGCTTTTTTCTCTAAAAAAAAGCCATAGCTAATCTAGGCAGCATGACTAGGCAGAACGAAACATCACCAAGGCAGGGCAGGCTGATGGTTCACAGATGAAGGGGAGGAGGAGGAGAGCGAGCCTCGGCCAGACCACCTCTCCACCAATGCACAAGATGGATCCGTGGAGGGAGAAGTTCTGTAGCCCAAGTTGACATACCACCAGCAGAAAGACTGCAGACAGGTGTTGGAGCAGTTTGCTTTGCTGTTCTTGCTGACCCTGGACTCACCATTTGGTGTGTCCATGACATTGCCACTGGTGACGCCTACCTGTCCAAAACAAATTGCACAGGTTGTCTGACCAGGTCAAAGCCAGCATTAAGGCTGAGGTAGCTAAGATGCTGTAGCTGGGGGTAATTGAGCCCTCTCAGAGTTGATGGGCCAGTTCAGTGGTACTTCTGCCCAAGCCAGAACCCCAAGGTGGGAAGAAAGTATTGAGGTTTTGTGTGGACTACAGAGGTTTGAATGCAGTCACAAAGACTGACACTCACCCCATACCTAGAGCTGCTGAGCTCATTGACAGGTTGGGGGCTGCAAAGTACCTGAGTACATTTGATTTGACCTCAGGTTACTGGCAGAGTACACTAAATCCAGGAGTACGGGAGAGGTCAGCATTTTCCACCCCAGAGGACCACTTTCAGTTCAGAGTGATGACTCTTGGCTTGAAGAATGCCCCTGCCACCTTCCAAAGGTTGGTGGACAGAGTCCTGTCTGGATTGGAAATGTTCTGTGCAGTTTATCTGGATGATATAGCTTTATTCAGTTCCACCTGGGAGCAGCACCTGGTCCACCTGAGGGAAGGGCTTTAGGCCCTGCAGCAGGAAGGCCTGACTATCAAGACAAAAAATGTTAGAGAGGGCAAGGTTCAGTGGTGTTTTTGGGCCACCTTCTAGGTGGAGGCCATGTACGACCTCTCCAGCTCAGGATCCAGATCATCCTGGATTGGGAAGCCCCTAAAACTCAGACACTGGTCAGGGCCTTTCTTGTCCTGACATGGCCCTACAGGAGGTTTGTGAGGAACTATGGGACCATTGTGGCTCCCCTGACAGAGCATACCTCAAAGAATCACCCAAAAAAGGCAATTGGGACCCCAGACTGTCAGTAGGCCTTTGACACTCTAAAGGAGGCTATGTGTTCAGCACCAGTCCTACTGGCCCCTGACTACACTAAGGTGTTTGTGGTACAGACAGATGTTTCAGAGCAAAGGACTGGGGCAGTACTGGCACAAGTAAATGAAGGGGTCCAAGATCAGCCAGTTGCTTTCATTAGCAGGAGACTACTCCCCAGACAGCAAAGATGGAGTGCCATTGAAAGGGAGGCCTTTGCTGTGGTCTGGTCCCTGAAGAAGCTGAGGCAATACCTGTTATGTACCCACTTCCTTGTTCAAGCTGACCACAGGCCTCCCAGACAGCTCATGCAGATGAGGGGGGAGAATCCACAATTGTTGAAGTGGTCCATTTCCCGACAGACGAAAGACTTCGCAGTGGAACACAGACCTGGGAATGCCAATGCAGATAGACCTTCCAGGTTTTTCCAGTTAGATGATGAGGACTGTCAGGGTGCAGGTTAGTTGCCTGTCAGCTTTCATCTGGTAGGATGCTGTGTAGGAAAATCATTCTTTTTGCCCTGATCACCCCCACTTTTTGACTGATGCTGGTGGTTGCTGACTCTGAGAGTGCCCTGAGCTCTGCTAACCAGGCCCAGGGCCAGTGCCCTGGCTTCTAAAGTTATGTGGTAAGTAGTATAATTCTAAGTGGCAGAGACAACCTACCTGTAAGTCCTTAGTATATGTTAGGGCATGTAGGTTTAGGGACCCAAGTGGATCTAATGCACTTAAATGTGCACTGCTGTAATGTCTGGTGTCATATTAAAGCCACGCCTGCCTTGCAGGCTGGTTTTAAAATAAAACTACATACAAATTTGACTTTGAAATTAAATGTACTTTCAAAGCCCAAAACTACCATTCTATATCTTATATATCACCCCTAAGTGCTCCTCTAGGTGCCCCAATGGTAGGGTGCATTGTTATAAAAAGCAGGGGCAATATAAAAGATGTATATGGCCTGGTAGGGAAAAACAGCCAAAGTTGTTTTTCCCTATTGTAGTGCTGCTAGCCCCATAGGCTAACATGGGAAGGCTTTATAAAACTTAGCCCCTTCACTGCGCCCATCGGCCAACGGCCGTCGCGAGCACTACCTCCGTAGTGCTGCACACGTCCGTTGGCCGACGTGGCCCCGCCCACTGCGCTAAACCGCCGCACCGCGGCGGAATTGCCGCCGCGGTTAAGCGGTTATTAAAGTGTATCTTTGCGTGGGAGCTAGCTAGCAATTTGATTCACAGTATCAAACTAATGTTTACAATAAATCCAACAACTTGCCAAGGTCGGATTTATTATAACTATTACAGGAAAGTAGTTTTAGAACTTACTATCCTGAAGTTACCTAAAGCAGCCCTGTAGCAGCCTCTTCTAATTGGTCAGCCTTTGAAAGTCTGAGCCAAGCTTCTCCCTGAGTAGGTGTGAATAGGCCTGAGGCTAAAACAATACAGGCATTTGGTGGGAGGACATTTGCTGGAGAAGCCAGGAAAAGGATGGGGACTGGGGAGATACGTTGGACTTCAGAAGCAGGTAAACAAATGTCACAGGACTTGGGCCAACGCCCAACTCCTTGATGCCCAGCCAGATGGGTGCCCCCTAATTAGATTAGGAGAAGGGGTGTGTAGTGAGTTGTTAGCCACACCTTTGGGCTGGGTTACACAGACACACCCACCATGGAGAGATGTTCTCCATTTAGATTTTTGTGAAAACAGTGCATTTTTGGTCAAAAGTATGCCACACTTTGCAGGAAGGGGTCATTACAGAAGGAGGTAACTTTACCTCTATTTATTGGGGTGTCCACCCTCTTGCCAGCCCAGAATAGAGGGTAATATATGGGTGAGCCGCAGGAGCTCTTTAGGACACTACCTGGAACACAAGGTAAGAAGGACTGCCCTGATGGACCCTGTGGCTGCACCACAGAAGGCTTGCACTCTAAAGGACTGCACCTTCTGTACTCTCAAGGCTCCACAAAGAAAGGACTGTGCCTGACTCAAAGGCAAAGGAGTGGACTCCCTGGTCAGCAAAGGATACAACGGAGCTGAATGAAGGCACCTGCAAGGCCAAAGAGAGGCACACCCCAGCTGACCTGTTGCAAATAGATTTGTCCTGGACTGTGCAGGTGCATTGTGGGAAAATGAGTCCTAGCCCCCAAGAGGCAATCTAAAGTCTCTGAACCCTTTGACTGAGCTAGTGAAAACTTATTTTCCACAAAGGTACCAACAAACTACAAGATCTGCAAGGAAGGAAACTTTTCTGCTAAGTTTTGCAGAAAAGCTCCAAGAGAAGACCTGCTCAACATTGAGAGTCAAGCCACTGACGTCGAATTGCAAATTGGCCTGACTGCGCTGGTTGTCCCACTGAAAGCCCCAAAGCTCTTCACTGTCAACATTGAGGAGAAAGAGTTCCAGAGACTCCTGAGGCATCGCACAGTAGCAGGCCCCTATTGTCGAATCACACTTCGGATCAGAGAAGCCTGAGAAACCACTGATGAGCACGCCAATGAGAAAAAAGCTCCAAGTAGAAGACTAAGGGGCCGATTCCAATCTGGGTCGGAAAGCTCTCCGACCGAGCCGGATCCGGAGAGATTTCCGACCGAGCCGGACTCCCCCAGTCCGACCGAGCGAGTACGATGCGGCCGTATGCTGCCCGACTCGATTCAGTCGGACTCCCATTGAAGTCAATGGGAGCCGGTCGTACAACGTGTACATGGGCTCCCATTGACTGAATGGGCACGTCGCGAACAGGAAGGCCCCCTACAGTGGGTACGCATCGGTGCGACTCGCACCATACATGCATGTGTAGGGGGGACCCTTGGGTCCCCCCTGTGTTCGACTCGTGCGGCTACGCGTGCAGGGGGGTCCGACACGGACCCCCCAAGTCCGGCTCCGGGTGCTTTTGTGAGCCGGACGCTCCGACTCGATCCGGCCGTCCGACGCGTGCATCATACACGCTCGGTCGGGAAACGTCTCCATTGCGTGGTGCGAGCCGTGTCCGTATGAGTCGGTCGGAGCGGTTCGGACCCGGGAACGAGTCGGTCGGCGATTTCACGTGCGCTCGCATCGTACTTGCTCGCTGGGACGACTGTACGAATCGGTCAGAAAAAAGGCCTCCGAATCGGATCCGGTAAAGCCGAATCCGATTCGGAGCCCTACCGGCCGAGATCGGAATCGGCCCCTAAGTCTGAATGTAAACATTTGACCAGGACCGAGTACTCAGCTAACTGTCCCGTGCTCCATTGCGGCTGGCCTAAAACTTTGACTTTGTCCAGGTCTGTAAGAAATGGGTTCTCTAGTTGGCAGTGGTTTGCACCATGTCCATGTAGGGACCTTCAATCTAGTCAGGGTACGGGGATTGCACAGCTAAAATAACCCCATCTCACCTCTTTGGTAGCTTGGCATGAGCAGTTAGGCTTATCTCAGAGGCAATGTGTAAAGCATTTGTGCATACACACATAGTAACACAGTGAACACACTATAAAATTAGTCCACACCAGTCTAGAACACAATACTTATCTAAATAAAACAAGACCAAAACAACAAAAATCCCATATATACAAGTAAAGATATCATTTTTCAAAGGTCAAATAAGTTTGGTCCATAGAAATCTACGGATGCGTCACTTTCAGCACAAAGTACCTTGGATGCGTCAAAATTCAAAGACAAAACAGGCGTAGGGCAGGTGAGGCACCAGAAAAGCTAAGCAATGCATCGGTTCCTTACTCCCAGGGGAGGTGATGCGTGGGTTCCTTACTGCCAGGTGAGGTGATATGTCGGTTCCTTACTGCTGCGCAGGGGAGGTGATGCATCGATTCCTTACTGTCGGGGGAGGTGTTGCGCCGATTCCTTACTGGAAGGGGAGGTGATGCGTCGGTCTCCGGTTCCTTACTGCTGGGCAACGTCGATGAAGAAATTGGTGCCCAGGGATGATGTGTCAAAAATCCAGATGTGCTGCGTCGATTCCACAGCAATGAAGCAGGCGCTGTGTGTCGTAGGTGGAGTGGTGCATCACGGACTTCAGTGATGCGGTGTTCAAAGCTCATGCTGTGGCGATTCTTTTGACGCACTGTGATGGAAAGTTGGGGCCTGTGGTGAAAGCCGTGGTCAATGCACCAATCAGGAACCTTACTCCGGTGCTGGCGGCGGTGATGCATAGAACTTTGTAGCGATGCATCAATAAAAACAGATGCTGGGCATTGATGCATGAATTTTCTCTTTCAGTTCACCAGATGTCATTTCCAAGGGACCAGGGAGTTGATTTGGCAAGTCAGGACTCTCAGCAGAAGAGCTCAGGCACTGGTAGGTGAAGTTATTGATGGCCCTGAGACTTCTAAACAGGAGGCATGCATACAGAGCCCTTGGAGAGCCTTGGAAGCAGGATACATAAAGCAAAGTCCAGTCCTTTCACTTCCAGGACAGAAGCAGCAAGCAGCAGGCAGTACAACAAAGCAATAGGAAGAGTGTCAGTCCCTCCTACAGCATCCAGCTCTTCTTCCAGGCAGAATGTCCTTTAGTCCAGAAGTGTTTTAATTTGAGAGTGTCAGAGGTCCAAGCCTTTGAAGTAGGCAAACTTCAAAGGTAAGTCTTTGTAGTTCACAAGACCCTGCCTTTCCCTGCCTGGCTCCAGACACACTACAGGGGGGGTGGAGAAGCTTTGTGTGAGGACAAGCACAGCCCAATTCAGGTGTCGGTGACAACTCCTCTCACCACTCTAGCTCAGAAAGGCCCATCAGCCTGGTGATGGCCCATCAGGATATGCAAGGCACACCTCAGCTCCCTTTGTGTAACTGCACAAGACCCCAACTGTCATCCTAACCCAGACATGGAATCTACAGACAAGCAGAGGTACAGAATGGGTAAACAAGAAAATGCCCACTTTCTAAAAGTTAAAAAGAACAACACGCATGCCAATACTGATATTCTTTTCACACTTACTTCAGAATCACACCACACCTTTGATATGACCAAATTCCATTAATTTTTTTATATTTGAGCAAGAATTCAAGGATAATAAATCAATCTCTGACGCAAAATCTCTTCTAACCAAGATAGAAAAGGAAATAGCAGAATTCAAGGATTTCTCTATAAGTCAAAAAAGCTTAAAGTTTGACAAGGACAAAAATAACTTTTCATTGGAGACTACGGGGCCGATTCCGATCTCGGCCGGTAGGGCTCCGAATCGGATTCGGCTTAACCGGATCCGATTCGGAGCCCTATTTCCCGACCGATCCGTACGCGCGTCCGGGCGAGCGAGTACGATGCGTATTCGCCGACCGACTCGTCTGGGCGTCCCGACCGCTCCGACCGACTCGATCCCGGGTCGAACCGCACCGACCGACTCGCACGGACACGACTCGCACCGCGCAATGGAGACGTTCCCCGGCCGGGTAAGTACGATGCGCGCCGCGAGCAGTCCGACCGAGCCGCGCACTCCGGCTCGAAAGAGCTGTCGGAGCCGTACTTTGGGGGTCCGTGTCGGACCCCCTGTACGCGTAGCCGCGCGAGTCGCACACAGGGGGACCCATGGGTCCCCCTACCTGTGCGTGTACGGCGCGAATCGCTTCGCCGCGTACACGCTGTAGGGGGCGCACTTGTCCGCATCGCACCCATTGAGTCAATGGGAGCCCGCGTACGCGTTGTACGGCCGGCTCCCATTGACTTCAATGGGAGTCCGACCGACTCGAGTCCGATGGCATACGTGCGCATCGTACTCGTTCGGTCGGACTGCACGGGTCCGATTCGGTCAGAAATCTCTCCGGGTCCGGCTCGGTCGGGGAGATTTCCGGCCCGAATCGGAATCGGCCCCTACATATCCATATTTACAAGTAGATTTTTATTTGCATCCAGACTCCCAAAGATTTTTACCAGATTATCAAGGAAGATCACAACGCAAATTCATCTCTTTTTCCAATACATCATCTTCATCAACTAGTGACTCCGACATCGGAGAAGGAAGGTCAAACAATAATCGACAAGGAAGGAATCCACAGCAACAATCCGTTCCTTTTTTAGGAAGGGGCAAGCAACGGCAACGAGGTCGGAACAGATACGCAAATCAACCTTGGGAGATGACAACAAGACGGCATTATTACAAAACTTAGCAGCATCACCCATTTTTAATCTCTCGGACAGACCATTTTCCAATACTGAAGTAATTGTTTTGGAGAAAGGACTCTCATTTGTGCCCACAAGAACAACAGATTTTGTAATAATAAAATCAGAGATGTTAGAGTTCTGTCGAAAAATTTGTATCAGAGCTTTTTTTATGAATAACATAGTTCCACTCGCCACAAAATTCTCAGGCTGACGAACAAATCAACATTCTGTCCACTACCGAATACGATACCTAAAGAGGTTTTGGTATTTGAATATACAGTGCTATCCGACATTAGTGATATGGAAAAGAAGAAAAACTTTGTCAAACACAACATCTCACAAGTAGAAAGAGATGCACTGTCGAGTCTCAAGAATGACCCTTTAATAGCTATAAAAACAGCCTATAAAGGGGGTGCTATAGTGGTGTCGGGCACCGATAAGTACCAAAAAGAGGTCCTAAGACAAATAAACGAACCAGAATGTTACAAGAACGTTTTAAGAGACCCAAGAAAGAAATTCAAAGTGAACTAATGCTGATGTTGAAACAAGGGTTTGATGACGGGGTGAGGAGACATCCATTACAATGCAGGCATTACAAAGCAATGCCTTTCCAACGCATCCATTACAATGCAGACACCATTACATCGCATGCCATTACAACGTACATACCTTTACAATGCATGCCATTACAACGCATGCTATTACAACGCATGCTATTACAACGCATGCCATTACAACGCATTGGTAAGTATAGTATGGTAAGTATTTGTTAGGTTGTGGTAGTCTATTTTAATTAATAGTCAGGTATTATAATTAACTATAGTTTATATTTATTAAAAGGAGATTTATATTATATAGAAAGTAAATAATATTAAAAAGGTTGTGGTAGCTTATTTTAATACTCAGGTATTAAAATTGATAAAAGAGTATATATTAAAAAACATAAGACTTTTTTTTGGAAAAAAATACAATTAAAAGGGTGGTTTATATAATATAAAGATTAAATAATTTAAAAATGGTAGTGGTAATTTTTTCAATACTAAGGTATTCAAATTAATACTAGAGTATGTTAAAAATATTATTAGATTTAAAGGTCTGTGATATATTATTATTATAAGGGAGATGTGTATTATATAAATAATAATTAAAATAAATAAAGGTGGTGGTAATTTAAAATAATACTCGTATTAAAATTAGTAATAGAGCGTGTCAAAAAAATATTAGAATTAAATGTTTGGGATAATAGTGATAATAAAAGGGAGATTTATATTATATTTAAATTTAATAATTTAAAATAAGGTTGTGGTAATTTATATTAATATTAATACTAGAGTATATATAAAATAAAAATTAGAATTAAAACTTTGTGATAAAAGTAGTGTTAAAGGGGAAAAAATTAAGTTTATTTAAAAAAGTTATATTAATTGCTAAGAAAATAAAAATATTGTTTATTACCTGATTAATTTAAAGTAAAAAAAAATAAGATGTTAGAAAAATTATAATTAATTAGGGAAATTATTTATACATGGGTTACAAATTAATATTCAGATTTAAAATAAAAAGAATAAATAAAATCTTAAATAGGTATTGAAATATTATAGAGTTAAAAATATAAATATTAATAATTTTTTAAAACAGTAATAATTGTGTAAACATTTTTAATATAATGTAAACAGAATATAATAATTCAATAACATTTAAAATGAAGAAAGAAAGATCAGACATGTAAATTATTATTTAAAGAATTTTATTAACATTTATATAAATATTTTGTATTTAAATAAAATATACAAAAATATTGAAAAAATAGTTTATTAGTTATAATATTTTACAAAAATAAACATAGATATTTTTATGTTTATTAACATTTTTTCAAAAATATCCCCCGCTTTTCCAATGAAGTCAATGGGAGAAAATGTCCTTTTTTCATTTTTACAGAAAGACATGAAGTTGCCGCGTAAACGTGACTTTCGTCTCATTACGAGGATTGTCGCGCTACGGATCAGATGCAAGGGAGAGCTCCGTCAAAGTAAGACAAATTTAAATTATTAAAATACATAGATTAGTGGTAATGTTTACAGTAAGGAGAGAGGAGGGAGGTAGATAGATGTTGTCCTCTAAAAATCTATTAGCACTAACAACCTATCTGCAATGTCAGTTGAAATATCAGATTTCACAAAGATGTACAAACTGTTCACAAACTCACAGCAAGGCAGTGGGAACCAAACACCAGTCACAGGAATCAGATATCTTGTATGCACACATTCATCAACAGGAAACCAGGGTCACAGGAAGGGTGTCAGGGATGGCTGGGAAGGTGGGTGTGGCAAAAAGCATGATGGGAGTTGAAGTCACAGGTAACAATCCTCCACCCACATGGCCCAACAAGCACACCTTGAGCTATGCTTAGTTCACAGGGAGTTGAAAAGTACTGTCAAGATGGCCGACACAGGTCTCTGGTGTGGGGAGCACAAGGCCCTCATGGGAGTTGTTGTCCAACAGACACCAGGCACCACTATCAGACATCTTGAATCTCAAGTGTCACTCATTGTTATGGAAGCATGGTGCATGGTAGTCAACCAGCTATGTCTGGGAGGAGTAGTGGTAGCCCTGACTACATCTACCAGCAAGCCCTGTCACACACATCCCTACCACCAGCACCAAACAGCACACCTGGGACCATGCTGTACCTGAGAGTGAAGACAAATGTACTGGCAAGATGGCAGACACCATGATCTGGAGTTGGCAGCACAAGCCCCTGATGGAAGTTGTCCTCTAAAAATCTATTAGCATTAACAACCTATCTGCAATGTCAGTTGAAATATCAGATTTCACAAAGATGTACAGACTGTTCACAAACTCACAGCAAGGCAGTGGGAACCAAACACCAGTCACAGGAATCAGATATCTTGTATGCACACATTCATCAACCGGAAACCAGGGTCACAGGAAGGGTGTCAGGGATGGCTGGGAAGGTGGGTGTGGCAAAAAGCATGATGGGAGTTGACGTCACAGGTAACAATCCTCCACCCACATGGCCCAACAAGCACACCTTGAACTATGCTTAGCTCACAGGGAGTTGAAAAGTACTGTCAAGATGGCTGACACAGGTCTCTGGTGTGGGGAACACAAGGCCCTCATGGGAGTTGTGGTCCAACAGACACCAGGCACCACTATCAGACATCTTGAATCTCAAGTGTCACTCACTGTCATGGAAGCATGGTGCATGGTAGTCAACCAGCTATGGCTGGGAGGAGTAGTGGTAGCCCTGACTACATCTACCAGCAGGCCCTGTCCCATACACCCCTACCACCAGCACCAAACAGCAAACCTGGGACCATGCTGTCCCTGAGAGTGAAGACAAATGTACTGGCAAGACGGCAGACACCGTGATCTGGAGTTGGCAGCACAAGCCCCTGATGGAAGTTGTCCTCTAAAAATCTATCAGCATTAACAACCTATCTGCAATGTCAGTTGAAATACCAGATTTCACAAAGATGTACAAACTGTTCACATACTCACAGCAAGGCAGTGGGAACCAAACACCAGTCACAGGAATCAGATATCTTGTATGCACACATTCATCAACAGGAAACCAGGGTCACAGGAAGAGTGTCAGGGATGGCTGGGAAGGAGGGTGTGGTAAAAATCATGATGGGAGTTGTAGTCACAGCCAACAGTACCCCTCCCACATGGCCCAACAAGCACACCTTGAACCATGCCCATCTCACAGGGAGTGGAAATGTACCAGCAAGATGGCTGACACATGGCCCTTATGTATGAGTTGGCTCCAAGTCACAACTAGGCCCCGGGCCTCTCACACCTGTCCATACTCCCAGCCATCTTCACTGTACATTTCCACTCACTGTCTGGGGATGCATTGTCCCTGGTGTGCTCCCTGGGCTGGCTGGGATGGTGTGTGGAGTACAGGAGATGGTGTGATTTGCAGTCATAGCACTCATCACTACCCACACACAAAGCAGCATGTCCATCAGTGATAAGGGATACCTGACAGTGAATGGAAGGGCCACTACAAGATGGGTGACACTGTTGCATGGTGTCATGTACACAAAGTACTGTTGGGAGTTGCATTCAACTCCTACATCATGCAGTGTTGTCAGCATCCTTGCCACTACACTCCCCTCACTGTCATTGATACTTTGTCCACGAAGAGTAAGCTGGACTGGGTGGGAGGAGGTGGACAATTTCCAGCAGCATAACACAAGCACACAAACATCTGTACCTCACAGTTCTGAGCCTGAAAAAGCAGGAAAGCAGCCTTGGTTAACTCATCTGCCCATGGAGGACAAGGACAATATACATGGTGTGATCAGGCACAAAGCTACGCAGTCAAAACATTTGCTACTGACAGCCATTCACATGTGTGCAATGAGATAATAACTAGGAACACATTCATCAAAATACCATAAACCAAAAGCCATATACATTCCGGACTGTGATTGTGTAGGTAGCCACACCAATTTGACTGCAAACGACAGGCACAAACGCCAGCACACATGCATATATCTTGAAACATATCGTAAGAGGAAGAGTACGTATATCATTTGAAAAGCACAGATGTGGGAAATAGCAACACACCTGTGTCATGCACAGGGTGTCACTTGCCAGTCAATGCCTATGTACAGTCAAATGAACAAAACATGCCCATTTATGCACAGAGCTGGGCATGCTCAACAAAACACGTCCTGTTATAATCACAATGTCTGCCAAAATCATAGGCCTGGGTCTGTGACCATACAGGACCATTTAATGTACCTACACTCATCATAATGTACAATAGCTAATGTAATGTGTATGATACGATGAACTGTGCAAAAACACTACAAACTTTGTGTCTCTCATCTTACCACAGGGCCTGCTGGGGACACTGCAGGAGCAGAACACGAATCCCAGTCCCAGACTCTGGATAACCCTGAGCTCTCCGGTGTGGACGTCTCTCAGCCATCAACGGATGACGAGGAACTACCTGGCCCCTCCGAGTGTAGGTGAGCATACAGCACCAGCGGCTGTGCCTCCAGCACCACCTTTGACCACTCCTGCAACATCTGCCAACACCCAGATGACCACTACCAACACAGACACACAAAGACAACAAGACACAGAGAGCACAGCATCACAGGGCACTCTGGAGTTGGCAGACAACAACACCACTGTCAACGATGAAGGAGTTCCAGTGTTGTCTGTGCCTGCAACAACTGGTCCTGCTCATGTGGGTAGGGGTGGTGGGAGGGATCATAGGGAGAGGTCACTCCTGGCAGCTGATGCTGACGAACAAGCTGACCCACAGTTGGCAAGCATTCTCCATGCCTACCGAGATTGCACTGGAGACTTTGACCAGGTAGTTGGGATCCTCAGGGACATCAAACAACAGCAGGCTGCCCATCATGTCAACATGGAACAACACATGGCAAGGATGGAGGACAAAATGGACAAAATTGACGACCTGACTGCGGTGCACAGGGATATACTCACCTGTCTCGGCCAGATTCCTAACAACATGACCCCACCTCCCTGTGTACCCAATACATCTGTTGCTTCTACTTCTGCAACTGCCACAGGGAGGGATGAGGACTCTGGCGGAGAGTCCCCTGCACCGCAGCAGGCTGCACCTGAGGTCCCCCCCCCCAAAAAAAAGAGGGGTCGTCCTCCGAAGGACAAATGAGAGACAGATGGCTATGCATCCCCCCCAGGGAGTGACAACCTGCTCCTGATATCCTCCATTGTGTGCTAAGCGTTCACTCTGTTGACTGTCACAGAACGTTCCCAACTGGGATGAAGGGTCTAAGTTGGACCAATGACTCAAATGACTGTGGACTTGGCTCTGAAAATTTCATCTACTGGCACTACCAACTACTCTGTGAACTTTGGACTTCAAACGGTTGTACAATATACCTTTTATTTCAGATTTCACACAGGCACTGTAATAAATCAACATTCACACAATACTTGCGTCTGTCGTGAATGCTAAAATGTTTTCTGATTGAAAAGATGATCCAAAGAGCTAGGAATGGAATGACAATGACATTGGCTGAAATGCAAGTACATCTGTCTATCCAACTGTCTTGTGAGTAAATGTAACATGACACATATGGGAAATACACACAAGGTCATCACAACACACATAGGACATGGCATACATCCTCATTGCCTCCACTCATCTAAAATGAAAGCACCGTCATATGCACAAACAATATTCATTGTTCGATAAACTGCACATCTGGGCACATGTACAGTATGTAAATGATTGTTGGATGTGTGGAAACAGACAAGGCACACCTCAATGTTGAGCACAGGTTTATCACACAGGCACAACATGTTGCCTCCACAACAAAAGCTAACAATTCACACTGTGACAATAAGTGCAAATAATACAAGACTTTGTAATTAATTCAGAAGTGAGTGTGTGGCACAGATTCCTGATCCCAAGAAATCTTCCAATCTGTAACTGCATTGTGTGTCTGGGAGGTCATATGTCTCCATCCAACAGCCAAAGGACCCTGTGAAGTTGAGACATAGAACAGTATTTATTAACCAAATATTTTGCATACATCTCAAAAAGACCTTTCATACTTCAAATTGGGAACATGTGCACACTACCTAGGAGTCATCTCACTACTGTACTGGTGACCATACTACCAAATTAGACGCCAAACTACTCCAAGGATCAAGTGAAGTATCATACACCCACACGTAGACAAATACATTGTACAACAGACACACATCATGCAAACAAATCCCTTTCTCAAATCACAATTGCATACTCACAATCATGAGAAAAAATTGTTGATTAGCCGTCTCCGAACATCCTCCTCCCCCTCATCATCACTGGCAACATGCCCCAGGCCTGGATCCTCCCCTGCTGGAGGCTGCTGGTCACCGTAATCTTGAATGAGAGGTAGCTCATGCCTCACTGCCATGTTGTGTAGCATGCAACACACGATGATGATCTTACACACCTTCGCTGGTGCATATTGGAGGGCTCCTCCTGTACAGTCCAGGCAGCGAAATCTGATTTTCAGTAGCCAAAATGTCCGCTCAATCACTCGCCTGGTCCACCCATGTGCCTCATTAAAATGAAACTCAGCAGGGGTGACAGGGTTCCTGAGTTGGGTCAGCAACCACGGCATGTTGGGGTATCCAGAGTCTCCTAAATTAAAACAGAAAATACTTCATGTGTCTGAAAACAGGGTACAACCTGACATACAAGCAACACACAACATAAACAGACAACATTACCCACCGACAAGCCAGGCACGCTGATTTGCCAGCTGAGACATCATCTGTGGGATCCTACTGTTCCTCATAATGTAGGCGTCGTGTGCTGATCCGGGGAAACACGCACAGACATGTGTGATTGTCATGTCAGGCAGACATACCACCAGGGCATTTATAGAGTGGAAATGCTTACGATTCCTGTATGTTTGTTCATTGGCATGTGGTGGTACCAAAGCTACATGTGTACCATCAATGGAGCCCATGACATGTGGCAATCTGCCCAAAGCATAAAAGTCACACTTGATGTTGGCAAACTGTCCTGGTGTTGGGAACTTGATGTACGTTTTCAGGAAATGTAACATTGCGCCCAAATAATCTCTAAGCACACGGCTAAACATTGTCTGTGACATCCCTCCAGCAGTAGCCACAGTATACTGGAAGCTTCCCGTGGCAAAGAAATGTAGGGCTGCCATCACCTTCACCTTGGGGGTCAGCGCAGTAGGATATGGACGTCCAGGCTGCAAATGTGGGCCCAACTGCTCTGCCAACTCCTCAATGAGTGGTCTGGTGAAGCGGTAACGTCTGATGCAGTCACGTTCGACCATGGACTCCAGGTCGGGGAAGGGTCTGTGGACAGCTGGACTCCTGCAGTACAAAGGTTATAAATGTACACTTTCTCAATAAACTATCCAATGTGTTAAGTAACATGCAACATAGCAAGTACTACATCAAAGCAAGACTCAATGAAGTCAGGTGTGTAATGTTGAACATTGACACAAAGGCCAACAATGTGACTCTCACACAACATTCAAATCCATAATGGTTTCTGCACAATTGCACAGCTGTGCTGTGAATGATCAATGGTGTCTGTCACAGTCCATTTCATCAAACATTACACACTAAACACACACCTACCCAACTATCAAGGATAGATGATTGTAACAAATGACACGTGGTGGAAAGGTACACACACAGGGATCATGAAATGCCACCTGGACACTGTCATGATGTAAGATCTGACATACATCAATCATCACATACATAAACCCTCATGATGTGCATCACATTTTGTCAGACAAACATACAGGTATGTCTGTGACACAAAAACACAACAGCAACTCACATGCCAAATAGAAGTTGATGTCTCAAGTAAATATCATCAACAACATCAACAATGGAGTGTGTGCGTTGTACAAGCCTCAGATACTGGGGAGTCACTGGAAGCCAGCCTGACCGAGGGGACCCGTACTAGGTTGTCTGAGGGAGACACCACCACACAAATATGTGATCTACGAGAGGTGCTTCTTCCCCCCCCGGGACCAGATACGAACGCCTACATAAGAATCAATGTATTCTACATTTTAAGAGGACCTACACACCGTCAGTCCTTGCCGCATAAATATCACTCCTTAGCGTGAGTGTTAAAAATGCTTTTCATGTGGTAATTTTTTATCACTCACACTTTTTCACATCACTCACCTTATTTATTTGGAGAGGTCCTGAAGAAAGCCCATATATATTTTTGCTAAGGGCTGAAACATGTCGACCAAAGGATAATAAAATAACTACGCATAATATTCGTAGCTCCTTTATCCACTCTCTTGCCTTTTTTAACCGTACCCCAGACCACCACGAATAAAGTAACGGGTAGTAATCTGGAGGTATTTTTATACTTCACTCACTTCATCACACTCACATACACCTTAAACCTGCTCCACTGTAAACAGGTGTTGTAGCACAGCTGGGTAGCATTCGGCTACCCAGCTGGGACCCGATGATGAAGCATGACACCAACCAGGTTGGTGTGTGAGGGTTTTCATAACAAATCTTTGAGGTGCCAGACATCTTAATGTCAGACAGTCATTTTCCTTGGCCGTCTTCTTTGGTTATAACATAAATCGCAGGGACAAGGACGGCCGTCCTATAGTCTTAGCTCTTTATTTTGGTTTTGAAGAAAATGATGTAAGATCTGACATACATCAATCATCACATACATAAACCCTCATGATGTGCATCACATTTTGTCAGACAAACATACAGGTATGTCTGTGACACAAAAACACAACAGCAACTCACATGCCAAATAGAAGTTGATGTCTCAAGTAAATATCATTAACAACATCAACAATGGAGTGTGTGCGTTGTACAAGCCTCAGATACTGGGGAGTCACTCAAAATAACTTCACATAATGCACATTTGAACACACAGTCCATTGAATCCGTTATTATGTGTGTATGTAACCTGTGATAACACATTGGTACCCCGGGACTGTGTCCAGGCCTAGGAGGGTGATCTGAGAAGTGGTCACTCACAGTTGTGATGTTCCTCACAAACAATATATTTTGGGCACATGAAGGTTGGCTCATCATGGGAGTGTGAGCTATGAAGTGCCATGTCCAATATGACATGTAAAACAGCAAAACATGATGTTTTGATATACTGTCTGACATGCTGATTGAATAGTGTAGGGCACCTGAGCCTCAAACAAAATGTGTTATTGGCATCCTTTGGCTATTGACTGTAATAATGACAGACGCGGTTGAGTTCTCAAAAGACGCGTCGTACACATCCGAACAGAGGCGGGTGCACACATTGGCTATTGACTGTAATGATGACAGACGCGGGTGAGTTTTCAAAAGACGCGTCATACACATCCGAACAGAGGCGGGCGCACACATTGGCTATTGACTGTAATGATGACAGACGCTGGTGAATTTTCAAAAGACGCGTCGTACACATCCGAACAGAGGCGGGCGCACACATTGGCTATTGGTCGTCATGGGGACAGACGCGGTTGCGCTTCGTGTACGATTCGCGTACAGGCCTCTTATGTTGGTTAACAACTACAATGTATCAAACTCAATAGTGTAATGATGCGGAATATTTGAACGACACGGTATGCATGTCAGATGCGTACAATGTCATGGATTGGCCCAATTCGGATAATGCGAACGACTCGGACCTATCCCTTTGGACGCATGGAACAGATTCCGCCTCTGCTGCACAGATATAAGTCTGTCTTTTCCCAAGAGACTTCACTTGCCTGCACTACATGCTACTTGACAGGAGTACAAACTACCACTGCTGCTGTCTCTGCATCCTCTGGGATCTAAAATGGCACGTACTGTGGAGAGGGCACCAGCTTTCACCGAGGAGAACCAGGCCCTGCTGGACAGCCTCCTTCCACAGTACAGCAAGCTGTATGGAAAACCAGGGGAGCAGGTGAGTGTTCATTACACTGCCTTTTCAAATGAGCCATTTTCAAAACAGGCACTACAAGTATTGTGATCCACAAGGGCAAGTATGCACAAATAGTTACTGTAAGTCTTATAGTGTGTAGATTAATGTGCTGGACAGGTAAAGTGAGGTAAAAGTGTATTACGTGTGAATGATTTGCATGCACTGTTCTCATGTTGTTAAGGCAGCCTTACACACAGGACAACTGCCCCGATGAAACTTGCGCAACCTCAAAACATTATCTGCCCTTCTAACCATGACCTACATATCAAAGTGTGTGAAAAATGAACATGTAGTATGTGTAGTAATGGTGTGTCACTATGTCATCCTTAAAGGTCGACGCCCATCATAAGCAGGATATTTGGCTGACCATTGCCCGGGCTGTGAGATCTGTGGGGGTCTTCAAACGCCGCATCCGCCACTGCCAGAAGAGGTGGCACGACCTCCGTGGCTGGATCCGGAGGATTGCAAGAGTCACCTCCTCGCAAAAGGGGTGGACGACGGACCCTGACCCCCCACAAGCTCTGGGTACTGACAATGGTCTTCCCTGACCTGGATGGCCAGTTGAAGGCCAGACAGCAGCAAGGAGGGGGTGAGGATGTGCCATGTTACTGAACTATGTTTGACATGCATGTTGCACTCCCTCTGCCTGGTAAACCTCTCACAGATGGTCTGTCTGCTGAGACACCACTTATGTGGACAAATGTAATGATGCCCCATTATCATCGGATACACAGGTGTGTCCCTTTCCGTCTGTGAGATGTGTCACTCAGCCCCTGTGTGTTTGCTGTAGTCCAAGGATAATGTGATCTGCACCATTTACATGTGCATTGAGTTGTCCATCATGAGTGATGTAATTGTCTCACATGTGTCTGCACATTGACTGAAATGTGCCCTGTACTCTGTGTGGGACATACATATATGTTCGAAATGGTGATCTAGGTAAACACAGCTTCATGTAAAATATGCTACACACCTGGTCTGTAGGTGATACCAATGTCGATGCCTCAGAGAAATGAAATGGATAAGTGTTCCAAATGTGTAGTCACCTGCATAGTGCCCTGTGTAATCACGTGTTTCACACGGACAAAGGAAAGGAATACCAAGTCAGGCCATCTGAGACACTGTCACATCAGATTTTGGTGTGCCAGGCAACACTTCCACCTTTGTGAATTTAACAATCTTGTGTCTGACTCTGTGTCAGTGTGTACAGGCATGACTTTCATGAAATACAGGTAGTAAATATAGGTAATGTGCACAGACATCTAATGCCAGGAAGGTGGCTCACATACACAGGACAGGACATGTGTGTGTCATCCCTTGACTCTGCATAATGGTGGCTTCAACATGTATATGTATGCTGCATTACTTCCTTCCTGAGAGCAATTGGAAAATTCATGTAGGCGGATCTGTAAATTCATATACTTCAATGTCTAAGTAGAACAACGTGAGCTTGTCAGACTCTTCACATTGGGTTTAGCACGTAGGGGTCATGTATACTTGACCACTACAGGTGTTGCTTTGAAAGGGATTACTAGATTGTGACACAGTGCTGACTTTAACATTGTGATTCATTGCCCCTGTGACAATAGTCAGTATAGACTGTGTAGCCACACCGGTCAGAGGCATAGTATGCCACACGCAATTTTGTGAGGGTGCACTATTTGTACTTGTCTGTTGTCTTGCATGCAGACCTTTATAGCATTGACGTTCAGGACATAAGCCCATCATGATGACTGGGGATGGCATTCTGTTCAACATGTCAACTTATCAATTTGTCCAACCCATTTGCTCTGTCACTTCCAGACTCCCTTGCATGAGATGAGACATGTTCGTAATGACACATGACAGTCAGGAGCATTACAGATCTGACAACAGCCAAATTAGTGCATTGTTGGACATGTGTTTAGTGGTCTTTGAAATACATCGAACTGATTGTGCCATGGTTCACTGGCAGACTGACAAGTGCCATGTTCATATATGTGCAATGATTATTAAAAGTGACATCAACGTAATGCAAAGGCTTGCTCTGTGATGTGTTGTGCTTAAACTCATGTGTCAAGTCTATGCAGATGACCGATGTGAATCTGTTTCTCATCCTTGTTCGCAGCATCATCTATGGCTACTGGAGGAGACAGTTCCATGGAACAAGAGGAAGCAGCTAGCCAGACTGGGTCCACATGGGAGGAGGAGGGACCCAGTGGCACGGAGGGTGAGGGGAGTCACACTGAGGGCCGGTCTGCAACATCGACATCTGCAGAGGACCATTCAAGCTCCAGTGAAGATTCCCTTGTGGTGGTGGGTGTTACCAGAGCAGAGGCCACATCATCAGAGTCTACCCCCGCCACCACCACCATCTCCACCCTCACATCTGCTCACATCTGCTCCCATCCCAAGTGTCCGTGGACCCTCCCGTGTTAGGGAGCATGTCTCCTTCGGGCCAGGCACCGCACCCTCGCATCTATCACCCCTGGTGCCCTGAATGTGGAGTCTGTGGATTTGCACCAACAGATACATGTGGGGCAGACATCCATGCTGAGTGTCCTCCGTGCGCACACCAGTCTTTTGACCCAATTGGTGTTGTACATGGAGGGCATGTCATCTAACATGTCTGCCCTACAGTGGACAAGTCAGTCCATGGCCTCCTCACTGATGGCAGCAGTGTCCCTCCTACAGGAGTCCCTCACCCCTCCTACCTCTGCCCCATCCACAGTCCCCACTGACCTACCTGACCAAAGCACACTCACACAGGCACATGCACACACACCCACACCAACACACACAAGCAGCACACAGCCACCCAAAACAAAGTCCAAGAAAACACGCACGCACACTCAGGGGACTGACATCACATACACAGGGGAGAGTGCCAAAAAACACACACACCCATCCACAACCACTCCCCATTCCTCAGCTACCTCTCCCTCCAAAACCCCTACCCTTGACTCTCCTGCAACCCCCCCTTCCCAAAGGGTCTTCCTCTGTGACCTTGGCCTCTTCCCCACTGAGACATCAGACCAGACTCGCAAGAGGAGGAGGAAGTCACCCAGCACAGAGAGGAGATCCACCCCTGCCCGCACACCCTCCCCTAAGAGTAGGAAGACTGAGGCCCCCATCTGTGCATCCCCCAGGACGAAGGTATCAAAAACCCCACCACCATCCCACACAGCCACCACAAAACCAAATTCATCCCGAGCCCAGGCCAGCCCTCCCGAAGTTCACACATCACAACCCATCCCAGTTTCACCCACACACCATTACACCATCCCCAAGATGATTAGGCCCTCCCCCTACCACAAGCATTTCACCACCCACAACACTGCACCTTCTTTCAGTTCCGGACACTGCAGTGGTGCCCCCACCCCCTCAATCAGACCTGTCCACTGCAGTGGAGCTCCCTCCCCATCAATCAGACATGTCCACTGCAGTGGAGTACCCTCCCCTCAATCAGACCTGTCCACTGCAGTGGGACCCGACACTCCAGTAGCCCCCATCCCTCCCATTACCCATACTGGCACACCCTAATCCTGTCCCTGCGGTGCCTGGCATGCCCCTAAAGATGCCCCTCCAAGGGGAGATGTCCCGTAGCTGTAGCAGTGCAGGCAAGCAAGGCATTCCAATGCATTAAGTTCCCCCTAAAGGACTCAAATAAAATGGACAGGCCATTGGCCATATTGTTCGTCGGTGTTCTGCATAATTATTTTTCCAAGGCTGAATAAAGCATTCCCTTTTCTTTTGTAGATTTGCATTCTGTGTACCTTATTTTGTTAATGATTCATTGTGAAATTGCTGTTGAAATCTTGTTTAGTGATAATAATGGTTTAACGATGTGAGGGACTGCATGTGGTCCATGGTATATGTGTACTATTACAGTATATATCAGAGTCATCATTGACAGCAAGTGCAGGTTGGCATGATCCACAGTGTTTTGGACAGAGAGTGTGACCTGCTTTCGACAACATCCCATCTTTGACATACACTTTTGGACATGGCTTGTTCTGACATTTGTACACATAGTACAATTTTCCAACGGTACAAGCGTCTATGATGGACATGCAGAATAGCGCATTGATGATGAACACATCATCTGTCTCATCAGTGCAACTTGTTAAACTTGGAGTTTGCCTACGTGCAGGTGACTTTGGGGACACACATGTACGCAGGCTGATGGAATCAAAGTATTGTGCGTGTTGGGATTGTTGGATCCATGTCCAAGTTTCATTGGGACATGGTGGACCCCTACCAAGACCAAGCTTGACAAAGCTGACCTTATACAGTAGTGACATCACCTCATGGCAGTGTCTAAATATGTGACATATCCTGATACCATGGTGTGTGTAATGTGAGCATTATTCTCTGTCTGCAAACCCCATTTCCTGCCAAGACTGTAGTACCTGCAGATGTTCCTGGTTAAGAATCTTTCTGTGTGGTGAGTAGTCCAGTGCTTTCTCTACCTATTGAACTTTGAGTGTCCGAGATGTGGGTGCACCAGTAGAATGGAGTCATGATGGTGACATCCCTGGTTGGGTTGAGACAAGGGCCTGCAGTGTGGGCAAACACACATGTGACACATTTTTAATTCACTGAGTCACATTTGTGCTAGCAACATGCTTTTGCAAGTTTGGCACTTGCATGTGTCTATGACTGCTCACACTCAGCATTTCCTACCCTTCCCTATAGCCTGATGGCAACGATTTTTTTTTTGTAGGTCTCCTTGAGTGTTTCATTGTTCTGAGACAGTCTTCACATTCCAAATGTGTCCGATACATACCACGTTATGCACAGAAACTCCATCCTGAACAGATGTACTAGTTTCGACATGTGTAATGCCTAGCTATGTGTAATGTGTTTGTTAAATGCAGATCCCTCCACCACCCCTGGGGTTGTCAACAGCGCAGGCAGATTAGCTTACACATTTACCGGGGCATTGGAGGAACTGACACAGTTGTTGTGTGCCATATCTGTTGAGACATGTATCTTCCGAGTCTTCTGCAGTAAGCAGTCAGCATATGCATTTTGACAATAGTGATGATCTGCACATGATGCAGATTTAATAGGTAGATGCAGAGTTGATGTGATAGACATGCCAAAAAGTAAACCTTGCAAATGATGTGATCTTGAGTTGTGTGCAACGCACATAGTCAAGACATGTTGACTGTATTTTACATAGTTGTTCCATGCTTTGCGACACCTCAAGTGGGAATCGGGTCTGCACAAGTAGCGCTGACAGCTGTGACACAACCACCTCATGTTTGTTGCAGTGGGAGCATCATGAATGTATTTTGATTGTCTGTTGAGTTGTGTGTTGTCGTGGGCTGTCTCCTGTGTGCCTCATTGTACACTCACACATCACAATGTCATTCTTATGTGAGTGTGTTTATACCTGTTGCCCTGTAGGGTTTGAGTATGTGTTGTTGTGGACAGATGCTGTGAATCTGTGTCCCATACATATGTGTGTCTGGCACCTCTTCTTCAACCAACAAATGTGTGTGTCCTAGTATGTGGTATGCTGGGTGTGGCTTGCTGATTCAGTGATTGACACATTGCTCATGCACAACAGAACATGGACACATGTTTGTTTTTTGATCACAATGATGTGTGGTCAATATTGTGTTCCTCGTCATGCAGTCAGCGATACACACTATCATGGGTGCCTGTGCAATGTCACCAGTCAATTTAGGCTTAGATGAGGCACATTGATGCTGGTCAAGGTGCGTGGTGTTTGGACTGGCCAAATGTCACGTGTCTCTTGGCAAGGCCCCTACCTATTATGTGGCCTTACCTTACCGACCATGCAGTGGGAGTAATGTTTGGGTATGTGAGATGACAGTGGTTCTTGCAAGGAACGTGGCACAGTGTGCATAAGTGAATGGGCTCTAAAGTATGGCACATATCCTAAATTACCATCACAAAGGGTCAGCAGACTGTCACCACTGTGATTTGGCCTTGAGGGTACTGCGGAAGAGAGTCAGTCTCTTGATGTTTTGTTTGGTGTTCCACCATGCTTGTTCCACATGTGACTCTTGTGCACCCGCTCATCAAACAATGCCTGATTGCCCACATTCACTATCCCAAAATATGGAATACTTCCAGATCGTACTTAGCACACATATGTCTCAGTGGAGTTCTGACCCAACTCGTGTGTACTGTGCCAGGCAACAGCCACTTCATCACTCATACAGATGTTGTGTTTGTTCTGCAGTGTGTGGCTGGTTGGTTGTCTTTGTGCATCTTCACCCATGTATTTCGATAGTGTTTCAATGGCATTGAGTGGATGTTTAGTTTAGTTATTTGCTCTCCTGGCCCTGGGACTCCTTCATCTTCACTCTGCACATCCCTTATGTTTTGCAATTGACCTTGCTGCCACAGTGTGGTACTGGATCTCAACCAAACTGTTGTTTCAAATTGAATCCTTTGCAATTGTGTCTGCTTGTGACAAAAATGTGCGTTTATGCATTTTGGATGGTCACATGTTACATTGTCCAATTGAACATTGCTGGCAGTGTTAGCCCCCAAGAGCACTGATTGGCTGCACATGGCAGAGGGTATCTGACACACACAACAATGTTGGCCTCAACAGTTAAGTTGTTGTTTGGCACACAACCACTACTTTATCACTACATTGCTTGTGTTTTTAGGCCCAACAATTACATGATTGGTCGGACATGCTGGGTGTCTGAGACATACACTCACCTTTTTGTCACTGCAGTGATGGGGGGGCTATCCCCCACTACCCCTATGTGCTTGAAAATGCTGGGGGATTGAACTCCACACTCACCTTTTGTCACTACAGATATGGGTTGTTTGGCAAAAATATCTATTATTGTGTCAATTCGGCAAACACTGTACACACTCAGCACAATTTACGCATGACTGCACTGGGGGAGAGTTCTGCATCCACCTATGGGGTGGGCAATGCTGGTAGTGTTAGGCCTTCCACCCCCTATGGGATGGGCAATGCTGGTAGTGATGGGCTTCCACCCCCATGGGGTGGGCAATGCTGGTTGTGTTAGGCCTTCAACCCCCTGTGGGGTGGGCAATGCTGGTAGTGTTAGGCCTTCCACCACCTATGGGGTAGGCAATGATGGTAGTGTTAGGCCTTCCACCACATATGGGGTGGGCAATGCTGGTAGTGTTAGGCCTTCCACCCCCTATGCGGTGGGCAATGCTGGTAGTGTTAGGCCTTCCACCCCCTATGGGGTGGGCAATGTTGGTAGTGTTAGGCCTTCCACCCCCTATGGGGTGGGCAATGCTGGTAGTGATGGGCTTCCACCCCCTATGGGGTGGGCAATGCTGGTAGTGTTAGGCCTTCCACCCCCTATGGGGTGGGCAATGCTGGGAGTGCTGGGCTTCCACCCCCTATGGGGTGGGCAATGCTGGTAGTGTTAGGCCTTCCACCCCCTATGGGGTGGGCAATGCTGGTAGGGATGGGCTTCCCCCCCTATGGGGTGGGCAATGCTGGTAGTGTTAGGCTTCCACCCCCTAAGGGGTGGGCAATGCTGGGCTGGGCAATGCTGGTAGTGATGGGCATCCACCCCCTATGGGTCTGTTGCCTTTCGCGGGATCGTGTCGTTTTTGTGTGTGGTAGGTGTCTGACTTACTGTCTGTGACGGACGCATCGGTTCCGGATGTTGATTCGACCGTAGGCGTACAGTATAGGGATTACATGCGCTATCGGATACATGGCTGCTTCGTCTCGTACGCAGTGATCGTGTTGTGGCGCGATTCGGAGCTGAAATACAGCTCTTCCGGTTGCTGTGACGTGCTGGAGGTGGCGACCTGTTCGGCGCGTAGGAAGTACGCATCGTACTTGGCCGGCCGGAAACTGCTTCGGAAATGGCTCCGGACGACTCAATTCAGCGTTTACAGAGCCGGGTCGTACGGAAAATGGAGCTGGAATCGGAGCGTACGTTTAGCTCAGAAAAAGGAGACATTTGCGCATCGTTCTTCGTCGTTTGGATGGATCGGCTCCCGGAACGAGTCAGTCGGAAGGTAACGCTACGGACGGCTCTCGGCAGGCCTTCCGAGCGAAATCGGAATCGGGCCCTTTTTCGGGATTTTTTTTGGGTGCGTTTTTTTAGGTATGCACAGATATTATTTTTTAAAGTAATGTGCACATTTAAAAAGATTAAGGGGGTCATTACGATGGCGGACGGATTTCAGTCCATCCGCCATCGTGTCAGGGAGTGGGACCGCCCACCATGCATGCGGCGGTCCCGCACACCAAATTAGGATGCAACGATGGCGGTCGCACTTTGCAATTTAACATTGCGGCAGGTGCTGCTGTCTGCATTGATTAGATGACATTTTCTGTTATGGATTGAAATAGAAAAAAAAATGTGTTTGTTTATTTTTAATTTATTGTGTTTATCTGTTTTGAAGAAAAAATATACACTACAATATCTGGATTTTTTTATACTGTTTAAAGTTAATGCTGTTTGAAGTTATATTTAATGTTTTAACTATGTTGCATTTCTAATTTAGCTGATATGTTCTTTAAAAAAATGCTTTTTTGGGAGAGAAAAATGGTTAAGTTGTTTTATTGTTCAATATTTCTAGATTCTTACCTTTTTTAAAGATGTTTCTTGATGCTTTTAGTTTGGAGGACAGTTTTGTTTTTAGTTGGGTCTGAAAGAGAAATGATATTATGTGTTTTATCACTCTTATGTTATTTTAATAAAGTTTTCTAGGGAGAGAAATATGGTTAAGTTATTTCATTGTTTATTCTTTTTTGAATCTTACCTTTTTTTGAAGCTTTTTATTGAGGTTTTGGGCTTTGTAGACCAGTTCGAATTTCATTGTGGTCTGAAATAGTAAAAAAAAATAATTGTTTAGGTGTTGGTGATATTAGGAAATATTTAACCTGAAATAGAATTAAGTAATATTTGGTTATGGAAGAACAGGTGAAAGTTTTGCTTTTTCACAATAGTCATTGTCTTTTCATGGAAAAAATTCATTTGTGATGATTTTGCAATATAATTTATGAGAAGAATGAGATATCTATTTACATTCAAAAAGTATTATTACAGTTGAATTGGTATTGTTTTGGAGAAGAGCATTTTGTTGGATTGGAATAGGATTTATTTGTTTTTCTGTTCAAAAATGTTATTGGCATTTTTATTTGTTGAAAAAATTACCTTGGTATGTTTCTTCTTTTGTTGCTCGACTTTTAGAAAGGTAGAGACGTGTATAGTTGTCCAATCTGGAAAAAAGATAAATTAACATTGTTTTAAAAATGTAAATGTCATTTAATTCTATTTAGCAACCTGTTTTTAACTTACAATATCATTGTTTTTGTGGTTTTGCATGTTTAATTTTCAATATAATTTACCTTTTTTAAATAATTTTCTGATGGTCTTCAGTTGCTTCTTTTTTATAGAAAATCTATGTTTTTTTCTGCTGTTTATTGCTGCTGTTTTTATCTGTTGACATAAAAAATGTATACTAAATAATTACATTTTTATTAAAAATGTTTTAAACAACAAACACCATCCAGAACTTTCCCTGAGGCAAGCACATGTCAGAGTAGGAATAGTAATTTTGCCCCCACCACTATCCAGAATTTTCCCTGAGGCAAGCACCTGTCAGAGTAGGAATAGTAATTTTGCCCCCACCACCATCCAGCTCTTTCCCTGAGGCAAGCACATGTTGGAGTAGGAATAGTAATTTTGCTCCACTACTATCCTGCACTTTCCCTGAGGCAAGCACATGTCGGAGTAGGAATAGTAAATTTGCCCCCATCACTATCCAGCACTTTCTCTGAGGCAAGCACTTGTCGGAGTAGGAATAGTAATTTGGCCCCCACCACCATCCAACACTTTCCCTGAGGCAAGCACCTGTCGGAGTAGGAATAGTAATTTTGCCCCCACCACCATCCTGCTCTTTCCCTGAGGCAAGCACCTGTCGGAGTAGGAATATTAATTTTGCCCCCACCAACATCCAGCACTTTCCCTGAGGCATGCACATTTCGGAGTAGGAATAGTAAATTTGCACAATACACCATGAAGCATTTTCCCTGATGCAAACATCTGTCGGTGTTGGAATAGGAATTTTTCCAGTAATCACTAGGGGGTTACTGTTCCTAATGGAGAGAGACAGACAGCAGCCTAGTCTGGTTGCTGAAAAAGAATCGTGAGTGGAATCTGGTTTACACTCAAGGTTGGATACCGAGAAGGTGGGGGAATTTCTCCTTTTGGAAGAAGTGCCCTCACACACCCATATGCTTCATCATCGGGCATGTGCTCCTCGTGGGGGTGGCGCTGCTGTCCCCCATGGGCCCCGCGAGAGGGCTCTTTGTCGGAGATCTTTTTAGGATTGACGCTGCAGTTGTGCGTGTGGGTGTGTGGGCTTAAAAGTTGTGTGAGTGAGTTAAAATTACCCCCGCAGTACCCAGAAACAGAGTTTTATTCAGGGGTCCCGGTGGTAAGATTAAAAGCAAGGGATAAGAAGAACCTCTTTCAAACAAATATTGTAGAGGAGTGAGTATTATCTTGCTGCTCTCTTATCCGTGAGTGTGAGTGCAGGTGAGAGTGAGATTCAGGTCGACATGTTTCGCGCTAAGACTTGGTCCCTAATGGATCCCATTGCGCTTCTTCAGGACCGTAATGTGATATAAAATAACAATAAAACTTGGAATCAGAGACGATGACACTCTATATTTCTAATGATACCTAGAGTCAGGTGTGTAGGCGTCAATGTGCCTGTTTGAACGTCCGATAGGCGTTCCAGGTTCCAACCTAGTGGGAAGAAAAAGACAAAAAGTTAGTAGTAGGGTGATTGGGCTCATTCACTCAGTTTGGAATGCAACTTGACTTCATTCTTTGCATTTACCATTTGCGAATGCTGTGTAGAGGCATGCTAAATCAAACATACCCCGTTCATCATTGATCAAAACATTAGTGCGTGGCAAAATTGCTGAACTCGTGTGGCCTGTGCAGATTCGCTTGTCACAGTGCGGTGTGGCACCCTAACATGACAAAAAGGTGTTGAGGGTGACACAGTATATGCATGCAATACATTTCTCATGGACCCCATGGCGTAAAGGGGATGTCTATCTCGTGTAATAAGTCAAGGCATCTCAGCCATGGTGAATGTGGCAGTCCGTTACCAGGACAGCTGACACTACGGGGCAAGACCGCAAGACAGAAACACTAGTTGTCAACTTGTCCTCCCGACCTCTGGCCGAGAGCGAAGCCAGGCTCTTGGAGAAGGGCTTGGGGTTCGTCCTGACCCCTGTGAGGACTCGTTTAGACTACACCAAGAATCACATCAGCTCTTTCGGAAGGTAAGGCTTAGAGCCTTCTTCCAAGACAAACCAGAGAACCCCGTGACAGGCACAGGTCTCAAGAAGAAGTCAAGGTTTACGCCCACTGCGGCCATGACACCCAATGAAGTCCTGACTTTCGAACAAGCCATCTTGAAAGACGTTGCAGGCCTTACCAGCAAACGCCCCTTCAACAATATGTCGAATGACGAAAGGAACCTACTGAAGGCCCTCACTGAAGACACCACCGTCATAATGAAGCCAGCCGATAAAGGCGGTGCCATTGTTATCCAGGACGTGGGCACATATGATGCGGAATGTCGTCGCCAACTGACCAACACCCAATATTACCTCCCCATAGAGGAAGACCCCACGGCTCGACTCACCACCAAGATCAGAAGCCTAGTCACCGAAGCAGAGACTGAAGGGTGGATCTCATCCCAAAAAGCGGCTTTTCTCGTTAATGATCAACCACGGACCCCCTACTTCTATACACTACCCAAAATACATAAAGGTGTCACTCCTCCACCAGGACGACCCATAGTATCTAGGATTGATTCTTTGCTTGAACCACTTAGCAAATTCTGTGACTTCTATCTCCGCCCGATAGTCATGAAAACACCCACCTATCTCAGAGATACGACCGAAGTCCTCAAACTGATTGAAAATTTCCCCGAACCAGAGACAATCAACCTTCTAGTGACCCTGGATGTGGAGGCCCTTTACACCAATATCCTCCAGGATGCCACCTTGGAGGTCCTAGGAACCATCCTACATAATATCGATCCTTGGCCCCACGAGACCCCGATTGCGTTCATTCTGTAGTGTGCCTCCCTAGCCTTAAAAGAGAATTTCTTTGCCTTCCAGACACAGCTCTATCATCAAATCTAAGGGACCAGCATGGGAAGCACTTTTGCTCCTAGCCTGGCCTGCCTACATATGGCCGCATTTGCAGATAAGTACATCCTACGTGAGAACAATCCCTACCGGGACAACATATTAATATGGCGGCACTATATTGATGACATCCTCCTCTTCTGGAGGGGAGAGGAAGAACAATGTGTATCTTTCTGTGACTGGGTTAATACTTTAGACCCATACTTAAAATTCTCTGGCACCAGGTCACCAGAGAGTATCCCTTTCCTGGATCTCCTGATCTCCCTACATGATGGGGCTTTATTCACGACCAACTACAAAAAGCCCACAGATAAGATCAGCCTCCTTATGTATGACAGCCATCATCCCAAAGCTTTGAGGAACATCCTCCCAGTAGGACAGTTCCTACGCCTACGCCGCAATTGTAGCACCTTGAGAGAGTTCAATAACCAAGCCAAGATCCTGTCAAACAATCTGACTGAACGACATTACCCAAGAAGAGTGTACCGGCAGGCACAGAAGCGGGCTAAGAATAACCACAGAGAAGCTCTTTTGGAGAGTAGAGAAATAACCAGTGCTGAGGCTCTCACATGTGTGACCACGTTCACACCAAACTCAAATAAAGTTCAGAAAGTAATTAAGAGACACTGCAGTATTTTAGAGATGGGCAACTTCAGTCCAGGACCAGTCCCTCTTTTTGCGTTCAAACGTACCCAGAATCTGAAGGACCTGTTGATCCATACCCGTCCGAGATCCACAACTACAAGACAACCTACCCTATGGGCACTCCCCCCGGTAGAGGGCCACTATCCCTGTGGGTCATGCTCCATCTGTCCACTTATGGGAGCCACGAAGCACATAGAACTAGGTCTGGCCAGACCTTGGTATCAAAAGTGACACACGAACTGCAACACTAAGAATTGCATATACCTCATCACATGTCCCTGCGACCTATGATATGTAGGTATGACAACCAGACCCGTAAAAACCCGAATAGGGGAACATAGGAGCACAATACGTTGTAAAAAAAACCAGTACAAAATTGCTGAGCCATTTCGTTTAAAAAAACCACACCCCTGACAGTTTCGAATGGACCATAATTGAATCAAACCCCAACTGGACAACCAGTACACTGTTCAAACAAGAACAACGTTGGGTGTTTCGTCAAAAGAGTAACTCAAGGGACCTCAATGATGAGATTCTGTGGGCAGAACTGAAGACTTAAAGAGACACTGCCACACCTACTGTGGATTCCACCAGGTGGGCTCATCTCTCCCTTACATGAGTAATAACAAGGGGATACTGGCTTCAATTTTAATTTTAATTTTAATTTAACACAACGCCTATGACCCCATCACTAACCTTGATGACATGTGCATGGGCCATAGCGATAATATCATCAGAGACATTACGCTTCATGTTGGGGGCAGGAACAACGGGATTTCTACATCTCTTGAGAGGGCTAAACATAAACATCCACAGAACATGTGCCTACAAAGTCTTGGATGTAATTTTTAATAAGAGACATCCATCACTAACAGACACTGAGTGTAATGTGACCTTCGTTCCACACACACACCCTCCAAGTATGACCTGCACATTATGAGGTCACAAGATATAGACACCTGTTCCCATGACATCTACGGGTCAGTCATCATTAATGAAGTCACAATGACTCTGAGGACAGTCAATATCTCTACATACAGTAGTCACCAATCATCTTTTGGTTTGAGTTGACTCTAAAGTCTCTAGCTTTACTCCACAGAAGTTTTCTTTCTCTGCTAGAATGTTCTTATTGCAGAAAACAACCAATTTGGCAATAATAAAAACATCACAAGGTTTGTGGACTTTCCACATGCCATTCCGGACCCGTATTTTTAAGCATTAGTTCCCCTTTTCAAGATGGCCACCACAGTGTCCTGCAATCTGCAGAGCACACTCCACGTAACACGCCAGCGCCTTTGCAATGTTGGTTATGTGCAGCTCCCTCCCCCGCCACGTCACTTCCAATCTGGAACCGACCCAGGGTACATCTAGGGCCAGCTGTCTTGTTCTCTGTTACCGGCGAACCAAACAGTGGCGGGGCAGGTAATGGGCTGCAGCTAAGGAGAAGCATAGTGAGTATTTCTTTGCTGACTCGCTCACGGACACAGGTATTTGCCAATGAATTCCGCCTGATTTCGAGTTGACTATGATTATATTACCCACAGGTATTCTTCTCCATTACCGCACGGTTTAGCCGAGGAGGCCAATCTTTACCAATTTAAGGGTATGATACAACCGATTGTCTTATTTGTTTCATGTGTGTCCGTATTTCCTTTTTAACTATTTCACCGCACTTTGTGCACTTTCCCCACACTCTTGGGAGCAATACTTTTTAAAGGTAACGGACTGCCACATTCACCATGGCTGAGATGCCTTGACTTATTACACGAGATAGACATCCCCTTTATGCCATAGGGTCCATGAGAAATGTATTGCATGCATATACTGTGTCACCCTCGACACCTTTTTGTCATGTTGAGGTGCCACACCACCCTGTGACAAGCGAATCTGCACAGGCCACACCAGTGCAGAAATTTTGCCACGCACTAATGTTTTGCTCAATGATGAACGGGGTATGTTTGATTTAGCATGCCTCTACACAGCATTCGTAAATGGTAAATGCAAGGAATGAAGTCAAGTTGCATTCGAAACTGAGTGAAGGAGCCCAATCGCCCTACTCCTACCTTTTTGTCTTTTTCTTCCCATTAGGTTGGAACCTGGAATGCCTATCGGACGTTCAAACAGGCACATTGACGCCTACACACCTGACTCTAGGTATCATTAGGAATATAGAGTGTCGTCGTCTCTGATTCCTAGTTTTGTTGTTATTTTATATCAAGTACGGTCCTGAAGAAGCGCAACGGGATCCATTAGGGACCAAGTCTTAGCGTGAAACATGTCGACCTGCACTCACACTCATGGATAAGAGAGCAGCAAGATAATACTCACTCCTCTACAGTATATGTTTGAAAGAGGTTCTCCTTATCCCTTGATTTTAATCTTACCATCGGGACCCCTGAATAAAACTCTGTTTCTGGGTACCGCGAGGGTAATTTTAACCCACTCACACAGTTTTTAGGCCCACACACCCACAGGCACAACTGCAGCGTCACTCCTAAAAAGATGTCCGACAAAGAGCCCTCTTGCGGGGCCCGTGGGGGACAGCAGCGCCACCCCCACGAGGAGCACACGCCCGATGATGCAGCATGACACCCATATCGGTGTGTGAGGGCACTTCTTCCAAAAGGAGAAATTCACCCACCTTCATCGGTATCCAATTGTTAAATAGTAAAAAACTGAAAATTTGTTTTACTCACATAGAATAATATTTCACTGTGTTTTAAGCAAGACGGAAATGGCAGAAAAATAAATACCTTAAAACCGGGAGCCCTAATTATGTTTTATATTTTCATTTTATATTGGTAGATGAATTACATTGTGTTAATGTTCATTTTTTGTGGTGTTCGTCTTTTTTAAAATATGTTTGAAAAATGTATATGATGTGTATTTTATTAAATTGTTCGTTTAAAAATTATATTGTAATGTATTTAGTAGTATTATAATGTATTTTGTGAGAAAAATATATGTTTATTTTATAAATTAAAATAATAATTTTTTTTCAGGGATATTAATATTTGTTTACTTTTTTTTTATTGCACAAGAATTTTGTTTAATACACGGGTATTAATTGTAATACTCAGGTATTAATTTTAAATACCCGTGTATTAATACACTCCCCCAGCCAAATCCCCTATTTTCCCTGTATCCCGTTCCAGAGGTTAATATATTATTTATTATTGGGGAAAAAACCGAATATAAATTTTAGTAATCCAGTATTAATTTCAATACTTAGGGGCCGATTCCGATTCGGGCCGGAAAACATACCGACCGACTCAGTACGGGAATATAGTCCGACCGACACGTACCGGCGCTCCCCGACCTGGGTAGTATGATGAAATGCATGTGAATCACGACCGACTCGTACGGAACACAAGCCGAACGACCGAACCGGACGGAAACAAGCTATCCGGACGGGAAACCACGCGAATCGAACCGACCGACACGCACCAGGAATGAACCCGAACGAAACGTACCCGCGAACTCCGACCAGCGCAGTACGATGCAATGCGTGGAAAACCAGACCGAGTCGCACGGAGCTCAAGCCGTATGACCGACACGCATACAAAAGCCAGCCGAAGGAAGCCAATACTCGGCGACCGACGCGTACGCCGCACAATAAACCTAGCGGAAACACAGCGTAAACGACTCGGAGAAGCTCGCACGAGACAACTGCAGCGTCCTACTCGGTCAGAAGAACGTCTCCTACATGCACAAAAAATACAAAGGAAAAAATTCAAAAAAAAGGGGCCAAACAAGCAATGACAAAGTCAATAAATACAGGGAAAAAAAACATGGAACAAGGACACACCCCCAACTCCACCTATATAAAGGCCACAAATCCCTACCATGATCCTTTGCAAATTCAACTGACTTGCCAGCACAGAACACCATCACACAGCAACCACAGACACACTCACAGCTCATCCATCACACAAGCCACACACCATTAGCACCTCAACAAATAGCACCCTCACATACACCCAGCAAAACCTACACTCACACACCCTCACCTGCACACACACACACATCAATCACTACCACCACCCATCACCATGCCCCCAAAGAAGAATCCAAAGTTCCTAGACAGTGAATTGGAAGTCTGGTAGATGAGATCCTCAGGGTAGAGCCACAGTTGTTTGGTACGTTGGTACAACAGACCCCCATGTCGCAGAAAACCAAGATGTGGGAGAGGATCGTCAACAGGGTCAACGCACAATCACCATGTTTGCGCACAAAGGAAGACATCCAGATCAGGTGGTATGATGTGCGCAGGAGGGTCAGGGACCTACTAAAGAAGGATTACAATATGAGTCAGCGCACCGGCAGTGGCCCTCCTGCCAAACCACTATACCTCAGGCCCTGGGAGGAGAAGGTGCGGGCCATCCTACCACCAGTGAGCGTATATGACTATCAAACATCCCAGAGCCTGGTGAGTACACAACTAATATACACAATATTGTGTGACAATACACACACATCACTGTCAAGGGGATAGTCAAACCATGCACCCTTAGCAAATCCAAAGCAACCAAAAGATAATCACCCCAAGATTTGTCTGTCAGTCAGATAAACACAATACATGCCATCTCATAGTGATATGTAACTGTGTCATGATATGTACAAACCTAACTACAAATACAGCAAGGCAGTGGCACAAATATAACCAACAAACACAGTTAGACATTTTGCCACCACTAGAACACAACCTCACAGGGAAGCTCACTGAAAGGAAGGAATTCTGTGTATGCTGGTGAAGTCAGTGTAGCCAATAGCATGATGGGAGTTGTAGTCACAGATATTGGTCACACTCACAATTGGCCCATCAACACCACTCTGAACCATGCTCACATCACAGGGATTGGAAAACAACTGACAAGATGGCTGACACTGGGTACTGCTGTGGGGAGCACAAGGCCATGCTGGGAACTGTGTACCAACCAACAGCAGGACACCACTGACTGACATCCTGAAAGCCAACTTGCACTCCCTGCAATGGAAGCACGTTCCATGGTGGGATATCTGGCTGGGTGGGAAGGAGGACTGACAACTCTGACCATAGTTACAAGCAGCTTTTCTCACACACACCCTTAACACAAACTCCACACAACTCACCTGGGAGAATGCAATGCCTCACACTCTAATTAAATATCCCACAAAGAACCACCACCCTGGGTTATGCTGTGTGAAGCACAGGGACACTCTTGGGACTTGTAGCCAAACAAACGCCAGGACAACACTGTCAGCCATCCTGTCAGCACAGGCACACTACCCCACAGGGAAGCAGAGTCAAAAGGAAGGAAGTATGGGCATGCTGGGAAGGGGGTGTAGGCAATAGCATGATGGGAGTGGTAGTCACAGCTCAACATCCCCCACCCACATGGCCCAGCAAGCTCACACTGAAGCATGCACACCTCACAGGCAGTGAAAAGCCACTTCAAAGATGTCTGACACTGGCCTCAGCTGTGGGGAGCACAAGGCCCTGCTGGGAACTGTGCACCAACCAACAGCAGGACACCACTGTCAGCTATCTTGCCATTGCTGTCACACTTACACACAGTGAAGTCCACTCAAAAGGAAGGAAGTATGGGCATGCTGGGAAGGGGGGTGTAGGCAATAGCATGATGGGAGTTGTAGTCACAGATATTGGTCACCCTCACAATTGGCCCATCAACACCACTCTGAACCATGCTCACATCACAGGGAGTGGAAAACAATTGACAAGATGGCTGACACTGGGTACTGCTGTGGGGAGCACAAGCCCCTGCTGGGAACTGGGCACCAACCAACAGCAGGACACCACTGACTGACATCCTGAAAGCCAACTTGCACTCCCTGCAATGGAAGCACGTTCCATGGTGGGATATCTGGCTGGGTGGGAAGGAGGACTGACAGCTCTGACCATAGTTACAAGCAGCTTTTCTTACACACCCCCTTAACACAAACTCCACACAACTCACCTGGGAGAATGCAATGCCTCACACTCCAATTAAATATCCCACAAAGAACCACCACCCTGGATTATGCTGTGTGAAGCATAGGGACACTCTTGGGACTTGTAGCCAAACAAACGCCAGGACAACACTGTCACCCATCCTGTCAGCACAGGCACGCTACCCCACAGGGAAGCAGAGTAAAAAGGAAGGAAGTATGGGCATGCTGGGAAGGGGGGGTGTAGGCATGATGGGAGTGGTAGTCACAGCTCAACATCCCCCACCCACATGGTTCAGCAAGCTCACACTGAAGCATGCACACCTCACAGGCAGTGAAAAGCCACTTCAAAGATGTCTGACACTGGCCTCAGCTGTGGGGAGCACAAGGCCCTGCTGGGAACTGTGCAACAACCAACAGCAGGACACCACTGACTGACATCCTGAGAGTCAACCTGCACACACTGCAAGGGTGGCATGCTTCATGGTGGGATAACTGGGCTGGGGGAGAAGGAGGGCCGGATGTCCACCAAATACCACCAATGCTGGCCATGCACACACCTCAACATTCACATTGAAAAGCTTCAGGTTGGCAGGACAATGTGCTACACCAATATCAACCTCTGACTGTGACAACTGAGGACAATGCAATGCACAGGCCCGCATCCAGAGGTACAGTCACAACTGTCAGGTGTGTGAACCATTGATGCCCGTAGAAACATAACATACATTGTGTGTCTCTTCCAAAAACAGGTGATGATGGGGACACAGCAGTAGACGATGAGGAGTCCCTGTCCCAGGCTCCGGGGGACACTGAGCTCACTGGTGTGGAACAGCCTCTGCACTCCTCGGATGGCGAAGACCTACCTGGCCCCTCCATTATGAGTCATCATGCAGCACCAGCAGGACCAACATCTGCACCCCCTGCACCCACCCCTCCAACAACTGCCAACACACAGACCACCCCTGCCAACACGGACAGACCAAGGACCACCGATGACAACAGCACAGGGACCCCGGCCCAACGTGGAGCAACGGACAACGACCCCAGTAACAACCCCCAAGTGGGCCTACGGTCACCTGTGCGTGCCACCACAGGTCCCGCACGTGTCGCCAGGGGTGGTGGGAGGGGTGGTAGATATAGGTCGCTGTTTGCAGAGGGGTCTGGACTGCATGATGACCCACAACTGGCACGCATTGCTGAGGTGTACCAGAATAGCACCGGAGAGGTCAGCCAGGTAGTCGGGATCCTCAAGGACATTCAACAGCAGCAGGCTGCCCATCATGCCCGCTTGGACTCACACATGTCCCGTGTGGAGACACATGTCCCGTGTGGAGACACACATGTCTGGCATGGAGTCCAAGTGGGACACATTGGAAGAACTGACAGCGGTGCATAGGGACATATTGACATGCCTCCGCCAGATTAGCACCAACATGGCCACACCTCCCTGTGTGCCCACAACATCTGGTGCTGCAACAACTGCAACTGCCACAGGGAGGGAGGATGACTCTGGCGGAGAGTCCTCTGCACCGCAGCAGCCTGCACGTGAGGGTCCCCCCGAAAGAAGAGGGGTCGTCCGAGGAAGGAAAACTGAGAGGTCGATGGCCATGTACATCCCCCAGGAAGCCAACACCTGTTCTGGAAATTCTCCTTTGTGTGCAAACTGTTCACCCTGTCGAATGCAACACAACTCTCCCACATGACATGGGGAGTTTAAGTTGGCCCAATGTATCAGATGACTGTGGACTTTACTCAGGACATTTCTGCTACCAAGACTTCCAACTCATCTGGGAACTTTGGATTCCAATCCCAATGTACAGCACCCACCATCCTGTGCACTATCCTCACACATGTATGGAAATAAACTCACTAATACACCATACTTGCCTCTGTTGTGATTCCAACGTGGTTTCTGTCATGGAGATGGTGATCTGCTAAATGACACTGTGCATGCTAACTGCTACAGCAAGTTCAACACCGTCATGTGAGTCATGGCGACGTGACACATATGAGGGAGACACACCACTAGGGCTACACAACACATACACACCAGGGCCATCAGACTCATCGCCTACACTGATGTTGCCAGGAATTCCAGTGGAATGCACAGACACCACACCTATTCACAGTCTGTGTTAACTAGCCCACAGGTGCAGTAAGCACATGTCAGTCAGATGTGTGACCACAGACAACGCACATCCCAAAGTGAAGCACAGGTTTATTACACATTTGCAACCTGTTGTTTCCACTACAGATGCAAGGTAATCCTACGTGGCAGTGGCCACACAGTCAACAAGTGTAGAATAAATAAAGTCCAGGGGTGTGTGGCACATCACCTGTAGGGAAACGACTGCTTCCACCCTGGGAGTTGAATCATGGTGTCGGGAGATCACAGTTCACCAAACAACTCTGAAAGTACCCTGTGAAGGACAGACATGACACACAGTCAAAAGCACTGAAGAACAGGACAGAACTGCAATACTCATGGCCAATACATGTCACAAGATACTCACAGAAAACCAAGTTAGCATGTCAACACTGTTGGGGAGTACAGACTACCTGTAAGGACACATCGTTGCACGCTTCCAGTCAAGTAGCACATGGCCACACTCAAACAGCACCAGAGCACCACCAACACATATCACGCAAACTCACATCATTGGCATGACAACTCTCTGGATACTCACATTCAGCTGAAGAAGTTGGTGATGAGCTGTGTGCGGACATCACCATCATCATCATCATCATCACTGGCATCGTGGTCCAGGCCAGGATCCTCCACAGGTGGCGGACGTTGGTCATCGTCATCCAGGATGAGAGGCAACTCCTTCCGCGCTGCCAGGTTGTGTAGCATGCAGCAGACGATGACAATCTTGCACACCTTTGCTGGGGCATATGGGAGGGCCCCTCCTGTCTTGTCCAGGCAGCGGAAGCGGCTCTTCAGGAGACCAAAGGTCCGCTCTATCACTCTCCTGGTCCGACCATGTGCCTCATTGTAGCGCATCTGGGCTGGTGTCACAGGGTTCCTGAGGGGTGTCAGCAACCACAGCATGTTAGGGTATCCGGAGTCACCTACAGACAGACAATTGCACATTAGCTGAGTTGGAAAAGAGGGCGGAATACAACATAGCAGAACACACACAATGGTACAAAGTCAGTACACACCGACAAGCCAGGCACGCTGGTTCTGCATCTGTGACATCATCCTCGGGATGCGACTACTCCTCATCACGTAGGCATCGTGTGCCGAACCAGGGAAACGGGCACACACATGTGAGATGCTAATATCTGCAAGACATGCCACCAGAGCATTGATCGAATGATAATGTTTCCTGTTCCTGTATGCCTGCTCATGTGCCTGTGGTGGTACCAAAGCCACATGTGTCCCATCAATGGAGCCAATGACATGTGGCATCCTCCCCAGGGCATAGAAGTCACTCTTGACGTCAGTGAGTTGTTGACGTTTAGGGAAATAGATGTACTGGTTCAGGCATCTCAACATTGCCCCCAAAACATCGCGTAGCATACGGCTGAACATAGTCTGTGACGTCCCACCAGCAGTCGCCACAGTGTGTTGAAAGGTACCAGTGGCAAAGAAGTGTAGGGCTGCCATCACCTTCACCTTGGGGGTCAGCGCTGTAGGGTACGGCCGGCCAGGTTGCAAATGTGGGGCCAAGCGCACTGCCAAATCCTCAATCAGCTGCCTGGTGAAGCGGTACCGTCGGATGCTGTCACGTTCCACCATCGTTGCTAGGTCAGGGAATGGTCTATGGACAGCTGGTGCCCTGCAGTGCATAGGTGAAGAAAGAAAGGTTGTCAGTCACCCCACATATGTGCCATTCACCATACTCAATATCACATGATACATCATTACGAGACACAAGTACTTGATGTGTGTGCCGTTCTGAATGGACATATATGGCACCTACATGGCCATCATCTAACATCTCAGTTCACCATGTGTTGACAACAGGTTCCAGGTTGTGCTATGGGAAACCATTAGGCTGTGTCACAGTACCCATTTACTGCTGTCACATTCCAAACACACACCACAGTGACATGTCTGGACAGATGCGCCACAGGCATCACAGCTCATTGACAGGTAGATTCCCAGGGACCCTGTCTTGCCACATGGACACTGGCATGACATGGCGTATCATGTACACGTCAGAAAAACAAACATGACTCCCACAGGTAGTGGCCCCTGTTGCCTCCGCAGGACAGACATGGACGTCTGTGACACACACACGCACAACATCAAAGTCCATGCACAAACAACGTGGATGTGGAGACTGTCTCCCATTGTGCACATGGAATCAGAGACATCGGAAACACAACATGCACACAGACTGTGGAGGGCCATCACTATTGTGGCAATGGGTCACCCTGTGACGTACATACCTTCCCACATGGGACTCTGGGGGTATGTGACATGTCATACACATACACAACCTGGAAATGTGACCATGCCACATGCTCTGAAATGAACAGTTGCACATCACAGTGGTCATGTGCACAACACACAAAGGATCCTGTCCCCATGAACACGTGCACAGCCTGGGAGTGGCTGCCCCCAAGTGCCACCCCAAAACCACATGTTGACCCCCATACACAGAAAAGGTAATGCAGCCTTACATGCCTTAGGATACAGTGTGGACAGGCTGTGGTGTTGTAGGTGTGCCCCTGAGTCCCTGGCAAGTATATGTGGCTGGCATACGTTCACCAGTGACAAGCATGGTGACATATGCGAGTGACCTGTACAGGGACGCGTCGTACAGCAATGGACCGATCAGTGTGCACGCACTGGCCATTGAATCTGTTGTGAGCGGGTACGCGTTGTTTCCCGGAATACGCGTTGTACAGCAATGGACCGATCGGTGTGCACGCACTGGCCATTGAATCTGTTGTGAGCGGGTACGCGTTGTTTCCCGGAATACGCGTTGTACAGCAATGGACCGATCGGTGTGCACGCACTGGCCATTGAATCTCTTGTGAGCGGGTACGCGTTGTTTCCCGGAATACGCGTTGTACAGCAATGGAACGATCGGTGTGCACGCACTGGCCATTGCATCTGTTGTGAGCGGGTACGCGTTGTACAGCAATGGACCGATCGGTGTGCACGCACTGGCCATTGAATCTGTTGTGAGCGGGTACGCGTTGTACTGCAATGGACCGATCGGTGTGCACGCACTGGCCATTGCATCTGTTGTGAGCGGGTACGCGTTGTACAGCAATGGACCGATCGGTGTGCACGCACTGGCCATTGAATCTGTTGTGAGCGGGTACGCGTTGTACAGCAATGGACCGATCGGTGTGCACGCACTGACCATTGAATCTGTTGTGAGCGGGTACGCGTTGTACAGCAATGGACAGATCGGTGTGCACGCACTGGCCATTGAATCTGTTGTGAGCGGGTACGCGTTGTACAGCAATGGACCGATCGGTGTGCACGCACTGGCCATTGAATCTGTTGTGAGCGGGTACGCGTTGTACAGCAATGGACCGATCGGTGTGCACGCACAGGCCATTGAATCTGTTGTGAGCGGGTACGCGTTGTACAGCAATGGACCGATCGGTGTGCACGCACTGGCCATTGAATCTGTTGTGAGCGGGTACGCGTTGTACAGCAATGGACCAATCGGTGCGCATGCATTGGCTAGGGCCTGGCATGGCAACGGACGCGTTTTCGAAGCTGTAACGAGTCTGATGCAGTGAATTCAGTTGGCCAGCCACAACAATGTTGCAAATTCATGGGTGTCATGAAGTTTAACTTTTGAAGGATGCTGTGGGCATGTATAAGTGGTGCAATTCCATGGATTGGCCAGATTCAGAAGATGCAAACGACTTGGACCTATCACTTTGGACACATGGGACAGTATCTGCCTCTCCGGCACACATATAATGCTGGCTGTTCCCCTGAGAGCTCACTTGCCTGCACTACATGCTCCAGGACGACATCAGCCACCAACACTGCTGCTGTCTCTGCATCCTCTGGCTACTGCAATGGCACGTTCTGTGGAGAGAGCCCCAGCCTTCAGCCTTGAGGAGAACCAGGCCCTGCTGGACAGCCTCCTTCCACAGTACAGCAAGCTGTATGGGAAACCAGGGGAGCAGGTGAGTGTGCTGTCCACTGCCTTACTAATTATGCATGTTGTCTGACTAGCAAGACTTACAGTGTGCACACCACTGGCTAGCATGCTCACTGAGTAGTTCTCATCCCCCAAAGTGTGTAGTTACATGCACTGAACAGGTACAGTCCAGTAACAGTGCATTCCAACAAGGTTTTACTTCCCAGACAATGATACCATGTAGTAACTGCTGGCAAACTGTTCATAGCCATCGTTGCACTGCCTGTGTACATCATATGCCCCTGTGATTGAGACATGTATATCCAACTGTGTGATGCACGTATATGTTGCATGTGTAGTAATGGCATTTTCACTTTGTCATCCTCACAGGTTGATGCCCACCAGATGCAGGAAATCTGGCTGACCATCGCCCGGGCAGTAAGATCCGTGGGGGACTACAAGCGCCGGATCCGCAACTGCCAGAAGAGGTGGCAGGACCTTCGGGGCTGGACCCGGAGGATCGCAAGGGGGCCAGCTGAAGCTGTCGCCTCCTTGCAGGAGGGGCGGACACCGGACCCTGACCCCCCACATGCTCAGGATCCTGCCGGTGGTCTTCCCTGACCTGGATGGGCAGCTGAAGGCCAGACAGCAGCAAGGAGGGGGTGAGTCCATGACTGCACTGTGAACTTTGTCTGACATGCTATGTGCCCTCCTCTGGCCTGGTTAAACTTCCACAGTACATCAGTCTTGTGGTCCAGGACCCATGTCCCTCAATTGTGACATGCCCACTCCTCATCTGATACGCATATGTGTGTCCCTTACAGTCAGGAAATTGTGTCACTTGGGTACTGTGTCCTTGCATTTTGCTTTGCTCAAGGTGGGGGACAGCATTTGTTCCCATGACTTTGTTGTGGGATTCATGGGTGGGTCAATTGCTTACACAATGCCTAAGTTCTGACATGTAATCTGGGTGTAACTTTGATATGTGGTCCACTTGCTGATCTGAATCACCACATGTCCCTGGGGTATTTGGCACACAACCATGCTGCGGGTGGGAACAATGTTTGGGCCTCAGGAGTATGTATATCAAGTGTGTCACACATGCTTAGCCACCTGCCTACTGTCCAGGGCTCATCCCTCTTTCAGGTGGAGCAGAACAGTCATGCCTACTCCAGGGCATACAATACACTCTGTACTCCCACTCCCATGTATCAGCTGACATGTTGTGATCAGTGAAATGTTCCCTCAGGTGTCTGCCTCTGTGTCATTGTGCTGTGGCTTCGTTGTCAGGACTACTGGGATGTTTATCGTTTAGGGCTCAGCATGCCATCTGAGATGTGACCATGAGAGACGATACTTCTGTGACTTATAGGTGTTTGATCACTTGACTGTGCACACAGGTGTATGCGACTGTGAACTTCAGGCAGCTGTTTTTCATTCACAGCAGACTGTGAGGTGCTCAGGTTCATAGAGTTGTGTTTCATGTCTCCCATATGTCCAATTGGCATGACGTGGACAAATAAGAGTTCAGATGATGTGGTTTGTGGGGGATGGACATGTGCACTTGTCAGCTACATAACTTGCATTCCCCATTACCTAGGATTGTGACACAGTGCACACTGTTGTTGGCTGGCTGCCATGCCCATGTGACTGGAGACAGTGATGTATGACTTTGCAGGCATGCCTGTGTCATGGCATTTAACTTCCTAAGAGTGATCCTGCAGGGGAGTGACATGTGCAACATGCACCCCATTGTGGCATTGACTATCCGGACATGGGTGCATCATGGTGTCTGGTGCTGGTATGCATCACATGCATTTCTAATTAGACTCTGGCCATCCCTTTATCCGGACACCTGTACTAACTCAGTGGCAAGAGATGTGATGTGTGCATGTTCACATACTTCACCGTGTTCTCTGCAATGTCCAACAACTGTGTACGTTGTGCATGTGTCCACACTGGGGTATTACCATCCAACAGGCACCAGACAGATGGGTGCAAGGGCAGGAGGGGTGTGAGTGCCATGGTTGACCATCATACTGACAATTGGCTTCTCCTAATCTGTGTGAGGACTTTTGGCAATGTTCAACTGAGGATGCCAGGGCTTGCTCTGTAATGTGCTGTACTTACTGTGGTGTGTGCGGTCAGTGCAGGTGACTGATGTGTGTCTGTTTCCCTAATTGTTTGCAGATACATCCACGGCCACAGGAGGGGACAGCTCCACGGACCAGGAGGAGCTGCAGAGCCAGACTGGGTCAGCAGTCGATGAGTGGTCGGAGGGACCCAGTGGCACGGAGGGCGAGGGGAGCCACACCGAGGAGTCCTCAGCACCATCCACCTCAGCTGAGGACCACAGAAGCTCGGAGGATGACTCCCTTGTGGAGGCGGGTGTCAGCAGCCACCACACCCCAGCTAGTATGTCTGGCCCCGCCACCACCACCACCACCGTCCTCCCATTGGCTCCCATTCCAGAGGTCCGTGGAGGCTCCCGTGTTCGGGAGCATGTCTCCTTCGTGCCAGGCACCGCACCCCCTGCCCCTGTGTCCCCTGCTGCCCTGAGTGAGGAGTCTGTGTACCTACTTCGGCAGCTCCATGTAGGGCAGACAGCAATGCTGAGTGTCCTCCATGCACACACCACTCTGTTGACACAGCTGGTGTCGTTCATGGAGGGCATCTCGACTGGCATGTCTGCCCTACAGAGGAGCAATAGGTCCATGGACTCCACCCTGATGGCAGCAGTGTCCCTCCTCCAACAGTCCATCACCCCTCCTACCTCTGCCCCATCCACACTTCCTGGCACCCTACCTGTCCCAAGCACATGCACACCTGCACAATCACCCAAACACACAGACACGAGCAGCACAGAAACACACAAAACAAGGGCAAAACGTGCACACAAGCATCCTCAGGGGACTGATACCACACCCAAAGGGGATGGGGAACAGACACACACACAGGCATCCACAGTCACTCCGCAGTCCTCAAAATCCTCTCCCTCCAAGACCCCTTCCCTTGCCTCACCTGCAACCCCACCTACAAAGCAGCTCTTCCTCTGTGACCTCGGCCTCTTCCCCTCCGATCCCGCTGATCCAGCATACAGGGGGAAGAGGAAGTCCACCCACACAGAGGGGAGTGCCCCTCGCCCCCAGACACCCTCCCCCAGGCGCAGACAGACTGAGGCCCCCACCCGCAAGTCCCCCCGGGCCCGGAAGAGCAAGACCTTGCCACCGCCCTGCAGGTCAACCACACAGTCTCCTTCCTCCATCCCTCAGGCACCCACAACACAGGTTCCCCCACCACACCCTGTCCCAGGTTCCCCCACCCACAGATACACCATCCCCAAAATGATGCGGCCTTCTCCACCTACCACTTGCTCTTCCAGCCCCACACCCCCGCTGCACATGTTTGTGCCACTGGTGTGGAGACCGTGTCCTCCCCTCTGTCCTGCCCACCTTACCTGAACCCCATTCTACTCCCCCGGAGATGGGCACTGCAGTGGAGTCCACTACCACCCCGTCTGAATTGGGCACTGCAGTGTGGAACCTGTCCACTCCATCTGGCCAGCCCACTGGAGTTGTGCCGGCACCCATACCATCTGACTCATGCCCCCCATGTTGAGCCAGCACACAGCATGTCAGACACCTCCACTGCAGTTGTCAGTGACTCTCCACCACCAGCCACCCCTTCCCTGCCTCCTTCTGGTGAGCCCTGATCCTGTCCCTGCGGTGCATGGCCTGACCCCCCGTATGCCCCTCCGAGGGGAGTGTCCCTGGTTAGTAGCAGTGCAGGAAAGCAAAGGGTGACATCTGCCACTGTCACCCTGTTTGGACTTTAGTCATGGACTGGCCATTGACCTTTGGGTTTTGTCTGGACTTTCTATTTTAAAATCACATATGCTGAATAAAGCTCCTTTCAGTTCTCCAGTGGTTTTGCTTCAGATGTACATGATGTTGAGGATGCTAAACATGCCCTTGCTGCAGTGATGGTGATTTTTGCTATCAGGTAAATGAAGTGTTACTGTGCAGGACCCCATGTGGTCCAGGGTGAATGTGTCCTATCCTGGTGTGTAGCGATATCATCCTTTGCAGCAATATGAGGGTGTCATGTTTTTCATATTTGCCAATGGGATTCCCTACATGTTTTTGCAATATCACATCTGTGGCTTACACCCCTGCACATCAGATGTGCTTGCCATTGTTCAATTTGTCTATTTCCCTGACCGTGTGACCATCTCCACTGGACATGCAAGTTTGGGCATCAATGGGGAAGGACTCATCTGTGGTATCAGTGCAACTTGCTATACATGTGTATTTGATCGGTGCAGATGATTTCGGTGACACTGTCATGACCAGGCTGATGTGACGAGAGCCTTTATTTTGTGCTAATTGTTGACTGAGTGACCAAGTTTTCTGCTGACATGATTGAGCCCTGCAGAGACAACGTATGGCACAGCTTTCCGTACACAGGAGTGGAGTCCCCTCATGGCAGTGTGTAATTCCGTGACATTGCCTGGGCCCAAGGTGTGTGTTGTGTGAGCATGTCTGTGTGTGTTCACTTCCATTTTGCTACACAGGCTGGGGTCCCTAGTGATGTTCCTGTTTGTGATGCTTGCTGAGTTGAGCAATGTTCCCCCCAAATCTTCGCCCTGGGTTCTCTGTGATGTGGGAGCATGGCACATTACTGGTGATCAGGGTGTCATCCATAGGTGTGTTTGCTGTCAGGGCTGAGCTTGTGGGCAAACGCAGATGAGACACAGTCAGGATTCCCCTTGGCACTTGTTGGTTACACAAGTCATGTAATTTACAGTTTGTGTTAGCTTTTAGTGATTGTGACACATTGTGTGTGTGACTGCTGCCACTCCTCAGGGTCAGAGCTGCAATATTGGAAGTTGTCTATGTGTGTTCTTTGTGGGTGACCTTGGCTTCTTCATTGGTGTGTGACTGTGGCCGGGATCCCATTGGTTGGTGTGGATTTGACGTCATACCCATGTACAGCGTACTGTGCAGTGTGTCAGACATTCACAAGTCTTGTTGACTGGCCATGTGTGATGGGTATCACCACCTTAGTTCCCCCCACCACCCCTGGGATTGTCATGGGTGCATGTGCAATGTCACCAGTCCATGTGAGCTTCACTGCTGCACATTGGTGGAGGTCAATGTGTGTGGTGTTGAGTGTGTGCAAATGAGAGTTGTTGCACGGCTAGACCCCTACCTCCATGTTGGCCTTGGCTGACAGGCTGTGCTGATTGATTTGTGCTTGTGTAGGTGTGATGGAAGTTACTTGCTCAGGACACATGACTGTGGTTCACAGTGTGTACGACATCTACCTTTGTCATCACAGTGGGATTATCATGCAGGCCAGTGTCACCACAATGTGGGGTCCCTGGGGGTAGTGCTGTGGTGGGTCTGTCTCTTGCTGTGTTAGTTGCTGTTCCTACAAGCTTGTGTGACATTTGTAATTTGGGCTCCCTCTCATCTAACAATGCCTGATTGCCCACATAGGGGAATCCGATCCATGAGTTACTTTTGTGTGGCACTGTATTGACATCTGTGTAATAGGAATTCAGGCCTCCTCATGTGTTGTGTGGTTGCCTGGGGACACTGGCACACACTCCCATCACCTGTTGTGTTTGATATGCAGTGTGAGTCTGCCTGTTTGTGTTTGTGCATTTGCACCACTGCATTGGTATTTCTTTAGTGTGCCATTGGCTGTATGTTGTTTGGTGGGTTTCCCCTGCTGTCCCTGGGACTCCTAGGTCATCAGTCAGCACAATGATCATGGTTTGTATGTCCTATTGCTGCCATGGAATGGTATTTGGTCACCTGACATCTACAGTCTCCACAGGATATCTACATTTGTGTGTCCATTGGTGCAGATATGTGGGTCTGCATTATGATGGTCACTTCTGTCATTGTGTTATTCGTGAATGTTGACAATGTGAGCCCCCATGGGTGATGTTTGTCTGCACATGGCCAAAGCGATGTTTCATTGGCACTGCACTGTTTGCCTCACCCAACCTATGTTGCTATGGGACACAAGCACTACTATGCCACTGATGTGTTTGTTGTTGTGTGACCAGGAATCATCCATGCAGTTTGGCATTTGCAGCTTTTCCCAAGACAACACTTACATTTTGGTCACTATGGTGATGGGGCTTTAGACCCCATTGCCACAATGTTCGAAATGTGCTTCAGCTATGGACCCCACACTTACCTTTTGGTCACTGTGGTGATGGGGCTTTAGACCCCATTGCCACAATGTTCAAAATGTGCTTCAGCTATGGACCCCACACTTACCTTTTGGTCACTGTGGTGATGGGGCTTTAGACCCCATTGCCACAATGTTCAAAATGTGCTTCAGCTATGGACCCCACACTTACCTTTTGGTCACTGTGATGATGGGGTGTTAGACCCCATTGCCACACTGTTCAAAATGTGCTTCAGCTATGGACCCCACACTTACATTTTGGTCACTGTGGTGATGGGGCTTTAGACTAAGGGTGGGCGTAGTTCGCGAAGTAATGCTTCGCGAAGCTACGCAAAGTGCAGTTCGCGCTACGCAAGCTTTGCGTAGCACTACGCGAACTGCGTAGCGCACTGTTCGCAATGATTGCACAGTGCCGGATGCTTGTCCGCACTGTGCAATCATTGAAAACGGCAACTTGCACAGTGCGAGCTGTCTTTTACTGCCGCTCGAGTAGATTTTTACTCGAGCGGCAGCTTTCTCAACGCGGACTGGTATTTTCTCATCGCGAGCGGTCGCAAGCATACGCGACCACTCGCAATGAGAAACCTGACCTCCCGCGTTGAGAATCTCGCCGGGAGGTTTATTTTCCACGCTCGCGATCGGCAACTTGATGTTGCTGATCGCGAACGAGGAAAAAGTCTCGCCGGGATGTCATTTTGCTTGCTCGCGGTCGCCAACTTGACGTTGAGGACCGCGAGCAAGCAAAAAATGACCGCGGCACTACGCTACGCTACGCTACGCGTGTTCGCACTGTGCTACGTGCAATTCGCGTTGTGCGAAGTAGCGCAAACTTCGCAAACTACGCGAGCGTAGCGTAGCACTTCGCCCAGGGTTACTTTAGACCCCATTGCCACACTGTTCAAAATGTGCTTCAGCTATGGACCCCACACTTACCTTTTGGTCACTGTGGTGATGGGGCTTTAGACCCCATTGCCACACTGTTCAAAATGTGCTTCAGCTATGGACCCCACACTTACATTTTGGTCACTGTGGTGATGGGGCTTTAGACCCCATTGCCACAATGTTCAAAATGTGCTTCAGCTATGGACCCCACACTTACATTTTGGTCACTGTGGTGATGGGGCTTTAGACCCCATTGCCACAATGTTCAAAATGTGCTTCAGCTATGGACCCCACACTTAACTTTTGGTCACTGTGATGATAGGGTGTTAGACCCCATTGCCACACTGTTCAAAATGTGCTTCAGCTATGGACCCCACACTTACCTTTTGGTCAGTGTGATGATGGGGGTTTAGACCCCATTCCCACAGTGGTCATGGTCTGCTTGCATTGTGGAGGCCACACACATTTATGTGTGACACATGTGATAGGGGGTCACATTGTATGTTCAATGTCATGTTCAGTGTTGTAGGCATTTGACACAGACTACACACGCTTGTCATGGTGTTGGGGGGGATGTATTTTTCAGACGTTCCTTATGTTGGAGTATGCTGGTTGTGTCATGCATTACCCGTCCTATGATTAGGGGTTGTGTGGTGGTAGGCATCCAGGCCCCCATGAGTAGGGATGGTGGTGGTGGTAGGCCTCCATCCCCCTATGAGTGGGGATGGTATTAGTGGCAGGCATCCATCCCCCTATCAGTGGGGATGGTATTAGTGGCAGGCATCCATCCCCCTATGAGTGGGGATGGTATTAGTGGTAGGCATCCATCCCCCTATGAGTAGGGATGGTAATAGTGGCAGGCATCCATCCCCCTATGAGTGGGGATGGTAGCAGTGGCAGGCATCCATCCCCCTATGAGTGGGGATGGTATTAGTGGCAGGCATCCATCCCCCTATGAGTGGGGAGGGTAGTAGTGACAGGCATTCAGGCCCCCCTGAGTAGGGGTGGTGGTAGTGGCAGGCATCCATCCCCCTATGAGTGGGGAGGGTAGTAGTGACAGGCATCCAGGCCCCCCTGAGTAGGGGTGGTGGTAGTGCTAGGCATCCATCCCCTATGAGTGGGGATGGTATTAGTGGTAGGCATCCATCCCCCTATGAGTGGGGATGGTAGTAGTGGCAGGCATCCATCCCCCTATGAGTGGGGATGGTATTAGTGGCAGGCATCCATCCCCCTATGAGTGGGGATGGTATTAGTGGCAGGCATCCATCACCCTATGAGTGGGGAGGGTAGTAGTGACAGGCATCCAGGCCCCCTTGAGTAGGGGTGGTGGTAGTGGCAGGCATCCATCCCCCTATGAGTGGGGAGGGTAGTAGTGACAGGAATCCAGGCCCCCCTGAGTAGGGGTGGTGGTAGTGGCAGGCATCCATCCCCCTATGAGTGGGGAGGGTAGTAGTGACAGGCATCCAGGCCCCCATGAGTAGGGATGGTGGGAGTGGTAGGCATCCAGGCCCCCCTGAGTAGGGGTGGTGGTAGGCATCCATCCCCCTATGAGTGGGGATGGTAGTAGTGGCAGGCATCCATCCCCCTATGAGTGGGGATGGTAGTAGTGGCAGGCATCCATCCCCCTATGAGTGGGGATGGTATTAGTGGCAGGCATCCATCCCCCTATGAGTGGGGAGGGTAGTAGTGACAGGCATTCAGGCCCCCCTGAGTAGGGGTGGTGGTAGTGGCAGGCATCCATCCCCCTATGAGTGGGGAGGGTAGTAGTGACAGGCATCCAGGCCCCCCTGACTAGGGGTGGTGGTAGTGCTAGGCATCCATCCCCCTATGAGTGGGGATGGTATTAGTGGTAGGCATCCATCCCCCTATGAGTGGGGATGGTAGTAGTGGCAGGCATCCATCCCCCTATGAGTGGGGATGGTATTAGTGGCAGGCATCCATCCCCCTATGAGTGGGGATGGTATTAGTGGCAGGCATCCATCACCCTATGAGTGGGGAGGGTAGTAGTGACAGGCATCCAGGGCCCCCTGAGTAGGGGTGGTGGTAGTGGCAGGCATCCATCCCCCTATGAGTGGGGAGGGTAGTAGTGACAGTCATCCAGGCCCCCCTGAGTAGGGGTGGTGGTAGTGGCAGGCATCCATCCCCCTATGAGTGGGGAGGGTAGTAGTGACAGGCATCCAGGCCCCCATGAGTAGGGATGGTGGGAGTGGTAGGCATCCAGGCCCCCCTGAGTAGGGGTGGTGGTAGTGGCAGGCATCCATCCCCCTATGAGTGGGGAGGGTAGTAGTGACAGTCATCCAGGCCCCCCTGAGTAGGGGTGGTGGTAGTGGCAGGCATCCATCCCCCTATGAGTGGGGAGGGTAGTAGTGACATTCATCCAGGCCCCCCTGAGTAGGGGTGGTGGTAGTGGCAGGCATCCATCCCCCTATGAGTGGGGATGGTAGTAGTGGCAGGCATCCATCCCCCTATGAGTGGGGAGGGTAGTAGTGACAGGCATCCAGGCCCCCCTGAGTAGGGGTGGTGGTAGTGGTAGGCAACCATCCCCCTATGAGTGGGGATGGTATTAGTGGTAGGCATCCATCCCCCTATGAGTGGGGATGGTATTAGTGGCAGGCATCCATCCCCCTATGAGTGGGGATGGTATTAGTGGCTGGCATCCATCCCCCTATGAGTGGGGATGGTATTAGTGGCAGGCATCCATCCCCCTATGAGTGGGGAGGGTAGTAGTGACAGGCATCCAGGCCCCCTGAGTAGGGGTGGTGGTAGTGGCAGGCATCCATCCCCCTATGAGTGGGGAGGGTAGTAGTGACAGGCATCCAGGCCCCCTGAGTAGGGGTGGTGGTAGTGGCAGGCATCCATCCCCTATGAGTGGGGAGGGTAGTAGTGACAGGCATCCAGGCCCCCATGAGTAGGGATGGTGGGAGTGGTAGGCATCCAGGCCCCCTGAGTAGGGGTGGTGGTAGTGGTAGGCATCCATCCCCCTATGAGTGGGGATGGTAGTAGTGGCAGGCATCCATCCCCCTATGAGTGGGGATGGTAGTAGTGGCAGGCATCCATCCCCCTATGAGTGGGGATGGTATTAGTGGTAGGCATCCATCCCCCTATGGGTGGGGAGGGTAGTAGTGACAGGCATCCAGGCCCCCCTGAGTAGGGGTGGTGGTAGTGGTAGGCATCCATCCCCCTATGAGTGGGGATGGTAGTAGTGGTAGGCATCCATCCCCCTATGGGTGGGAAGGGTAGTAGTGACATGCATCCAGGCCCCCCTGAGTAGGGGTGGTGGTAGTGGTAGGCATCCATCCTCCTATGAGTGGGGATGGTAGTAGTGGCAGGCATCCATCCCCCTATGAGTGGGGATGGTAGTAGTGGCAGGCATCCATCCCCCTATGAGTGGGGATGGTATTAGTGGTAGGCATCCATCCCCCTATGGGTGTGTATGGCATTGGTGATAGCCATCCCGCCCCTATGGTTCTGCTGTTGCTAGTGTACGTCATTTGTGCATCCCTATGTGTGTGTGACATATTTTGGGTACGTGTCGTTTGTTTGTGTTGTGGGCGTTTGACTTACCGTCTGCGTCATACTCGTCCGTACCAGTCCCGGTAATAGATGTAGAGTATTGGTAGGACCTGCGCGATGGGATTCATGGTTGGGTCGTCTCGTTCGGGTTTCTCGTGGCTTCGACTCGTATTCGTCGCTGGCTTGTCCGTCTCGTCTCCGTGGATCGTCTTGTGGCGCGAATCGGAGCTTATGTACAGCTCTCCCGGATGCTCTGACGTGCCGGACGTAGCGACGGATTCGGCGCGTACGGAAGGCATATCGTACTAGTCCGGCCGGAAGGTGCTGTGTATTTGCTTCCGTGCGACTCGAATCGGCGTTTACGGATCCGGCTCGGGCGGGGAACAGGAGCTGGAATTGGTGAGTACGGCTCGCTCGGAATCTGGGCTGTTATGCGCATCGTACTTGTTCGTTCGGACGAGTGTTCGAATCGGTCGGGAAACACGCGTTCGGCTTGTATTTTTTCCGGACGAATACTGTTAGGTGCGCTTCCGGCCGAGATCGGAATCGACCCCTTAGTATTCATTTTAAATACACATGTATTAATACACTTCCCCACCCAAACCCCCTATTTTCCCTGCATCCCATCCCTTTGGTTAGTATAACATTTATTTAAAAAAAGATACACAAGTATTAATTTTAGTACTCGCGTATTAATTTTAATAATTAGTACTAATTTTAAATATCCGTGTATTAATACACTACCCCACCCAAAACCCCTATTTTCCCTGCATCCTGTCCCTGGGGTTTATTATAGATTATTAAAAAAATGCATTGTAATTGTATGCGTTGTACTTGTATGCATTGTAAATGTTTGCGTTGTAATGGATCATTTAGTGCATTAAGATTATTTTGCATTGTAATGGTATGCGTTGTAAAAACATGTGATATAATGGTAGTTGCGTTGTAAAATTTGCGTTGTAAAAGCATGCGTTGTAATGGCTTGCGTTGCAACGTCATATATTCGACGGGGTGATTGGTCTGAAAGAATTTGAATACTTGACAAAAAAGAACCCAAGAGTTCCCCTGATATATATGTTGTCAAAACTTCATAAAAGTGAGGTCGAACAACCTGGACATCCAATAGTGTCCGGGGGTAAATCTCTAAATATGTAGATTTTTTTCTAAAACCATTTTTGAGTGAGGTCCCTTCTTACTTAAGAGACACAATGGATTTTATTACCAGGATTGAAACAAGTGAGTTTTTGCCAGAAAATCAGCTACTAGTTACCCTTGACGTAGTGTTGTTGTACCACAGGAGGATGGTTTGGCAGCAATAAAAATGTTTCTAACTACAAGACCGAAACCAGAACAAGTACCAACACAGTTCATTCTAAGCTTGGCCAGCTTTGCCCTGAAAAAAGCTATTTTAATTTTGGTGACAACTTTTATTTTCAAACGAAGGGGACTGCCTTGGGTTGTCCTTTTGCACCAGAGCTAGCCGTACTGTAAATGGTAAAATTTGAAGAGAAATACATCTACAATAACAATCCCTTTTTTCATCATATTTCGCACTGGGTGTGTTATATAGATGATATATTCTTCATTTGGACTGGACAAGTTGACACACTCAAACAATTTTATAATTGGGTCAATGACAGGACAGCAGACATTAAATTCAGTATACATTATGATATTGGGAGAATGGCATTTTTGGATGTTGAAGTTTATGCTGCAGACGGACTCTTGATGGCCACACTTCACACAAAATCAACAGATAGAAACAAAGCTCTACAATACACCAGTCACCACCCCCGCAGCCTTCGAGACAACTTACCTTTAGGGCAATTTTAAGGATTCGAAGGAATCGTTCTAAAAAATCGGACTATAACTTCCATGCGACCAAATTAATTGACAAACTAAAAGCATGAGGTTATCCAAAAAAACTCCTTAAGCATTTGATGAGAGAGCTTGGTGGACACCCCGAGAAGAACTCTTATTGAAAAAAGAATAAAAGAGTGTAGAGCGTCTTGTATGCGTGACTACATTTTGCACTAAAACTAATCAATTGAAGAAAGTCATCAACCAAAATTGGCATCTGGTAAAAAATGTGGATGCATCCTTTACTAAACCACTGTTTGCACTTAAGAGAGAACAAAGTATTGCAAGCCAAGTGGTTAGGGCAGCTCTTCCGAAATTATCAATCAAAAACACTTTACGTGAACAACTGAATTTACCACCGATTACAGGCCACCACAGATGTGGCACATGTAGCTGCTGTAACCAAACGATCGAAGGATCATTATTTACCCATAAAAACATCAATTGGAAACATACCACCTTTTCTAATTGCAAATCCAAAAATGTGGTTTATGGAATATTGTGTCCTTGTCCCAAGTTATACATTGGGAAAACCAACCAGGAAGTACAGCAAAGAATCACCCAACATAAGTCCAGAATTCGCAAAAAGGTTGCTTCTGCTCCTTTGGTAAACCATTGGATTGACTCAAATCATACAGAGAGTGACCTACAATGGTCAGTGATATATGTGATTGAACCAAGCATCCGAGGAGGTGAACTGGACAGATGGTTGATCCAGAGGGAGGCATTTTTAATAGTAAAATTCAACTCAGCGGTAGATGGATTGAACGAAATGACTGAACTACAAAATTTACGATCATGATCATATGTTGTCTTGAGGAGACATTCGTCTCTAGAAAGAAGCATCTGTCTCCTTTGATCCATGGCTTCCACGATAATTACCAAGTGAAAGTGTCAGCATGAGCGTTGACCGTTTTTTAAACAATGAGCAAGTACGGATCCTTGAAATTCAAATCCCAGGATCCTTTGTGCCGAGAAGCACCCTGTGCAACCACAGAAGAAACAACCGGCAGGGTCAAAAGCAATGTGCCTTTTGAAGTATCAAGGAGTTTGACCCCCAAAAAAGAGGAAAACGGAGTTTTGGAACTTTGGTCTAAGAAATGCCACAAGCGTTCGCGGCAAGCCTGACCCGGAACCAGTTCTTTAACCCGGAAGTGACTCGCCATTATTCATAGGTCAGGAAATCAGCGTTGAACCTGCTTTTAGACACAAGCAACTTCGAGACGAATGGTCTCGACCAGCGTTGGCATGAATTGAAGGTAAGAGGTACTCTGCGTTGCATAATAGTAATAGCAGGATGGTCGCAGGACGACCAATACAGTTTTTTTTCTGATAGAGGTATTACCGTTCCTTCTGTTTAGTAAAACTCGTGAAGTGGAGTGGCATATGATATTAAAGATTCTTCGATGATTCCCTCATGAATGAAGGAGGCGCACAGCACAAGGGAGTACCATGGTGCTTGGCGCTGTGAACATTTATTGAATAGAGTTTGGCAGTGGAACTTTTTCTTAGTATGGGTAGTTATTTATTTCTGCAGTGTCGTAAGGAATTTTGAAGTGGAGACCGCGGGCTAATTCAGAAGGATCTTCAAGTTAAAGATAATTAAGTTTGGATACAAGAGGTAAATATGATGAGGGAGGAGTGCATGATGAATGGTGTGATTGATTTACATAGTGTGTGTTAATACATTCATTTTTTCATTTTTTCCAGCTCATTGTCGTTCAGAGTCCTGAGGAGAACTGTGTTAAAATACAGTATATTAGGGTTCGAAACGCGTCGACTTTTTATTTCTCAAACAAGTGTTGTTTGGCATATTTATACCAAGGTGGCTCACAAATTGAAATTAACTAAAGTCAATAAGGGTGTTAATATGGAATGAGCCTAATTGGCACACTGTTTGAGTTTTGCTCATGCTACAAGAAGATATTCAGCAGGGTGGTATACCGTCAAGCAAAAATGGTGGAGATGTCAATGTATCTTGTGTTGTTGTGTGTTTTTGTTAAGTGTCTTAAAAAACCACAGAACCTGAACTAGATAAAAGATTTGTATATGTGTTTCTGTCATATATGTTTATATTGTCAAAAGGTTTTTTCGTTTTGGAGCAAATAATTTAAATGTATGTTTTAATGTTTTTGTGGCTCTACGGTGTACAAATGTTGTGAACACAAAGGTTGTTTCAACCAATGAGCATTGATGATAAATTAAAAGAAAAAAGCATATGAAAATCCAGATCAAATATCAAAAAATAAAATGAATCTGGTCATATCAAAGGTGTGGTGTGATTCTGAAGTAAGTGTGAAAATAATAATATCAGTATTGGTATGCCTGTTGTTCTTTATTACTAAATAGGCCTAGCCTTGCTGATTATGGGCCAAACCCCCTCTAGTTGTTTCACTTTCTAAAAGTGGCATTTTCAAACATGGAATTTAAAAACCAACTTCACCAAATGATGTAGTTTCAATTGTGCATTCAGAGACCCCAAACTCTAAATATAGTAGATTTTTAAAAGCAATCCCATTATATCCTATGCAAGAGATAGTCCTTGCAATAGTGAAAAATGAAATTAGCAGTATTTCACTGTTAGGACATGTAAAACACAACAGCACATGTCCTACCTTTAAAATACACTGCACCCTGCCCATGGGGCTGCTTGGGCCTACCTTAAGGGTGATGTACATGTAGTAAAAGGGAAGGTTTGGGCCTGGCAAGTGGATGCTCTTGCCAGGTCAACATGGCAGTTTAAAACAAACTGCACACACAGACACTGCAGTGACAGGTCTGAGACATGTTTTCAGTGCTGTAGGAGGCACAATCAGAGCTGCAGGCCCACTAACAGCATTTAATGTACAGGCCCTGGGCACACCTGGTGCAAGTTACTAGGGACTTACTAGTAAATCAAATATGCCAATCATGGATAAACCAATCACCAATACAATTTACACAGGGAGCACTTGCACTTTAGCACTGGTCAGCATTGGCAGAGTGCCCAGAGTCCTAAAACCAGCAAAAACGAAATACAGCACACAGTAAAAATCAGGAGGTCAGAAGCAAAAAAGACTGGGGAAATCACACCAAAAGCTACCAGGAGCTAACATGGCCTATTGCAACCAGAGAGCCGTGAGTGCCACTTTAAGCTTTTTGGTACTAGACTGAGCAATTTTTGGGGTTAATCTTTCAAAATTCTCTGGTTCCCTACTTTGGATTATTGACGTTTTGGTGTAATTTTAAAGATACAAATATTCTCTATTTTTATAAGTTGGTGTTGGATTTTTATTGTTTTGTGTCTTTTACTTATTTATTGTTTTGGGGATATACTTTACCTGTCTACTAAGTTAAGCTTGACTGATCATTTGCTAAGCTACCAAGGGTTGAGCAAGGACTAATTTATTAAAACTTGACTGGACCTATTCGAGAATGTGGTATTATTACTAGCTGAAGGTGAATACCTCCACCTACTAATAATCAACGTAACTACACACACATTTTAGAGGGTCACAACTGGGTAGATTTCCTTTGCTCCACAGGAAACTGCAACCTTTGTGGAGAAAATGAAGAGCAAGAAGTGTTTCTCAACCCTTCTTCTAAGTTGTACTTAGAGTGAAGGGGTGCTTAGAATCCGACATACCTGTCAGAGATTGTCTTGCTCTTACCTCATCCCGAATGCCCAGAATCAGTACCCACACAAATCTTGGCATTTTATAATAAATAGTATTGTCTTATGTGCTCTTCTTATGGAAAGTATCTAAGTAAGAATTATCACTATTATAATGAATATCCAGCAATTATAAACAACAGAGTGAAAGAATTATACCCCAAAATATTATTCATCACACACCCTTAACTGATAAGCCTAAAACACCCTCTTTGCCTGGAGGCATTATGTGGTTATTGTTTATTGTTATTGGAGAAGAATGCAATACACACACATGGCTGTGAACAAAGTCTTCAACTCAGTTTGCCAAATAACAGCATACTGCCCAGCAACGGGTTTCTTTCCACAACTCCCAAATGATGCCATTTCTTCCTAAGTATTTCAATGGGTAAGGTGGGAACATGCTCATTTGAGGTGGGAACTTGCTCACTTGAGATCTGTGTTTTCAACACCAAGTTGACAAAATGCATTCATTGGAAACATTGTGGAAATATTTGTTCATTACTTTGCAAGGAAGCTGTAGATTTTTACAAAGTCCTCCTGCAGAACTCATCACTATGACCACTCAACAAATAATTAGAAAATCTCCAGGTAGGTGAAGGAATGCAGAACAGCAGAAGAGACAATTTGGCACAGACAGATCATTCCATCAGCTTGCAAGAAATAGAGCATTTATTTTGAGGCCTGAGTTTCGGGCGCAATACACTTAGGCTGAGTAAATCACACATAGTACTCCATTCTGTGAATAAACATGGACTATATTACCATGCATCAACACCTGTAGTGCATATCTAACAATGCAAGCAAATCTAGAAGATTGCTGCATGTGACAAGTGAGTCACTGATTTCTGAGGTTGCCAGTGCTACACCAACTTTAAGATGAGCCTTGATCGTTTCCATCATTTCTTCATTTTCTTTAGGTATCTTTGACCTAGTTTACATCTTCTGCCATAGTGTCCATCAAAAGTGTCTTTGGTAGTTTTAGGAGTTGATTTAATATGAATTTCCCACTGGGAGATATCAGCTACTGTATTTAATGTTTTTAAAGCTTTGCTGTGTCTGGTACACTTCATTCATTATCTGCTTGATGCTCATAGTCCTTCCAACAAGGATTACTGTAGTTATGGTGTCCACTGAGACTGTCACCTAATAGTTAAATGAATAGATTCTACACTATTAACTGGGTATCTGAAACATTCTCATCTGTGTATGTATTCAATTTCTGGAAAATGATTTTGGCGTGTGCGAGAGTGCCTCCATCCTCCATGTTGTTTACTCGGTCAGTTCCACTGCTACAGGGAATCACCCTTACAAAGTAATCCTCACCATACTCCGGTCATAGGGGTTGTAGCCCAGACAGTGCTAATCATATCTAAGTTCTTGAGAACATAGTTGGACTCACTATTATGGTTACCCTTCTAGAAACAAATACCTGAGTATATCTAATGTATCATACTACTTAATAGCTATATCTAGGAGCTGTGCTTTAATCACTGAGCAAGATGGATATGTAGCCCTGTGGCTCTGTCCCAACGGTCCCGATTAAAAGACTTCAGATGACTAAAGTCTGATTTTTTTCCATAGAAGATGGCTCTCTATTGACTGACACCTCTTTGGTGAGCAGTTTTCATCATTACGCCTCAGTACAATTGCATCTTTGGCGGTTCTTCATGGCATTGCAGTCACAGAGCACATCAAACCTCCCATTTTAAATGCCGATGTGTTGAAATGTTTTGAAAAAAACTCTCTCCCTTTAATGGAAAAGTACTAATGCCCACTGAATATTGTTGGAGAGCTGTATTTACTCACAACTGCAGAATGCAGAGCACTAATATTGCTGTTTCAACATTTTGTGAGAGACTCTTTTGTCTTAGACTCTGCAGTCACGCTTCTCTTCACAAATCATTCTCCATCGATGAGGGTGGCTTCTATACGTCTACTTGTAACTGAGGAGTAACTTTTGCATCTTCACCAAGTTCTTCACTTGGATAAAATCATTCTTACTTTGACCTATGTGGTTTTATCCAGCTGTATGTCTTGTATTATTTCTATTTCCTGCTGAATACTCTTGAGTCCTTTGCACCTTTCTTAAAGTACACTTTGTTGTCTCCTCTTTGATTCTGTACTGTATTGGGCGGTTACGTCAGTGGACACCTCCACATAATCCATCTACAGGCAGTTCTAAGTGTCATACTTCCACACAATGCTCCTTCACAGCTAGTAAAACTTTGACAATGGCAGAGGCAGTTAATTCTGTAAGTCTGAAGGAGCTCATGGAGTACTTCCTAACCCTCAGGGTCTGCATAAAACTCTACTCTCATCTACTAATAAGGCCTAAAAAGGACCCACCGTCCCCAGTGAAAACACCTCCAACTCTTTCTATGGAGATATTGTTAGAGGAAATAAGTGCTTTGAAATCTTCTATGGAGGACATCAACAAAACATTACACAGTCTCCAAGAAAAATGGTCTTTTATGGATAAAAGAGTGTCTGAATTGGGGCAAAGAGACAGTAACATTCAAGACTCCTCTACTAAAACAGACAGGAAGTCAACACTTTAAAAAGACACACTGAAGACTTTGAAAATAGACATTGCAGAAATAATTTGAGAATTTATGGTCTGCCACAGAACATAGAGGGAGATGTCCCTAGGCATTTCTTCACATCATTTCTTCCAAGGGTTCTTAATCTCACTCCAATTATGTAATTAAACATTCAAAGAGCTTACAGACTGTGTCCGAGATTGGCATATAAACCTAGTGGGTACATATCTTATCAAAAGTCTTAGTGCTGCAAAACTCAAGAAACAGATATTATGGTCTGGTCACAGACTGTATTTTTCCCAGGATGTAGCAAAGGTTACAATTACTGGACCTTCATCCACAGATACACACTATTAATGCTCGATTTGGTGCAATTCATCCTTGCAGATTTATACAAACCTATTAGCATAAAACAGCTACATATGAGAATCCTTTGCAACTTAAACACTTTTTACATACTTACAGGGTGTGAGTGATGGAGACTTCTACTTCATAATATCTTTTATCTTGTTTAAATGTCTTTTTCATATTTTAATGATCTCTGTTTCTTTTTCAGTTCATATTTGAGTCATCGTATTTTATATGGTGTCATTTTGTGATCAAATTCAAAGCACACGTTACTGACTTTTTTACACTTACTGCATCTCCTGACACTTGAGCGAGAGGCCTTATTATTAATTATGTGAAACATAGAAAACAACATCTGAATAAACAGACCTCTCTTTTACTACAAAGCATTAAAAAAAATGGAATATTAATATGATAAATCGAAATTCCCAGCTTCATTACAAGATTTAATTTTAACTAAACTACAATTCAATAAGATTTCCTCTAAACAGTCTTCGTCGTCTTTTCTATTATGCCATAGTTTTAGGTAACATGGTGGTCAAAATAAAACAGGGAAATTATTAGCAAGCTATTTAAAAGTCCATAAGGAGTGTAATACATTCAATCTATTAACACTTTAGATGGCCTTCTTGGTTTTAAAGATAAAGATATTTTGACAGAATTTGCAACTTATATCATCATTTATACTCCTCTGAACAGACCCCATCACAATTTCTAAAATGAACTTTGATAGTATTGATTTTTCCCCAGACAGTTATATCCTCTAGTGAAATTATATCCGCTGTTAAACTCATAAAGCATGGTAAGGCACCAATTCCTAATGACTTTACCATAGACATTCATGCTCATTTCTCTACCCTTTTATTCCTGAACTCCTTAAACTTAAAAAGTTAAAAAAGAACTGAATCAGCCTATGGTACATTTCAAGAAGCAATTCTTGGTTTAATCCCTAAAGACAACAGAGGATTTGAATTATGTCAACATTATCGCCCTATCTCATTGATCAATTATGCCAAACTTTTAGTTCTTTGGCTTGAGAATATTCTTCCTGAATTGGTTTAGAACAGGCAGATTTTAACCAAGGATGTTTCTCTTTAGAAAATGCAAGAAGTCCCTTTAATTGTTATTAGTAAAGTAGCCATGAATTGGCTGCTATTGCATTGGATACTGAGAAGGTATTTGATTGTGTTGAATTGCAATCAAATCTTTACATTATTGAATTTAATTTCTTTATTATATTCACCCCCTACAGCGGTCATTCTTGTAAATGGAGCGGTACCAGACTATTTCTCATTACACAGAGGAGTAAGAAAGGGTTGTCACCTATCCCCTCTTCTATGTATCTTCACTTTAGAACCATTGTTCTCTAGAATCCGACAATATTTTTCTTTTATATACTTTCATTTCTGATACTTATAGTTCCATAAGAAGTCCTTCAGTGATTATCTCTATACATGCTCAACTGTAGTATATTTCCTCCCTCCCCATTTCTCCTATGCTTTATTGAATTGATTGTTTTATTTGAATGCATAGTATACTGGTGCATCTACTTCCCTTGTATCCCTGACATTGTATAGTCTTCATTTCTGAAATGCCTACAATTTGACACATAATTTTGTTGTTTAAACTTATTGCGAGTTAGTACTTTTTGTAGTGTTTACATTTTGGATCAATGTTTCAATAAAGCCTATTTAAACTAAAAAATAGTTAGTATCAATACGTCAGTTGGTGTCCTTTCCACTACCTTTCGTAAAATGGATTTCTCTCACTTGTATGCACTTCCTAAGTCTGGAAGGACAACAGAAGCAGTGGAAACCCTTTTAAGTACTCCACATTCTCATTGTTAATCCCCAGCTAATAGGAAACAGATAAAGAGAATGAAAACTCACTGTCACTCTGACTGTGGTGCGATACTTTTCAATTTTCCACTAGGGAATTTTGTTGTTTTGCTGCATGAGTAGCTTGTTATGAACTGAGTGGTGTTGTTCAGCACTGCACCTTACGTTCAGCTTCCAAACAATGGAGTATTCCACTCACAGTGATTACCATGGGGTTAAGAGCACGGTACTCTTTCCTCTCCACCTTAAGGTACAGCTCTCCTAGAAATCCATTAAGACCATTGAACTCCTAGTTCACCTTTTTCTGTAATTTGCAAGAACTTTTCTTCTGACACAGTGCAAATGCAATTTATAATCTATGATTGCATATTGTTTAATGCACAACTTTAAACTGCATGTTTTCTAATCTCATTGCAATTGCGCATACATTATGTCATAGATATCCCACCTCTAGAACACAAGTCAGTTGTTTTTACAATGCTGTCACACCTAATATCATATGATTAAATGTTAGTAACATAACAGCAAGTCATATGTGTTCTAAGTGATATGTCCGCACCATCTAGCGCATCTACCTGGAACTCGCTATCCGGACTCGCTGGGGGTGGGTTTCTAATCACCGTTTCTGCCTAGTCTGCCTTGGAAAATCTAAGGTGTCTTAGTTTCCTGCTTTGTAAACACTCTCTTATGTGGGATGGTAGCCAAGTCTTCAAGCAGTTAAAAAATTGTCATAAATTACTGTGGCCAATAACCTCAGTAATTAACTTGTCTTTCCTCTTCTGCAATTCGGAAGAAAATATGCATCAAAATGAAGTATCAACCAAAAATGTATCAGTATATATTTAGCCATGAAAAGCAGCTGACCCATTCTACATATTAGAGAAATCTTGTCTGAAAATAATGTTTTTGAGTTGGGAGAACCGCAATCCAAATTTTTTCAATTTAATAAAAAAGAATTGTAAATATGTCTTTATAAATAAACTTTTCCTTTCAAAGTTAGCATGGTTCTTTACAGAAAAAAGATTAGACCCTTTACTGCCGCAAAACATCTTGGTTGAAATTAATCAGTGCGTTGTACTCACTTTCTCCTCCAAATTGAAAATAGCTTTTATTAATCTCTATTCCCGACCCGTAGGCCTCAGCCCTGAATCCCCGACTTTCGATCAATTGAACACCTTGATTGCTACAGTCCCCACGAATATGAGGTTGGTCATCGGGGGCGATTTTAACTGCCAATTTGAGCCCCTTGCTGATCCTATTAACACAATCCCAGCAAGGAGGATCTGCATTGGCTAATTCCTGACCCTCAAATCCCACCGATTAAGGCTTGGACTCCGCTGTCGCTCCAGAATAATTCAATCATACTGACCCACTCCCTGAGAGCGTGTAATGGCCGTACAAAATCAGACAGACCAGGGAAGTTAACCTTTCATAGACCAGGCCAATCCTCCCTGCTGGACTATATTCTAGTGGAGACTAGGCTATGGCAAAGTGTTGTTGACTTCGCTGTCTTGCTGCGACAGGACAGGGATCACAACGCCTTGACCATGGAGTTAGCGTTGCCGGATTTTGAAAATCCCATGGATAGCGGTACCTTCCTAGCTAGTAGTTTAACACTCTCTAATAACAGAAGAAAAATAAGGTGGGGGACAATCGAGCAGTCACCCGACAAGCTCGCCACACTATACTCCTTAACTATTCCGTCCTTAATAGAAATGGGGGAGGCTGCTATGACACTGGGTTCTCTCCCAAACACTGACAGAATAGTGGCATTGCATGCAGAATTGATATCCAATCTGGCTAACATATTTAATCCCAGGGTATCCTCTGAGGCGAAAAAGGGGGCCAAACAATCCTGGTTTAATGACACCTGCCGAAAGGCTAAGCGAGCTCTGCTAGATGCCATCAAACTCAAGGACAGGGACTTAATCAAACAAAAGAGGGTGCTCTACCGAGATAACATCCAACAAGAAAAGAAGAGCCTGGAATTAGAAAGATGGGATGCCCTCAAAATTGCCCTATCTAAAAGGGACATGAAGATGTTCTGGTCAATAGTGTGTACAGGCAGTAGCGAAGGGAAGCCAGCCTTAGAGCCAAACATTGCAGCGATTGTATGGAAGACCCATTTCCAGGCTCTATACACCACAGAGGAACCTGCAGGCACCAAGGGTGAAACATCCTCAATACCCCTAGGGACCATCCATGAAGAGGCCCCCGGGTTTACTCTGACAGATGTTTTAAACGCTATAAGTAAGCTCCCTCTTGGCAAAGCTCTGGGACTGGATAAGATACCGGTGGACCTCATCCGGGCAGAACCAAAAATGTGGAGACCCTATCTATGGGCAATATTTACTGCTATTATGAGAGGTATGGCAATCCCGGAAACTTGGGCCGGGGCAGAAATGTTCCCTGTTTTTAAAAAGGGTTCACCCATTCTGCCTACCAACTACAGGCCGATCAGCTTGATCGATGTTACTCAGAAACTGTTTGCAAGGGTCCTCCTCGATCGCCTTCATGTGTGGATGGAGGAGTATGAAATCCTGAGCCCATATCAAGCCGGTTTCAGGAAAAACATCTCCACCATTGATCACATTTTTAGACTCCAATTACTATACTGGAAAACGGTGTCAATAGAGGGTGGCAGCCTTTATTTAATATTCGTAGATCTGAAGACGGCCTTTGATCTGGTCCCCAGAGCTAAACTGTGGGCTGTACTTAGAGACCTGAGGATCCCCCTCTACCTCTTGAGTTTGCTTATGAGACTTCACGAGGGCAACTTTGCCCAAGTGAAGGTATGGAAAATTTGGTGAACTAACCTCCAGCTTCCCAGTTAATAGAGGAGTAAGGCAGGGGTGCGTGCACGCCCCTACCCTGTTTTGCCTTTTTATCAAAGCTTTGGTTGCCCACCTCAATGAAGTAAAGGACAATGATGCACCTAAGCTGGCACGTAGCAAGGTGCCAGCAATGATGTTTGCGTACGACACACTGTTACTATCAAAGTCGCCCATGGGAATCCAGGTGGTTCTTGATAACTTCGCTATTTTTTGCAAAAACAGGGGGCTTCAACCCAGCTAACACAACCCACCCGAATCCCTCCCTAAATGGTACCTTGCTTGAGAGGGTGTCAATCTTTGACTACCTTGGTCTTACTGTGTCAGAAACGTTTGAATAGGGCCCGCAATTGGCCAAAGCAAGCCTTAAGCTAGCACAGACTGCAGGGGGTATTGCAAAAATGTACAGAAACTTCTCCCATAAACCAGCTGGGCCTATAGCCGAGATCTACAAAGTGCAAGCTAGTGCCGCGACAATGTATGGGGCTGAATTATGGGGTCACTGCCCCTCTGGCGGACTGACCAAAATAGAGAATAACTTTATGAGGCAGATGTTAGGCCTTCCGCCTAGCACCCCTCACCCCCCTACGCCTGGACCTAGGAATTAGACCAATCGCGGATGCGATTGGACTCAGGCCATTAACCTTTTGGCTCAGACTGTGGGTGACCCCGGAACTAGCAGTCCATTAGTTAGAGTTAAAGGAGTTACTGAGTCTCCCGGGTCTGGGTAAAATACCATGGTTTCGGTATATAAAGGACGTATGCTGTAGGCTGGGTAAACCTAGCTTATGGAGCAACCCTGAGGAAACGTGTCCGGCAATCTCACGTCCAGAACTGGCAAGAGCCTATAGGTCGCTCAAATTAGCAGATATCCAGGGGGACTCGGCCCTAGGCCACCTGACAGACGACTTTTTAAGAATCAAAGACGAGTATCTGATCGAGTCCTTTCTGGATGATATCCAACCCACTCTGGCAAGGAAATTATATATCCAGTTTAGAATAGGGACCTTGCCGCTCCGTGCTTTCACTAATAAATGGCTAAAAGCCACACCCCTTGGGTGCCCCGCTTGCGACTGTGAGGATGAGTCAGAGCTTCATGTTTTTCCTTTTGTCCTGGCTATAAATCAGCCAGTGCGTGAATTTAGGGTTCACTCACTGTGTGGCGGCATTTACAGTCCTGAAGTATGATACCCACCCACCCATTGTTTTTGCCGTATCCCGATTCTTAAACTGAATGTGGCATAACCGTAGGGTGTTGGTAAACTCACCACCGCACTTATAAAATACCCATAGTGCACGCATTTTTCTTTTTTTAATCTCTTAAACTATTTTTAACTCCTTCCATGTTTTAATAATCCAGCCTACTGATGAATTGAGACTTTATTTTGATAAACTGTATGTGCACCCATTTATGGCTCAAGTGGCTTTACACACGGAAACTGACACAGTACCCGGTTGAGGTTGGGATGAAGGCTTGAAGACCCAGGACCTCCCACCCTGTGATTACTGCGATGTATTCTAATGCTGCTAAAATTTGCAATCTGTGTTTCTATTTATGTGTAAATTATTGGTCTATGTCATGTGTTTTTTATCTGTGTAAACTGTTTTTATGCATGTACTTTTTATGGTCTACATTGACCGAAATAAAGTTTGTTGGAATGGAATGGAAATTAATCATATGTCTATTATGCAACTATTACACATCTTTCTCTTGCCTTTCAGCCACACTTAGAATTTCACTTTAACATCAGTGTGTGGCAGTCATTCAAAACACTTTCACTGCACTCCATTCACATACTCACTCTGTCTCTCTCTGGAGTCAGCTTCTTTTCAATGAAAATCTATTATTAATACCTTGGAAAACTGCAAACCCTTTTGTACACGTCCATGCCCACAGGACAATCAAGGGCCTAGTTACCCTGACCGTCCGCCCCCCAAACAAAGATTCTAAATAACTCTCATAACTCTGCCACATGCATTTTAGGTATTCTTCCAACCCTTGACCGTTAATTTATTTTATTGTGCCTAAGGTGTAAGTAAAAAAATAAATTCTGAAGTATGTAGGTGTACAGTTTCTAAAGTGTGTCCAACTTGAAAGACATTCTTGTTCAGCCGCTGCATTAGACTGAAAAGGTGTAAAGAAATACAACTGACCTTCCATCACACCTAGATCTTAATATTCAGAGAAAAAGCTGAAGCAAAATCTTGGGAAGGAAAAGTTTGCTAACCATTTTTAAGCCTATGTGAGTGCAAGCCTTATAATCCCCGCACTGGACCCACTCCAAACTGCCATGCATGTCATTCTTTACATACATTCCAATAAAGTTTGCCAACATGTGTTGTGTCTTGTTTCTTGTGGTAGATGTTGGTGCAGTTTATTTTGCATATTATGTATGAAATACTTTTTGCATTACAGTGTCGTTATCATGCCCGCTATGACCAGGCCTTAAATCAGCGTCACAGAATGCCGTAAATCATTTTGACAGGCTCATAAATCATGTGACAGGTCAGAACTCACAGTGGTTGACAGTCATAAATCATTTCTAACACATCACAATCATGTTCTGTTATCTTCTTGCCGTACTTGTGACACCTCAGTTTTTTCAGGCCATAATACATGCCATTTTATGGGGTCATAAAGTTCCCTGTTGGGTTTTACGTCGATTGCATGGGGGGGTAGCCTCTCCCTGGAGTAAGGCCCCAACTCACTACCTTGTTTGTCCATTTTGTGCCCTACCATCCCAGGAGTCTGGGCTGCTAGTGCCATCTCCGCTTGCTCCCCCTTCCGACCCACTCACCCTGCCGTAAGGCATCCCCAGGTGAGTGGCCTTCCCCCTGCACACCGCCCTGCCGGTGTGCCTCCTTAACCAACACATGTACCCCATCTTAGCCGCCACGCCTCAAGGGAGGCTTTTGTCTCCCAGTGGCTCTCCCGTCCTCCTTGATTTCTTTTTTTCCTTTTTAGGTGCAGCCTGCCAGTGCCATGGCTGCCAATGGGTCGGCCCAGAAAACTTTCATCCCTTCTTCCGACAGATGCACCCCACCCTGGGAGTAAAGCTCCAGGTGCCCTATGTTGATTTGGACTTGTTCTCTGTGTATGCCCACTGGATGAAGTGTTCCACTGCCCTAGTTGTGTCTCCTGGATCCCCCAGGGTCCACCTGTGTCTGCGTATTTCCTATAACTGTTTGCCATGCCAGGGGTGAGTGCATGTTGGACTAGTGCTGACAAGTCCATTCTGCCTCCCCCACAAATCCTCTGGGAAAGGGGTCACCCTTAGTTCTGTCTCTGGTGCCAAGCTTCTGAATTTGTCCATCTGTGCTCGTGAAAGTGCATCCGCTACTGAATTCTCCACCCCTGGGATGTGCCATGCCTTCAGGTTTCCCTCCAGCTGTAATTTAACTATGCAACACATTAATCTCAGTATGTCAGGGCACCGGCCGTACCTTTGTTGATATGTTGATAGCCTGGACTACACCTTGGTTGTCTGACCAGAGAGTCAGCTTCATGTCCCTCTTTTTTCAGACTGATAGGGCGACTACTATGGGGAAGAGCTGAAGGAACGTGATGTTGTTGGTCGTACCCAACCCCTGCCATCTCTTAGGCTTGTGCACCACTTTCTTCCTAGTATTGCCTCGAACCCTACGCTGCTGGCTGCGTCCGTGAATAGGGCTATCTTTTTGGCTGTTACACACCCTTCTCTCAATATTAGTAGCCCGTTGATGTCTGCGAGGAGTGAGTTCCACATGAGCAGGTCTCTTTTTACTCCTGCACCTAGCCTGGCGTGGTGGTGCTTCTCTCTGAGACATGCCGTTAGTTGCGTTAGGTGCCTGGCAAAGGCCCGCCCTGCCGGGATGACACTAGCAGCAAATTTGAGTTTGCCAATCAGTCTTTGCAGGTCGCAGAGTGCAGCTTTCTCCCTGCCGCACATTGCCCATCTCTCTTCCCTAAACTCAGTCACTTTGCCCTCTGACAGCCTGGACGTTCCTGCTTCTGTGTCTAGTTCTATTCCTATGAATGTGAGCTTCTTTGCTGGGCCCACCATTTTTTCCCCTGCCAGTGGTACTCCCAAATCCCTGGCTAGGCCTTGGAAGGCTGCAAGTGTGTCTCCGCACTCCCAGGAGCCTGCCCGCCCAACAAACAAGAAGTCATCGAGGTAGTGCAGCTTGCCTCCTTGTCGCTGCCTATCATTCAGGGTCCATCCTAGGAAAGTACTGAATTGCTCAAAGTAGGAACAGGACACTGAGCAGCCTATCTGCATTGCTTTATCAAAGTAAGATGCCCCTTCCCAGTAAAAACCTAGCAAATGAAAGCTAACCGGGTGAACCGGTAGGAGGCGAAATGCAGACTCGATATCTGCTTTTGCCATGAGAGCCCCTTTTCCCATTTCCCTTACCAACTCAATGGCGTCGTCCACCATGGCATAACCCACTGAGCATGCCTCAGGACTGATTCCATCATTTTCTGATGTGCCTTTGAGGAAAGAAAGGTGATGGATGAGCCTGAACTGGCCCATCTCTTTCGTAGGTACCACCCCCAGGGGCAAGATCACCAGCCCTTTGGGCCGTGGGGAAGGTAAGGGACCCTCTATTCTTCCCAACTTTCTCTCCTTTTCAATTTTTTGGAACACCACCTCTGGGTGTTCTAAGGAAGATTTCAGGTTGTTTACCCTTTCCCCAGGCAGGGGGCCTTGGAATTACAAATCCTTCCTCAAAGCCCTTTACCAATAGGGCGGCGTCTTTCTTGTTGTGATATCTGTTGTCTAGCCTCCTGAGCTGGTGGGTGTTGATGGGGGATCTGACTAGCTGAAAGCTTCTGCATCCTGTTTGCCTTCCCCCCCCCCAGCCTCTGCATCCCTGCTAGGGCTTCTTCTTCTTTCCTTTCTTATCCCCATTCTGTTTGCTGCACCTGCATCCTGACTCTGGGTGTCCCCCCACAGACTGAGCATATATGTTTTTTTTTTTTTAATTTAATTTAGGAGAGTACATTTTGAAATAACAAATATACAATGTGCCTAATATATCGGATATTCATGTCAGGTTTAAGCTTTACACAAAGCAACATAAAGGGCACAGATAACCAAGAGGATATACATCTTATATATATATATTGATAAAAAATATTACTTAAGAAACATATTAAAAGCAAATTTGCACATATCCCCAGACAGCCTACAGATTTCAGAGATAACCATTTTGTACTTAACTTCCCTTTTCTCCCGGCATATTTCATATACATTTCCAAAGAGCTTTAAACATATCATATGAGCCTGGCCTTAGGGCATATCGTTTCTACAATTCTCGAACTCTACGCAGTTTAGTCTGCCAGTGGAGAAATGTTGGTATAGTCTCACTATGCCAATTCTGAAGTATTAGTGATCTGGCCACTAAGGCAGAAATAAATAAGCCTTCCACCTGTTAGGTGCTAGGTGTTAGATTCGGGGAATATCCGAAGGTTGCAATATAGTTGTCTATAGCTAGCCCCGCCCCTAGATTGTACCTACATTGTTTCCAATCTCGTCCCAGAATTGTTTAATCCTTGGACATTTCCAAACAATATGGGTCCAGCTACCCCCACCTTCCACTAAACAACGGAAGCATGTATCTTGTATCTGGGGGTATATACTGCGTAAGAAGGCTGGGGTCCTATATAATAACCACTTGGTGTAGAATTGCATTTTCCTGAAATTGGCACCTCTTAATAGACTTGTGTTAAATTTATTAATTCTATTCCAAACAGACCTTGAAATCTGAAGACAATCTTTAGTGTGCCATTTATCACGAGCCTTTTCGTACACCCTATTGTCCTTTTGCTCTCTAAGAATCTGTAACCAGCCACTGATTGATCTGCATGTGGGTAGTTCCAAGAGGGCCTCAGTGAGGGCCAACTTTGCAGAAAGTGAAATGGGATCTAAATTTTTTAGAAAGTTTTTAATTTGAAGAAAAGACAATTTAAATATGTCTTTAAAGCAGCTTAAGCCACGTTCAATCTCTATCCAGTTTTTCCAGACGTTAATATTAAGGAAATCTGCCACCGTTATGTATCCAGTCTCTTCCCATTTCATTAGAATGTTAGGATCAACCAGCTGCTGTTCCCTGACATACAGGTCTACCAGACATGTGGAGCCGTTTTTCAAAGGTATATCATAAAACTTAAACATTTGTGTTTTTTGTTCTAAAGCCACTATAGAACCGCATAGCGCACTTTTTCAGATTTTTTACTAGCCTCATTGGATCCGGGATTTTGTATTCCTTCATGATTTTTATCAAAAAAATGTTTTCTGTACATAGTAGATCAGAATAGCTGAGAAATCTATGTATATTATGTGCAAAATTTGCATGATAATATTCTCTCAATTTGGGGAAGGGCCATCCCGCCTTCCTTGGTTAAGTTATATAAAGTGACTAGTGCCAATCTCAGAGGCGTGTTGACCCATATAAAAGATAAAAATAGCCCTTCTATTTCTTTAAAAAATCACATTTGTAATGCATAAGGGATTGCTGAGAATAAAAAGTTAAAGAGGGGTAAAATTGACATGTGAATCAGTCCTAAACATCCAATCATTGAGATAGGAAATTAGTTACATTTTGCGAAAAATCGCTTGATCTTTTGTATTAATGGAGCGCAGTTTAAAGAATATAGATCATTCACATTTTCAGAGACAAATATGCCCAAATCTTGCTTTGGTCTTGTATTGAATAAAAACTGAAATTTAGGTATTAGGGTATCCTGTGAACAACTACAGAGTAAAATTTTGCTCTTGGCGTTATTTATTTTATACCCGCCTAATGCTTGAAACTCCCTAAATATTGCAAAGATTTCCTTCTGGTTATTTTCCCCTGGTTTAAGAAAGAGAACAATTTCATCAGCATATAGTTTCATATTAGACATACCATGCAATGGTGCTGATATTAAAGCTTTTTGCCTAATGGCTATTGCCAATGGTTCTATAAACAGGGCGAAGAGTATTGGAGAGAGAGGACACCACTGACGGGTGCCTCTATTTAATCGGCAACAACCTACGCTTCTGGAATTAATAATTATCTGCGCCAAAGCATCCTTGTACAAACGAGTGATTATTGTTTGTATAACATTTTTCGGGAACCCAAATCTCTCGAGAATTAAAAAGAGGCTTTCCTAGGACACGAAATCTAAAGCTTTCTCAGCAACTAAAAATAGCACTTGTGCCGGTATTTTATCCTGGGTCATATAGTCCAGAGCTTCTATTAAAAAATGTGTATTTGTAAAAAGCTGTCTGCCTGCCGCAAACACACATTGGTCACAGTGGATAATTGAGCCTATGATCTTGTTTAACCTATTTGCTAAAAGTTTTGTAAAGATTTTGTAATCTACATTTAATAGGCTTAAAGGCCTATAAGAATTGATGTTTTACTTAATGTTATCTTTCTTTACGAAACAGACTACCACGGCAGTATGAAACGTTGGCGGAGGTACTCCAACTTCTAAGATGTAATTGGCAAGCTTTAATAATTGTGGATTTAATATTGGGGCAAATTTCTTATATAATTCTGCTGATAGGCCATCTTCACCAGTCGATTTACTATTGGCGACTGAATTTACTACTCTCTCTATTTCCTCAAGTGAAAATTCGGATAGCATCATTTGACTTTGTTCATTAGATAGAGATGGGATAGGCAGTTTGTTTAAGAACACCCTAAGAAGATCAGCCAAACTCTGCTGATCTGATTGATATATTTTCTCAACATGTTTTAAAAATGACTTTCCAATCTCTGAGAAGTCAGTTATCTGCACTTTTGATTCAGTGTCTACCAGAGATGAGATCCTATTTTTAACCTGTCGATCTTTGGCCTGCCACGCCAGTAGTCCTCCCGTATATTCATTTTCTTCATACACCCTCTGAAGATAGGCAGTGTTGGCAATATTTCCCTGTGTATAGCAGTATTCCTGCATATCTGATTTAGCTTGTATGAACGCTTGCATTGCAGCTGAGTTTCTAATTTGTAGATGTGTTCTGCTAGCTTGCTCCAGTCTAGCTTCCAAATCACGCCTTTTTAGATTTTTCTCTCTCTGTTGCTGGATCTCTTTGGTTGTGATATAGCCCGAAGTGTGGCCTTAAAGGCTTCCCAGACAGTCTCTACATGAGTGGTGTCAGTATTAATCATAAAGAAATTTTTGATCCCATCAGAGACCCCTGCACACCATTCTTAGTTTTCCAAATTAACTTTATTGAAAATACCATCATCAGACTGAGCATATGTGATTAAATTTGCATGATGCTCCCCATGTGCATTCATTGGCTTCGTATTTCCAACAAATTGTTGCCATCACGCTCGGGTTGGGGGTTTCCAGCTGCTCAGTGATTTAGGCTTGTAATAGGCCTTGTGCCTCCCCTTAAAGGGGATGTTCCGAAAGGACTGGTCGCCCTCCCCTTACCAGGTCCTGACCTCCTTTGCCATGAACGAATGAACCCTGACACATCTTTCTCATTCCATTCCATATCAGGGTGTGTCTGCTTGTCAATCTAAAACCCTTATCGTATTTTAAACAGGCATCCCCTGGAAACTGCCTATGCACCCCATGGATGTTGGCCTCATACAGCCAGATGTTCGATGTGCAGTTAGGGAACTTCTCCACAATAATGCATGCCATTATTCTAAATGCATCCAGCCAATTGTCAAAATTTCCCTACTTTCTCTCCCTCCTGTCTTCCTCTTTTTTGTCGCACTCAGTTAGATCCAAACGATCTAGCTGTATTTCAAGCAGTGAAAATCAAATTCCTTCCTCCAGATCCTTTCATTTAATGCTAAAGGGATGAAGCTTGTTAGCCTTGTCACTCTCATGGTCATTGATGGCTGTCCTGTTGACTGCCTTGCTATGCCTCTGGGGCTTGCCCCACTAGCGCTGGGTTGCCTGCTCTGCATGTGCTACTCCCCCGCTGTTGCCCTGCACTGTGGCTTGGCCATATGCCGGGCCTGTTTTGACCCCCTCCCCCACTGGGTAGTCCTGCTGCCCAAGCAGCAATCCTAGCTGTGTGCACCCTGGGTCTATCAGGTGCCATGGGAGCCACACACCCCCCCTTGTGGTTCCAGCAATCCCAATATGCCCTGACCCTGCGTGCCTAAGCCATTAAACAATGAGGGGGCAAATTACTTTAAACAATCATGCACTATTTCACAGATATGCTTACCACATGCCGTCTTGCTATTGGCCTCACCGCTGGATCCCGCTGTCACCCGAATGGCTACAGTTGGCGGGTCTATCTGCTTGCGCTCGTTCTGTGCAAGTGCTTTCTTCAGTGCTTTTGTGGTGGTTCTCTGGCATTTCCTGGTAGCTAGAACTCCACTGGTGTTTGTTGATCCTCCACTATGTTGGCCGCTTGGCCCTTCACCTGGGTCTTTGCCCTGGTGTGGCCGCAACCAATTCCTGCCGTGTTTCTCTGATGCTCCTCTAATCCATTGTAGCAACTCCTCCAATTCCCCTGGTTGGTCACTCGCATTTTGCTTCTCCATGCCCACGCTCTATAGTGGCCGGGCTATTCAGTGGGGGATGCGTTGTCTTGTAGGGTGCTGGGTCGTGTCGCTCCCAGGCCTTACTAATGTTGCAGAGGCTGGGTCGTGTAGCCCTAAAAAGAGTTGCCCCCAGCCCCTTCCGGCCTCAAGCAGCTGTTGAGCCCACGCCCTTCCAGCCTCGCTGTTAATTGGCTGGGCCCAAACCCCTGTCCTGTGAGAGCCAGTGCCGCCAGCGGCACCAGACTTTCCAGTTTCAGAGGCTGGGTGGTGTCGCCCTGAAAAAGAGCTGTCCCCAGCCCCTTCTGAAGACTTCAGCGGGGTGCTGCTGCTTTGATTGTGCACCAAATGCCCACTCTGCAAGGCACACGCACTGTGCCATTAACTGCAATATTGCCGGGCCTTGCACTCCTTTCTGTTGGTGGGCAGGGCTTTGGGACGGTTGCCTTCAGCAGGATGCTGCAACTTTGATTGTGCACCAAATGCCCACTCTGTGAGGCACACACCCTGTGCCTTTAACTGCAATATTGCCAGGCCTTGCAGTCCTTTCTGTTGGTGGGTGGGGCTTTGAGATGGTCGCCATCAGCGGCGTACTGCCACTTTGATTGTGCACCAAATGCACACTCTGCGAGGCACACACGCTGCGCCTTTAACTATGACATTGCCCAGCCTTGCACTCCTTTCTGTGGTTGGGTGGGTCTTCCGGGGGTGGGCCACACTCTCACCATGTGCCGGTCATGTAGAGTTGTGTATCCGCAACTTCATCTGTCCTCTACCTGCCAGGTGTCTTCTACGCACCTTCCGGTCCCACTCTGCCGCAGCCAGCCCCTTTAAATCTTAAATCATGTCAGAGGCGGGCATGGCTGCAGTTCTGCTGCAGGTTCCTGTTTCCCCGGGCCGCGTCGGTGTCCGCACCTTTGCTCTGCTGCAATGCAGGGCCGCAGTGGCGAGTTCGGCTGGATTCCATGCCCGGAGGGGAGCTACCAGGCTGCGGCGTGGCGCTCACTGCTGGAAGTTCCTCCGTTGCTGATCCTGCCGGGCCGAGGCGGTGGGCTGGGACAGCGCTTCCTCACTCGCCAATTCTTTGCACTGATCCTTTTCTGAGTGGATTCATGATTTTTGCGCCTGCGCCTGCGCCTGCTCAGCGTTACAGCAACCAAATGATGGACGGAATGCTGACAATGCAAACATTCTCCCCCAGTCAAAAGATCTGGGTTAAATCCATCGTTCTTTTGCCCACTACGCCACCCCAGTTTGGACCCAGCCATATGCAAATCAGTCTTGACCCTGTGCCCCATGGGAACAGTCCAGAACGTACTGCCAGGCCAGGTCCTCCCTGGACCGGAAACAAGCATCCTGGGACCGGTTTCAGGGTATGTCACCCTTCTTCAGCCAGGCTAGCTTGAATCCAGTGGCACAGTGAGCAAGGGACCCACGTCTGGGCATACCCATCCCACTTACGGCCAAAAGTGTTACAGCAAACAAATGATGGATGGAATGCTGACAATGCAAACATTCTCCCCCAGTCAAAAGATCTGGGTTAAATCCATCGTTCTTTTGCCCACTACACCACCCCAGTTTGGACCCAGCCATATGCAATTCAGTCTTGACCCTGTGCCCCATGGGAACAGTCCAGACCGAACTGCCAGGCCAGGTCCTCCCTGGACCGGAAAGAAGCATCCTGGGACCGGTATCAGGGTATGTCACCCTTCTTCAGCCAGGCTAGCTTGAATCCAGTGGCACAGTGAGCAAGGGACCCACGTCTGGGCATACCCATCCCACTTAGGGCGAAAAGTGTTACAACAAACAAATGATGGACGGAATGCTGACAATGCAAACATTCTCCCCCAGTCAAAAGATCTGGGTTAAATCCATTGTTCTTTTGCCCACTACGCCACCCCAGTTTGGACCTAGCCATATGCAAATCAGTCTTGACCCTGTGCCCCATGGGAACAGTCCAGACCGAACTGCCAGGCCAGGTCCTCCCTGGACCGGAAACAAGCATCCTGGGACCGGTAGCAGGGTATGTCACCCTTCTTCAGCCAGGCTAGCTTGAATCCAGTGGCACAGTGAGCAAGGGACCCACGTCTGGGAATACCCATCCCACTTAGGGCGAAAAGTGTTATAGCAAACAAATGATAGACGGAATGCTGACAATGCAAACATTCTCCCCTAGTCAAAAGATCTGGGTTAAATCCATCGTTCTTTTGACCACTACGCCACCCCAGTTTGGACCCAGCCATATGCAAATCAGTCTTGACCCTGTGCCCCATGGGAACAGTCCAGACCGAACTGCCAGGCCAGGTCCTCCCTGGACCGGAAACAAGCATCCTGGGACCGGTATCAGGGTATGTCACCCTTCTTCAGCCAGGTTAGCTTGAATCCAGTGGCACAGTGAGCAAGGGACCCACGTCTGGGCATACCCATCCCACTTAGGGCGAAAAGTGTTACAGCAAACAAATGATGGACGGAATGCTGACAATGCAAACATTCTCCCCCAGTCAAAAGATCTGTGTTAAATCCATTGTTCTTTTGCCCACTACGCCACCCCAGTTTGGACCCAGCCTTATGCAAATCAGTCTTGACCCTGTGCCCCATGGGAACAGTCCAGACCGAACTGCCAGGCCAGGACCTCCCTAGACCAGAAAAAAGCATCCTGGGACCGGTACCAGGGTATGTCACCCTTCTTCAGCCAGGCTAGCTTGAATCCAGTGGCACAGTGAGCAAGGGACCCACGTCTGGGCATATTAAGGGGTTCAAAACATCACCTGGCCCCCTTATTGTGCAGATATTTTCAGGCCACCTTTGGGTTGCCGACCCATGAGGTCCCCTTTGGGACCAGTCTCTTCTAAAATCTTCTGTAGGTAAAGGCAATGCACCATGTAACAAATTCGTAGACGCTCTAGATAAGGAGCTATGATGTCATTTAAAGAGCCACACGAGGCAGGCAGAGAGCGTTGTGCCTTCTGTGGTGCTTCTGTGATGGTTTCAATATTGCCACTGATCCTTTTCTGAGTGGATTCATGATTTTTGCGCCTGCGCCTGCTCAGCAACACTTTTTTCCAAAGCAAGAGTTTGTTTTTAGAAGACAAGAAATCAATGCCCTCGAAGGCCATTGTGTGTTTTTCCTACCCAAGACAGCCTTGCGTCACATGATGGTTCCAGTTGAGCAAAAGCAGTGATGGCCATCCAGCCCTAAATACAGTGGTGCAATCGTTACTCTGACCCAGTGGAAAACAGGCCACCAGATTAGGGGTATATGCAAGTGAAGCCAACTCAGATTGCTGTGGTGTAAACATAGTACTTTTTCTGACTCTAAACAGATCATTGGTGCACCACGATTGGCTAATCACCATGGATCCATTCCCCTAAACTCTAAATGACCCCTGAATTTATGCATAGAACCAAGTTAATTTATTAGTAACTGTGCCCACAATGCAGCAGTGCCACCCCTAGTACGATCAAATACAGATAATAAGCCAATAGTAAATACTTCTTACAGTGTTACGATAAAGAATCAAATAAAGTCAAAAATCAGTTAAAGGAATGTCTGTGAGTTCAGTTAATTTGCATCGAGTAGGGGTCATGCAGAGTATAGCAATGACAATTCTGAAATACAGCTTGACTTAGCAAAGAGGTACAGTTGACTTTTACATTCAGACTGGATGTTGATATGGGTTTATGTACTTTAAACTTCAAGCTTCTGTTAAAGGTGCTGAACACTTAGGGCCTGATTTTGACTTTGGCAGTCCTGGGACCGCCAAACCTGCAGTCGCGGTCTGACCGTCGCAACCTCAGCGGTCGGACTGCCCAATTCAGACCCTTGCGGTCAAACCGCCACAAGCCTGCAGTTAGCCCGCTGCCTCTGCCAGGATCTTGTATTACTCAGCGGCCGCAGTGGTGCAAGGAGCAGTAAAAGGTGGAGGTGCCGACACCGCCGAGCAGATTACAACATGCCTTTCCACTGCCCATTCCATGGTGGGGACTCCACCATGAAAAGGGTGTCGGAAAGCAGGAAAGTGGGCCCAAACAGCGCCTCCGGGTCAATTTCCCAATGGGGAGTGCATGCGGGGGCGCACATGTTGTGCCATCCTAGAAGTGCACTGGTGTGCATACACTGTGTAGCATGCATGACATGATGCATGCCAGACAGTGCACCCACAGTGGCAGCAATCCCACGGCTGCAGCATGACTGCTGGCTGTTCTCAGCAGAAGCATGCCGCCGTGGTGGGATTGCAGAAACAACACAGCCTGCACAGCAGTGTTGTCATAATACGGCAGTGGAGAAGCCTCAGACTATGCGACGTTCTACCACCCGTGGCATCGGCGGTCTTGTGGTCTGACCGCTGATGTCGTAATCAGCACGTAAGTATTATCTCGGCTCCCTGATATACCTCCGTAAAAAAAAATTGGGGTCCAGAGGTTTTCAATTATGATTTGTATTTTTGGAACATTAAAGAAGTAATTTAGCTTGGGTAAACATTGCTCATGCATGCCGAATTTCTCTGAACGACATTTTTATAAATGGCAGATATGTTTCAGTGATGATGTAATATTTCAGGAACCATGAGTCCAATATATTTCATTTTGGTGTCAAAACATAGGTTTTGGGGGTCAAGTAGTCTTATAGAGACAGAAAATTAAGCCAGGGGGGAGTTCCGCGAGCATGCGGAGTTGCTTGTTCTGCATGCTCGCGAGACGTTTCTGATGTTCGGCAACGCAGATTGCGTGTTCGGGGGGAAATATTGCACCAACATCACCATGCGGTCGCCGATGGGCACAGCCATCTTGTTTTTCTACTCTTTGCTATGGTTCTGGGGCCTGTTTTGAATCCTCCCAATATCTTTTCAATCCTTTGTTTTTAAAAGTTTTTTCTGATCTTTTTTATTATCTATCCCTCTCTCTTCTAGGCCTGGGCGGTGAACTTCGCTCCGTTCACGGAGTTTGCAGAGTTTTCTGCACTCCGCACTCCGCAGAGCTCCCGGAGTGCAAAAAACTCCGCTTCGCGATGTGCAACAGAGTTTTTTCCCTGCTCTCAATCGCGAACGGTAAGTTCGCAATCGCGAACAGTAAGTTCGCGAGCGCGAGCTGCCGCTCGGGTAGAATTTCTACCTGAGCGGCAGGAAAACCAGCACAAACTGCAGTTCGCACTGCACTCCGCCACTCGCGGAACTTCGCGGAGTTTTTTTGTAACTTCGCGGGGTTCCGCGTAGCAAAACTCTGCGAACTATGCCCAGGCCTACGTCTCTTACTAAGGGGCCGATTCCGATTCGGGCCGGAAATCTCTCCGACCGAGTCGGATTCGGAGAGATTTCCGACCGAACCGGACTCTAGCAGTCCGACCGAACGAGTACGATGCGGACGCATGCTATCGGACTCGATTCGGTCGGACTCCCATTGAAGTCAATGGGAGCCGGTCGTACGACGCGTACACGGGCTCCCATTGACTCAATGGGTCCATCCTGAACAAGGGCTCCCCCTACAGCGGGTACGCGTCAGTGCGACTCGTGCCGTACATGCATGTGTAGGGGGGACCCATGGGTCCCCCCTGTGTGTGACTCGCGCGGCTACGCATACAGGGGGGTCCGACACGGACCCCCGAAGTCCGGCTCTGACTGCTCTTTCGAGCCGGACGGCGCGAGTCAGTCGGACTGTTCAAGGCACGCATCGTACTTGCCCGGTCGGGGAACGTCTCCATTGCGTGGTGCGAGTCGAGTCCGTACGAGTCGGTCGGAGTGGTTCGGAGCCGGGAACGAGTCGGTCGGGGATTTCGCGTACGCTCGCATCGTACTTGCTCGCACGGACGGGTGTTCGAATCGGTCGGAAACAGGGCGTCCGAATCGGATCCAGTAAAGCCAAATCCGATTCGGTGCCCTACCGGCCGAGATCGGAATCGGCCCCTAAGTGTATATTTTGCGGGTTTTTTTTCCACTTTTACTGCATTATTGTACTGTTTTTCTATTACTTGCCTTTTATTTATTTTTACTTCCCTACTTCTTCTCCTGACTTTATTTTTTACTTCTACATTTTCTTTTCCGCCCCGCCCTCCAGAACCATGGCTAAGAGTACTAAGAAGACGTTGCAGAGTGTGACCAGGATCCGCCTTCATTGCGGAAGGCGGCGCCTGGAAAGGGTGCTGCCCCGGGCCTTATTCTCTGAGGTGAAGGTGGCTGTCCTAGTTTTATTTGTGCAGCGCCACCTCCCTTTAACCTTGGCAGCAGGCCTGGTTCCGGCTATGGGATACAGGAGCATCACCGCTGGTGGGCGGGGGTGCGCCCGGCAGTGTTTAGCTGCTCTCAGGTCCGGCGCACCCAAAACCAACTGACTCACTGGTGGTCCGACATCCTGGATCGGGAGCAGGACCTGCTGGACCTGCTAGGTGTTGAGGTCATGGGGCTTGGTGAGTAGCTAATTTATTACTATTGTGTGTTCTGTTCTATGTTATCGCGAATATTATTTTTTTCCCAAATAGCAAGAATGCTGCTGCTGCTTACATGCTGGTAAGTTACGTTTAAAAATCTCATATTATGTGATTGTTATTCTTCTAGATAGGTGAAAGGTGCTACTAATCTTACTTGTTTGAAAGTTTGCGCTCGCTTGGGCTGATTATGTAAGAGAGGTTAGAGAACTTAAGTTAGGTAAAGCAGACTAGAGAGACTCCTTTCCTTTGGTTGTCACTAAGATAGTGGTAGGTAGTTACAGTTAGTTACTTAGTATTAGTTGGTAATTTTTTAGCGGTCCACGTGACGCCTCCTCCGTCATGTGCTGCTGACTCCTTGGTAGAACCTTTTGTAGTTTGTTAGTGAGTGAATAACATAGCAACTCAGCACATCAGCAACCAACCAACAATTTGGTGTATACAATATGCATTCGTCCATCTATGCATTTTTGAGGACTAAAATAAATGCAGACTTAGTGAAATGGCCCTCAAAAGGGGTTGATTCATTGATGATTGTGAATGAGATCGGAACTTAGAAGAAGCAAATATCATTTTTGGCAATTCATTCCAAAGTCTTTGGAATAGGCGGGCTAGGTGGTATTTAGGTTTAGGATTCTGGAATTAGAATGCAACAGTGGAATAATAAAGAGATAGGATGGTCCGCGACCGCGATACTAGTCTACTACTACTAGTCGATCTGATTAGATAGGTCAATTTTATTGCAATTGCCGTTTCCTGTCAAAAAATCTTTTTCTGAGCGATTTTTGTAATATTTATTATTTGTTTCACACCAATCAATTTTTGTCTCTTTATATTTGTCTTACATGATCAGCATCCAGGGGCACGAAGATGACGCGGTCTGCCGAGTTGGGAGCTGGAGGTGCCTCCCAGGATCGCTCCTCTACAGATGGCTCTGCTGCTGGCCCCAGTAAGTCCTCCTGTTGTTAATATTAATCAATATATTTCCCTAACTTTTACTGCACCTTATTTTTTTCGAACTATTATTTCTGTTTCCTAATTCTATTTTTTACCAAAACTTCTTCGATCTATCTGTTTCTAAATTCTTGTTATCCCTGCATTACCTACCAACTTAGTTATTTATATTTCTAGTGTCTGTTTTTTTTTTACATCAATCTAACTGCCTCTGACTCTGTACTACTATTAGTCTGTCTGTAGATTGCTTTATAATTTATTCTGGTTTTTCAGTCAGCTTTCCCTCTTCCCTTATATTTGTTGACTGCCTAGTGGTGGTACTAATGTAAGACACATGGAACACATTGGTCCTTTACTACTACTAGTACTACTACTCTGCTGTGCAGATTGCATGCCCAACTAAGGTATTCTACGCATGTTTCAATTTTATACAGAGGTGGGTAGTGATGGGGATCCGATCTCACCTCTTTTGTTATGTGCAGCTGTGTAAATGTTGTCCAACAAATTTATCTTATATTAAGGATGATGTTTGGTACATATGCATCCTACTACCCAAAATGCAATTACACACTTTAGCCTGGGCCTCCGTGTTAATCATGAAAGACAAATACCATAGTACTCCTTTCAACAATCGATATACAGTTATTTCCAAATTTTACTGTAGTCATTTAGTACACAAAAATAATCAAGAACGTGGAGTCAAATGTTTTTCAATAAAGTTTGTATTTTCGGTTGGTGCAAAAAACAGCCAGTCTGAAGTACAGCCGACACGTGTTTCGTCACGCCAGTGACTTGTTCAAGGCTGTAATATATATATACATACAAACATATCAAAAGACGTATTGGATATTATAAAAAAGCTATGTAAACTCGATTTCACTTAACAGTAGTGTTTTAAATAGTGTGCTTCACGTGAATTATAAAATCAGTCTAGGAAGCAAAAAATGTAGTATTTCAGTTAGCATGCCAGTTTAGATGGTTCCTAGTTCGCCGTTGTGCTCATCATGCAAAAAGTGATACGACTGGTGGGAGAATAGGTTTACATGCAACTTCTTCTTGTGCATGTGCTACAACAAATCAGCGAGTAATTTAAACCGACAAGTGGGTGATCAGTAGATAAAAACAGACAGGAGAAACCATTAGCCCCATGTGTAAACACATGGCCCGGCAACGAAAGCTGGAGGCCATCCGTGATGAATATTGGCGGCTGGTGGTTCTGGCGGAGGGGGAGGAGACAGCAGCAGCTGCAGCCTCCTCCAATGCCCTGGGCCCCAGCCAGGCCCCCCAGTGCCTCCAGTGGTACGGCGCCTTGGCCTGGCAGCGGTCCACCGCCCTTCTTTAAACACTGCTGCCCACCCATATTCATGCAACTGCAAGACATTTCAGCGCTGCATGCTCCTCCGTATGGCGCACCTAGAGGAGTGGATAAACACCCTTGAGAGGAAGATCCGGTGAGCCCGCCGCTAGACCTCCGTCGCCTTGCCCCTTTTTAAATCTTTTTTTAGGTGGGTGGGAATTGGGCGTTGGGGTAAACTTGGGGTTTTTTATGGACATTTTAAATTATGGACATTGGACAATTGGACTCTTAATGATGGACATTGGTTGGGGTTAGGGATAGGGGTGGGTCAGGTGTTGTGTTTTTTTTTCATTCTAGTTAGTTTATTTGTTAGGGGAATACATTATTTATAGTTTACATATGATGTAAATCGTTTGTGGGGGTGTTACTCTTTTACTCCACACTGTTTCCTTTGCTGCAGGTCCGCAACCAGTTTTTGATTGAAATCTGCTGATAGTGTAACACACCAACAGATAGATGCGGTACCCTCACTTGTCCTACTAGTACTGTCAGTCTCTCCTCTTAGTCTATGCAGTCTACTACTAAAACCCCGGTGGTCTTGGAAGGGTGTGTGTGTGTGAATTAATTAATTTCCATAGTATATACATTATGCCTCCCCCAAACTTCTTCTTTTACCTGTGATTGATGTTTATACTTAGGCGAAGCGATGGCTGCATGGTGATGGTTTGGGTTCCCAAGGTGCCATGGTGGTGGTAGTAGTAGTAGACACTGAGAGTAGCATTTGCAAAAAAAGAAAATGAGACAGTCAGTCACCTGAGGGAGACTAGGGAACGAGTAGTAGAAGTACAGTACACAAGAAGATTGCCAAACAAGAAACCATGATGATGATAAGCAATGCTAAAGTAAAATAAACCAGAATGCCTGGAGGGCTAGCCTAGTACAAGTTACAAACTAAAGTCGACACGAGCTATGAAGCGGACAAGCAGCTTCGTAACCTTTAGTGCTGGAACTAGGATGATTGATGACTCGATGCTGGCAACTAATTATATTATGATGGATTATGTTCCTCTGGAAAAAAAAATTGAATATCGAATACTGTGCATGGGTGGGCAATCTAATAATGCCAGTGTGGGCTATAGTATTTATACTTAGAGCAGAAGAAGGTCCTCGCCCTGCCTTGAGTTAGTGTTGCTTTCATCACATCCGCCCCAGGAAGTGTGTGATCAATAATTGGTGTAAATTTAATTTAGTCACACCTCTATACAAATTTCACAGCCTGGGGGAAGAGGGTTAGGGTTTGATGAATGGTTGGGAAGGGGGATTTGAGGGAAAGTTTGACAAACTACACATGGCCAACACACAACACAAATAACCTTGGCAGTCAACCATCATAAATCTGTTAAGGAAGAAAAAAGAAAGGCATGCATGATGATGACTTGATGAGTGTAGTACTAGACTAGTACAGGGCAGTATATTATGAATTATTAGGCAACTGCCTTGCCTGTCTGCCCCCAGAGAGACCCAAGTTACATACGTTTTATGTTCTGTTGTTGTACCGGGCTTCCTTTGAAAGATAGCAAAGAAAATAAAAAAATATCTGTAGGAGTCAAATATATAAGCAAACATAAACAACAACACACTTAGGGGTCGATTCCGATTCGGGCCGGAAAAAGCACCGACCGACTCGGATCCGGAAAAAATACCGACCGACACGTACCCGTGGCGCACGACACGCCAAGTACGATGCAAGGCGCGAAAATCCGACCGACACGTACCGAAACTAAGTCGACCGACCGAGCCGCACGGAAAACAGCAATCCGGCCGGAAAACACGCGAATCCAACCGACCGACACGCACCCGGAACAAATCCGACCGAAACGTACACGCGAACTCCAAACCGCAAAGTACGATGCAAGGCGCGAAACCACGAGCGAGTCGGACGGAGGACAAGCCGTACGACCGACACGCTTACAAAACCGAGCCGAAGCAACACAATACACCGCGACCAACGCGTACGCAGCATAGAAAACTGCACAAACACAGCGTGAACGAAACGGAGAACACCGTACGAGACCAATGCAGGGTCCGACTCGGTCACAAGAACGTTTCCAACATACACAAACAGCACAAAGGAAAAATCACCCAAAAAAGGCCAAACAAGCAATTACCAAGCCAATAAATACTGGGGGTGGGGACAGAGAACAAAGACACACCCACAACTCCACCTATATAAAGGACACAAATCACAACCATGAGCCTTTGCAAATGCCATTCCACTGCCAGCACCCAAGAGAAAGCAACCACACACCCACAGCTCATCCCTCACACAAGCCACACACCATCAGCACACCAACAAATACCTACCTCACATACACCCAGCAAAACACACACTCACACACCCTCACCTGCACACCAACACACACATCACCCACCAACACCACCCATCACCATGCCCCCCAAGAAGAATCTCAAGTTCCTAGATAGTGAATTGGAAGTCATGGTAGACGAGATCCTCAGGGTGGAGCCACACCTGTTTGGCACACTGGTCGAACAGACCCCCATGTCGCAGAAAACCAAGATGTGGGAGAGGATCATCAACAGGGTGAACGCCCAATCACCATGTCGGCGCACAAAGACGGACATCCAGAACAGGTGGTATGACGTGCGCAGGAGGGTACGGGACATGCTGAAGAAAGACTACATCAACAGCCAACACACCGGCAGTGGCCCTCCTGCCAAGCCAATATACCTCAGGCCCTGGGAGGAGAAGGTGCGGGCCATCCTTCCGCCAGTGAGCGTATATGGACTAGAGGACATCCCAGAGCCTGGTGAGTACACAACAAATGTACACAATATACTGCCACAAAACACACACATCACTGTCAAGGGGAGAGTCAAACCATGCACTCATAGCAATTACACAGCAACTAGAACAGAATCATCCCAAAATGTGTATGTCAGTCAGATAAACACAACACATGCCATCAAAAAAGTCACATCCAACTGTGCCAACACATGTACAAACACAACCACAACTACAGCTAGGCAGTGGCACAAATAGAACTAACAAACACATCCACACATGTAGCCACCACAACAACACCAACACACAGTGAAGACCACTCAAAGGAAGGAATTCTGTGTATGCTGGCCAAGTCAGTGTAGCCAATAGCATCATGGGAGTCGCAGTCACACATATTGCCCCCCCACAACTGTCCCATCAACACCACCATGAACCATGCGCACATCACAGGGAGTGGAGAAGGACTCACAAGATGGCTGACACTGGCTACTGCTGTGGAGAGCACAAGGCCATGCTGGCAACTGTGCACCAACAAACAGCAGGACACCACTGACTGACATCCTGAGAGACAACTTACACTCCCTGCAATGCAAGCACGTTCCATGGTGGGATATCTGGCTGGCTGGGTGGGAAGGGGGACTTGCAGCACTGACCATAGTCACAAGCACCTCCCCTCACACACACCCCAACACAAACTCCACAGAACCCACCTGGTAGAATGCAATGCCCCCCATCCTAACACAAGATCCCACAAAGAACCGCCACCCTGGGTTATGTTGTGTGAAGCACAGGGACACTCTTGGGACTCTTAGCCAAACAACTGCCAGGACAACACTCCCAGCCATCCTGTCAGCACAGCCAGCCCACCCCACAGGGAAGCAGAGTCAAAAGGAAGGAAGCATGGGCATGCTGGGAAGGGGGAGGAGGCAATAGCACGATGGGAGTCGTAGTCACAGCTCTACATCCCCCACCACATGGCCCAGCAAGCTCACACTCACGCATGCACATCCCACAGAGAGTGGAAAGGCCCATCAAAGATGTCTGACACTGTTGCTGTGTCGTGGGGAGCACAAGGGCATGCTGGGTACTGCACACCAACCAACAGCAGGACACCACTGTCAGCCATCTTGCCATTGCTCTCACACCCACACACACTGAACTCCACACAAAAGCAAGTAAGTATGGGAATGCTGGGAAGTGGGGTGGAGGCAATGGCATGATGGGAGTCGTAGTCACAGACATAGCTCACCCCCACAACTGTCCCATCAACACCACCCTGAACCATGCTCACATCACAGGGAGTGGAGAAGGACTCACAAGATGGCTGACACTGGCTACTGCTGTGGGGAGCACAAGGCCCTGCTGGCAACTGTGCACCAACAAACAGCAGGACACCACTGACTGACATCCTGAGAGACAACTTACACTCCCTGCAATGCAAGCACGTTCCATGGTGGGATAACTGGCTGGCTGGCTGGGTGGGAAGGAGGACTTGCAGCACTAACCATAGTCACAAGCACCTCCCCTCACACACACCCCAACACAAACTCCACAGTACCCACCTGGTAGAATGCAATGCCCTCCATCCTAACACAAGATCCCACAAAGAACCACCACCCTGGGTTATGTTGTGTGAAGCACAGGGACACTCTTGGGACTCTTAGCCAAACAACTGCCAGGACAACACTCCCAGCCATCCTGTCAGCACAGCCAGCCCACCCCACAGGGAAGCAGAATCAAAGGAAGGAAGCATGGGCATGCTGGGAAGGGGGTGGAGGCAATAGCATGATGGGAGTCGTAGTCACTGATATTGGTCACCCCCACAACTGTCCCATCAACACCACCCTGAACCATGCTCACATCACAGGGAGTGGAGAAGGACTCACAAGATGGCTGACACTGGCTACTGCTGTGGGGAGCACAAGGCCCTGCTGGCAACTGTGCACCAACAAACAGCAGGACACCACTGACTGACATCCTGAGAGACAACTTACACTCCCTGCAACGCAAGCACGTTCCAGTGTGGGATAACTGACTGGCTGGGTGGGTGGGAAGGAGGGCCGGCTGTCAACCAAACACAACCAATGCAGACCATGTTCACACCCCAGAAAATACATAGAAATGCCCAAATAATGCAGGACAATGTGCCACACCAATATCAACCCCTGACTGTGACGACTTAGGACAATGCAATGTACAGGCCCGCACCCAGAGGCACAGTCACAACTGTCATGTGTGTCAACCATTGATGCCTGCAGAAACATGACATACATTGTTTGTGTCTCCCAAAAACAGGTGATGATGGGGACACAGCAGCAGACGCTGAGGAGTCCCAGTCCCAGGCTCAAGAGGATGCCGAGCTCACTGGCGTCGTACAGCCTCTGTCCTCCTCGGACGATGAAGAACAACCTGGCACATCCGGTGCAAGTCAACATGCAGCACCAGCAGGACCACCAGCTGCAGCACCAGCAGGACCACCAGCTGCACCCCTGCACCCACCCCTCCAACGACTGTCACCACGAATACCATCCCTGCCGACATGGACAGAACAAGGAGCAACACCAGCACAGTGACCCTGGACCAACCTGGGGCCATGGACACCACCACCACCACCAACCCCCAAGGTGGACCAGGGTTATCTGTGCGTGCCACTGCACACACTGCACATGTCAGCAGGGGTGGTGGGAGGGGTGGGAGACAGAGGTCGCTGCTTGCATACGTTGCTGGTGTGCATGATGACCCACAACTGGTACGCATAGCTGATGCGTACCAGTCCAGCACCGGAGAGCTCAGCCAGGTAGTGGGGCTCCTCAGAGACATTAAACAGCAGCAGGCTGCCCATCATGCCCGCTTGGACTCCCACATGTCCCACGTGGAGTCACACATGTCCCGTGTGGACTCACACATGTCCCGCGTGGAGTCCAAGTGGGATGCACTGCATGAGATGACGGCGGTGCACAGGGACATTTTACAATGCCTCCGCCAGATGAACAGCAACCAGTCCACACCTCCCTGTGTGCCAACAACATCTGGTGCCGAACAAACTGCAACTGCCACAGGGAGGGAGGAGGACTCTGGCGGAGAGTCCCCTGCACCGCAGCAGCCTGTACTTGAGGGCCCCCCCCAAGAAGAGGGGTCGTCCGAGGAGGGAAAGTGAGAGGCCGATGGCCAAGCGCAACTCCCAGGAAGCCTGAACCTGTTCTGGATGTTCGCCTTTGTGCACAGACTGTTCACCCTGTTGACGGCAACACTACTCCCACACATTGCATGGGGAGTACAAGTTGGACCAATGTGTCAGACAACTGTGGCCCCGATACTGGGGATCCTGTCTACCCGGACTTTCAATTCACCTAGGAACTTGGGATTGCAAGATTTATGTACAGCACAACCCATCCTATGCACTATTAACACAAATGTATCACAATAAACACACTAATACACCATACTTGCCTCTGTCGTGATTCCAACGTGGGTGCTGTTATGGGGATGATGAACTGCAAAATTACACTGTGTATGCGAACTGCAACAGCAAGGACAACACAGGCATGTGAGTACAGGCAACGTGACACACATGAGGGAGACACACCACCAGGGCTACACAACACATACACACCTAGGCCATCTGACTCATTGCCTACACTGATGTTGCCAGGGAAGACAGTGCAATGCACAGACACCACACCCATTCCCAGTTGTAGTCAAGTAGCCCACAGGTGCAGTAAGCAAATGGCAGTCAAATGTGTGACCACAGACAATGCACATCACAAAGTGAAGCACAGGTTTATTACACAGTTGCAACATGCCGTAACCACTACAGATGCAAGGTAACCCCACCTGGCAGCGGGCACACAGTCAACAACTGTAGACGGAAGGAAGTCCATGGGTGTGGCGCACATCACCTGTAGGGACACAACAGCTACCAGCCTGGATGTGCAATCACGTCGTCGGTGGACACAGTTGACCAAACAAATCTGAAAGTACCCTGCGAAGGACAGAAATGACACACAGTCAAAAGCAATGGAGTACAGGACAGAACAGCAAAACTCATGCACAATACATGTTACAAGATACCCACCCAGAACCAAGTTAGCATGTCAACACTGTTGGGGAGTACAGCCCACCTGTCACCACACATCGCAACACACATCCAGTCAAGTAGCCCATGGACACACTCCAACAGCACCAGAGCACCACCCACACATCATTCCAACTCACATCATTGACATGACACCTCAGGATACTCACATTCAGCTAAAGAAGTTGGTGATGAGCTGTGTGCGGACATCACCGTCACCATCATCATCATCGTCACTGGCATCGTGGTCCAGGCCAGGATCCTCCACAGGTGGCGGATGTTGGTCATTGTCATCCTGGATGAGAGGCAACTCCTTCCGCACTGCCAGGTTGTGGAGCATGCAGCAGACGATGATAATCTTGCACACTTTCGCAGGGGCATATGGGAGGGACCCTCCCGTCTTGTCCAGGCAGCGGAAGCGGCTCTTCAGGAGACCAAAGGTCCGCTCAATCACTCTCCTGGTCCGACCATGTGCCTCATTGTAGCGCATCTGGGCAGGTGTCACAGGGTTCCTGAGGGGTGTCAGCAACCACGGCATGTTGGGGTATCCCGAGTCACCTACGGACAGACAAGTGCACATTAGCTGACTTGGAAAAGTGGGCGGAATACTACAGATCAGATCACACACAATGGCACAAAGTCAGTACACACCGACAAGCCAGGCACGCTGGTTCTGCATCTGTGCCATCATCCTGGGGATGCGACTACTCCTCATCACAAAGGCATCGTGTGCTGAACCAGGGAAACGGGCACACACGTGTGTGATGGTCATGTCTGCAAGACACACCACCAGTGCATTGACCGAGTGGTAGTGCTTGCGGTTCCTGTAGGCCTGCTCCTGGGCCTGTGGTGGTACCAAAGCCACATGTGTCCCATCAATGGAGCCAATTACATGCGGCATCCTCCCCAGGGCATAAAAGTCACTCTTCACGTCAGTGAGTCGTCGCAGTCTAGGGAAATAGATGTACCGGTTCAGGAAGAGCAACATTGCCGCCAAAACATCGCGGGAGCACACGGCTGAACATGGTCTGTGACATCCCACCAGCAGTCGCCACAGTATGTTGGAAGGTACCAGTGGCAAAGAAGTGTAGGGCTGCCATCACCTTCACCTTGGGGGTCAGCGCTGTAGGATACGGCCGGCCAGGCTGCAAATGTGGGGACAACTGCACTGCCAAATCCTCAATCAGCTGCCTGGTGAAGCGGTACCGTCGGATGCTGTCCCGTTCCACCATCGTTGCCAGGTCTGGGAATGGCCGATGGACAGCAGGAGCCCTGCAGTGCAGAGGAGAAGTAAGCAAGATTGTCAGTCACCCCACATATGCGGCATTGAACACACTCAAGATCCCAACATACATCATTATGAGGCACAACTACATGAAGTGTGCAGTACCGGAAGGACATGTATGGTACATACATGGCCAACATCTGTCAACACGGTCCAACAGGTGGCATCAATTAGTCCCAGGTTGCCCCATTGGATATCATGAGGCCGTGTCACAGTTCCCATCTCCTGCTGCCGTGTCACAATAACCCCCCACAGTGACATGTGAGGACAGATGTGCCCCAGGCACCACAGCTCAACGACAGGTACATTCCCAGGGACCCTGTAATGCCACATGGACACTGGCATTACATGGAGTATCATGTATACACCACAGCAAAACAACCATGACCCCCACAGGTAGTGGCCCCACTTGCCACGGCAGGACAGACATGGACGTCTGTGACACACACGCACAACATCAGAGTCCATGCACACACAACGTGGATGTGGAGACTGTCTCCCATTGTGCACATGAAATCAGAGACATTGTAAACACTACATGCACAAAGACTGTGGAGGACCATCACTATTGTGCCACTGGGACACCCTGGCTCAAACATACCGTCCCACATGGGACTCACGGGGTATGTGACATGACATACACATACACCACTGTGAAATGTGACCATGGCACATGCACAGATATGAACAGTTGCACATCACAGTGGTCACGTACACGTAACACCCAGGATCCTGTCCCCATGAACACGTGCACAGCCTGCGGGTGGCTGCCCACAGGTGACACCCACAGGACAACATGTACACCAACATACACACAATAGGAAATGCATCCTTACATGCCTTATGATAAGGTTTGGACAGGCTGTCGTGATGTAGGTGTGCCCCTCACTCCCTGGGAGCTATCTGTGGCTGGCATATGTCCATCTGAGACAGGCATGCTGACATATGCCAGTCACATGTACAGTGATGCGTTGTACCGCAATGGACCGATCGGTGCCCCCGGCCGGCCCATTGCATTCAATGTGTGCGGGTACGCGTTGTACCCCTGTGCGCGTTGAACTGCAATGGACCATTCGGTGCCTCCGGCCGGCCCATTGCATTCAATGTGTGCGGGTACGCGTTGTACCCCTGTGCGCGTTGAACTGCAATGGACCGATCGGTGCCTCCGGCCGGCCCATTGCATTCAATGTGTGCGGGTACGCGTTGTACCCCTGTGCGCGTTGTACCGCAATGGACCTATCGGTGCCTCCGGCCGGCCCATTGCATTCAATGTGTGCGGGTACGCGTTGTACCCCTGTGCGCGTTGTACCGCAATGGACCGATCGGTGCGCACCCATTGACAATGGGCTTGCCTGGCAATGGACGCGTTTTCGAATTTCGAACGAGTCGGTTGCTGTAAATTCAGTTGGTCACCCACAACAATGTTGCAAAATCATGTATGTCATGAAGTTGAGGATTTGAAGGATGCTGTGGGCGTGTTTTGGTGCTGCTATTCCATGGATTGGCCAGATTCAGAAGATGCAAACGACTTGGACCTATCACTTTGGACACAAGGGACAGTATCTGCCTCTCCAGCACATATATATTGCTGGCTGTTCCCCTGAGAGCTCACTTGCCTGCACTACATGCTCCTGGACGACATCTGCCACTGCACTGCTGCTGTCTCTGCCCCTCTGGACCCTGCAATGGCACGTACTGTGGAGAGAGCCCCAGCCTTCAGCCTTGAAGAGAACCAGGCCCTGCTGGACAGCCTACTTCCACAGTACAGCAAGCTGTATGGGACACCAGGGGAGCAGGTGAGTGTTCTGTGCACTGCCTTTCTGAATGTGCATTTTGTGTGACTGGCAAGGCTGAGAGTCTGCACGCCACTGGCTAGCAGGCTCACTGAGTAGTTGTCACCCCCATAGTGTGTAGTGACTTGCACTGGACAGGTATGGTGCAGTGACAGTGCATTTGAACATGGTTTTACTTCCCATGCAATGATACCATGTAGTGACGTCTGGCAAACTGTCCATGGTCAGCTTTGCACTGCCTGTGTACATCATGTGCCCCTGTGATTGAGACATGTATATGCAACTGTGTCATGCACGGATATGTTGCATGTGTGGTAATGGCCTTTTCACTTTGTCATCCTGACAGGTTAATGCCCATCGGAAGCAGGAAATCTGGAAGGACATCGTCCGGGCTGTCCGGTCTGTGGGGGTCTACAAGCGCCGGATCCGCAACTGCCAGAAGAGGTGGCAGGACCTTCGGGGCTGGACCCGGAGGATTGCACGGGTCCAGCTGAAGCTGTCGCCTCCTCGCAGGAGGGGCGAAACATGGACCCTGACCCCCACATGCTCCAGATCCTGGCGGTGGTGTTTCCAGACCTGGATGGGCAGCTGAAGGCCAGACAGCAGCAAGGAGGGGTGAGTCAAAGACTGCACTGTGAACTCTGTATTACATGCTTTGTGCCCTCCTCTGGCCTGGTTCAACTGCCACAGTGCAGCAGTCATGTTGTCCAGGAGCCATGTCCCTCTATTGTGCACTGCCCACTGCTCATCTGATACCCAGGTGTGGCCCTTACATTCAGGGAATTGTGTCACTTGGGACTGTGTCCTTGCAGTTTGCTTCACTAAAGGTGGGGGACAGCATCTGTTTCCCTAACTCTGTTGTGGGCATCATGGGTGGGTCCATTGTTCACACAACGCCTGGGTTTGGACATGTGGTCTGCGTGTTGCTTTGATATGCGGTCCACTTGCTGAGCTGAGCCACCACATGTGCCTGGGGTATGTGGCACACGCCCATGCAGCAGGTGGGAACAATGTTTGGGCCCCAGGACTGTGCAGATTACGTGTGTCACACATACATAGCCAGCTATCCACTGTCCAGGGCACATCCCTCATTCATGTGGAGCAGGACAGTCATGCCTACTCCAGGCCATGCAATGCACTCTGTACTCCCACTCCCGTGTATCAGCTGACACATTGTGCACAGTGATTTGACCCCTCCGGTGTCTGCCTCTGTGTCAGTGTGCTGTGGATTAGTTGCCAGGACTGCTGGGGTGTTTCTTGGTAGGGGCTCAGCATGCCCCTGGAGATGTGACCATAGGAGACGATACTTGTGTGTCACATAGGTGTTTGATCAGCTGCCCGTGCAGACTGGGGTATGCGAATGTGATGTTCAGGCAGCTGTTCCCCATTCACAGCAAATTGTGAGGGGCTCAGGTTCAGAGGGTAGTGTCACAGGTCTCCCATATGTCCAATAGGTGTGACCTGGACAGATGAGGGTTGAGATGATGTGTTGTGTGGGGGATGTACATGTGCACTTGTGCAGCTCCAGGACTTGCATTCCCCATGACCTACTATTGTGACACAGTGCATAGTGTTGTTGTCTGGCTGCCAAGTCATACATCACTGAGACAGTGATGTATGACTTAGCAGTCATGCCTCTGCCATGGCATGTGTCAACTTATTTGTGGTCCTGCAGGGGAGTGACATGTGCTACATGCACACCATAGTGGCGCTGGCTATCAGGACATGGGTGCATCATGGTGTCTGTCACTGGTATGCATCACATGCATTTCCTATTTGACTCTGGGCATCCCTTTCATCCGGAAACCTGTACTGACTCAGTGGCAAGAGCTGTGATGTGTCCACACCGTGTCCTCTGCACTGTCCAACTACTGTGTACTTGGTGCATGTGTCCACACTGGGGTGTTGCAATCCAACAGACACCAGACAGATGGGTGCAAGGCCATGTGGGATGTGAGTGCCATGCTTGGCATCAGACTGACAATTGGCTTCTCCTGTTCAGTTAGGGCACTTTTAGCAATGTACAACTAAGGATGCCAGGGCTTGCTCTGTGATGTGCTGTGCTCACAGTGGTGTGTGCGTTTGGTGCAGGTGACTGATGTCTGTCTGTTTCCCCATTGTTTGCAGATACATCCACGGCCACGGAAGGGGACAGCTCCACGGACCAGGAGGAGCCAGAGAGCCAGACTGGGTCAGCAGCCGAGGAGTGGTCGGAGGGACCCAGTGGCACGGAGGGCGAGGGGAGCCACACCGAGGAGTCCTCAGCACCATCCACCTCAGCTGAGGACCAGAGCAACTCGGAGGATGACTCCCTTGTGGAGGCGGGTGTCAGCAGCCACCACACCCCAGCTAGTGTTGCTGTCCCCACCACCACCAGCACCACCACCGCCCTCCCATCGGCTCCCATTCCCAAGGTCCGTGGAGGCTCCCATGTTCGGGAGCGTGTCTCCTTTGGCCCAGGCACCGCACCCCCTGCCCCTGTGTTCCCTGCTGCCCTGAGTGAGGAGTCTGTGTACCTCCTTTGCCATCTCCATGTAGGGCAGACAGCCATGCTGAGTGTCCTCCATGCGCACACCGCACTGTTGACTCAGCTGGTGTCGTTCATGGAGGGCATCTCATCGGGCATGTCTGACCTACAGAGGGGCAACAGGTCCATGGACTCCTCCCTGACGGCAGCAGTGTCCCTCCTCAGACAGTCCCTCACCCCTCCTGCCTCTGCTCCATCCACACTCCCCAGCACCTTGCCCGTCCCAAGCACACACACACCGGCACAGGCACACACCAGCACACACACATCCAGCACACAGACACACACGCCACAAACTAAACGCACACGCACGCACAGTCAGGGGACTGAAACCAGACTCACAGGGGATGGGGCCCTGGTACACACACACGCATCCACGGGCACTGCACAGTCCTCAGTTGCCTCTCCCTCCAAAGCACCCTCCCTTGCCTCACCTGCAACCCCAAAGACCCAGCGCCTCTTCCTCAGTGACCTCGGCCTCTTCCCCTCCGATCCAGCTGCCCCAGCATCCAGGGGGAAGAGGAAGCCCCCCCACACGGAGCAGAGTGCCCCTCACCCCCGGACACCCTCCCCCAGGCGCAGACAGAGTGAGGCCCCCACCCGCAAGTCCCCCCGGAGTGCTAAGAGCAAGACCCCGCCGCCGCCCTGCAGCTCAAGCACCAGGTCTCCTTCCTCCATCCCTCAGGCCCCCACTCCACAGGTGCCCCCACCACACCCTGCCCCAGGTTCCCCCACCCACAGATATACCATCCCCAAGAGGCTCCGGCCTTCTCCCCCTGCCACTTGCTCTCCCGGCACCACACCCCCGCTGCGCTTGTCTGTGCCACTGATGTGGTGAGGGTGTCCTCCCCTCTGTCCAGCCCACCTTGCCTGTTCCCCATTCTCCTCCCCTGGTGGTAGGCACTGCAGTGGAGTCCACTACCACCCTGTCTGACTTGGGCACTGCAGTGGCGGACCTGTCCACTCCATCTGCAGGGCCCACTGCAGTCGTGCCGGCACCCACAACATCTGAGCCATGCCCCCCAGTTGTGCCGGCACACACCATGTCAGACACCTCCACTGCAGTTGTCAGTGGCTCTTCAGCACCCACCACCCCTTCCCTGCTTCCTCCTGGTGAGCCCTGATCCTGTCCCTGCGGTGCCTGGCCTACCCCCCCGGTTGCCCCTCCTAGTGGATTGTCCCTGGTTTTGTGCAGGCATGTGTAGGGTGGCATCTGCCACTGTCACCCACTTGTGACTTTGTTGATGGACTGGCCATTGGCCTTTGTTTATGTTCTACCGGACTTCTACTTTTAATGCCACATATGCTGAATAAAGCAACTTTCTGTTCTCTAGTGCTTTTGCTTCTGATGTACATGATGTTGATGATGCTAACAATGCCCTTGCTGCAGTGATGGTGATATTTGGTCTCATGATAATGAAGTGTTACTGTGTAGGAACCCATGTGGTCCAGGGGGAATGTGTCCTATCCTGTGGTGTATCCATGTCATCCATAGCAGCATCTGAGGGTGTCATGTGTTCAGTATTTGGCAATGAGATTTCCTACTTAGATTGGCAACTTCACATCTGTGGCTTCCACCCCTGCACATCTGTTGTGCCTGCCATTGTTCTATTCGTCTACTTCCCTGACCGTGTGGCCATCTCCAGTGAACATGCAGGTTTGGGCATCAATGGGGAAGGACTCATCTGTGTTGTCAGTGCAACATTGCTATACAAGTGTGTTGGATCTGTGCTGATGATTCCGTTGGCACTTCCATGACCAGGCTGATGGGACGGGAGCCCTCATTTGGTGCTAATTGTTCATTGTGTGTCCCATTGCTGCCATGGTATGGTATCTGTTCGCCTCACATCTGCAGTCTCCACAGGGTATCTGCATGTGTGTGCCCATTGGTGCAAATATGTGGGTCTGCATTCGGATGGTCACTTCTGTCATTGTGTCATTGATGATTGTTGACGGTGTCAGCCCCCATGGGTGTTGTTTGTCTGCACATGGCCAAAGTTATGTCTTATTTGCACTGCAGGATTTGGCTCCCCCAATTTATGTTGCAATGGGACACATACACTACTTTGCCACTGATGTGTTTGTTGTTCTGTGACCAGGAATCATCCATGCAGTTTGGCAGTTGCACCTCTTACTTTGTCAACACTTACCTTTTGGTCACTGTGATGATGGGGGTTTGGACCCCATTGCCACAATGTTCAAAATGTGCTGCAGCTATGGACCCCACACTTGCCTTTTGGTCACTGTGATGATGGGTGTTTGGACCCCATTGCCACAATGTTCAAGATGTGCTGCAGCTATGGACCCCACACTTGCCTTTTGGTCACTGTGATGATGGGGGTTTGGACCCCATTGCCACAATGTTCAAGATGTGCTGCAGCTATGGACCCCACACTTGCCTTTTGGTCACTGTGATGATGGGGATTTGGACCCCATTGCCACAATGTTCAAAATGTGCTGCAGCTATGGACCCCACACTTACCTTTTGGTCACTGTGATGATGGGTGTTTGGACCCCATTGCCACAATGTTCAAAATGTGCTGCAGCTATGGACCCCACACTTGCCTTTTGGTCACTGTGATGATGGGGGTTTGGACCCCATTGCCACAATGGTCATGGCCTGCTTGCGTTGTGTGTGCCACACACATATTTGTGTGGCACATGTGCTAGGGGGCCACATTGTATGTTAGAAGTCATGTTCGGTGTTGTAGGCATTTGACACAGTCTACACACGCTTGTCATGGTGTTGGGGGATGTCTTCTTCTTGCATTCCCTAGGTTGTGGTGTGCTGGTTGTGTCATGCAATGTCCATCCTATGGGTGGGGGTGGTAGAAGTGGTAGGCATCCTGCCCCCCTGGGTGAGGGTGGTAGTAGTGGTAGGCATCCTGCCCCCCTGGCTAAGGGTGGTAGTAGTGGTAGGCATCCTGCCCCCCTGGGTGAGGGTGGTAGTAGTGGTAGGCATCCTGCCCCCCTGGCTAAGGGTGGTAGTAGTGGTAGGAATCCTGCCCCCTGGCTAAGGGTGGTAGTAGTGGTAGGCATCCTGCCCCCCTGGCTAAGGGTGGTAGTAGTGGTAGGCATCCTGCCCCCTGGCTAAGGGTGGTAGTAGTGGTAGGCATCCTCCCCCCTGGCTAAGGGTGGTAGTAGTGGTAGGCATCCTGCCCCCCTGGGTGAGGGTGGTAGTAGTGGTAGGCATCCTGCCCCCCTGGCTAAGGGTGGTAGTAGTGGTAGGCATCCTGCCCCCCTGGGTGAGGGTGGTAGTAGTGGTAGGCATCCTGCCCCCCTGGGTGAGGGTGGTAGTAGTGGTAGGCATCCTGCCCCCCTGGCTAAGGGTGGTAGTAGTGGTAGGCATCCTGCCCCCCTGGGTGAGGGTGGTAGTAGTGGTAGGCATCCTGCCCCCTGGCTAAGGGTGGTAGTAGTGGTAGGCATCCTGCCCCCTGGGTGAGGGTGGTAGTAGTGGTAGGCATCCTGCCCCCCTGGGTGAGGGTGGTAGTAGTGGTAGGCACCCTGCCCCCCCTGGCTAAGGGTGGTAGTAGTGGCAGGCATCCTGCCCCCCCTGGGTAGGGGCGGTGGTGCGCATTCAGGCCCCTGTGTGCATATGTGGCATTGGTGATGGGCATCCCGCCCCTATGGTGCTGCTGTTGCTGGTGTAAGTATATTCTGCATCCCTGTGTGTGTGTGTGATGTGTCGTGTACGTGTTGTATGTGTTTTGTGGTTGGTGTCTGGCTTACCTTCTGCGCCGTACGCGTCCGTGCCTGTTCCGGTAGTATATGTAGAATATTGGTATGATCGGGACGAAGGGATTCATGGTTGGGTCGTGTCGTTCGTCCTTCTCGTTGCTTCGCGTCGTCCTCGTCGCTTCGCCTCGTCGTCGCCGCTTCGCCTCGTCCTCGTCGCTGGCGTGTTCGTCTCGGAGCCGTGGATCGTGTTGTGGCGCGAATCGGAGCTTATGTGCACCTCTCCCGGATGCTTTGACGTGCCGTGCATAGCGACGGGTTCGGCGCGTACAGAAAGCGCATCGTACTTGTCCGGCCGGACGGGGCTGCATTTTTCCTTCCGTGCGACTCGATTCGGCGTTTCCGGATTCGCCTCGGTCGGAGAACAGGACCTGGTTTGGGTGAGTATGGCTCGGCCGGATTCTTTACTGTTGTGCGCATCGTACTTGCTCGTTCGGTGTGCTGTACGGATCGGTCGGGAAACAGGCTCTCGCATGGCTTTTTTCCCGACCGAATGGTATTGGGTGCGCCTCCGACCGAGATCGGAATCGGCCCCATAGTCTTAATGATTGAAGAGAAACAATGAATCAAATGAAATGATACTATAATTATTGCCAAATTGGGAGTTGCATCTCCGCATTCCTCTTGGTCCTTCCTTGGACTGTCTGTCCATCAATCTTGGGTGCCTGCCTGGCGGATGCGGTTTGGTAAGGTAAGTGTGAGTTGTTTTTCCCAGTATAGCGCAGGCTAAAGGCCGGCCTGTAGATGGAAAAACAAAAAGGATATTGCATAAATAAGGAGGGGTGCAACAAGAAGACTTTAAGAGACGGCATGGCTAAATCATGTCTGTTTCCAGCAGTTACCTCCAACAACAGGAGCAGGCCCCCCACCCAACCTCCACTTAGCTTAGAATTTGAGCCAGACAGCACTGAGCACAAATACACACAGAACAACATAGCATTTTCCAAATTAAGTAACAAAATCAATGCACAGCTGTCAGTCACACCACCACACTCGCCTCCACCTCTACTCAGACATGCAGATCTGGTGTTGTTGTTTACCTTTTAGGCCACTTAATGAAACGCCCCGAGTTATTCCATCAATCATCTCTGATCCAACTGACTGACTGCGAGTATGGTATGGTCATGATGTCCAACTCTGTAGTGTCCCGAGTGAGTCCAGACTCAAAAATGCAATGGATCGGCCTGTAGTAGTGCAATCTTGTTATTGAACAACAAGAAGGGAAACATTGACTTGAGTCACTTGTTTGTGTGTAGAATACTAGTAGACATCATGCACAACAAACACCAATCACTCAGAGTCAGCGTGCAATTCATGCCATCATTTACCTGTTCTTCCGGGGAAGTCCCTCAAGGCTCGTAAAGGAGGACAGATATACAGTCAGGTTTGGAGGGACTCGGGCGGGCACACATTTCACATTTGTGGTACTATTCTCCATTCAATGTCTGGCTTGAGGGAAATGGAATTAGGGCGAGTCAGGAGGAGTGGACTTACTTCTTCACTGACTGCACACAGTTGCAACTCCAATCCGGCAATAAAAGAGTAAGACGATGGTGATGGATTTGTTGGGATTCGAACCAGAAAGACAGTGACACACACAAATAATAAAGTACATAATATTCCTTAGCTATATCTTTTTTGGGGGGCTTTTTTTGGGTGTCAAAGTAAGAAAGAAAGTAACTCGAAAGCCTAGTTGTCAGGGAAGCAGAGCTCATCCTCAAACTCTGGTGGTTCACCCAGACCTAGGTCACCTAACACACTACTTCCATGACCTTGGTCGCCGTCATCATCTTCCTGCTGTGCTACTTCAGGTATGGTGTAATCCGGTGGTATAAAGTGCTGATTCATTTTGATCATGGTTAACCTCTCCACGTTTTGGGAGAGACTGGTCCTTCTCACTGTCAGAACGGCACCAGCCGCAAAGAAAACACGCTCAGAAGAGACACTTGTGAAAGGGCAGCCAGATAGTTTATCGCCAGCCTGCTGTGCACTGGCTATTGGCGCCTTTTCCCATACCAATACAGCAATGGGTTTTGATCAAAGTAGACCTCTGTTAGGACATCCAGATAGGCCTGGACCATCTGCTCAATGATCATGGGTGCTCCGCTTTCCTCGGCCTCTTTTGCCTTTGCCTCAGCACTGGACTTAAGCCCTGCCTGTAGAAACTATTCCTGTGCCAATTTTGGGGCTGATGCTCCTGTTCTTGTTGTTGTTGATGTTGTTGTTGGTGGTTTTGGCTGCTGTGAGCCAACCGCACTGCCCTCAGTCTTTGAAGTTGGACTTGAAGGCTAACCTGCAGTACTTGTTGTGCCCTGGAGGAGCGGGCCTCCAATTCCCGGACGTTCTTTTTCTAGCAGACTGGCTTGCACAGCTATCCAAGTTTTATAGCTGGCAACATCCCCATCTGAAAAAGGAATGAAAGTGTGCAGTAATGGTTTGTACCATGGATCAAGAATTGTGGCACAAATGTATTGGTTGGATGACACAATGCCTCTTTGCACCCTTGTATTTTCAGATAAGCGAAGGGTTAAGCTCTCCACCAACTCATATGCTTCTTTTTTTTCTCCACACCTGCGTACATTGCAGACACCCCCTACAGCTGTTCCTGTAGCATGTGCAACAATGGGATAGCTTGGCCCATAGTACAGTTCTCCTTGCTGACTTCACGTGTGAAGACCTCGAAAGGAAGTAGCATCTCTGTCAGGCATTTAACTAGGCCCCATTGGTCTATCTCAATGATCATGCCTTTCACAGTAGCATCCCCTCTTTGCATGACCTATTCATTGATTGGTCTGTACTGCTCAAGCAGACGTTCAAGCATGTAATAAGTTGAGTTCCAACATGTTGGCATCTCCTGGATGAGTGCTTTAACTGGCATTCTATTATCACGTTGAATGATCCTCAGCTGCTTCCAGGCTTTAAAAGAATGGCTGCCATTGTCCGTGGCAACAAAACCAGTATTAAGCCATCTTGGTCGCAGCCATTCAAAGACCTTGCTGTCAAAGTCTTCCAAAATGTTTGCAGCAGTATGAGATTTCTCCATGGTGAACATGGCTACAGTTGCATGTTTCCGAGAGGTATTAAAAATCTCAGCAGTGTCAACACCTGCAGATACCTTTTCTCCAACCCCCACAAAAGAGATCCAGGCTTATTGCACATTTTTTCGTTGCAGTACTCTCTTGCTCTGGACCCCTTGGTGTCTCAGTCTGACTCTTTTGCCATTGCGATGTTGCTGATGATGATGTGGGCGGTACCACTGCACTGCTGGGGACAGGGCTGCTTTGTGTAACAGAGAAAATATGTCCCTCTTGTTCACATTCCACCGTGACCAGATCTTCTTCATCTTCATCCCCTCCACCAACAAAACGTGCAGTTTTTGGCAGCTAAGGTGCACCTCCCACTGGATCAAGTGGTGTTTTCTCAGATGGCTTGTTTGGCCTCCGGTACCATAGTTTGTACCAAGCTTACCCCGACTAACACCTTGTCCACAAATGGAGCATATAGCAATGTTCACCTCCTTCTTGCTAACTGAAAAAAAGTCCCAAACTTTGGAGGTCAATTTTCTGGCGCTGCTGGTGCCACCTGCAATTTCGGATTAACTAGTAGGTGGCCGTGATGCTTGACTCTCTACAGTACCTACTTCTACTGACGTGGTTGTGGTGGATGTAGGTCACTGCTGGCGAAATATGGAAGCTGGAGGTGGTGTTGGTGGTATCTGTGTTGGTGGTATCCATGCCACATCCCTCACAGCAATTTGGGATGGGGTAATGTCGGTCTCCACTGGGGCGGGACTAATGTCCATGATGACTGGCTCGTCATCATCCTCCTCTTCTACATCTACCTCCATAACTCTAAGACTTTCTGGAACCTTCCTTTTCCCTAGCCTTGTTTTGTGGCGTGTCTCACTCTCAGACTGAGGTGGCTTCCAAGTGGCGTCTAGATCATAAAAAGGGGGGCTTGCAGAAGAAGTTGATGGACTAACCCTCCTTTTCCTTGCTGGGGATCTGGAAGACAATGGATCTTCTGAAAGAGTGGCTTGCTCTTCTTCTTCCTCTGCAGGAAGCTCGATCTCCTGAACTGCCCCTAATTCGGGAGGAACAACTACTATTGGGGGTGGTTGCGGCTGTTGTTGCCCACTTATCTGAGTTTCCTGCATTGATTGGGTACTACTTTGCGATAACGATAAGTCAATTTCAACATCACTGCTCGTTGGCGTTGGACTCGTGATTAGAATGGCTGCCTCTGCGACAGACAGGGACTTGGGCCTAGGTTGGTGGGATGGGTCCACTGATGTGGGGGTGCTGCTCCCAGCTTGCTTCATGTACACCGCTGCTGCAGGCACATTTTTTTGTTTCCCAAAAAAGGTCTTGGATGAAATACCGGTCTTGGTAAGTGTCAGTGCCTTCTTCTCACTGGCAACTTTCTTGGTACTGGACCTGGTACCTTTCTTTGGGGCCATCTTGAAGATGTCAGCAGCATGCAGTGGCACAAGTTGAAGAGATGTCTGTGGTCACACGTCACGTGATGTCGTGCGCAGCAGGACTTCTGTCTGGCAGTACAATGGGTGATGTTGTCTCCTCCTCTTTTGTGCACCTAAAAGCAAAGAAGCAAGAAGATCAGTGAAACGTGGCATTCATTGTTGTGGTTCAATTACTACTAGTACATACAAACAAATATAATATATAACTAAGTGTGTGGTCACACTTGTTAGTGTTATTAATATTATTAAATGTATTACCTCAGTAATTAAAAAACATATAAACAATAAATACAGTGTAGCCATTTGTGAGACTTTGACAACAACAAGGGCTTTCATGGTGTACTGTACAGTACACTCAGGAAGGATAGGAAAGAAGAACAACAACAACAAAAATACAAATGTAACGGACCCGGTTTGGCATTGTGCATCACGTGGTATGCAGCATTCAGGTAGCTGCAGCTGACAATGGATGGAAGCAATAAGCCAAGAGGAACAAAGGAAAGACATGCAGGCCTATGGCAAAAGCAGTAAAGCACACTAACTGCCACCACAAAATGGCCACCAGCCACATGGTCACTCACAAGTGACAACAACAAGAAGCAGGAAGGCCTGGAAAACAATTAACTCAGGCAGGCCTATATGGAGTTGGACACATAGTTTACAAAATTACCCCTGGCCACATGGGGAGGCTCAGCCAAGGCAAATGTTGGCCCACTATCACAAACACACTCACACACTGGCCAGACAAAGGAGGCATGCTAAACAACATAGCTTTAATGCAACAATGCCAAAAACGAAAATCCACAATGCTAAAAAAGGTTTGTAAGTTACAACCACACACATCCAACAAAGTCATTTATTTAACACACATGAAAAAAGTGAAATACAAAAAAAAAACAATTTGCATTTCAATCCAATGCCATCCATGCCCTAAATGATGTTTAAATTCAACAGACACCACAGAAACAGTTGTTTCATGCACCCATGAGTAGCTCTGGGCCTATTGGTTGGAAAACCCATTGGCAGACTAGGCCACATAGTGAATCAATTCAAATCAATAATATTGCAAATTTATTAGAAAATGTAGTGAACTGTGCTACACTTTTTGCTGGATAAAAGAAGAAAAAATAGCATGCAAAACAACAACCAGCAAGAAGGCATGGCCACCGCAAAGAAGGCTTGCAGGCCTAATGCGGAAGCGCACTGGCTGCCCCTTCACAAAATGGCTGCCAGCCACATGGCCAGGCCACAACAACAAGAAAGGGAAGACAGACAATGCAGGCCTATGGCAAAAGCACACTGGCTGCCTTTCCAAAATGGCCACCAGCCACATGGTCAGGCCACAACAACAAGAAAGGGAAGACAGACAATGCAGGCCTTTGGCAAAAGCACACTGGCTGCCTTCACAAAATGGCTGACAGCCACATGGCCAGGCCACAATAACAAGAAAGGGAAGACAGACAATGCAGGCCTATGGCAAAAGCACACTGGCTGCCTTCACAAAATGGCCGACAGCCACATGGCCTGGCCACAACAACAAGAAAGGGAAGACAGACAATGCAGCTCTATGGCAAAAGCACACTGGCTGCCTTCACAAAATGGCCGACAGCCACATGGCCAGTCAACTACAACAAGAAGCAATAGGCCAAGAGGAACAAAGGAAATACATGCAGGCCTATGGCGAAAGCACACTAACCACCACCAAAAAATGGCCACCAGTCACATGGTCACTCACAACAACAAGAAGCAGGAGGCCTGGAAAACAATGAACTCAAGCAGTCCTATATGGACACAGACTTTACAAAATGGCCCCTGGCCACGTGGGGAGGCTCAGCCAAGGCAAATGCTGGCCCACTATTACAAACACACTCACACACTGGCCAGACAAAGGAGGCACGCTAAACAACACAGCTTTGATGCAACAATGCCAAAAACGAAAATCCACAGGGCTAAAAAAAGGTTTGCAAGTTACAACAACCACACACATCCAACAAAGGAATTTATTTAACACACATGAAAAAAGTGAAATACCCAAAAACAAAACATTTTGCATTTCAATCAAATGCCAACCATGCCCTAAATGATGTTTAAATTCAACAGACACCACAGAAACAGTTGTTTCATGCACCCATGAGTAGCTCTGGGCCTACTGGCTGAAAGGCCTATTGGCACACTACTGGGCTAGTGAATTAAATAAATATTGCAAATTGATTTCATAAGTTGGAGAAAATGTAGTGAACTGTGCAACATGTTTCCTTTATAAAAGGAGAAACATTACTTACAATGAAACAACTAGGCCACTATTGAAACTACAGGCCACCTACCACAATACATTATTTAAAAATGATGAAAAGTACAAAAAAACTAGGTGCATGGCCCCAATCAAACAAACAACACCAATTTTCCAATTTACTTCTGAAATCTCAAATTCAAAAATCCTCAAATCCAATGATATATGATGCAGCAGACACAAAGAGTGCTCCTTCCAGCTCCAAATCCAAATGAAAAGTGAACAGGAGATGGACAAAGCACTGGGAGGAGCCTGCTGGACAAGCACATGAAATTGCAGACTCTGGGGCACTTGCTTACTCTTAAAAAAAAAGTAAAAAAAGAAAAAGGATTCCTTGCACGAAAAAGTACAGCCAATCTGAGGAGTTTTTTTCAATCCAAATCGTCATTTCGAGAAGGTTTTGATGCTGCTCTGGAGAGAACCTTCTCCAGATTGCAGATTCTGCATGTGCGGGATCGTGTTCTTCACAAAACTTCAGCCAGAAATCTGATGGCGCGCCCGAATGACGTGTTCACAATCGCAAACTCTCGCTGGACCGTTTGGCCAGCTAGCAAATCTCGTGGCGCTCACAAATGGTTGGGAAATCTTGTCAGCGATCACAGGCACCCTGTAAGTCACTTCCCCATGCGCGAAAACGCATTTTGGGCACGCAAACACAAAAAGAACTCCGCTTTTATTTTTTTCCGGCAACTCCGCGTTCTATGCGGAACACAGAGTTGCCAAAAATCCGCAAACTCCATGAGCAGAGCGGAGTTTTATGTCCAGGATTACAGAAAACCCTCCTCAGAGCAAATCTTCTGCCATTTTCCAAACTGGCGGCTATACTAGAGGAAAAAGAGACATATATAGAAATGACACAAATAATAATGGTTTTTGGTGCACATGCATCAAAATAGGCAATTGCGATTCTTTAATTGCGATTTTTAAAGAATCGCAATTAAAGAATCGCAATTGCCTATGCATGTAGGAATCGCAAAAAATGTTGCGATTCCTAAACATTCCTTAAATGTGACTCACAAATTGCGAGTCGCAATTAAAGAAATGCTACCCATTCATTCCTATGGGCCTAGAGGCCAATAGGAATCAATGGAAATTGCATGTGCAATTTGCGAGTACCAAATAGGTACTACGCAGATTGCACATGCAATTTCAAGTGCAAGGGTGCCAAAAGGACACCCTGTTGCACCCCTGAAATTGCCATGTGACCACATGTTGCACACACACATGCCCCAAGGGCATGTGTGTGTGTAACATGTAACTTTGAAAAATGCACTTTAGTGCATTTTTCAAAGTTTTCGCAAATTACCATCCAGTTTCATTTGACGGTAATTTGCGACCCCTAATAGCGAAATTGCTATTTCAATTTACTTCATGCATTGCATTTAAGGAATCGCAATTTGCGATTCCTTAAATGCAATTGCAATTTAAGTAATCGCAATTTTTGTGATTACTTAAATTGCGATATTTGCATTTGGGATGATGCATCCCAAATGCAAAAATACTGGTCGCAAAGGGGCAGTTTCTGCGAATCTGCCCTTTTGCGACCGGTTTTTTCCTTGATGCATCTGGCCCTTTAATCCTTTTATGTATACACCAAACAATGCTTATGATCTGAATATGAAAAAAAAAATGTTATCACTCCTGTTTTAGACACATTTTCATAGTTTACTTTGTTTATTTGTTTCGGCAATCGCTCGTGGTACATTTGCAGAATGTTGAACATTTGAGAAGGGCACATCAACAGGGACATCTTTTTGTAGCACAGGTTTTGCAAGTACATGTACATGTAAGTTCTGTGCGTAGAGGCTTTAGAAATTTCATAGGTTTTAGCACCCCATCAATATCTTCCCAACCAAATTAACATGGATCTTTCTCGAAATATGCTTGATCCAAAACATTTACACATCTTCTGATCTAGTAGAAAGCACTTTTAATGTGTCCACGCACAGAATATTATGTCGGTGGAAGGTCACTTAGTTGGACTGATCTCACTATACCGAAGATCGTCAAATGTGTGACAGTCAGAACTCATTTTCCACACACGCAAAGATTTATTTTACGTCTTTAAAGTCACATTCTTCTTCTGTCTCAGCACATCCTTATTGAAACTTCACAGGTTCAGCAGTTAAAGCTTTAAGCTTTGTTCCAATTTTGCTCATAGCATCATCATCTGTAAGAATATGTGCTGTGTTAAGAACACTGTGCATCTCTGGGTCAAATTTCCTATCCATTACTCTGAAAATCCTTGACATATGAACATTTCAGCTAATCTAAGTAGCACAATAGTAACATCTATGTCATTTGACAGTACAATGACTCGATTGGACCCATTTCAAACAACCCACTCAAAATGTGGCACAACATGAAGGTCAGCTGCTACAAATTTGCTGTTGAGTTTTTATACAATATCGCCCCTACCTTTTGAATATATCTCTGCAGGCACCAACTCGTCATTGACAATCATTCAACTTGCAATAATTGGAAATTCAGTGGTCACTGAACCATCAGCAATGTTTTGGCGAGTTAACATCTCCAAGTTGATCTTGTTTGATGTTGATGACCAGAATTTATCAAGTTGCACAGGTATAGGTGTCGAATTTTTGATGCAGGCAAGGTCAATTGTTCACTTGTACACATTTGTCTGATTCTCTCAAATTCTTGACAGATAGTTCAAGATAACTGTCAAAGACTATGTGCAGTTCTTGCAAGGTGCACACTGACTTTGATATCTGCAGAACAGACTGAACTACCTCTCCAAAATTTTACATGGATGAAAACTTGACAATACGCAATTGTGTCATATAGTCCACAACAACAGCAGTTTTAAATGAGGACACTTTTTCGAACTGAAATACTTCAGGTGAAAGGTTTTTTTCGAGCTCTTGTACGAGTTTGTACTTCACTGGTTTGGTTGCAGCATCTCTGTCAAATAATGCATTTGTTGGAAGAAAATCATGTGACAGAATGTCCTTGATAAATCCCCTCTTTCTTTTGCTACATGTGCTTATGAAAGTTGTTTTTTGTAACCTGTTTTAGTGGCTGGTTGGACGAACCTTTTACTATGGTAATTAAAGCATGGAAGTTTAGCTTTAGTGATTATGTAAAAGAGCCTTTTCTCTTTCAATACAAATCTCTCCTGCTTCAGGTTTGCCTATAGTTTTTGATCCATGTTCAAGGACAACTAGTAAACGTGTCTTTATTTCACTATCCACATATCGTTTGGTCACGAAGTTATGTAGTCAAAGAGGCTCGGTCATTTCAAAGGGGTTTCCTTGGTGCTGCATGAAATGAAAAAGGCTGACATGTTTATTAAAACATTCTCCTCTCTTTCCCACAATTTCGTGATGAGAAACAGTTTCACAACGGTTCATTAATTTTGAATATGCCATCTCGCTGAAAACATTGCAAATAGAAAGGACTTCATGGTAAAATAGCTGCCATTGAGAAACATATTAACTTTTACATGACTGACCAACAATTCCCTTGGAGATTTTCTGTGATCTCTGGATCGTCTGTTCCAGTTTCATATCTGGAGTCACAGCATTGAACCTTCCCTCTCTGCCTTTCACCACAAAATGTCTTTGGATGAATTTTCTGTAGAGGTATGGTTTTTCCACCTCTGTCTTCTTCACTCTTTCCAAATACCAGGACCCATACCTCAGGTAGTTTATGCAATCACATTCGCGAAACACAATAATCAGTGACTCCACAGTCTTCACGTGTCTTCCTGATCAGCTTCACGAAGTTTTTCGCTAGGGCTATCATGTGTAAAATATTTTCCCAGTGCTTGCAAAGTTCTAATTTTTCATCACATTCTTTGACAAACTCTACAAACTTGGTTTTCAGGTTTTTGGACTTTGAACTGAGTGCATTGAACATTGCCTGGCTCTGCATTATGTCTTTTGAATGAAGTGCACCCTGTGCCTTGTTCACTTCAAAGTTTCAACCTCAATAAGTTCATCATCTATGCCACATCTACTGAGATAACTTCCTGCACATCGCAAAGTAACTTTTGTCATGTGAAAAACTCCCATCATTGGATAAAGATCATCAAATTCTACTGGATTGCTCATAGAAGTGTCAGCTACAACACAGAAAACACCTTCATCACAGAAAATTGGCAGGATAGGCTGGTCTTCAAGCTGAACATGCACATTTTGGAATTTTTTTTAGAGCTGTGTATACTGTTGCATAGTCTGTGACCAGAGATGGTATTACTGGTAAAAACCCAACCTTCTTCAGTGGGACACTATTCTGGGAGATCAGAGCATGAATTCCAGCCCACGGACGAACTGGCTTTTCTTCATCCTTCAGTCCGCACCGAATAAGCAATATGAAAAATTCAGTTAAATCAGCTTTGCAGACTGCAGCACCAAGTAGAAGAAGATTTATATCCTCAGCCCCTTTGAGACTTTCTGGTAGATGTGTTGATGGCTTGTAGTGATTTTGCACACGTTGGCAAGGCAGTTGGGTTATAAGTTTGCAGCTTCGTTTGTTTATGCCTATAGCTGGCACAGCTTGTTCTCTAGCAGCTACTTCATTGGTACAGTCTTGAAAAATCACCATGGCAGTATCATGTGTGCTGTATGTTCCAGACAAAGAAGAGCTGTCTTCAAAATAAAAATTATCAAGAGCAGCAATTGTAAAAACTTTCTTGGTAAAGTGACTTGCAAGTGGTGTGCTGTCGGATTCACAAGATTTTACAGCACGAGCTGTTAACAAGTTATTGCTCCATACTATGTCATTATAACTTGTTGATACACCAATCTTATTCATTGACATGATTAGCTCTCTCCTTTTACACTTGTCATATATTGTGTAGGCAGTCATCATGTGTAGTGGAGTTTTCTTTTTGCCGTAATGTAATTCATAAAACATGATATGTAAAACAGTACATTTGCACAGCATAAGCCTGTCGGTTCATGGGATTATCTTCAACTTCTTCACTTATATCTTCAAAGCCATCATCAATGTTGCTGGCTTCTGTGCTGAACTCAAGACCTTTAGTTTGTAACAGTTTTGCTTTGCTGATATTAAACAATGATGTAAAAATGTTAAGACAACATCAGGCATTCTTGTTGACTCCCATATTTTGCCGAGCTCTGGGTCATCACAAAATTTGTCATTAAGTCCAAAATCTAAATCTTTCAGGATGTTTCTTAAAATGGTTCCTGCTGATTTTACTGCATCCTGTGACCTTATATTTGCAGCAAGAACTTTAGGAGTCAAATCAGCTGAGAACACCATAAGTGGCTCTTTCTTTTTGTTAGACTGACAAAAATCAATTCTGTCATTGTCCATTCTCACCAGAAAAATCTTAATTTCATTATTATGTTTCAATACAGTTTCATCAATGTTGACCATTAATTCTTTGATCTCACTGAGTGTGAACCCGTAGCCAGCACTCAAGAGTGGCTTTAAAACTTCATTTGGTTTTTCAGAGTGCAAACTTAACTGAAGGCTGGGGGTTAAGTTGCTGCTGGGAGCTCATTGTACATTCATATTTTCTAATGTATGCACGCATGCAGTTCGGGTGGGCATTCAAATCTGCTGCAGATACATTCACCTCACTGTTTAGATCTGCTACGCAGCTGAAAACTTAATCTTGGAAGAAACTAGCTGCTGATAAAAACATGTTTGCCCTTGGAGACTCACATACTCTGTACTTTGTTCTTTTGTCAATCCCTTTGACCCTTATTCTGGCTAAACTACAGATATACATTGAAGATCCTCTGCTTTGTGATCAGTTGTTGGAGGTGGACTAGGGGTAGCCATCGATCTTCTAAGTAGATAGGCATTTGGTTTGGTTGTTGTCACTTTCTCAGAAGACTCGGATTCTAGTTGTGATTCGCTGGTTTCTGCTATTTTTTTACAAATTTTTCCCAGTCTTTTTTCCACTGTGTACGACTTGTAGCGCTTGTTGTTAAAATGATAAAATATTTGATCCTGTTCACCCATCAGTTTCAATCTTTTGTGAACTTTGTCTTGCTGTATTTCTGCAGCATCTCAAACTCTCTACTGTCCAGCACAGTCGATGTTAGCTTTTCTTTCAGACTAGTGGCATATGACACATTTTTCTTTGTTCTTTCTTTGATCTTAAGATTCCTTTTTCTAAAATTGTCCATTTGCTACTCCATATCAGCAGTAACAGCGAAGATTGGAATTATTTATTTCCCCCTTTGCAATTTCCTTTGAACACTGTTACCCAGAACCTAAGTGTTCATTTTACTCGTATACTTTACTCTTTATATTTTAAGAACACATTGAATCCGTGACAAGCTGTACAATTTACAAAATCGAGTTCATAATCACCTGTGCTCTCCATTTACTTGCCCATACATTTTCTCCATAGGTCTCTCCCCATTACATCTGACCATCCAATGAGTGCTCTTTGATTTTCATCCCTTAATTTCCCTAAATTCCCCAAGTTTCACAAGTGCTGTGTAGAATAGCACCATTTCTCTTCTTCCACCGACTAGATTTTGCCCTTCTGGAAGGCACCCCCCACACCTAGGGGTGGGGTGCCATTAGTGGCATTCCGGACGGGAGCAGCCTTGGAACTTACGGGTATAAGATGGGTGGGGGCACCTCCAAGAAAGCGCGAGAGGTCATGGTATTGCGTCACTCAGGTGCGCAGGCGACCTCTCCCAGGGGAAAAGATAAAAGGGGAGGACACGAGGGGGAAGCCCTCTTTGTCCTCTCGCTACGGTGCCAAGCGGGTCGGAGCCGAAATCGAGTAATCCGTAATCCGCCATCGGGTGCATACCGAAGTGAGAGGGCATCACTGCGTAGGACACAAAATTCAGACTCGGTGACAAAGGTTAGTACGTTGCCTTAAAGAGAGGGGACCGCCGTAGATACAGTATTTTCTGGCGTGGCGTGGCGCGTGGTCGTGCTCGTTTACATGCGCTATGGGGGCTGGGAGTGCCGGGCCGAGGGTTCGCTGGCGAGTGGCAGAGTGGGGCCAGCAGCAGCACTGAAACGCGGCAAAAATTTGAACGGGTGGCGGGGAGAATAACTCTCCGCTCCCTCGTATGCGGGCAAATATGAGGCCGAGGGGCCGTGGTTTTTGATCCGGGTCGGAGCGGCGTTGGGTGCAGGGTGGCCCATGGGGATGGGAATGCGGTGGCTATTGGCAAGTAAGGCAAGCACCGTACCTTGAATAGATACGTGAGCGCACTCTGCTACTGCATCGGGGAAAGCATTCACGGTCGCTGCCTACCTTCCGTTTTCAGGGGGGCCTGATTAGGTGCATACACGCGACAGTGCGCGAGTGCGTGGTCAGCGTGTGGAGGCAAGTGCTGTGTGGGCAGGCAGGTGCGCGAGGGTCAAACAGGAACAGCCGGGGCGTGGCGGGGAGCACGGGCGCATCGCATTGGACCGCGCTAACCAAGGGCAGCAAATTAAACGTTGCCCCCCCTTTTACCAGGTTTGGAAGGTAGGTTTATCAGAAGGCGAAGTCGGGTTTTTCATGCCCTCCCTCATTTGGAAGGAAATCCAGGGGACTATAGCCAGCAGTGCATGGGAAGGGGGGCGGCAAGTTGGCAGGCATGGCCCTCTAGAAGGGCGAGGATAATGCATGACGCGGCATGTTTTGACAGCATGGCAACCCCCAGGGCACTCGGCTAGTGAGTAGGCAGATCGCATGGGGTTAAGACAGAAGGATCCAGGGGCACTAGGGTTGTGAGTATTCCCGGTGCCCCGGCGAATCGCGCTGCAAAGGCGAGCATGAGGGAGCGCAAGGTGGGGGGTGCGCGAGTCACAAAGCCCGTCAAGAGGGCGAGGGGAAAGAGGCATGGGACAATGTGTAACTCACTTTTGCTTTCTCTAGTTGGGCAGGATGCCACCAAAGAGTGCACAGGGTGGCAAGGAGGCCCCAGCGACACCAGAGGAATTTCGGTCGTTGTCAGCATTATGGGAGTTCGCAACGAAAGGCGGGATCGATTGGGCACTGCGAACAGTGGCACAGGGGGCCGGAGGGAGCCCGCAGCAGGAGGCCCCGGTCCCAAAACGCACAAGACGGACGCCCGAACGTTTTAGGGATGCACAGCAGGACAAGAACGAACGAGTCGCGGAAGCACAGGCGAGCACCTCAGGTGAGGCGATGGCGTCGAGTTAGCCCCCATTGAATACAGACAATAATCGGGCTTCTGGCACAGCTGCGCAGAATGGTCCAATGAATGTAGGGTCGCTCCCAGCTGAGGGGCTTCCACAGAGTGTGGCTATCCCCATAATGTCAACGCCAGCAGCGGCAGGTACACCGCTTACCGCGACAGCACAGGGGGGGGTAGCAATGGCCACGCAACCTATTGCGCAGGCGCCCGCTCCAGTAGTAGCGCATCAAGGCAGCGGAGTGGCTCAAGTGTGGGTACAGTCGGGAGGGGTGGCACAATCTCCTGTAGTGGTCGCCGCAACATCACAAGGGCCAAGCAACAATCTCAGATTACCAGGGCCAGGGGCAGTCCCAACGGCGCTGCCAGCGCTCCCGACGGCGGTGGTATCAGTGCAGACCCCTTTGGCACAGACCCCGGTGTTGTATGGTTCGGCGTCGCTCGCCGTAGCCCCATTGGCAAGTATTACATGGCATGTGCCGGCAGAAACTAGAGAAAAAACTTTCAGGGGGGAATTCATAGATGTATTTGATCTTATCAATGCGGGAGTGGTGCCAGGGAAGAACAGGGCAGGCAAAGAGGGTGAATTTAAAGCAAAAGAAAGTTTGGGTGGAATGGTCCATCAAGAATTGGGTCACGGGTTTTTCTATCTACGCAGCAATCATGGTGGAGCGTTTCCCAGCACTGGCGGCCCAGTTGATCAGCTACATGTCAATGAAACACGGGGCAGCTTCAGAATTTCAGGGTATGGCTTGGCTGCAGTATGACAATAAATTCAGACAAATGAAGGCAGTAAGGCCGGAGTGGCATGGGATCAGAGGGAGATCAACATATGGCATGCTGAATTTTACTCAGCAGCACCAGTTACCAAGCCCACTCACTCCTTTCGGGGGGAAAAGGGACAAGTGATAAAAAACAAGCTTGCTGGCAGTTTAACAAGAGTGAATGCAGTAGAGGGGCGGCATGTAAGTTCAGGCATATATGTTCCTTCTGCATAATTCAAGGCCACCCAGAGACCAAGTGTTATAAGAAGGTTGGAAAGCCCAAGGAACAGCATACCCCGGCACACACACAGAGAAGGGGGCCGCCCTGCCCAGTCCTCATAAGAAACCACCCACTCCGATACGGCTGCATGTCCTGGCCCACTTGCTCAGTAGATACGGGAGGGGACAGGAGGCTCAGTTATTATATCACGATTTCAAATATGGTTTCCATATTCCAGCTAACGCACCACCAGCTACAGTTTCCCCGCGTAATCAGCGCTCAGTTTGGCGAAATCCAAAAGTGGCTAGGGAAAAAATCATGAAGGAAGTGGCGCTAGGGAGGGTGGCTGGGCCCTTTCAGCAATCACCAAGGCAAGACTTAGTGTGTTAACCACTGGGTTTGGTACCTAAAAAAGAGGCAGGGAAATACTGCCTGATTCATAACCTATCTAGCCCACCAGGGCTGTCAGTCAATGGCAGTTTGTATCCAGAGCTATGTGCAGTGCGTTACACCACCTTTGACACAGCTATTCAGAAACTACAGAGGCTAGGCGAGGGCGCTATGATGGCAAAATCTGACATAGAAGCTGCTTTTCGCCTCCTGCCGGTGCACCCAGACGACACTAGGTTAATAGGTTTTACGTTTGAGGGGAACTTTTTCGTGGACCTATGAATGCCAATGGGGTGGTCCATTGCGTGTGCGGTGTTTGAAACATTCAGTCGTTTCTTGGAGTGGGCAGTTCAGGACCTGGTGGCATCACAAGATGTAGTGCACTATCTAGACGATTTCCTCTTTTTGGGTCCACCGGGCTCGCCAGCCTGCGGGAAGGCCCTGCTGAACTTCCAGCGGTTTGCAGAAGCATTGGGGATTCCCCTGACGGAAGAAAAAACCGAAGGCCCAGCGACTTGCTTAACCTTCTTGGGCATTGAGATAGACACTAGAGCTGGAGTATGCAGACTCCCCCTGGAGAAAGTAAGCGCTTTTGCTGCATCCATAGATGAATGCCTAGGTCCACACAAGGTTAAGTTGCACCAGTTACAGGTCCTGGTGAGGCAGCTGAACTTTGCGCTCCGGGTGATACCCATGGGCAGGGCTTTTTCTAGGAATATCGCTAGGGCAATGTCCGGCTTAAAGGAAAAGCACCACCACACTAGGCTGTCTGCAGAAGTGAGAGAAAACCTAGGCACATGGTGGCTCTGGAGTTCCACAAATGTAAATACAATCCCAACCTGTGGCTCAAATGTATATTTTGCAAGCTTATTCCTTTTATCAATGTGTGTGGTTTTTGTTTCAATAAAAGTTGGTCAAGTGTTGACAGTGCATCAACAAATAAATAAGGATTGTGGTATCTAAAAGTTAATAAAGACTACCAGTGAAGACCAAACACTTGCCTGGTGTGTTTTTGGGAGAAAGGAGTAAGTGAGGGGGGATAAGGGGTCTAATACGGCAGGGGCGAATCGCACGGGTTATGCCCACTATTCCATACTCCCCGTTTTTAAATTCATCCTAATAGCATTTCCATCGGTAAGCGCTCTACATTTACCACCGCACGTGTATAGTTGCTTGTGGTGTGCTTTACATTGAGGCAGTTCTAAACGTATTAGTTATGTTAATTGTAGTGTACTGTTTTTTTTAAATAATGTCCAGCGTTGGCTAAAAGTGCAGTACATAAATACTTCTAAAACATGGCTGCTCCATGCTGTCTTCAGTATGCAGGTTTTGTGCAGATTGAACTGGCTACGTGCGTGGTCCTTTGTCTTTTAACGCTTCATTCACCTCCCCAAGTCTCTATTAGTTTTAAGAACCCCGAGGCAGGTCTAAAGTGGTTCTTTAGAAGAACTCACAACATTGGAGGAGGAGAACGGCTTTAGTTCATTTTGGTGTTTGGTCCGCAAGCTGAGGCTCGTTTTGCTGATGTTAGAGTTGGAACCCTTGTACTGAATCCATCACTTGATCCAGGCAGCACATCGCCTTCAAACGAATGCGAACACTACAACTATAACGCCTCCTTGTGCTCTGTTCAGACCGGCACCCAAACATCATCAGGTAGATAACAAGCAGTGCGTTGCTGACTGGGCCGCTGTATCTCATGGGGCAACCAAAAACTACAGCGAAGAACATTTAGAGTAACTCAACACAGATTGCTCAGATCTGATTACACGTTACATTTAGAATTTACATTTTACTTTATGAGCAGGTAATGATGCATGAATGAGAGCACAGTTAGGAAACTATTGCAAAATTGGACATTTCGTTCTCGCAACTTTAACAGCCCTAACGTGAAACATAACTGTGTTTAAGCTCCCAGGTTCACAATGGTCATTTTATCTCATATATTTGTATTTCTGCAATACTCTCTACCTAATGTTATAAATTCATTATTTCTATTTGTAATGGACGTTTGCAGAATATTTTTTTTGTATATGGATTTTTTCAGGAACTTGTAGCCCTTATAACAGAAGTGCTGGAAAATTGTTTTAGAAGGTTCTGTGCAGCACAAATTTAGTAGCAATACTCACGATACCCAATCATATGTGTTGCCGAAATTCTGGGGTGTACACACATACAATGCCCATGTAAACTTCCTCGACTGTTAAGGTTATGGATGTGAGTGAAAGCCCATCTTCTGAGGCGGCAGTTATCATGTGTTGCCCCCACCACTCTGGAATCACACTTTGCTAACTAACCTCTACGTACTACTGCGCGTGCTGCCCTGCTGGTATCTCTCAATGCTCAGTCATGTTGGGCCATGAGGCTCCCATCCACAAATTCGGGGATAATTCTTAGAACTGCCAGGATTGTGGGGCCGATCAGCCGCCAGATCACTAGCCGTAGCAAGCTACATGAGTGCTCAAGAAAGATGGTTTTCTAGCAGCATGAGCTCTAGCAGCATGCAGACAGGCGCCATATTACCAATGGTTCCCTAGGAGCACAGAGATCGTGGGTGCCCACTTTGTGTGCCCGGGGCACTATGGTATTACAGAAGAAGTCACACAGGCTATTGCTGCCCTTTCTGTAATAGTGATAACGCTGGTGCAAATGTAGTGCCATTGCTATCTTGAGAGGGCTTTCCCTCATTTACATCAGGGCATCACTTTGCCTCTGCACCTAATCCCTACTAAGGATGCGGGTGCAGAGCCAACCAGGTCCTTTACGAGGCACACTGGCAGTGCACCACAAAAAGGTGGTGCTCTGTCAGTGTGCCAACCGAGGGCAGTCCTCTCATGTGGTGAGAGGGGGGGGGGGTACCCAATGCTCTTATGTGTCTGTTGGTTTGTTCAGTACCACAATACCTTACTCGCCATAGCGACTTGCTTGCAAAGTCCAACATATGCGAGGTAGAATACCATGTGGTTGTAAGAGCCATTAGCAGGTAATAGATCAGATTATTATCCTGCTGTGTTCGTAATTCATTTTAGGGTCTGTAAAACTGGCAATGGTGGAGCCAATATTCTAGCCAATGTGAGTCAGCCCTGCCACAAGCCTTCAGTGTATGGTGAAATTCATGAAAGAGGTCACATGTAGCAGTATGTTCAACACTGTCTCCATACAACATACCTCTGAGGTTCCATTAACCAACTATCACTATTTGCCATGCACCCGTAGACCCAGAAGCCTGATAGACCGTATTTTATTATGTAAATGCACAGCAAAAAACGTAATATGGACAGGATGGCTGATTCACCGACGTTTGTCAATTCTTATAGTCTCTTGAATGTTTGGATGTATGACTTGGCAGAAAAATTCAATCTGTGACAAAAAATGTTTACTTTTTCTGTGGCTTATATAGAGATGTATACATTACATGATTGGAAGAAATATAAACCATAGTTTGAGTGGTGTGATATATATAAAAGATTGTGAAACATGAATATATATGTGAACTTGTTTAGTAAGGAATTATTTGGGATGCACAAATGACAGCCTATGGTGAAGTAGTTACCATCTCATGGCTCATGTGCACTCTGATTTGCATGATGGAGAGGATGCAAAGACAAATATAGATGTAAGAGCTTTCCTTTATATGGTTCTAGATAGATTAATTGAAGGAACATTACCTTTTGGTTTTCCCATCTCTGAAGCTGTCAGGCTGAATTACCCAGCAGCTATTTTTCTTTAAAATCCTTCCTCTCTGTAGGGGGATACCCTCAACCATTGGCCTTTCGTGCACATTTCTTTGTTTAAATGTCATCCTCCACTTTGAGGATTGAAATGTCCTGTCCAGAGCTTCCCCCATATTATCCAGATTTAACAGAAATAGTAGATGTATCTTCAGGTACACATTTGGTAGTGACCAAGCGTATTTCTTCATATTAAAAAATAGCTGCATTTAACGAAAAAAGTGCAAAAGTATATGCAAGGAAACGTATATTTGAAAGCAATTTGTAGTAGGTAATCATGCTTAGACAATATAAACATATATAAGAAGTAATATTGTACTGATTTAAGTTATTTTAATTGTGTATGCCATATTAACTGCAAAATAATACACTAGCTTGAAAGGCCTGTTTTCAACATTGAGCTGTTGTTTTGCACAAGATGTTTTTTTCTTTTGCTGCAGATGTTGTAACTTTACCAGAAGCCTTCTGGTAGGGAATATGCATTTGTTTGTATTAGACAACTGATAGTGAGGTGCTCACCAGGAGGAGAGAAGACAACAGGAAGGATGATTCATGGGAAGAACTGTCTGAAGTGCAAAATGTGGACAAATGATCTTTCCAAGGACTTGTGTCTATGGTCCATTGTGCACACATGACAAACTGGTGAGTTTACCTATATCCAAGAGTTTATTAAACTCCTATTGGACACTGTGAACAAAGAAAAGAAACATGTTACCATCTAGAATAATTTGTGTTAATATTAGTGTGTGTTCCTAGAGTAGAGGGGAACTTCTCTCACTCGCATTTGCTGGAGACACATCTCCAGGACTACTTTCTCAGTTCTTTGCTCTAGAGAGAGCGCACAGGGTGCCGGTGCGGCGGCTGGTGCCGGGGCGACATCCGCACCCGGTGGTGGAAAGACTACTACAGTACACAGATCAGGATGCAATGATCCAACACTCTCGCACACATGGTCCTATGTGATAGACAACAGTAAAGTGTCAATATTCCTGGATTTTACGGCAAAAGCACAGGCGCAAAGAGCTTCATTTTTGGAAGAGACAAAAGCATTGCGGGAAGAAGGCATACAATACTCTCTGCAGTTTCCAGCCAAGCTCCGAATACAATTGGACATTAAAGCTTACTTTTATGAGTCCCCAGAAGAGGTGTGGTCATGGCTGGAGAGCTACAAAACAGACGAGCGGCCTCCGTGCCCGGAGGGTCATGCTGCAGAAACCCAACTCATCTCAGACTACACGGGAGCGGCTGGTGGCTCTGAAAGTGATGGCAGAGGTTATGTCGACCCCAACAGTAGATGAAGGTACTGCAGAGTCCTCAGATCACAGAACTGGTCGCTCAGATTCAGGGGCATTGGTCTGGAGTCAAATGATGCTCCTAGTGGTGACTCCGCAATCTTTGTACAAACTAATTTGATGTTCAAATGGAGGGCTGGCCTTGCCTGATGGTAAGCTGGAAAATATGAGACCATTTTCCTCTGCTTTTAGAGGGGTGGGTAGAAAATGTCGGGTGGGGGCGGCTTTGATGTTGGGGTGACACACGTACTGTGATCATAAAATTAGAGGGATGACTATGTCCGGAACTGAGGCCACGAGCCGGAACCTGGCTGCCGTTGTTCCTTATTGAATACTGGGCCGGGACAGGAGATATACATCTCTGTTCTGTAACTCACCTCCAACTAGATTGGCCCTGCCAAGTCATGGGAGGAAGCCATCTATTTCTATTGCTTTTTTCTTTTTACAGGTTTGGGCAGCCAGCCGTTTTGAAGCTGCCCTCGGGATGGGGAGTTACTTGTTTGGGGTGTTCTATGCTCGTCCAGTGGTCCTTGTCACTCATAGGAAAGGGGGAAGAGATCGGGTGGGTTTGGGGGACAGGGGGTTTTAAAACATGGTCGGGCCGAGTGTGAAGCAACTGCACCAGGACATTGAAATGTTGTCCTGGATTGTGAGAGGGATGGGGTCAGAACAGAAGCCAAGCACCATAAAATACACAGCTACATTTGCTGGAGGGGAGCACACATAGTAATGCTGCAGGAGACCCACCTCACATCAGAAGAAGGGGCTAGATTGCAACATAGATGGTGGGGCCAACTATAAGCCACCTCCTACTCCACGTTCTCCAGGGACACATTGGTATGGATCAGATCTAGCACACCATTTGAGATGCAACACACGTTTATTGATCCTGAAGGCAGATGCGTATTAGTGCAGGGCAGACTCTTGGGCAGAGTGCTCACATTAGGGAGTATTTATGCCCCAAATCAGGACCAACTCAATTTTCTGGGGAAGCTGTCTACATCCCTCTCATCTCTGGGTCTAATCTATTTGCTACTAGGGGAAGACTTTAATTGGGTTTCGAATGTTGACCTAGATAGATAAACTCCCCCGTTACATGTCACATTGGCTTCCAGGGGTTTAGAGAGTGGTTACACAATGGGAACTTATAGACATCTGGAGAGTGCACCGCAGACTCTTGTGCGATTATTCTTACTATACTCATTTATACAGCCTCTACACTAGATTAGATATGTTCATCTGCTCCACTCGACTGGGCCCTGTGGTAACACATACCGAATATTTGCGGCGCACCTTATCTGATCACAACCCACTACTTCTATGTCTCCGCCCTTTGGCAGACCCCACGGTGAACCCCACATGGTGGCTTAACTCAGCCTTCTTAAATGACGAGTGTTTTAGTAACTCTTTATTCACGTTAATCACTGAATATTTCCAGTTTAACCAGGATTCGACAGCCGCTAGAATAATAGAGTGGGAGACATTTAACGTAGTGGTGAGAGGGCATTGCCTGGTGCAGACAGTGGGATCATGAAAAGAGCTGCTGAAAGAGCTTTCCCAGCTGGAAACCACACTGTATGACCAAGGCCTCAGACTGTCGGGCAGATGCGGAGACACATAAACAGTTGAACCCTACGAGAAGGGAGTATAACAGAGAACTAGAGCGGTTGCGATGCTTAGATTTGCGTGAATACCAATCTCGAGTGCATGAAGAAGGGGGTAAGGCGGGTAGACTACTCACATGGCTGCTGCATCCTGAATCTCGGGGGTCGCCCATCACACCGGCCATGAATACAGAAGGGGCACTGTTACACTCCCCTAGAGCCATAAATGGAGCATTTAGTGCATATTACAAAACGTTATATGACGCTCCATGCCCACAGCCCATGGATAAACTAAGGGAGTTCCTGGCACCTCTACCACTAAAGACACTAGAGAATAGTTTGAGAAGTGGGTTGAGGGGGCAGTGACAGCCCAAGAGGTGCAGGAAGCCTTTAGAGAGATGGCCATAGGGAAGACGCCGGGACAAGATGGTCTGTCGGTGGAATTCTATTCTGGGTTTGCACAGACCTTGGCTCCTAAATTGGAGGCACTCTATGTGGAGGCACTGGATAAAGGTGTGTTACTGGCTTCTACTAGGGACGCTCTGGTTGTTCCCCTTCGGAACCGAAGACAAAACTAACCGGGGCACATACATCAGAGTTTCGCCACCTTTCCATGTTGAATGTCGATTTTAATCTTTAAAGTAAAATTTTAGCTACGCAACTCTCACCCCACATGGTAGGCCTCATACATAGGGACCAAAATGGTTTCATACCAACTATGGCTACCTTTGGCAACTTTCATAGACTCTTCCATGTAATGCATCATCCAGACCTGGGCCAATATCTGGAGGCTCTTATAATGTCGGTTGATTTGGAAAAAGCATTTGACTCCGTGAGGTGGAACTTTCTGTCTGCCACATTGACAAGAATGCGCCTGGGTGATGGGGGGATAATACTTGCATCCTACGGCTCGGGTAAGAGCAGGTGGGGTGCTATCACACTCCTATAACATCTATAGGGGTAGCAGACAGTGGTGCCCACTTGTCTCCCCTACTGTTCACTCTGGCCATTGAGCCTCTAGTGGAATTGTTTCGGCAAAAGGAATGCCAACATGATATGTGCCTAAGGGGGAGAGACTATGTTATTTCATTTAATGCAAATGACTTACTATTATAACTAGGGGATGGATGTGGGGGATAGAGCAAGCACTAGCCCTTCTAGACGAATATTCTGCCTTAGCAGGCCTTAGGCTCAACAAAGCCAAAACTCACATTTTTTCACTGACCAGTGAGGCTCAATGCCCTGCGGATTTGCCTGAGGCCCTGACCTGGTCCCCCCGTTCCTTTAGATGTTTAGGGGTACAAGTATTCCACAATGTGGACAATCTACGGGATGGGTATTTGAGCCCGGTCATACGGTCCCTTAAGGTATGTGTCTCATTTTGGCATTCGTTGAAACTCTCCATGATGGCACGTATAATGCTTTCTAAATTGATCATGCTTCCTAGATTGATATATTATTTTGTGAACCTACCGGTGGTAATTCCACCCTCATGGTTTGCGGGGCTTAATGGACTGCTTTGGGAATTGGTCTGGGACGGGGGAAGAAACAGGGTCTTGTTGGCAGTACTACAGAAGACACCAGAGGAGGGAGGATTAGGCACCCCGAAGTTTGAATTATATTACCTGGCGGCCCAACTTCAATGACTGGCACATTGGTTAGATGGAAGGAACCTTAAACTGCTAAATACGACAAACCTAATTGCCAATCAGAGACTGCTGCTGGCTAAGCTCCTACATCCTTCGGTGAACATTCCAGAACCGGGGGTGTTGTTGCGGGCGGCATTAAATAGTTGGAAGAGATGCCTCCTGCGCACTCCTGGAGTCCCTCCCTATGCACCAGGCTTGCCTATAGTTGGACTTCCACTTGTTCCATTTTCACGGGCGCAATTGTATGAATGGACGTTGGCTGGGATCAATTTGGTGGGAGATTGCTTTTAGAATGGAAAACTGATCCCCTTGGGGAACTTTCTAGCCCAATACGTTCTGCCCAGTGGTCAGTTCCTGACTTACCACTTGGTAGTGAAAACGTTTGGAGATCTCTGGAGAAGCGGCCCTCAGCAAACGCCAATTCATGAGCCTCTACAGACAGTGGTGAAATTGGGGTCAGCTAGGCATTTAGTGAAGTGGCACTATAGAGCATTAATTGGGATGGTAAAAACCCCTCTGGAGCGAGCATGTGAGAGGTGGAATGTAGCACTGGGGAGAAAATTGAGGACAAGGAATGGGCCTGGGTACTGCGGAGATCGAAACAGGTGTCCAGAAATGTCGCATTAAAACTAATCCACTTTAATTATGTTCATATGGTCTACCTAACACCTCACAGACTGAACATTATGCACAAGGGGGAGGTACGGGCTGCCCCAGATGTGGAAAGTGAAACGTGGGATTCGTGCACATGACTTTGGAGCAGGTAAATCTGCAGGAGTTCTGAGGCACGGTTCTCGACCATATTAATACAACACTGGCCCGCCCACTCCCCTGCACTGTTGAGGTTTGCCTTCTGGGATTGTTCCCTAGGCCAAAAGCAAGAAAAGTGGGATCCAGATTTGCAGACTTATCCTTGCTGCTAGCATGCAAACAGATAGCAATGACATGGAAAGCGGTGAAAGGCCCCACAGTGTTAGCTTGGGAAAAAAGTGTACACATATGGGCCAATGCAGAAGAAAGGGCAATACAATGAGAGGAAGCTTAGGGGATTCGCCACCGCCCAATAGCGGAATTGTGGATGGAGGGGCTGAGAGCATGGAGTACCAGGGATGAAGTACACTCGGGAGAAAGAGTGGACAATGGTGTGAGTGCAGAGAGTGAATGGACTAGCGCTACAGAACCATGAGAGAGGAGATAGAAGAGAGGTCCGACTGAGATGTGGTTCCCTCCCTTGTCCCCGCATTGCTCACCCATCCTTAAAGGAAAACGGGATGCATTTAAAAAATAAAAATGAAACTTTTCAGTTTCATATTTTAAGGGCAGGCAGTGGTCCCTGGGACCACTGCCTGCCCTTAAAAAATATGTGCGCACATTCATTCACAAATGGGAAGGGGTCCCGTTTGCAAGTGCTTCACCACCCTTCTGAGAAGGGTGGTAAACTGCGAGTGTTTTGCGACCACAATTGCGGTCGCAAAACATTCTTACATAGCTTAAGCAATCGCTATTAGGAAGGGACGCCCTTGGAACGCCCCTTCCTAATAGCAAGTTGCTAATCCTATTTTGCGAGTCGCAAATTGATTTGCGAATCGTAAAACAGGATTAGTACATGGGCCACAGGTTTTTTGCAGGCGCAAACAGGTCTAAAACCCATTTGCACACTCAAAAAACCTTTGTAAATCTGGCCCTTGGTCTCTAGCAACAAGTTAATTGTTGTCTTAGCAAAGTCAAATCTATAAGATGTCTATTGCACTTTACTTGATTGATGACACTTTTAACACCTGTATGTATGTACTGATACATAATTGAAAACACCAATAAAGACATATTTAAAAATATATGTATATATATGTTATGTTGTTATGTGAACAAATTCTTATAAAACGCACGTACATCGGATTGGTTTCATGGCGCTGCTCTAAGAGGTGCCTGGGCCCTGGTGGCTTATGCATATGCTTGTCTAAACAGCCAAGTCTTGAGGAGCTTCCTGAAGCTCAAGAGGACTGTGCAGGATCTGATTTCGGAGGGAAGAGTATTCCAATATCTGGGAGCTAGTATGGAAAACCTAACACCGCCCAAACGCTTCAGTTTGAAGGAGGGTGTTGTCAGGAGGTGCTTGTGAGCAGAGCGCAGGTTACGCGTGGGTGTGTGCCTTTGAATAAGGCTGTCAACAAATTTGGGGCTCCTGCCATTCAAGGATTTAAAAATAAGGCAGCATACCTTGAAGGCGCATTGCTGTGGGATAGGGAGCCAATGCAGCTTCCTCATGAGGGGAGTGACATGTTGCCCCCTAGGTTGCTGAAAGATCAGTCTCGCTGCCTGGTTCTGTACCAGTTGCAGTCGTTTAGTTAAATATAGTGGAATGCCAAAGCATAAGGAATTGGCATAGTCTATATGGGACATGACCATGGCTAAAAACCCCTGTATCAGTGCTTCCTGGGTGAGAAATCTGCTGATCTTTCTTATTTTCCTCAACTGGTAAAAGCAGGTTGAAATCACTAAGCCAATTTGGGTCTTCATTGTGAGATCGCAGTTAATTGTTACCCCAAGACATTTAGCGGAAAAGGATGAGGTAGGGGAATGCCCTAATTCCTTTGGCCAAAAATGTGGGCTCCAAGGGTTATGGGTGCTCCCCGTTAGGACCAGTTCAGTCTTGTCTGGGTTAAGTTTCAAGTGATTGCTATTCATCCAGTCGCAGATGAATAGCATAGTGGTCTGAAGTTCAAGGACCGATTCAGGGGAGTTGCTAATGGAGAACATTAGTTGGAAGTCGTCTGCATAGTTGAAAGTGCGAGCTTTCCTCTCTTTCAAGGCTCGAATCAGTGGGAGGAGATAGAGGTTGAACAGATGGGGGGATAGTGAGGAACCCTGCGGGACTCCACATGTAGTCCTCATCTTTGGGGCAGTAAACTGGGCTATGCGTACAGACTGCGAGCGGTCTTCCAGGAAGGAACTAATCCAGCTAAGAGCTGATCCCTGGAAACCTGCATCTCTGACACGATCGACCAATATGCCGTGGTCGACCATGTCGAAAGCCGCAAAGAGATCCAGCAACACCAGAACCTGCGGGGAGCCCCTGTCGGCCTCCCTCCGGAAAGTGTCCAATACCATCAATATAACGGTCTCTGTAGAGTGTGCTGGGCGAAACCCTGCTTGATGGGGGTCAAGGTATCCAGATTGTTCCAAGAAAGCAGAGAGGCATCTAGCCACGTGAGCTTCCAATACCTTGGCCAGGTATGGGAGCAAGGAGATTGGGCGATAGTTCGTTAGGATTTGGGGATCATCCCCTGGCTTCTTCAGGAGGGGGAAGACAATTGCCTCCTTAAAGGTCTCAGGGACATAGCACTGAGACAATGACTCATTCAGAAGAGATAGAGCTGGTCCAGGGAGAGCAGTAAAAACTTCCTTTAAGATGCGGGGTGGGCAGCAGTCCCTGGGTGATCCCGATTTTACCTTAGACAACAAGTCCAGGAAAACCTGGTTACTTATTGTCGGGAATTGTTCGAGAGTGCAAGGGTTTTTCGGCCTTATGAGACGTGCCTCGGGGGTTGGGCATGTGGGGAATGCTAGCCTTAATTGTCGTAATCTTTTCAATGTAGATGTTCAAGGAGTTGCATACAGTTTGAGAGGGTGTGGGTTTTATTGTAACTCTCTCAGGATTGGACAGTTCATTAACAATCGAGAAAATTTCTTTTGAACTGTTGGTGGAGGTCAGAATTTTTAAAGAGAAATAGGCGGCTTTGGTGGTCAGAATAGCTTTTTTGTAGTCTTTCATAGCAGCTAAGTAGATCCCTTTTTCCTCAGGCGAGTAATTGCATCTCCACTTCCTTTCAGAGTGCCGAAGGGCTAATTTTTTAGCCTTTAGGTCAGTGGAGAACCATCTCTGTGCTTTATGGTGCCGGGCTAAGTTTATTTTCCTGAGGAGTGCATGTTTATTGCTAGCTGCTAATAGCCAGGCTGTTAGATTTTCCACGCTGAGATTGATAGATGATTGATTGGACGGGACTGTGTTGGCCAATGTGTTGAGGAATAGATTTTTATTAGTGCCATTCCAACTCCTTGCTGTCCCCCTTCCATGGTGGGGATTTTGGCCGTACTGATGTTATAGACGGTGAATTAGATTAGATAATGATCGGACCATGTGCAGGGAGAAACCAACAGTGTGGACATGGCAAGGTTGGCTGTCCATACCTGATCAAGTGTGTGCACTTTAATGTGTGTGACACAGGACACCTGCTGATTGAAGTTTAACCCTGTGAGTAAGTCGGTTAATTCAGCGGATTGGGGTCCACCCAATGTGTCATTTGCCCAGTAGTTAAAATCGCCAATCAGCAGGATTTTTGCGTGGTTAGTTATTAGGTGAGCTACCTGTTCGCCCAAGGACTGGGGAAACAAAGGCATGCTCTGAGGGGGCCTGTAGAGCAATACACAAATCATGGGGGCCGAGTCAGATTCTAGTTTGATTACAAGATTGTGTACTGAGGGTAGATCTAGCGGGGTTAATGCAGTGAATTTTAGGTCATGGCGTATGATGGCGGCTACTCCTCCACCCACTTTCCCCTGAGAGCACTTAGCTTGGAGGATATAGTAGTCGTTAGGTAGGGTGGCCAGAATGTTGGGGGAGGATTCCTGTGAGAGCCAGGTTTCTGTTAGCAGGAGGATGTCTGGTCGCTCGGACTCCAGTAAGAGAAATATGTCCAATTTAAGTTTTACCATGGAGCGGGTATTCAGATAGAGGACAGATAACGCCTGAGGTCTATTTCTGTCCTGAGTCTGGGTGTGTCCTGCATTGTGGGCAGAGCGTGAGAGTTCAGGGAAGGAGGCTCTGGTTACCATGATCCCATTCTTAATCAAGCTGATGCCAGTGGAGATGATTAAGTATGAGATTGCCAGAAGGAAGCTGTTTAAGTCCAGTTGAAGAATAGGCTGTGATTTGGGCATAGTAACTGACCCCTGGCCCCGGACGTCCGCGGATGAGCACAGACGGGCTTGCCTTTGGCGCGCCACTGGCGCGCCAGCTGCGCGCATGGTCTGAGCTCCCGCGCTGCGACCGGCATTAAACGGCCGGTAGCAGCCTTGGCTCCTCCCCCCTCCTCGGTGATTGGAAGCCCGAGTGGGCGTCAGACCAGGAAGTGACTGGGGCTTGAGCCGATCCGCAGGCGGACTCTGCGAGAGCGCGGTAGGATTATTAAAAACACAACAAATTCAGTACAGTTTTAAAAAGGCAATGCTTAAAAGTCGTTCCACAAGGCAGCGACACTGTCTTAGAGTGCCCGCTCCCGCGCTGCGACCGGCATTAAATAGCCGGTAGCAGCCTTGGCTCCTCCCCCCTCCTTGGTGATTGGAAGCCAGAGTGGGCGTCAAACCAGGAAGTGACTGGGGCCTGAGCCGACCCGCAAGCGGACTCTGACAGAGCGCGGTAGGATTATTAAAATCACAACAAATTCAGTACAATTTTAAAAACGCAATGCTTAAAATGCTTAAAAGTCGTTCCGCAAGGCAGAGGCACTGTCTTAGAGGTTACAAAGAGGTGAAAACTCAAGTTCAAGGACCATTAAAGAGTCAGACTACACTGAGAGGAATTCAATCAAGGAGGAGTAAAAAATGGCTTGTAATTCAAATTGTAATTGCCTTTATATAGCGCTTACTAACACTGTGTTGGAAATTGACCATTTTGCAGGGTTCCCCCAAACTTTTTGCCTTCCTCCTCTTCTTATTCTGACCTTGTTTTTGTTGGACTTAGGACTCTTTACTGCTAACTAGTGCTAAAATCAGACCTCCCAGAATATTGTTGCATAGATTTGCTAATTTTGCAGCACTAATATTGAAATATTTTGACACAAAAATGGAAATTTTGCAACATTATTGTGGCCCTTTATTTAACTCTTATTCATTCCATTTCAGCCTTAAATCAGTAGAAACTGTTTTAGCAAACTAGTCCACTTGGAAATAGGCATGTTTAAAATGTCTTAGAGTGCTTGTTTGCTATAAAGGAAGGAAGAATCCTGCTGAACTCAGTGAGTCAGGTCAGCAAATAAATCTGGATTACAAAAATTCACAAAACAAATAAGCAACTCAACACAAAGCACAAACATATTTTCAATTACCGTGAAGGGATGAAGGTCGGCAAAGAAGCCACTGGCTTCCAACAGTTAAAATTCAGTCTGCATCTCCCATCAAGAAAGCCAATCAGGAAGCGGTATGCGACATGTGATTTATACAGTATATCGGCAGCACACCATACCTTGGCACTTGTATAGCTTTGAAAGGATCAGGTGTTGTGGGCCATGCATTGAACTAACTAGACAGTTTACATTTTTATTCAGGCAGGTATTACTGTGACATTCATTGTTTGCTGAAGAATTTGCCTCACACAGGGGAGTAGCTTCCATTGGTGCAGCTGGTGCAGTGTCACCGGGGCCCAGAAGCCCGGGGGGGGGGGCATTTGAACCATGATTATTGCTATACTTTAAAATTTCAAAAAGTCTGGAGCTTGAGAGGAATTTCCTTCCTTGTATTAGGGTTGATGACACACTGGCTGCGCCGCCCTACCAGGGTCGGCCTTTGGACCAACAGTGCCCTGGGTCGAAAGCAGGTTGGTGCACCCTATTTACTCAAGTCCGCACCTCTTAAGGTCATGGTTCAATTTACACAAAGCAGTACAGATGTCGCCTTTTCCTATACCCAGAACAGTTACTGTACTAGCAGCAACAGTGTGAGCTTTGCTTGCAAACACAGACTAGGTACAGGACAGATAGCCAGGCAAGCTTCTTTGCCATACTCACGCATGACTGGTAGATTCTAGTCAGAAGCAACACTTCATTCTGACATAGGGAATATTCCCATGGCACATGCGAGTAGTTTATCCTGTCCTGTTGATTTAGTCTTGCGCTTCCTGCTTTAGTTAAGTGGTTTGATGTCAAAGTTCTAGATTACAGAATGCATAACCTTCATATTCCAGGACACTGAACGCCATCAAATTAAGTAACATAGCACCAGTGGCTGCTCGCCGAGGGAGTGCTGCAGGGCGGTGGGGCGGGGAGGGGCAGGGTGATGGGTAGTGGAGTCCGACATACGACGGACAGGAGTAAGGTAAGTAAATAAATAAATAAAACAATTCACCTTGCGCGCGCTGCATCGCCGAGTTGGCGCCACGCCACACACCACTCCCTCGGCGAGCCGCCACTGCATAGCACCTATTCTCAGGAATGGCTGAACTGAACAATGAAGCGCTATACAAAACAGGTTATTAGAAGATATCAATTTCCCTTGCAAACAATGATTAATCACAAATGTATCGAGCGGAGGCAGATTACCACTGGAAGTTATCGGAGCAAACGTTGTCTCTTAAAATAACCCTTTAATAAAAAAAAAAAAACTGAATTCAGATGTAGAAGGACAAACACAACAAAGGGGCCGATTCCGATCTCGGCCGGTAGGGCTCCGAATCGGATTCGGCATAACCGGATCCGATTCGGAGCCCTATTTCCCGACCGATTCATACGCGCGTCCGGACGAGCGAGTACAATGCGAAATCGCCGACCGACTCGTTCGGGCGTCCCAACCGCTCCGACCGACTCGTTCCCGGGTCGAACCGCACCGACCGACTCGCTCGGACACGACTCGCACCGAGCAATGGAGACGTTCCCCGGCCGGGTAAGTACGATGCGCGCCGCGAGCAGTCCGACCGACACGCGCTGCCCAGCTCGAAAGAGCAGTCGGAGACGTACTTCGGGGGTCCGTGTTGGACCCCCCTGTACGCGTAGCCGTGCGAGTCGCACACAGGGGGGACCCATGGGTCCCCCCTACCTGTACGTGTATGGCGCGAGTCGCTTTGCCGCGTACCCGCTGTAGGGGGCGCCCTTGTTCGCCTCGCACCCATTGAGGCAATGGGAGCCCGCGTACGCGTTGTACGACCGGGTCCCATTGACTTCAATGGGAGTCCGACCGACTCGAGTCCGATAGCATACGGACGCATTGTACTCGTTCGGTCGGGCTGCACGGGTCCGATTCGGTCGGAAATCTCTCCGGGTCCAGCTCGGTCGGAGAGATTTCCAGCCCGAATCGGAATCGGCCCCATAGTGTCTCAATGATCGCATTTTAATAACACAGGCCTGGCCCATCTGATGAATTGTTCTACAATGAGTTCTTAGAGTAGAGTCTCTCACTTCGGAAAATGGAACCATTGATGCACGCCATTGCAGGAATAAGACAAGAATTAAGTCTATGCCATAGATAAAATAAAGTCAGTTTCTACTGCATTACTGAAGTTTTACGCCTGCTGCTAAGGCAGAAGGTGCACAACAATTGAAATAACTTTATGAACTCCCACACCCTTTCATGCCACATGTAGGGGGCATATCTTCCTCCCGGGGCGACTCGGAGGGAGAAATTAGCAGTGATTTACACGGTGAAGATATCCAACATGACAAAGGCCCCCTGCCCCAGAAAGGAAAAACACCCCTTCCCCCTTCTCCAGAAAGGCATTCTCAACTGTACACGGGCCGACCACCACATAGTGTACCCTTCTCAGGAGTCTCAGAATGTCGCAGGCAGCAGTGACGTAATAAAGAGGTCAAACTCACATTATTCCCCATTAAAATTTTTTAAAAAAGAATACTCGACTCTACATCAAAGGGAAAAAGAGGCAGCATTGACCTCGCTGCAGGCTTTAGAACTGTGGAAAATGGAACTCGCATCGGCAGCGCCAAACATGAACAGTGGAACATAAATAGGCTATCAGGTTTTAGGTTTTAACCTATAATAACTGATAAAACACCACTGAAAGAGAAACAGCCCTCACCAGTGAAAACATATAAACACTGAAAAAATACCTGCACAACCACAAACTAAATGCCATTCAGAGAAAGAAAAAGGAGAGTGAAAGCGTCATTTTTTTCTTCCTGAAGGGTCCAATACAATTTAACTTTGTTATACAAGCTAGCAGCAAGAAAGACTGGGCTAACATTATTCTGTTTGGGTTTTGTTGTTTAGGGATGCCACTAAAATATTATTTCTTCTACCTTTTGCTTTTTTCAGTTTTGTGGTCTTTGGTCTAAAGATACAGGGTTTAGAAGCATGTTTTAGGTCTTGTTTAATTATTTTATAAACTGTAGAGAATCAGGAAATATCAAAATCATATTTGATATTTTGGCTGCGTTTGATTCTTTCACTGATAGGTAAAATGGCTGGGAATCTTTCCCAATAAGTGTCATCACATTTACCCACAGAGAATGGGTAAAACCCCTTGATACATCAGCCCCCAGTTTCTCGTGAGTCAGTATTGATAGTAGGTGAATTCCCAACACCTCACTCAGGCTTTAAACATTCAATGCAAGGTATAGTGACAAGTATATGTGAAAAGAGTGCTATCACCAAGCATTTGGGATATTGGTGAAAACATGACATCAGACTTTTGGAAAACATGGAACGCAGAGTCACTTGGAATGCGCTACAAAAAGGTTCTTTCCAAGTTCAACAAAGTTTGGAGTGATATTGTGTGTATTTGCAGTAATTCAGCTACGCATATGAAAATGGTGTGTGATGACCTATCAAAATCGATACCTGAGCTGATGTTCTTCCCTGTAAGAGATCCTTGCCACTTGTTAGATGGTATGCTGCAAGCATCTTTATAATCTTCAGAGTTAATGAAGAATGCTCTTGACTTTTTAGTCCATTCTGGTGCACTGCTTTGATATCCACAGGAACTAAAATACAAATATTTCTCATTTCGTGCTTTGTGTGGCATCAAAGAAAGAGTCATCCCAACTGTGTCACTTAGATAATGGTTCTCAGTCCAAGGGGCTATGAATGCTATATTATCCATGTGGCGACCGTTTATAGAATTTTTGCTGAGTGATGATGGCAAAGGCAAGAAATGTGAGGATCTTTGGTCGCATATTGATAGTGATGTGAAAAAAAGTACTCTCTACTGCATTCTTAGATTTTTACAGGAAAACATAACTGCTGTAGTGGACATAATAAAAAAAACTAGAGTCTAAAAACACCCTTGTCTGCCAAGTGTTCAGCATAATTGGTGTAGATGTGAAACATCTCCTTGAGAGTAGGCTGGGCAACACCTTTAGTGACTCTGGCACTGCAACATGTTCCATGTTAGAGTGCTTGCCACTTGGTAAGCAAGGCACTGTTGAAGAGCAATTCAGGAACTTTTATTTTACAATGTATGAGAAATGGCTTGCAATGATGCACAGAAATGTCCCTTCACCAACCATGGCATTTGAAGTCAATGAAACCTCACTGTGGTACTCTGTACAAGTTCTAGATCCCTTCCATAAAGGGGAATTTCCTCCGTAGTTTCAAAAGTGCTGCTTCATTTTTGACCGCTTCAATAACTCTGAGGGCATAAGCGCCGAGTTCAATGCAAATGTTGCAGAACCTGCCCTGAGAATCGCAATATTCAAGTGCACCAGTATTGGCATGGAAAGTTATGTCAATAGCCAGAGTTAACAAATTGTGTACTCGCTGTTTTGGCGTTGCCCGTCTCTAGTGCCAATGTTGAAAGGGCCTTTTTTTCACAGAAAAAAGTTTACATGGGAAGGAAAGAGCGAGCGCACATGACCAAAGACTCACTGAATAAGTATTGTATGGTGTACTTCAATAAGTTACATTTGCAAAAGTGTATTTGGACCTCATATACACTATACGTACACTGTCTATAAACTGTGCACTATCAGTCCATAAAGCAAGCTATAATAAAAGCAAAATATTCCTTAAACACCGGAAAAACACTGTTTCTGTTGTTTTTGATGGTGCGAAAATGTGTAACCACTGATAACCACTGTTTTTTAAAGGTATTGAAATCACTTGAAAACACTGAAAAAACCCCACCAGAATTTACCAAAAATATAACCTGAAAACAGGAAAGCCTAAACATAAACTAGGCACACTAATTTAGTGCGCCTAGCTTATGTTCCACTGGTCTCTCTCCCTGGCACTCCTACCCTTAATCTGTACCTCTCCCAAATTTGGAGGCCTGTTTGGATACTCATCACACATCACATTGCACTCACCGTAGTGAATCTGAGCTGCGCCGGTAGCACAGGGTCTCTCTGCACAGGCTGCGAGGAGCCCGACAGCAGAGATAGGGCTGCCTGTGCTCAGCATCTACCAGGATACTTTTTTCTGTTTGTTTACATCTTAAAAGGTAAATATTGCAGTCATCGCGCTTCTGACCTGATTTTGCAATTATTTTGCGAATCACAAAATGCTGAAGGTCTGTAAAGTGCATGTGAACTCCCTAAACATGTCTATAATTGGTGTATACCCGATTGTCATATTTGATATACTATGTAAGTCCCTTGTAAAGTGGTATCCCATATACCATGGGCCTATATTTCAAATGCTACCCGTGGGCCTGCAGCACTGATTGTGCCACCAACATAAGTAGCCTTTCAAACCTGTCTCAGGCCTGCCATAACAAGACCTATGTGCACAGTTTACTGCCACTTCAAATTGGCATATAACCCTACTTACCAAGCTTTGAACTCCCCTTCTCTTACATATCAGTCACTCCTAAGGTAGGCCCTCAGTGATCCTAAAGGCAGGGTGCCATGCAAGTAAAAGGTAGGACATGTACATATGTGTGTTACATGTCCTGGAAGTGACAAACACCTAAATTCCTTTTCCACTACTGTGAAGCCTGTTCCTGTCATAGGTTATAATTGGGGATTCCTTAACATACTTTTAAGCTGCAATTTCTGATTGCAGAGGAATAGCTGCATGATATTTAATATCTTTGGATTGGTAATGACAAACCCTCTTTACTGGTAAAGTTGGATTTGGCATTACCAGTGTATGAGGGCCACTTTGAGAAAGTGGACAACTCTCTGCTCTTAGCTCTTTGTGTGCCTTACAGCCTGTCTCCAATACACGTCTGGGTTTGGGTGACAGCTACACTTTGTGCATTTCCTCTAGACAGCCACAAACACAGGACACTCAGCTGTGTCTGCATACATCTGCATTCTGATGGGTCTTCCGGTAAGCAGTTAAAATATCGAAGTTGTAATATCGACCTACAATTATATCGATTTAACAATATCGTAGGGACAGAATATCGATGTTAAGAATATCGTTGACCAGAATATCGACCTTAAGGTAAGTAATATCGTTTTTTTTATATCGAAGTTAGTAATATCGAAGTAAGTAATATTGTAAGCAAAAATTTTGTTGTTAATAATATCGATATTTATGTATTTTAGTATGTATTTTATATGTATGTTTAAAAAATTTTGTAATGTATTTTAATTATTTCTAAATATATGTAGTAAATGTTTAGAAATTAGTAATTTTTTTAAAGTCCATTTTGCGTTTTAGTATCAGAGCGGGTTGTGGGTTTATAGGGAAATTGGATGGGAAGTAATTTAATTATAATTAATTAATTAATATTTTTTGCGTTTTAGTATCAGAGCGGGATGTGGGTTTATAGGGGAATAGGGTGGGAAGTAATTTAATTATAATTAATTAAACAATATTTTTTCATTTATTGTTATTGGTTATTAATTTATTGTAAATTAATTATTAATTGGTCATTAATTTTTATTAATTGATTAATTTATCATTATACAATTATATAATTATACATAATGTATTATTTAATTAATTTATTGTTATTGTTAAATAATTTATTGTTAATTATTTATTAATTGTTAGTTCATTTTTATTAATTGAATCATTTATAATTATATTAATTATAATTAAAAAACATTTTTTATTTGTTTTAATTGTTAATTAATTTATTATTAAGTGTTAATTAATTCTTATTAATAGATTAATGGCAAATTAAATTAATTGTGTTTTTTTATGTGTAGCGGGTTGTGTGTTTATGGGGGAATAGGGTGGGAAGTATTTAAATTTTATTTAAGTAATTATTAATTTAATTTTATTGGTATTTATTATTAATTTATTAGTTAATTAATTTTAATGTGTGATTTATTCTACAAAAAGTATTTAATTAATAAGTATGTTAATTTAACCCCTACGCTATCCAACACTTTCCCTACTGTTGCACTCCCTGGAGTGGGAATAGTAATTGTTACCCCTCCACTATCCAACACTTTCATTATTGTTGCACTCTCTGGAGTGGGAATAGTAATTTTAACCCCTACGCTATCCAACACTTTCACTACTGTTGCACTCACTTGATTGGGAATAGTAATTTTTATCTTTATGCTATCCAACATTTTTCTTAGTTTTGCAATGATTTTAGATGGAATAGTAATTTTATTACCTCTGCTATCTAATAGTTTTTATATTATTTTTGTTAATGTAGTATATAATTAATATTAAAAAGAGTAATTTTTGGGTTGTTTTCAATTTGTTATATATATTTATTTAATTTTTATTTATATTATTGTTTATTGTGTAGAGATGTTTTTATAATATATATGATATTTAAAAAAAATTATAAGTTATTAAAATATTAAAAAAAATTATTAGTAAGTATATATATTATATATTATATGTATATGTTTAATTTAGTTTTACATTATATCTATATATCATTTATAACTTTTAAACATTTTTTTAACTGTTTATTTTAATTATATGTATTATTTACTTTATTTTACATTATTTTTTAAACTTAAACATTAAACGATATTTTTAACAACGATATTTTTGACATCGATATTTTTTTTTTATATATTTTTGTACTTACCATAATGTAGATATGATGTCGATATTCTGGATCTCGATATTTCGCCTCCGATATTTTTGACGTCAATATTCTTGTAGTCGATATTCTGTCAGTGATTCGGGTCTTCCTGGGCAGGAGAGAAGGGGAGAACCGGACACGTATACTTCAATAGGTAGTGTTCTGCTCCGACACAAAGCATTGATTAAACCCCCCAGGGTATCCTGGCAGACATGACTGGGCTGAAAAGGGACCTGTGCACTTCAAAGGCTTTCCTTTGAAGTCACCTCCACTTCAAAGGCATTTTAGGGTATAAGTACTGGGGCTCTAATCCCATCTAATCAGGCACTGTTTAGACCTGTAACCAGACATCGCTGGCTCTAAATCTGCATTATGCTAGAAGACTCTGTTGTGCTGCCAGGAGGGACTGTCACCTTGCTAACTACTCTGCTGTGTTGGCCTGCTGCTTGCTGAGTGCTGTGCTCCAGGAAGGACTGTCACATTGTGACCTGCTTTGTTGTGCTGGCCTGCTGCCTAAAGCCTTTTGACTTTGCCTAATTGTGTTCTCCAAGGGCTTGTTGGTTGGTCCCCTGTTCTCGAGATCCCAAGGCCATAAAAGATCTCAGGTTCACCTACTGCAGGCTCAGCGCGTGGAGCGCTTCTGAGTGCGTGCTACTAGCACCCTCCTGATCTGCAAATATTGATGCTTAGTAATCGCTACTGCTTCCAAAACCCAAGCATGTCTTGAAGCGCTCTCACTTTAACTTGTAACAGGTGCATGTTTCAGCACACCACTCTTTGGTCGTGCCAAAGGAAATTCCTGTTCCGGAGTCCCGCCATGCATAGCAACACCGACGTCACCCGTGGGCGGGGCCCAACCACCGGAGGAGCCTCCAGCAGCAAGAGCAGTGTTTGACGGAAATTTTGCTCTGTGTTATGCCAGGACCTGCCACTGAGGAAGGTTCTATTCTGTGCTGCAGTTCTGGTTGGCCTGTGGTGTACAGGCTCTATGGTTAGCCAGACACCAAGGAGAAACACGTAAGTGAGGGAGTGGACTACTCGACCTCAAACATGTGTGTTCCCCCAGCGAGGCCTGCACTACAGCTTTGGGCTGACTGGTGGTTGACGTGCCGTATTTGCCACCCTGGCCCAGAGGGGCCCCAATCAACTTACCCCTTTCTCTTTGCATTTGCGGCATAGTCGTCCTGGCCCTGAGGGCCTGAATGGAGTCACCGGTTACTCGCCAGTGCCACATTGCCCAAATTGGGTGGTATCCGATGGCTCGTACTCCTGAGGGAGACATTCCGTAAATTTGTAACTGTGATAGGAATCTTTAAAAGGGTACCACCTATCTCTTGATTTCCTCACCCAAGTTTTATCGCTGTGGGCTTGTTTTGTGCAGGATAACAAGGGTTATCCTGGAATTTGTATAAGGTCACAGTGTGAGGACATGAATAGTATTTGGGGGATTTATGTCGTTTTTGCTCTGCTTTGATCTACATAACCAGTACTAGTTATAACTGTGATATATCGGTAAGTATGCATGATATTCATGTTGTTTTAGTGTTAATGTGTCTATAATACAAAGTATTTTCATACATACAGTGTGGAGTCTGTTTGCGGTGTATTCATTGTTTATTACTGTGTGTGTGCTTGAAAAATACTTTACATATTGCCTCTTTTGATAAGCCTGCCTGCTCTGCGCCAAGCTACCAGAGGGTGAGGACAGGTTATCTGAGTGTATATCTAGCTTACCCTGACTAGAGTGGTGGGTTCTGCATGGCTTTGGTGCATAACCTAGCCAACCGAAACCCCATTTCTAACACCCTGACAAGGTGCTAAAGCACTTCACACCAGGCAGCCTGCTGCTCCCAAACCCTAGGTTAGTGGTTAGTCCAGTATTATTGGTTATTGTTTGCTACTGGAATGAGTCTTGTGTGTCCAAGCAACCCATTCCATGCATTCACTCCAGTTTCCTTGTCATTAATTAAATTAATAGGACTTATTTGTGATCATCAGTGGTAGAGTATGTGACTCATGTACATTGTTGGTGGGATTCATAGATGAGCTAGAAGATTTAAGGTAGTGTTAGGTTGCATGGGTATGACTTTCAGAGGAGGAGAAGTTATGATCTTGCAAAGGAGTTGTGAGCAATTTCCGGAAATGCATTAATAGACATTAAGGCAATGATGCCTGTGACTTAGAGAGGTTGTGGTCAGAGAGAGGGGAGATGCAGAGGATGAAAGGTAAGGTGAAGGCAATTTGAAGGGAAAAGAAGAGGCAACAATAAGAACTTAAAAATAATGGTCAGTTTTTCACTGCAGATTTTGAGTATATAGAGCAATGTTTCCCAAATTGCGGGTCGTGGGTCGTGAACGTCAAGCAATAAATAAAGATGCCTTTAAATTCAGTTTTTATCTTGTCACATTTGCTGCACTTGAAAAACAGAGGTAAAACGTTATGCTATGTCTGCTGACAAATTACTGCATCTTTTTAACAAGGGGATTGGCGTTTACAAACTCTTTTCACTTTGCAGTCAGAGAAAGTAAAGTGAATTATGTGACAATCTTGCTGGGTACACCATGTGAAAGGAAAGGCTGTATGATGTCATGTTTTGTAATACATAACAAAATGTAATTACCTGTACATGAACTGTACACGTTCAGCAGTTAGGAGAGAAACAAAAAAAAAATTGTTTGTAATTCTGAAGTGTCATGGAAACAAATATTTTAATTGGATCAAAGCATGTCAAGATACTTTACTTTGTGATGCACAAACAAAGAATATTCACTGAAACCCAATTTCTGCACATTGTCATTTGTGTGCCATATAGTTGTATCAGTAAAATGGTGTGTCTGTGCAAATTTAGTGGTCTTTTAAATGGCAAATGTGCTGGCTGTCTGACAGTGCGCTACCACATGATTCCTTAAGTACATGAAAAAATTGCTCTCCTCTTGCCCATTAAAACTAAGTGGGTTGTAAAAGTTTGCTGTTCTAAAAAGTGAGTTGTGGTTCTAAAATGTTTAGGAAGCACTGATATAGATGATCTTTTTGAGATTGCATGCATTTTAAGGATACAAGACTGTAGAAAGAAATAAACATTATTTGCATATGAAGATAGTGCTATATTAAGTATTTTTGATAAGCACAAGAATCAAGCAGTCCCAACGCTGCTAGGCTACTGCTATCATCACACCAGCCAGGTCAGCATGATTGGCTAAAGGGTTGGAATCATAAAGTAAAGGCTGGATACATATTTAAGGAAATGCCAAGAGCTTAGGCTGCGTTCAAAGGAAGCAGTAATCTAAAGATCACAGCAGTGTAAGAAAATATAAGAGTAACTAATCAAGCATTGAAAATGCAGGAGCAGAAAGTTTCTGATGTGCATCCTGCAGTTTGAATCACAATAATAATTGCAAAAAAGCAAAGCGGGATCCATTTTAGATGTCTCTGGTTTGACATGGAACAAGACAGAGGGCAAGGACAGTTTCACAAACAGTGGAAGTGCCCTGTCTGCATTCATGGGACTGGAAGGTGGAGATGCAGATACTGGGGAGAGATTGATGGTGGCAGGGCACCCTTTAAAAATGTATTGAAGAATTTATTAAGAAGGGGGATGCTGATTAGTCTTCCTGAAACACTATTCTGTTGTGCAAGGTGAAGGAGCCTATAGGTGTGGCCCAGCCTGTTGACTTTCTTGATCACACTTTCAGTTGGGCTGATGAGGGAATTGCAGATACCTCATACCTCTTTGTTCCTCTGTTGTGGGTGTCCCAGGCTGGAGATGATCCTGCTAAGATAGCATCGCTGCACAAAGGCTGTCTCAGGAGAGCAGCCTGGATAGGACATTTGAAAGGAGGACCTCCCCAAACCGGTTCTGATGCATGAGGAAGTAAATGTACTTGCAGCATGAGTTAAGTAAACAACCAACTTTAGAACAATTTGTCAAAGTGCAATGAGACAGGGGAGGTTAGAGAAAAGTAATCCTTTGCAAAGCTATTTCTTTCTCAACAAAGGAAAACACATCTATGAGCAGGTAGTTAAAGCATGTTTTAAATAAGGGCCTGTGGTTTGCATGCATACTACTTCCCCATAGCTGAGCAGTTCTGAGAAGATGCAGATGTATGAGCAAGGTAAAGCGCCGAGGCTAATGGTGAAGTTAGCTAGACGGTGGAGCTAGAATATCGAATTTTAAACCTAGCCCGCCTCCCCCCAGACAATTTACCATTTTCTGCACCTACGGTCTCCTATCAATACAACTGGGGGTACCTACAGTCAGGCTTCATGACAATAAAACTATACAAGATCATTATGTTAAACATAGAAGCCTTAATAAGCAATTCAGTTCACGCTACTCAAAGCAACTTTCATGTTTTAAAGCTGAACAGGCATAAAAGTTGGGGTGGGAAACAATACCAATAAACCCAGGAAATGCTTGGAAGTGCACTAACATTTTCTCCAGCTTCCAAAAGAAGTCTGACAAACAGTCTACAATGTCGGTAGATCGATTCAGAAGCTGAAACATAGTACTCGCACAAAACAACCCACACCTTCCACCATTCTTCCCTGATAAAGTATCCAAGGAACTGTCTAATGGTACCCTCTGAGCAGACACACACCTTTCAGAACACAGGAAGAAAAGCTGCCAGAAATACTGTTTGAAAGCTACCTGCACCTCAGGCGCATCACCAGCCTGGGTGGAAGGTGCACCTGCACAAAGTGGAAATGCTTGTTTTAACATGTGGGGAGAGGACGTAAGGGAGACCATCCAGGTCCCAAGAACCTCAGGACAATAGTTGCACTGAGTGCAAGTAGTAAGCTGAAAGGCTTGAAGCGCACCCAGGGTTGGCAGAGATCAGAAAGGAGGCACAGGAACAGCAAGATGCCCAGGATCACACACTTCTAGAAGAGGGAAGCCAAGATTAAATCCCATGCCTCATGATTCAGAGGCTGCAGTTTAGCCGCTAGGGCACATCTCCTCCTCTCTCTGACTCCAAAGATGCCCATTTACCGTGTCCCTCACTTATATTTGAGGTTGGCGTTGATGAATCCCTACCTACAAACTACAGCCGGTAGGCCCCAGCTGAACAGGCAATGCAGCCAGGTTCTCAGGGAATGCCGCCCACTGAAACGCAGAACGCCCACACAGACAAGCACTTCAAGATCACTGAATGTGTGGCATAACCATGGCACACTTTCACAATGCAGTTAGTTATTTCTGTTCTAAATTTGCTTTGGTATCCAAGCAATTGTTAAAACACAAATGTAGCTTAGCCCTCGTATGTTTAAAGCCAAGTATTGGCAGATGCAATACGACTGGGTTCCAGTGAGTCAGAGGGGCATATTTACAAGCCCCTTGCGCCACTTTTGCGCCGCCGTTGCGTCACGCATGTGACGCAGCGGCAACGCAAACCATGCGCCGCGTTGCGCTATATTTACAACGTGACGCATCTAGGGAGATGCGTCACGTAGTAAACCCCTGCGCCACATGAAACCTGCGTCAGGTTTCATGTGGGCGTACCGGCGCAGGGGGGCGTTCCGGCGCAGGAACGCTCGGAAAAGTGACGTAGTGAAATCTACAAGATTTCACGCAGTCACTTTTCCGACGCTGGTGCGTCAAATCCTTACGCCTGCTTCAAGCAGGCGTAAGGATTGACGCACCATGTTAGGGATAGGGAAGGTTGGAACAGTGCTGGAGTTGCATCGCGCTTGCGACACAACTTCAGCACTGCGCCAACCTTCCGCCGGCAGATGCGTCACGCATCTGCTTATCCTTGCGCCACGATGCGCCGCATTGTAAATGCGGCGCATCGGACGTGGCGCAAGGGTAAACTTGCGTGACGCATTTTCCCTGGCGCATCCCTGCTGATATGCAGGGATGAGCCAGGGAACGTAAATATGCCCCAGAGTGTTTTGCAAAAGGGGAGTCTTCTTAGGGACCAGGGACACCATCCCCTGGGGCCAAATTGCACAAACATGGGTAGGGGTATGCATGACCCCCCCAGCCTTATTAGGATCCGTGGACCCCATCCTCCAGGGCTGAAGGTTTTACAAAACTTTCAGCCCGTGCACTAAGGTAACTATAATTCACGCATTGATGATCAAACTGTGCATGGTGCGGGCTCGAGTTATAGTTACCTTAGGGCACGAGTTAAAGGTACTTGAGATAACTATAACTGGTGAATTTAATTGGTTTTGTACTTTTAAAATGGCATGCTTTAACTCACATTTTCACCTAACTGTCACATCACCTTAACTTTTGTTTTCTTAAGTGAATATATAAATATCTATCTATATCTATAGATAGATATAGATAGATATAGATATATTTTCATATGTATGTATATACACATTTGTATAAGTATGTATGACTTGCACACGATTCCTGACTAAAGTATTTAAAAAGCCTGCTGCAGTGAAATAACAAAACAAACGAGCAGTTAGCAAAGCCAATAGGTTTCACTGTTTTAAGATTCCCCCATTGTACACGAACAGTTACCAACATTAGGTCAGTGCAGTTCAAAGATTTCTCTAAGTCTTGCAGCCCTTGCAATTGAAAATGCTTAAGAAGCCTTCTCTGCTTTAACGCCAGTACTAGAACAAAAAGGCACGTCAGGATAGGTCAGAGTTCACCCACCTGCTTGAATGTGCATATGTAGGTGCATGCATTTTATTTGTATCTGTGTGAGAATTCTATTGGTAGTGTGTGACTGCTACTCTGTGAAGGGTACGAGAGTGGTGTCTGTAGTGTACCTGTAAGACTGTAAAGGATGTGAGTGATGCAGGTAATGTTTGTGTAGTTTGTGTGGAGTGTGAGGGCTGTCAGTAGTGGTGATTGCTAGTTTGTGAGGGCTGTGACAGTGCTACAGGTAATGTGTGATTGTAGATCTGATGAGTGTGTGGAGTGTGTGAGTTCTGCAGGTAATGTGTGACTGCTGTGCTCTGGGAGTTCTGGGAGTACTAGAAGTCTTGCCTATTTCAGTCAACGCTTGTCGTTGAGCTGCGCTTTCACATCTAAAACACGTTGGCAGAGAATGGGTTTCCTATTGGGAGTGCTGATAGTCATTGCTCTTTAAGTCTTGTACCAAATGTTGTCCATGGCTCACAATTCCTGACCTGGACAACATCTTGGTGAACTGGTACTGTGCCATGGATTTACTGTTGTCTACGCAGGCCCGGAAAAGAGCAATAAAATGTGAGGATTCTAGAGAAAAATACTAGTATTTATAGGAAAGACATGGAGACAAAGGGGTCGATTCCGATCTCGGCCAGTAGGGCACCTAACAGTATTCGTCCGGAAAAATACAAGCCGAATGCGTGTTTCCCGACCGATTCGTACACTCGTCCGGACGAACAAGTACGATGCGTATAACAGCCCAGTTTCCGAGCGAGCCGTACTCACCCAATCCAGCTCCTGTTCCCCGCCCGAGCCGGATCCGTGAACGCCGAATCGAGCCGCACGGAAGCAAATACACAGCACCTTCTGGCCGGACTAGTACGATGCACAATCCGTATGCGCCGAACCCGTCGCTACGTCCGGCACATTTGAGCATCCGGGCGAGCCGTACATAAGCTCCGTTTCGCGCCACAAGACGATACACGGCTACGAGACTAACAAGCCTGCTACGAGTACGACTCGAAGACACGAGAAACCCGAACGAGACGATCCAAGCATGAATCCCATTGCGCAGGTCCTACCTATACTCTGCATCTATTACCGGGACCGGCACGGACGCGTACGGCGCAGACGGTAAGTCAAACACCAACAATACAAACAAACTACACGTACCCGAAATATGTCACACACACATAGGGATGCACAAATAACGTACACTAGCAACAGCAGAACCATAGGGGTGGGATGGCCAACACCAATGCCATACACACACATAGGGGGATGGATGCCTACCACCAACACCACCCTACCACCACCCCTACTCATGGGGGGCTAGATGCCTGCCACCACCACCCCTACTCAGGGGGGGCTGGATGCCTGTCACTACTACCAACCTCACCCTTAGGGGGCTGGATGCCTGTCACTACTACCATCCCCACTCATGGGAGCCTGGATGCCTACCACTACCACCACCCCTACTCAGGGGGGCCTGGATGCCTGTCACTACTACCAACCCCACCCTTAGGGGGCTGGATGCCTGTCACTACTACCATCCCCACTCATGGGGGGATGGATGCCTACCACTACCACCACCACTACTCAGGGGGGCCTGGATGCCTGCCACTACTACCATCCCCACTCATGGGGGGATGGATGCCTACCACTACCACCACCCCCACTCAGGGGGGGCTAGATGCCTGCCACCACCCCTACTCAGAGGGGGCTGGATGCCTGTCACTACTACCATCCCCACTCATGGGGGGATGGATGCCTACCACTACCACCACCCCTACTCGGAGGGGCCTGGATGCCTACCACTACCACCACCCCTACCAGGGGGTCTGGATGCTTGCCACTACTACCATCCCCACTCATGGGGGGATGGATGCCTACCACTACCACCACCCCCACTCAGGGGGGGCTAGATGCCTGCCACCACCACCACCCCTACTCAGAGGGGGCTGGATGCCTGTCACTACTACCATCCCCACTCATGGGGGGATGGATGCCTACCACTACCACCACCCCTACTCAGGGGGGCCTGGATGCCTACCACTACCACCACCCCTACTCAGGGGATCCTGGATGCCTGCCACTACTACCATCCCCACCCTTAGGGGGATGGATGCCTACCACTACCACCACCCCCACTCAGGGGGGCTAGATGCCTGCCACCACCACCACCCCTACTCAGGGGGGCTGGATGCCTGTCACTACTACCAACCCCACCCTTAGGGGCTGGATGCCTGTCACTACTACCATCCCCACTCATGGGGGGATGGATGCCTACCACTACCACCACCCCTACTCAGGGGGCCTGGATGCCTGTCACTACTACCATCCCCACTCATAGGGGGATGGATGCCTACCACTACTACCATCCCCACTCATAGGGGGCCTGGATGCCTGCCACTACTACCATCCCCACTCATGGGGGATGGATGCCTACCACTACCACCACCCCCACTCAGGGGGCTAGATGCCTGCCACCACCACCACCCCTACTCAGAGGGGCTGGATGCCTGTCACTACTACCATCCCCACTCATGGGGGATGGATGCCTACCACTACCACCACCCCTACTCAGGGGGCCTGGATGCCTGCCACTACTACCATCCCCACCCTTAGGGGGATGGATGCCTACCACTACCACCACCCCCACTCAGGGGGGGCTAGATGCCTGCCACCACCACCACCCCTACTCAGGGGGGGCTGGATGCCTGTCACTACTACCAACCCCACCCTTAGGGGGCTGGATGCCTGTCACTACTACCATCCCCACTCATGGGGGGATGGATGCCTACCACTACCACCACCCCTACTCAGGGGGGCCTGGATGCCTGTCACTACTACCATCCCCACTCATGGGGGGATGGATGGCTACCACTACTACCATCCCCACTCATAGGGGGCCTGGATGCCTGCCACTACTACCATCCCCACTCATAGGGGGATGGATGCCTGCCACTACCACCACCACTACTCAGGGGGGCCTGGATGCCTACCACTACCACCACCCCTACTCAGGGGGGCCTGGATGCCTGCCACTACTACCATCCCCACCCTTAGGGGTATGGATGCCTACCACTACCACCACCCCCACTCAGGGGGGGCTAGATGCCTGCCACCACCACCACCCCTACTCAGGGGGGGGCTGGATGCCTGTCACTACTACCAACCCCACCATTAGGGGGCTGGATGCCTGTCACTACTACCATCCCCACTCATGGGGGGATGGATGCCTACCACTACCACCACCCCTACTCAGGGGGGCCTGGATGCCTGTCACTACTACCATCCCCACTCATAGGGGGATGGATGCCTACCACTACTACCATCCCCACTCATAGGGGGCCTGGATGCCTGCCACTACTACCATCCCCACTCATAGGGGGATGGATGCCTGTCACTACCACCACCACTACTCAGGGGGGCCTGGATGCCTACCACTACCACCACCCCTACTCAGGGGGGCCTGGATGCCTGCCACTACTACCATCCCCACCCTTAGGGGTATGGATGCCTACCACTACCACCATCACTACTCAGGGGGGGCTGGATGCCTACCACTACCACCACCCCTACTCAGGGGGGCCTGGATGGCTGTCACTACTACCATCCCCACTCATGGGGGGATGGATGCCTGCCACTACTACCATCCCCACCCTTAGGGGCCTGGATGCCTACCACTACCACCACCCCCACTCAGGGGGCCTGGATGCCTACCACTACCACCACCCCTACTCAGGGGGCCTGGATGCCTGTCACTACTACCAACCCCACCCTTAGGGGCTGGATGCCTGTCACTACTACCATCCCCACTCATGGGGGGATGGATGCCTACCACTACCACCACCACTACTCAGGGGGCCTGGATGCCTACCACTACCACCACCCCTACTCAGGGGGCCTGGATGCCTGCCACTACTACCATCCCCACCCTTAGGGGTATGGATGCCTACCACTACCACCATCACTACTCAGGGGGCTGGATGCCTACCACTACCACCACCCCGACTCAGGGGGGCCTGGATGCCTGTCACTACTACCATCCCCACTCATGGGGGGATGGATGCCTACCACTAACACCACTCATACTCATAGGACGGGTAATTCATGACACAACTAGCATACTCCCACATAAGGAATGACAGAAGATTTCATCCCCCCCAACACCATGACAAGTGTGTGTAGTCTGTGTCAAATGCCTACAACACTGAACATGACATTGAACATACAATGTGACCCCCTAGCACATGTGTCACACAGAAATGTGTGTGGCCTCCACAATGCAAGCCGACCAGGGCCACTGTGGCAATGGGCTCGAACACAGTGACCAAAAGGTAAGTGTGCTATCCATAGCTGATGCACATTTTGAACAGTGTGGCAATGTGGCCTAAAGCCCCATCACCACAGTGACCAAAAGGGAAGTGTGGGGTCCATAGCTGATGCACATTTTGAACAGTGTGGCAATGGGGCCTAAAGCCCCATCACCACAGTGACCAAAAGGGAAGTGTGGAGTCCATAGCTGATGCACATTTTGAACAGTGTGGCAATGGGGCCTAAAGCCCCATCACCACAGTGACCAAAAGGGAAGTGTGGTGTCCATAGCTGATGCACATTTTGAACAGTAAGGCAATGGGGCCTAAAGCCCCATCACCACAGTGACCAAAAGGGAAGTGTAGTCATGGTAAAAGCTGCCAAAGCCAAACTGCATGGATGAATCCTGGTCACACAACAACAAACACATCAGTGGCATAGTAGTGCTTGTGTCCCATAGCAACATAGATTGGTCGAGGGAAACAGTGCAGTGTCACTGAAACATCGTTTTGGCCATGTGCATACAAACATCACCCATGGGGGCCCACATTGTCAACATTCACAAATAACACAATGACAGAAGTGACCATCATAATGCTGACCCACATATCTGCACCAATGGACACACAAATGTAGATATCCTGTGGAGACTGTAGATGTCAGGTGAACAAATACCATACCATGGCAGCAATGGGACATACAAACCATGATTATTGTGCTGACTGATGACCTAGGAGTCCCAGGGACAGCAGTGGAAAGCCACCAAACAACATACAGCCAATGGCACACTCAAGATATGCCAATGCAGTGGTGCAAAGGCACAAACACAAACAGGCAGACTCACACTGCATATCAAACACAACAGGTGATGGGGGGGTGTGCCAGTGTCCCCAGGCAACCACACAACACATGAGGAGGCCTGAATTCCAACCACACAGATGTGTATCCAGTGCCATACAAAGGTTACTCATGGATCGGATACCCCTATGTGGGCAATCAGGCATTGTTAGATGAGAGGGAGCACAAATTACACATGTCACACAAGCTTGTAGGAACAGCAACTAACACAGCAAGAGACATACCCACCACAGCACTCCCCCCAGGGACCCCACATTGTGCTGACACTAGCCTGCATGATAATCCCACTGTGATGACAAAGTTAGATGTCGTTCACACTGTGAACCACAGCCATGTGTCCTGAGCAACTAACTACCATCACACAAGCTCCAATCAATCAGCACGGCCTGCCAGCCAAGGCCAATATGGAGGTAGGGGTCTAGCCGTGCAACAACTCACTTTTGCACACAATCAACACCACACACCCTGATCTCCACCAATGTGCAGCAGTGAAGCTCACATGGACTGGTGACATTGGACATGCACCCATGACAATACCAGGGGTGGTGGTGGGAACTAAGGTGCAGAAACCCATCACACATGGCCAGTCAACAAGACTCGTCAATGTCTGACACACAGCACAGTATGCCGTACATGGGCATGATGTGAAATCCACCACAATCAATGGGATCCTGGCCATAGTCACACACCAACGAAGAAGCCAAGGTGACACACGAAGAACACACGTACACAACTTCCAACATTGCAGCTCTGACCCTGAGGAGTGGCAGCAGTCACACACACAACGTGTCACAATCACTGAAAGCTACCACAAACTGTAAATCACATGACTTGTGTAAACAACAAGTGCAAAGGGGAATCCTGAATGTGTCCCATCTGCGTTTGCCCACATCCCCAGCCCTGACAACAAAGACAACCTGGTATGAGAACCTCATGAACATTAGTTTGCCATGCACCCACATCACGGAGAAACCAGGTCCAAGATGCTGGATGAACACAGAACAACTCAGCAAGCATCACAAACAGGAACATCCCTAGGGACACAGCCTGTGTAGGAAAAGGGAAGGGAATAGGCACAGACATGCTTACACAACACACAACACAGGCCCACGCAATGTCACCGGATTACACACTGCCATGAGGGCACTCCACTCCTGTGGAAGGTCCGCTGTGCCAAACCTTGTCTGTGCACGACCCAAACATGTCAGCAGAACACTCCGTCAGTGAGTCAACAACCACAACACACAGAAGGCTCTGCTCACATCAGCCTGGGTATGGGAGTGTCACGTCAGTCATCTGCATACACACAAAACACGTGTCAAGCAAGTTGCACTGTATACACAGATGAGTCCTTCGACATTGATGTGCAAAACTACATGTCCAGTGGAGCTGGGCACACAGTCAGGGAAATCGGAACATTGAACAGTGGTAAGCCCACCAGATGTGCATCAGTGTAAGACAAAGATGTTCATTTACAAATGCAAAATGGACATCCCTGTGTCAAATGCTGAACATTACACCCTCAGACTGTAGCAAAGGATGCCATAGATCCAGACTACAACAGGACACATATCCCATGGACCACATGGAGTCCATCACTGCAACACTTCATTTTCCTGATGTGAACACTATTACAACTGCAAATGCAGGATGCTACTCATCCCCATCATGTACATCAAAAGAAAACCCACAAGTAAACAAAAAGAGGCTTTATTCAGCAAATGTCAGGGTAAACACGGAAGTCCAAAAGAAACTAAGGCCAATGGCCAGTCCAAAATCACAGTCCCAACAGGGTGAGAAGTGACAACTGGTCACACATTGCTTGCCTGCACTGGTACGGTTAGGGGACATCCCCCTTGGAGGGGCATACAAGGGGCAGGCCAGGCACCGCAGGGACAGGATCAGGGGATGGCAGAGTGAGGCAGTGAAGGGGTGGTGGGTGCAGGAGTGTCACCGGCAACTGCAGTGGAGGTGTCTGACTCAGGGGGGCCGGCACCACTGTGGTACACAAGTCAGTTGGTGTGGGTGCTGCAACCACTGCAGTGGGCTGGACTGATGTAGTGGACTGGGTACCCACTGCAGTGCCCGAGTCAGATGTGGTGGTTGTGGACTCCACTGCAGTGCATGACTCCAAGGGAGTGGAAGGGTGGGCAGATGAAGTGGGCAGGACAGAGGGGGGGACCCGGTCTCCACAACAGTGCCATTAACAGGCAGAGCATCTGGGTTGGGGGTGGAAGAGCAAGTGGCAGGGGGGAGGGCCTAAGCAGTCTGGGGATGCGGTATCGGTGTGTGGGGGAACCTGGGGCAGGGTGTGGCGGGGGAACCTGTGCAGTGGTGGCCTGGGGATGGAGGAGAGAGACTGGGCGGTGGAGCTGCGTGGTGGTGGTGGTGGGGTCTTGCTCTTCCTGGTCTGGGGGGACTTCCTAATGGGGTCCTGTGTCTGCCTGCACCTGGGGGAGGGTGTCCAGGGGCGAGGTGCACTCCCCTCTGTGTGGGTGGACTTCCTCTTCCCCCGGTATGCTGGATCAGCAGGATTGGAGGGGAAGAGGCTGAGGTCACACAGGAAGATCTGCTGTGTAGGTGGGGTAGCAGGCGAGGCAAGGGAAGGGGTCTTGGAGGGAGAGGATTTGGAGGACTGCGGAGTGAATGTGGATGCCTGTGTGTGTGTGTGTTCCCCATCCCCTGTGTCTGTGGTATCAGTCCCCTGAGGATGCTTGTGTGCACGTCTTGCCTTTCTCTTGGGTGTGTCTGTGCTTCTCGTGTCTGTGTGTTTGGGTGACTGTGCAGGTGTGCATGTGCTTTGGACAGGTAGGGGGGCAGGAAGTGTGGATGGGGCAGAGGTGGGAGGGGTGAGGGACTGTTGGAGGAGGGACACTGCTGCCGTCAGGGAGGAGTCCATGGACCTATTGCTCCTCTGTAGGGCAGACATACCCGTCGAGATGCCCTCCATGAACGACACCAGCTGTGTCAACAGAGTGGTGTGTGCATGGAGGACACTCAGCATTGCTGTCTGCCCTACATGGAGCTGCCGAAGGAGGTACACAGACTCCTCACTCAGGGCAGCAGGGGACACAGGGGCAGGGGGTGCGGTGCCTGGCACGAAGGAGACACGCTCCCGAGCACGGGAGCCTCCACGGACCTCAGGAATGGGAGCCAATGGGAGGGCGGTGGTGGTGGCGGGGCCAGACAGACTAGCTGGCCTTTGGTGGCTGCTGAGACCCGCCTCCACAAGGGAGTCATCCTCCGAGCTGCTGTGGTCCTCAGCTGAGGTGGATGGTGCTGAGGACTCCTCGGTGTGGCTCCCCTCGCCCTCCGTGCCACTGGGTCCCTCTGACCACTCGTCCGATGCTGACCCAGTCTGGCTCCGCTGCTCCTCCTGGTCCTTGGAGCTGTCCCCTCCTGTGGCCGTGGATGTATCTGCAAACAATTAGGGAAACAGACAAACATCAGTCACCTGCACTGACCGCAGACACCACAGTAAGTACAGCACATTACAGAGCAAGCCCTGGCATCCTTAGTTGAACATTGCCTAAAGTCCTCACACAGATTCGGGAAGCCAATTGTCAGTCTGATGGTCAACCATGGGACCCACACCCCTCCTGCCCTTGCACCCATCTGTCTGGTGCCTGTCTGATGGTAAGACCCCAGTGTGGACACATGCACCACCTACACAGTTGTTGGACATTGCAGGGAACACGGTGAAGTATGTGAACATGCACACATCACATCTCTTGCCACTGAGTCAGTGCAGGTGTCCGGATAAAGGGATGGCCAGAGTCTAAATAGAAATGCATGTGATGCATACCAGCACCAGACACCATGATGCACCCATGTCCGGATAGTCAATGCCACAATGGGGTGCATGTTGCACATGTCACTCCCCTGCAGGATCAGTCTCAGGAAGTTTAATGCCATGACACAGGAATGCGTGCAGTCATACATTACTGTCTCAAGTCACTTGGCCATGGCAGCCAGCCAACAACAGTCTGCACTGTGTCACAATCCGAGGGCATGGGGAATGCAAGTTATGTGACTGACAAGTGCACATGTCCATCCCCCAAAAACCACATCATCTGTACTACTATTTGTCCACGTCATACCAACTGAACATATGGGGGACATGAAACACAACTCTCTGAACATGAGCACCTCACAGTGTGCTGTGAATGAAAATACAGCTGCCTGAAAGTCACAGTCGCAAACACCTGTGTGCACAGTCAAGTGATCAGACACCTATAAGTCACAGAAGTATCGTCTATCATGGTCACATCTCCGATGGCATGCTGAGCCCTAACCGATAAACATACCAGTAGTCCTGACAACGAAGACACAGCACAATGAGACAGAGGCAGACACCTGAGGGTACATTTCACTGATCACAACATGCCAGATGATACACGGGAGCGGGAGTACAGAGTGTATTGTATGCCCTGGAGTAGGCATGACTGTCCAGCTCCACCTGTAAGAGGGATGAGTCCTGGACAGTAGGCAGGTGGCTAAGCATGTGTGACACACTGGATACACATACTCATGAGGCCCAAACATTGTTCCCACCAGCAGCATGGGTGTGTGCCAAATTCCCCAGGGACATGTGGTGAGTCAGAGCAGCAAGCGGACCACATCTCAAAGTTACACCCAGATTACATGTCAGAACTTAGGCATTGTGTAACCAATTGACCCACCCATGAATCGCACAACATAGTCACGGGAACAAATGCTGTCCCCCACCTTGAGCAAAGCTATATGCAATGACACAGTCCCCAAATGAAACATTTTCCTGACTATAAGGGCCACACATATGCGTATCAGAGGAGAAGTGGGCATGTCACAAATGAGGGACATGGGTCCTGGACCACATGACTGATGTACTGTGGAAGTTTAACCAGGCCAGAGGAGGGCACATAGCATGTCAGACAAAGTGCACAGTGCAGTCATGGACTCACCCCCTCCTTGCTCCTGTCTGGCCTTCAGCTGCCCATCCAGGTCAGGGAAGACCACCGCCAGGATCCTGAGCATGTGGGGGGTCAGGGTCCGGTGTCCGCCCCTCCTGCGAGGAGGCGACAGCTTCAGCTGGACCCTTGCGATCCTCCGGGTCCAGCCCCGAAGGTCCTGCCACCTCTTCTGGCAGTTGCGGATCCTGCGCCTGTAGACCCCCACGGATCTTACTTCCCGGGCGATGGTCAGCCAGATTTCCTGCTTCTGGTGGGCATCAACCTGTGAGGATGACAAAGTGAAAAGGCCATTACTACACATGCAACATATACGTGCATCACACAGTTGGATATACATGTCTCAATCACAGGGGCATATGATGTACACAGGCAGTGCAACAATGGCTATGAACAGTTTGCCAGCAGTCACTACATGGTATCATTGCATGGGAAGTAAACCTAGTTGGAATGCACTGTTACTGCACTGTACCAGTTCAGTGCATGTAACTACAAACTTTGGGGTGTGACAACTACTCAGTGAGCATGCTAGCCTGTGGTGTGCACACTGTAAGTCCTGCTAGTCAGACAACATCCACAATTAGTAAGGCAGTGGACAGCACACTCACCTGCTCCCCTGGTTTCCCATACAGCTTGCTGTACTGTGGAAGGAGGCTGTCCAGCAGGGCCTGGTTCTCCTCAAGGCTGAAGGCTGGGGCTCTCTCCACAGTACGTGCCATTGCAGTAGCCAGAGAATGCATAAACAGCAGCAGTGTTGGTGGCAGATGTCGTCCTGGAGCATGTAGTGCAGGCAAGTGAGCTCTCAGGGGAACAGCCAGCAGTTATGTGTGTGCTGCAGAGGCAGATACTGTCCCAATCCATGGAATAGCAGCACTAATACACGCCCACAGCATCCTTCAAATCTTCAACTTCATGACACCCATGATTTTGCAACATTGTTGTGGCTGGCCAACTGAATTCACTGCATCAGACTCGTTGGAGCTTCGAAAACGCGTCCGTTGCCATGCCAGGCCCCAGCCAATGTGTGCGCACCGTTCGGTCCATTGCTGTACAACGCGTATTTCGGGATACAACGCGTACCCGCACACATCATATGCAATGGGCCGGCCGGGCACACCGATCGGTCCATTGCTGTGCAACGCGGATTTCGGGATACAACGCGTACCCGCACACATCATATGCAATGGGCCGGCCGGGCACACCGATCGGTCCATTGCTGTACAACACGTATTTCGGGATACAACGCGTACCCGCACACATCATATGCAATGGGCCGGCCGGGCACACCGATCGGTCCATTGCTGTACAACACGTATTTTGGGATACAACGCGTACCCGCACACATCATATGCAATGGGCCGGCCGGGCACATCGATCGGTCCATTGCTGTACCACGCGTATTTCGGGATACAACGCGTACCCGCACACATCATATGCAATGAGCCGGCTGGGCACACCGATCGGTCCATTGCTGTACAACGCGTATTTCGGGATACAACACGTACCCGCACACATCATATGCAATGGGCCGGCCGGGCACACCGATCGGTCCATTGCTGTACAACGCGTATTTCGGGATACAACGCGTACCCGCACACATCATATGCAATGGGCCGGCCGGGCACACCGATCGGTCCATTGCTGTACAACGCGTATTTCGGGATACAACGCGTACCCGCACACATCATATGCAATGGGCCGGCCGGGCACACCGATCGGTCCATTGCTGTACAACGCGTATTTCGGGATACAACGCGTACCCGACACATCATATGCAATGGGCCGGCCGGGCACACCGATCGGTCCATTGCTGTACAACGCGTATTTCGGGATACAACGCGTACCTGCACACATCATATGCAATGGGCCGGCCGGGCACACCGATCGGTCCATTGCTGTACAACGCGTACCCGCTCACAACAGATGCAATGGGCCATCCGGGCACACCGATCGGTCCATTGCTGTACAACGCGTATTTCGGGATACAACGCGTACCCGCACACAACATATGCAATGGGCCGACCGGGCACACCGATCGGTCCATTGCTGTACAACGCGTATTTCGGGATACAACGCGTACCCGCACACATCATATGCAATGGGCCGGCCGGGCACACCGATCGGTCCATTGCTGTACAACGCGTATTTCGGGATACAACGCGTACCCGCACACATCATATGCAATGGGCCGGCCGGGCACACCGATCGGTCCATTGCTGTACAACGCGTATTTCGGGATACAACGCGTACCCGCACACATCATATGCAATGGGCCGGCCGGGCACACCGATCGGTCCATTGCTGTACAACGCGTATTTCGGGATACAACGCATACCCGCACACATCATATGCAATGGGCCGGCCGGGCACACCGATCGGTCCATTGCTGTACAACGCGTACCTGTACAGGTCAGTCGCATATGTCACCATGCTTGTCACTGGTGAACGTATGCCAGCCACATATACCTGCCAGAGACCCAGGGGCACACCTACAACACCACACCCAGTCCACACTGTTTCCTGAGGCATGTAAGGCTGCATTTCCTTCTCTGTGTATGGGGGTTAACATGTGGTTTCTGTGGTGGCACTTGTGGGCAGCCACACCCAGGCTGTGCATGTGTTCATGGGGACAGGGTCCTTGGTGTGTTGTGCACATGACCACTGTGATGTGCAACAGTTCATTTTGGAGCATGTGGCATGGTCACATTTCCAGGTTGTGTATGTGTATGACATGTCACATACCCCCAGAGTCCCATGTGGGAAGGCATGTACGTCACAGGATGACCCATTGCCACAATAGTGATGTCCCTCCACAGTCTGTGTGCATGTTGTGTTTCCGATGTCACTGATTCCATGTGCACGATGGGAGACAGTCTCCACATCAACGTTGTTTGTGCATGGACTTTGATGTTGTGCGTCACTGGCGTCCATGTCTGTCCTGCGGATGCGACAGGGGCCACTACCTGTGGGAGTCATGTTTGTTTTTCTGACATGTACATGATACGCTATGTCATGCCAGTGTCCATGTGGCAAGACAGGGTCACTGGGAATCTACCTGTCAATGATCTGTGATGCCTGTGGCGCATCTGTCCTGACATGTCACTGTGGTGTGTGTGTGGAACGTGACAGCAGTAAATGGGTACTGTGACACAGCCTAATGGTTTCCCATAGCACAACCTGGTACCTGTTGCGCACACATGTTGTACTGAGAAGTTAGATGATGGCCATGTAGGTGCGAGTTATGTCCGACAGAACGGCACACACATCAAGTACTTGTGTCACGTAATGATGTATCATGTGAAATTGAGTATGGTGAATGGCACATATGTGGGGTGACTGACAATCTTTCTTCCTTCAACCTATGCACTGCAGGGCTCCAGCTGTCCATAGACCATTCCCTGACCTGGCAACGATGGTGGAACGTGACAGCATCCGACGGTACCGCTTCACCAGGCAGCTGATTGAGGATTTGGCAGTGCGCTTGGCACCACATTTGCAACCTGGCCGGACGTACTCCTACGGCGCTGACCCCCAAGGTGAAGGTAATGGCAGCCCTACACTTCTTTGCCACCGGTACCTTTCAACACACTGTTGCGACTGCCGGTGGGATGTCACAGACTATGTTCAGCCGTGTGCTACGCGATGTTTTGGAGGCAATGTTGAGATGCCTGAACCAGTACATCTATTTCCCAACACGTCAACAACTCACTGACGTCAAGAGTGACTTCTATGCCCTGGGGAGGATGCCACATGTCATTGGCTCCATTGATGGGACACATGTGGCTTTGATACCACCACAGGCACATGAGCAGGCATACCGGAACCGTAAACATTACCATTCGATCAATGCTCTGGTGGTATGTTTAGCAGATATGAGCATCACACATGTGTGTGCCCGTTTCCCTGGTTCAGCACACGATGCCTACGTGATGAGGAGTAGTCGCATCCCGAGGATGATGGCACAGATGCAGAACCAGCGTGCCTGGCTTGTCGGTGTGTACTGACTTTGTACCATTGTGTGTGTTCTGATCTGTAGTATTCCACCCACTTTTCCAAATCAGCTAATGTGCACTTGTCTGTCCGTAGGTGACTCCGGATACCCCAACATGCCGTGGTTGCTGACACCCCTCAGGAACCCTGTGACACCAGCCCAGATGCGCTACAATGAGGCACATGGTCGGACCAGGAGAGTGATAGAGCGGACCTTTGGTCTCCTGAAGAGCCGCTTCCGCTGCCTGGACAAGACAGGAGGGTGCCTCCCATATGCCCCAGCAAAGGTGTGCAAGATTGTCATCGTCTGCTGCATGCTACACAACCTGGCAGTGCGGAAGGAGTTGCCTCTCATCCTGGATGACGATGACCAACGTCCGCCACCTGTGGAGGATCCTGGCCTGGACCACGATGCCAGTGATGATGATGATGATGATGGTGATGTCCGCACACAGCTCATCACCAACTTCTTCAGCTGAATGTGAGTATCCAGGGAGATGTAATGTGAATGACGTGAGTTTGCATGATATGTGTGGGTGGTGCTCTGGTGCTGTTTGAGTGTGGCCATGTGCTACTTGACTGGATGCGTGCAGCAATGTGTCCTTCCAGGTAGTCTGAACTCCCCAACAGTTTTGATATGCTAACTTGGTTTTGTGTAGTTGTCTTGTGACATGTATTGGGCATGAGTATTGCAGTACTGTCCTGTTCTACAGTGATTTTAACTGTGTGTCATGTCTGTCCTTCACAGGGTGCTTACTGAGTACTTTGGTCAACTTGGATCCCCCGACACCATGATTCAGCTTTCAGGGTGGCAGCAGTAGTTGGCCTACAAGTGATGTGCCACACACCCCTGGACTTCATATCTTCTGCACTTGTTGACTGTGTGGCCACTGCCACGTGGGTAAACCTTGCATTTGTAGTGGAAACAACATGTTGCAAATGTGTAATAAACCTGTGCTTCACTTTGGGATGTGCGTTGTCTGTGGTCACACATCTGACTGACATTTGCTTACTGCACCTGTGGGCTAGTTGACACAGACTCTGAATAGGTGTGGTGTCTGTGCATTCCACTGTATTTCCTGGCAACATCACTGTGGGCGATGAGTCCGATGGCCCTGGTGTCTGTGTTGTGTAGCCCTAGTGGTGTGTCTCCCTCATATGTGTCACGTCACCATGACTCACACGACGGTGTTGTACTTGCTGTAGCAGTTAGCATACACAGTGTAATTTAGCAGAACATCATCACCATAACAGTATCCACATTTGAATAACAACAGTGGCAAGTATGGTGTACTAGTGATTTTATTTACAGAAATGTGTGTGTGTATAGTGCACAGGATGGTGGGTGCTGTACATTGGGATTGTGATCCAAAGTTCCCAGATGAGTTGGAAGTCTTGGTAGCAGAAATGTCCTGAGTGAAGTCCACAGTCATATGATACATTAGTCCAACTTGAACTCCCCATGTCATGTGGGAAAGTAGTGTTGCATTCGACAGGGTGAAACGTTTGCACACAAAGGAGAATTTCCGGAACAGGTGTTGGCTTCCTGGGGGATGTACGTGGCCATCAACCTCTCAGTTTTCCTTCCTCGGACGACCCCTCTTCTTTGGGGGGGACCCTCACGTGCAGGCTGCTGCGGTGCAGGGGACTCTCCGCCAGAGTCCTCCTCCCTCCCTGTGGCGGTGTCAGTTGTTGCAGCACCAGATGTTGTGGGCACACAGGGAGGTGTGGCCATGTTGGTGCTAATCTGGCGGAGGCATGTCAATATGTCCCTATGCACCGCTGTGAGTTCTTGCAATGTGTCCCACTTGGACTCCATGCCCGACATGTGTGTCTCCACACGGGCCATGTGTGTCTCCACACGGGCCATGTGGGAGTCCAAGCGGGCATGATGGGCAGCCTGCTGCTGTTGTATGTCCTTGAGGATCCCCACTACCTGTCTGACCTCTCCGGTGCTATCCTGGTACGCATCAGCGATGCGTGCCAGTTGTGGGTCATCATGCAGTCCAGACCCCTCTGCAAGCAGCGACCTATGTCTACCACCCCTCCCACCACCCCTGGCGACACGTGCAGGACCTGCGGTGGCATGCACAGGTGACCCGAGGCCCACTTGGGGGTTGTTAGTGGTGTTGTCATCCGTTGCTCCACGGTGGGCCTGGGGCCCTGTGCTGTTGTCAGCGGTGGTCCTTGGTCTGTCCGTGTCGGCGGGGGTGGTCTGTATGTTGGCAGTTGTTGGAGGGGTGGGTGCAGGGGGTGCAGATGTTGGTCCAGCTGGTGCTGCATGATGACTCACACCGGAGGGGCCAGGTAGGTCTTCGCCATCCGAGGAGGGCAGAGGCTGTTCCACACCAGTGAGCTCTGTGTCCCCCGGAGCCTGGGACAGGGACTCCTCCTCGCCTGCTGCTGTGTCCCCATCATCGTCACCTGTATTTGGAAGAGACACACATTGTATGTAATGTTTCTACAGACATCAATGGTTCACACACCTGACAGTTGTGACTGTACCTCTGGATGCGGGCATGTACATTGCATTGTCCTAAGTTGTCACAGTAAGAGGTTGATATTGGTGTAGCACATTGTCATGCATACCTGGGGCATTTCAATGTGAATGTTGAGGTGTGTGCATGGCCAGCATTGGTTGTATTTGGTGGACATCCGGCCATCCTTCTCCACCTGGCCCAGTTGTCCCACCATGAAGCATGCCACCCTTGCAGTGGGTTCAGGTTGACTCTCAGGATGTCATTCAGTGGTGTTGTGCTGTTTGTTGGTGCACAGTTCCCAGCAGGGCCTTGTGCTCCCCACAGCAGTAGCCAGTGTCAGCCATCTTGTCAGTCCTTATCCACTCCCTGTGATGTGAGCATGGTTCAGAGTGGTGTTGATGGGCCAATTGTGAGGGTGAGCAGTATCTGTGACTCCAACTCCCATCATGCTATTGCCTACACCCCCTTCCCAGCATGCCCGTACTTCCTTCCTTTGGACTCTGCTTCCCTGTGGGGTAGTGTGCCTGTGCTGACAGGAAGGCTGACAGTGTTGTCCTTGCGTTTGTTTGGCTACAAGTCCCAGGTGTGTCCCTGTGCTTCACACAGCATTACCCAGGGTGGTGGTTCTTTGTGGGATCTTCATTTGGTATGTGAGGCATTGCATTCTCCCAGGTGGGTTATGTGGAGTTTGTGTTGAGGGGGTGTGTGAGGTGAGCTGCTTGTAACTATGGTCAGTGCTGTGAGTCCTCCTTCCCAGCCAGCCAGATATCCCACCATGCAACGTGCTTGCATTGCAGAGAGTGCAAGTTGGCTTTCAGGATGTCAGGCAGTGGTGTTGTGCTGTTTGTTGGTGCACAGTTCCCAGCAGGGCCTTGTGCTCCCCACAGCAGTAGCCAGTGTCAGCCATCTTGTCAGTCCTTATCCACTCCCTGTGATGTGAGCATGGTTCAGAGTGGTGTTGATGGGCCAATTGTGAGGGTGAGCAGTATCTGTGACTCCAACTCCCATCATGCTATTGCCTACACCCCCTTCCCAGCATGCCCGTACTTCCTTCCTTTGGACTCTGCTTCCCTGTGGGGTAGTGTGCCTGTGCTGACAGGAAGGCTGACAGTGTTGTCCTTGCGTTTGTTTGGCTACAAGTCCCAGGTGTGTCCCTGTGCTTCACACAGCATTACCCAGGGTGGTGGTTCTTTGTGGGATCTTCATTTGGTATGTGAGGCATTGCATTCTCCCAGGTGGGTTATGTGGAGTTTGTGTTGAGGGGGTGTGTGAGGTGAGCTGCTTGTAACTATGGTCAGTGCTGTGAGTCCTCCTCCCCACCCAGCCAGATATCCCACCATGCAACGTGCTTGCATTGCAGAGAGTGCAAGTTGGCTTTCAGGATGTCAGGCAGTGGTGTTGTGCTGTTTGTTGGTGCACAGTTCCCAGCAGGGCCTTGTGCTCCCCACAGCAGTAGCCAGTGTCAGCCATCTTGTCCGTCCTTATCCACTCCCTGTGATGTGAGCATGGTTCAGAGTGGTGTTGATGGGCCAATTGTGAGGGTGAGCAGTATCTGTGACTACAACTCCCATCATGCTATTGGCTACACTAACTTCACCAGCATACACAGAATTCCTTCCTTTAAGTGAGCTTCCCTGTGAGGTGGTGTTCTAGTGGTGGCAAAATATCAGGCAGTGTTTGTTGGTTATATTTGTGCCACTGCCTTGCTCTATTTGTTGTTAGGTTTGTACATGTCATGACACAGTTACATATCACTATGAGATGGCATGTATTGTGTTTATCTAACTGACATACACATCTTGGTGATGATTATCTTTTGGTTGCTGTTGATTTGCTAGGGGTGGATGGTTTGACTGTCCCCTTGACAGTGATGTGTGTGTATTGGCACACAATATTGTGTATATTAGTTGTGTACTCACCAGGCTCTGGGATGTCTGTTAGTCCATATACGCTCACTGGTGGTAGGATGGCCCGCACCTTCTCCTCCCAGGGCCTGAGGTATACTGGTTTTGCAGGAGGGCCACTGCCGGTGTGCTGGCTCAGGAGGTAATCCTTCTTGAGTAGGTCTCTGACCCTCCTGCGCACATCATACCACCTGTTCTGGATGTCTTCCTTTGTGCGCAAACATGGTGATTGTGCATTCACCCTGTCGACGATCCTCGCCCACATCTTGGTTTTCTGCGACATGGGGGTCTGTTGGACCAATGTGCCAAACAACTGTGGCTCTACCCTCAGGATCTCGTCTACCATGACTTCCAATTCACTATCTAGGAACTTTGGATTCTTCTTTAGGGGCATGGTGATGGGTGGTGGTGATTGATGTGTGTGTGTGCAAGTGAGGGTGTGTGTGTGTAGGTTTTGCTGTGTGTGTGTGTGAGGGTGCTATTTGTTGAGGTGCTAATGGTGTGTGGCTTTTGTGTTGGATGAGCTGTGTGTGTGTCTGAGTTTGCTGTGTGATGGTGTTCTGTGCTGGCAGGTCAGTGGAATTTGCAAAGGATCATGGTAGGGATTTGTGGGCTTTATGTAGGTGGAGTTGGGGGTGTGTCCTTGTTCCATTTTTTTCACCCCCTGTATTTATTGGCTTTGTCATTGCTTGTTTGGCCCTTTTTTTTGTATTTTTTCATTTGTGATTATTGTGCATGTAGGAGTCGTTCTTCTGACCGAGTAGGACGTTGCAGTTGTCTCGTGCGCGCCTCTCCGAGTCGTTCCCGCTGTGTTTCAGCTCAGTTTCATATGCGGCGTACGCGTCGGTCGCGGAGTATTGTGTTTGTTCGGCTGGCTTTTGTATGCGTGTCGGTCGTATGGCTTGGGCTCCGTACGAATCGGTCTGAATTTGCACCCATTGCATAGTACTGCACGGGTCGGAGTTCGCGGGTACGTTTCGTTCGGGTTATTTCCTGATGCGTGTCGGTCGGTTCGATTCGCGTGGTTTCCCGGCCGGATAGCTTGTTTCCGTCCGGGTCGGTTGTTCGCCTTGTGTTCCGTGCGAGTCGGTCATGATTCCTATGCATTTCATCGTACTACCCGGGTCGGACGGCGCCGGTACGTGTCGGTCGGACTAAATTCCAGTACCGAGTCGGTCGGTATTTTTTCCGGCCCGAATCGGAATCGACCCCAAAGTGCTAGAGCACTATGCCCTACATTCAACTTTCCCTGCAACTGACCTTTCTAGGAGCCTAAGGAATAAAAGGAAGTTAACATCATCCACAAGTTCAATTTACAGTGTAACAAATTTGGCATCATAGTAAGAACCCAAAGAAGGTAGATAAGATTAAGTATGGATTTATTACAAATTCAAAACCAAACTGATATACACTAATCTCAAAAATACGTTGTAGAAATACAGGATCACTACCTGCAGACCAAATCATCTAACAAAGTTAAGTCTCAGCAACAGAACATGCACGAGAAACTCAGTAATGGCAATGTAGAAAAGGTGAAACAGAATCTGGCGATCAAAATATGATTTGCATTCTTCTTGCCTAGGCATGAGTAAATATAAATTACCTAAACTGTGCCTACACTATGTAACACTAATTGGTGAAACCCTAATTAGATCCAGAAAGGCGGAAAGGTGTCAGCGTTACAGAGACTTCTGTAGAAGTTCTCTGAAATCAGTAATATTGCACAGCATAAAGCCTCACAACAGAGAGGTCTGTACCTCTCTGAGTAAAGGGAATCTGACTGAAACTGTAGTGTGATCAACAATTAAAAACCCACAAAAGAACATTCATGAATCCCATATCACGTGTCTCATTACTTTCCACCTTTACACAGTAAAACTTGGCTACTTCACTTGCGAATCCTTTTCTTTGGTCCGCACATGAAAACATCCTTGAATTCCTTCTGTTTCCCAATTCCACAAGGACACTAGTCCTCCCTTTGTTCGTTAAGACTTCTCGTCTTTGCCAAAAGTACTCCTCCCAAACCTCACTATCTCTCATACACAATTGTGCCTTTCTCTATTCATGAGATCACACGACTGCATCTGCAGAGGAGAGAAAAACATGGCAGCCCAAGCAAGCTTCTCGTTGAAGGTTAAATATTAAGAAATCCAAATGCTTTCGGCCTTTGGTCAAGTTAACGTGGCAAGCATTTCAGTACATGTTTAATTGCATGATTATGGATTCATATACAGTTACAATATAGATGCAAAGTACTATTCAAATGAATACATGATTATATAAGAGTTAACAATATTATTCAAAACACGCAAATGCATATATAGGAAATGCAATTCAATGTTACTGTAAAGAAACCATTAGTATGCACAATTGTATAAGTGTAAACATTACAACATAAATGCACTTTCTGTAGCTGTTCAGTGCACCTCATCAAGTTAACGTTATTAAGTCACACAAATACATGAGGCCATGTGTAAATACACACGTAGCCTAGTTAATCATAAAAAGAGTGGAGTCAAAATTACGTTGCTCCAGTCCCTCCTCTGATGGCGAATCAAGCCAGCACAGATCACAATCAGTTCATATCAGACGTACCAGCTAAAACCTTGTGGTTTTGAGCATCTTTCGTCCAGATTCTTCCAAACATTTCATGTCATCATAATATTTACTCTGACTTTCCTCTACCTACATCCGCTCTCTTTCTTTTCACTCCTTGTCTGACCTGCATACACTTATGTCCCTTAAAGATCACACCAGGAATGTTACCCGAAGGGCAATTATCACAAGGGGTTTCAAGAGAGCACCCAGAATTCCACTTCCCAAGTTTCCAAGCCATTTGCCCATCTACAGCAGAAAATCTATTTCCAATGGCTTCCCAAGCACTTGTTGCTTCCAACTCATGAAAATCCTTGAACAATTCAGAGATATTCTTGATAAACTTCTTCAAATCTTTACTCTTGGCAGGAATGTAGGTGGAGTATTGCTGACAGACTCCACCCTCCTTTGCGAGCAGGATGCCTAACTCAAAACGGGTTTGAAAAATCATGGACATAATAGCCACTATTTCCATATCTACAACCAATAAAGCTCCAGCTGTACTAGTAGCCAGCTTATCTACTATGGTGGATAACTTTATAATTTTGATATCATTTAAAATCACACAACAGATGGAATCATAACACCAAAAATATCTCCCAGTACACCTCATTTAGGCCTGGAATTTTGTTCCCACACAGGGTCAGTGAGATGTTCCACATGATAAATCTTTGAGAAAACTACACCTAGGTAACAAGTACCATACCAGCCTCTGGGCAACGTGAAATAAGCATGCCCTCAACAAATATAATAGACTCCAGGAATAACAGTTTCATCACCCATCAAAAATAAATTCTAATTTCCCCTAACTTCAAATATATGGTCACACTCACTCTTTCTCCCAACATGATTGTCAAATGAAGAACCCTCCACAAATATACATAGTTTCCCTTTATGGTTCCATATAGGGTCAATGCTACTTGCTTCCTTGCCACTAAATGTTATATTTCCTCTTTAGTCCAATTAAGCTCATTCTTAACATTTTTGTCTGCTTTTGACTTAGATTCTAAATTTCTACTCTGGTCCTCAAACAAATGTAAAACATTCTTCTCAAGCTCTGTTAGAATGCAAGTCAAATTGTGTCTGTGAGCATAAGCAGTGTCTATGGTCATGATAGGTGTAAATAATCTTTTATTGATTCCAGGGAACTTAGCACTGGGGTCAATGCGACGACTTAGATGCTCAAGGATGGGAAGCTCTACAAAAACTAAATCCTGATTGGAAAAATAATATTCAAAATGTTCCATTCCATACACAAAGCTCATTACAACACTACAGGTAACACCATAAGTCAAGGGAATATGGTGGTAAGTAATACCCTCTGCAGCTGATGCAGGCAATTGCATGCAGACGTAGCAATTCCTGGCAGCCATGGTGTCAAAATACTCATAAAGCAATTTAAAAAAAACATTTGCAGAATAATAACCTCTAGATATATCTACGTGCAATTCTAACTCATCCAATAGAGAAAAACTATTACTTCTAGGGCCTGAGGATTTGGGATTACCTGCAGACTTTAAGGGGTCGATTCCGATCTCGGTCGGAGACGCACCCAACGCCATTCGGTCGGGAAAAAAGCCATGAGAATGCCTGTTTCCCGACCGATCCGCACATGAATCCGAACGAACAAGTACGATGCGCACAACAGCACAGATTCCGACCGAGTCGTACTCACCCGATCCGGGTCCTGATCCCCGACCGAGCCGGATCCATAAACGCAGATACGAGTCGCCCGGAAGCCAAAAAGCAGCCCCGTCCGGCCGGACAAGTACGATGCGCTTCCCGTACGTACGCGCCGAACCCGTCGCTACGCACGGCACGTCAAAGCATCCGGGAGAGGCGCACATAAGCTCCGATTCGCGCCACAACACGATCCACGGCTACGAGACGAACACACCAGCGACGAGGACGAGGCGAAGCAACGACGAAGACGAACGAGACGAACCAACAATGAATCCCATCGTTCCGATCCTACCAATATTCTACATCTACTACCGGAACAGGCACGGACGCGTACGGTGCAGAAGGTAGGTCAGACACCAACCACAAACACAAACTACACGTACCCGACATATCACACACACACACAGGGATGCAGAAATTACTTACTCCAGAAACAGCAGCACCATAGGGGCGGGATGCCCATCACCAATGCCACATATACACATAGGGGCCCGGATACCTGTCACTACTACCACCCTTACCCAGGGGGTGCCAGGTGCCTACCACTACTGCCACCTCTACCCAGGGGGTGCCAGGTGCCTACCACTACTGCCACCTCTACCCAGGGGGTGCCAGGTGTCTACCACTACTACCACCTCTACCCAGGGGGTGCCAGGTGCCTACCACTACTGCCACCTCTACCCATGGGGGGCTGGATGCCTGTCACTACTACCACCTCTACCCATGGGGGGCTGGATGCCTACCACTACTACCACCTCTACCCAGGGGGTGCCAGGTGCCTACCACTACTACCACCTCTACCCATGGGGGGCTGGATGCCTGTCACCACTACCACCTCTACCCAGGGGGTGCCAGGTGCCTACCACTACTACCACCTCTACCCATGGGGGCTGGATGCCTGTCACTACTACCACCTCTACCCATGGGGGTGCCAGGTGCCTACCACTACTGCCACCTCTACCCAGGGGTGCCAGGTGCCTACCACTACTGCCACCTCTACCCAGGGGGTGCCAGGTGCCTACCACTACTGCCACCTCTACCCAGGGGGTGCCAGGTGCCTACCACTACTGCCACCTCTACCCAGGGGGTGTCAGGTGCCTACCACTACTACCACCTCTACCCAGGGGGTGCCAGGTGCCTACCACTACTACCACCTCTACCCATGGGGGCTGGATGCCTGTCACCACTACCACCTCTACCCAGGGGTTGCCAGGTGCCTACCACTACTACCACCTCTACCCATGGGGGCTGGATGCCTGTCACTACTACCACCTCTACCCATGGGGGCTGGATGCCTGTCACTACTGCCACCTCTACCCAGGGGGTGCCAGGTGCCTACCACTACTGCCACCTCTACCCAGGGAGTGCCAGGTGCCTACCACTACTGCCACCTCTACCCAGGGGGTGCCAGATGCCCACCACTACTACCACCTCTACCCAGGGGGTGCCAGGTGCCTATCACTACTACCACCTCTACCCAGGGGTGCCAGGTGCCTACCACTACTACCACCTCTACCCAGGGGTGCCAGGTGCCTACCACTACTACCACCGCTACCCATGGGGGGCTGGATGCCTGTCACCACTACCACCTCTACCCAGGGGGGTGCCAGGTACCTACCACTACTGCCACCTCTACCCAGGGGGTGCCAGGTGCCTACCACTACTGCCACCTCTACCCAGTGGGGTGCCAGGTGCCTACCACTACTGCCACCTCTACCCAGGGGGTGCCAGGTGCCTACCACTACTACCACCTCTACCCAGGGGGTGCCAGGTGCCTACCACTACTACCACCTCTACCCATGGGGGCTGGATGCCTGTCACCACTACCACCTCTACCCAGGGGTTGCCAGGTGCCTACCACTACTACCACCTCTACCCAGGGGTGCCAGGTGCCTACCACTACTACCACCTCTACCCAGGGGGTGCCAGGTGCCTACCACTACTACCACCTCTACCCAGGGGGGCTGGATGCCTACTACTACCACCCCCACTCACAGGATGGCAAATACATGCCACAAGAAGCACACACCAGCAGAAAGAATGCAACACAAAGACATCCCCCAACACCATGACAAGCGTGTGTAGACTGTGTCAAATGCCTACAACACTGAACAGGACTGTGGACATACAATGTGACCCCCTATCACAAGTGCCACACATAAATGTGTGTGGCACCCACAATGCAAGCAGGCCATGACCATTGTGGCAATGGGGTCCAAACCCCCATCATCACAGTGCCCAAAATGTAAGTGTGGGGTCCATAGCTGAAGCACATATTGAACATCGTGGCAGTGGGGTCCAGACCCCCATCATCACAGTGACCAAAATGTGAGTGTGGGGTCCATAGCTGAAGCACATATTGAACATTGTGGCAATGGGGTCCAAACCCCCATCATCACAGTGACCAAAATGTGAGTGTGGGGTACATAGCTGAAGCACATATTGAACATTGTGGCAGTGGGGTCCAGACCCCCATCATCACAGTGACCAAAATGTGAGTGTGGGGTCCATAGCTGAAGCACAAATTGAACATTGTGGCAATGGGGTCCAAACCCCCATCATCACAGTGACCAAAATGTATGTGTTGACAAAGAATAAGCTGCAACTGCCAAACTGCATGGATTATTCCTGGTCACAGAACAACAAACACATCAGTGGCAAAGTAGTGCTTGTGTCCCATTGCAACATAGAATGGGGGAGGCAAACACTGCAGTGCAAACAAGACATACCTTTGGCCATGTGCAGACAAACATCACCCATGGGGGCTGACACTGTCAACATTCATCAATGACTCAATGACAGAAGTGACCATCAGAATGCAGACCCACATATTTGCACCAATGGGCACACAAATTCAGATACCCAGTGGAGACTGTAGAAGGGAGGTGAACAGATACCATACCATGGCAGCAATGGGACACACACACAATGATCATTGTGCTGACTGATGACCTAGGAGTCCCAGGGACAGCAGGGCAAACACACCAAACAACATACAGCCAATGGCACACCTAAGATATGCCAATGCTGTGGTGCCGATGCACATACACAAACAGGCAGACCCACACTGCACATCAAACACAACAGGTGAGGGGGGTACCAGTGTCCCCAGGCAACCACACAACACATGAGGAGGCCTGAATACCAATTACACAGATGTGCATACAGTGCCACACAAAGGTAACTCATGGATCCAAATCCCCTATGTGGGCAATCAGGCATTGTCAGATGAGAGGGAGCACAAATCACACATGTCACACAAGCATGTAGGAACAGCAACTGACACAGCAAGACACACAGACACCACAGCACCACACCCAGGGCCCCCACAATGTGGTGACCCTGGGCTGCATTACAATCCCACTCTGATGACAAAGCTAGATGTCGTTCACACTGTGAACCACAGTCATGTGTCCTGAGCAACAAACTACCATCACACCTACACAAGCACAAATCAACCAGCACGGCCTGTCAGCCAAGGCCAACATGGAGGCAGGGGTCTAGCCGGGCAACAACTCTCATCTGCACACACTCAACACCACACACCTCGACCTCCAACAATGTGCAGCAGTGAAGCTCACATGCACTGGTGACATTGCACATGCACCCATGACAATCCCAGGGGGTGGTGGGAACCAAGGTGCAGGAACACATCACACATGGCCACTCTACCAGACTCCTGAATGTCTGACACACTGCACACTATGCTGTACATGGACATGACGGCAATACCACACCAACCAATGGGATCCCAGTCACAGTCACACACCTATGAAGAAGCCAAGGTCACCCACAAAGAACACACATAGACAACTACCAACATTGCAGCCCTCAGGAGTGCCAGCAGTCACACACACAACGTGTCACAACCAATGAAAGCTAACACAAACCAGAAATCACATGACAGGTGTAAACAACAAGTGCAAAGGGGAATCCGGACTGTGACACATCAGCGTCTGCCCACAAACTCAGCCCTGACAGCAAACACACCTATGGGTGACACCCTGATGACCAGTAATGTGCCATGCACCCACATCACAGAGAACCCAGGGAGAAGACTTTGGGGGAACATAGCTCAACTCAGCAAGCATCACAAACAGGAACATCACTAGGGATCCCAGCATGCACAGCAACATGGAAGTGAACACACACACATGCTCATACAACACACACCTTGGGCGCACAAGATGTCACAGGAGTACACACTGCCATGAGGGGACTCCACTCCTGTGTGAGGAAACCTGTGCCATATGTCGCATCAGTAGGGCTCCATCATGTCAGCAGAACACTTGGTCACACAGTCAACAATTAGCACCAAATGAAGGCTCCCGTCACATCAGCCTGGTCATGGGAATGTCAACGAAATCAACAGCACAGATCCAACACACATGTATAGCAAGTTGCACTGACAACACAGAAGAGTCCTTCCCCATTGATGCCCAAACCTGCATGTCCAGTGGAGATGGCCACACGGTCAGGGAACTAGACTAATTGAACAATGGCAAACACAACAGATGTGCATGGGTGGAACCCACAGATGTGACATTGCTAATGTAAGTAGGAAATCCCATTGCCAAATATTGAATACATGACACCCTCAGATGCTGCTAAGGACGACATGGATTCACCACAGGATAGGACACTGTCCCCCTGGAACACATGGGTTCATGCACAGTAACACTTCATTTTCATGAGTCCAAAAATCACCATCACTGCAGCAAGGGCACGGTTAGCATCATCAACATCATGTACATCAGAAGCAAAACCACTAGAGAACAGAAAGTTGCTTTATTCAGCATGTGGATTCAAAACTTGGAAGAACTGCAAGGTATCAACAAAGGCCAATGGCCAGTCCATCAAGAAAGTCTATACAGAGTGACAGTGGCAGATGTCACCCTACGCATGCCTGCACTGATCACACCGGGGACAATCCCCTAGGAGGGGCATACGGGGGCAGGCCAGGCACCGCAGGGACAGGATCAGGGCTCACCAGGAGGAGGCAGGGAAGGGGTGGTGGGTGCTGGAGAGCCACTGACAACTGCAGTGGAGGTGTCTGACACGGTGTGTGCCGGCACAACTGGGGGGCATGACTCTGATGTTGTGGGTGCCGGCACAACTGCAGTGGACCCTGCAGATGGAGTGGACAGGTCTGCCACTGCAGCGCCCAAGTCAGACAGGGTGATAGTGGACTCCACTGCAGTGCCCACCTCCACGGGAGGAGAATGGGGATCAGGTAAGGTGGGCAGGACAGAGGGGGAGGACACCCTCACCACATCAGTGGTACAGACAAGCGCAGCGGGGGTGTGGGGCCGGAAGAGCAAGTGGCAGGGGAGAAGGCCTGACCCTTCTGGGGATGGTGTATCTGTGGGTGGGGGAACCTGGGGCAGGGTGTGGTGGGGGCACCTGTGGAGTGGGGGCCTGAGGGATGGAGGAAGGAGACTTGGTGCCTGAGCTGCAGGGCGGCGGCGGGGTCTTGCTCTTCCGGGACCGGGGGACTTGCGGGTGGGGGCCTCAGTCGGTCTGCGCCTGGGAATGGTGTCCGGGGGCCAGGGGCACTCCGCTCCGTGTGGGTGGGCTTCCTCTTCCCCTGAATGCTGGATCAGCTGGGTCGGAGGGAAGAGGCCAAGGTCACAGAGGAAGAGCCGCTGTGTGTTTGGGGTTGCAGGTGAGGCAAGGGAGGGGTCTTTGGAGGGAGAGGCAACTGAGGACTGCGCAGTGCTTGTGGATGCGTGTGTTTGTGCCTGTGCCCCATCACCTGTGAGTGTGGTTGCAGTCCCCTGACGGTGCGTGCGTGTGCGTCTTGTTTGTGGCGTGTGTGTCCGTGTGCTGCATGTGTCTGTGCTGGTGTGTGCCTGTGCCAGTGTGTGTGTGCTTGGGACGGGTAAGGTGCTGGGGAGTGTGGATGGGGCAGAGGCAGGAGGGGTGAGGGACTGTCGGAGGAGGGACACTGCTGCCGTCAGGGAGGAGTCCATGGACCTATTGCTCCTCTGTAGGTCAGACATGCCCGATGAGATGCCCTCCATGAATGACACCAGCTGAGTCAACAGACTGGTGTGTGCATGGAGGACACTCAGCATCGCTGTCTGTCCTACATGGAGCTGGCGGAGGAGGTACACAGACTCCTCACTCAGGGCAGCAGGGGACACAGGGGCAGGGGTGCGGTGCCTGGCCCGAAGGAGACACGCTCCCGAACATGGGAGCCTCCACGGACCTCGGGAATGGGAGCCAACGGGAGGGCGGTGGTGGTGGTGGCGGGCACAGCAACACTAGCTGGGGTGTGGTGGCCGCTGACACCCGCCTCCATAAGGGAGTCATCGTCCGTGTAGCTCTGGTCCTCAGCTGAGGTGGATGGTGCTGAGGACTCCTCGGTGTGGCTCCCCTCACCCTCCGTGCCACTGGGTCCCTCCGACCACTCCTCGGCTGCTGACCCAGTCTGGCTCTGCGGCTCCTCCTGGTCCGTGGAGCTGTCCCCTCCTGTGGCCGTGGATGTATCTGCAATCAATAGGGAATCAGACAGACATCAGTCACCTGCACCGAACGCACACACCACAGTAAGTACAGCACATTACAGAGCAAGCCCTGGCATCCTTAGTTGAACATTGCTAAAACTGCACAAACAGAACAGGAGAAGTCAATTGTCAGTCTGATGGTCAACCATGGCACTCACATCCCACCTGGCCTTGCACCCATCTGTCTGGTGTCTGTGGGATGGCAATACCCCAGTGTGGACACCTGCACCACCTACACAGTATTTGGACAGTGCAGAGAACCCGGTGAAGCATGTGGACATGCACACATCACAACTCTTGCCACTGAGTCAGTGCAGGTGTCCGGATGAAAGGGATGCCCAGAGTCAAATAGGAAATGCATGTGATGCATACCAGCGACAGACACCATGATGCACCCATGTCCTGATAGCCATTGCCACAATGGTGTGCATGTAGCACATGTCACTCCCCTGCAGGATCACTAATAGGAAGTCACATGCCATGGCACAGCCATGCCTGCTAAGTCATACATCACTGTCTCCAGTCACATGGGCAGGGCAGCCAGACAACGACACTCTGCACTGTGTCACAATAGTAGATCATGGGGAATGCAAGTCCTGGAGCTGAACAAGTGCACATGTACATCCCCCACACACCACATCATCTGTACCCTCATCTGTCCAGGTCATACCCATTGTACATATGGGAGACCTGTAACACTACCCTCTGCACCTGAGCACATCACAATCTGCTGTGAATGGGAAACAGCTGCCTGAACCTCATATTCGCATGCCCCAGTCTGCACGGTCAGGTGATCAAACACCTATGTGTCACACATGTATCATCTCCTATGGTCACATCTCCGGTGGCATGCAGAGCCCCAACCGAGGAACACCCCAGCAGACCTGAAAACGAAGCCACAGCACACTGACACAGAGGCAGACACCTGAGGGGACAAATCACTGAGCAAAACGTGTCAGCTGATACACGGCAGTGGGAGTATAGAGTGTATTGTATGGCCTGGAGTAGGCATGACTGTCCTGTCCCACATGAATGAGGGATGAGCCCTGGACAGTAGGCAGCTGGCTAAGTATGTGTGACACACGTTATATACACACTCCTGGGGCACAAACATTGTTCCCACCCGCAGCATGGGTGTGTGCCAGATACCCCAGGCACATGTGGTGGATCAGCTCAGCAAATGGGCCACATATCAAAATGACACGCAGAACACATGTCAGAACACATGCAATGTGTAAGCAATGGACCCACCCATGATGCCCACCACAGAGTCAGGGAAACAGATGCTGTCCCCCACCTTTAGTCAAGCAAACTGCAAGGACACAGTACCCAAGTGACACAATACCCTGACTGTAAGGGCCACACCTGGGTATCAGATGAGGAGTGGGCAGTGCACAATAGAGGGACATGGGTCCTGGACCACAAGACTGATGTACTGTGGAAGTTTAACCAGGCCAGAGGAGGGCACATAGCATGGCAGACATAGTTCACAATGCAGACATGGACTCACCCCCTCCTTGCTGCTCTCTGGCCTTCAACTGCCCATCCAGATCAGGGAAGACCACCACCAGGATCCTCAGCATGTGGGGGTCAGGGTCCGGTGTCCGCCCCTCCTGCGAGGAGGCGACAGCTTCAGCTGGACCCGTGCGATCCTCCGGGTCCAGCCCCGAAGGTCCTGCCACCTCTTCTGGCAGTTGCGGATCCGGCGCTTGTAGACCCCCACGGATCTCACTGCCCGGACGATGGTCAGCCATATCTTCTGCTTCTGGTGGGCATCAACCTGTGAGGATAACAAAGTGAGAATGCCATTACTACACATGCAACATATCCGTGCATTACACAGTTGGATATACATGTCTCAATCACAGGGGCACATGATGTACACAGGCAGTGCAACGATGGCTATGGACAGTATGCCAGCAGTTACTACATGGTATCATTGCCTGGGAAGTAAAACCTAGTTTAAATGCACTGTCACTGCACTATACCTGTCCAGTGCATGTAACTACACACTATGGGGGTGACAACTACTCAGTGAGCCTGCTAGCCAGTGGCGTGCAGACTGTTAGCCTTGCTAGTCAGACAACATGCACATTTAGACAGGCAGTGGACAGAACACTCACCTGCTCCCCTGCTTTCCTATACAGCTTGCTGTACTGTGGAAGGAGGCCATCCAGCAGGGCCTGGTTCTCCTCAGTGCTGAAGGCTGGGGCTCTCTCCACAGTACGTGCCATTGCAGGGTCCAGAGGGTGCAGATACAGCAGCAGTGTAGTGGCAGATGTCGTCCTGGAGCATGTAGTGCAGGCAAGTGAGCTCTCAGGGGAACAGCCAGCATTATATGTGTGCTGCAGAGGCAGATACTGTCCCATGTGTCCAAAGTGATAGGTCCAAGTCGTTTGCATCATCTGAATCTGGCCAATCCATGGAATTGCACCACTTACACACGCCCCCAGCATCCTTCAAATGTTCAACTTCGTGACACCCATGAAATTGCAACATTGTTGTGGGTGACCAACTGAATTTACAGCATCAGACTCGTTCAAATTTTGAAAACGCGTCCGTTGCCAGGCCAGGCCATAGCCAATGGGTGCGCACCGATCGGACCATTGCTGTTGGACGCGTACATAGGATACAACGCATACCCGCACACATTGAATGCAATGGGCCGGCCGGGAACACCGATCGGACCATTGCTGTTAAACGCGTACATAGGATACAACGCGTACCCGCACACATTGAATGCAATGGGCCGGCCGGGCACACCGATCGGACCATTGCTGTTCAACGCGTACACAGGATACAACGCGTACCCGCACACATTGAATGCAATGGGCCGGCCGGGCACACCGATCGGACCATTGCTGTTCAACGCGTACATGGGATACAATGCGTACTCCGCACACATTGAATGCAATGGGCCGGCCGGGCACACCGATCGACCATTGCTGTTCAACGCGCATATGGGATACAACGCTGCACTCGCACACATTGAATGCAATGGGCCGGCCGGGCACACCGATCGGACCATTGCTGTTCAACGCGTACACAGGATACAACGCGTACCCGCACACATTGAATGCAATGGGCCGGCCGGGCACACCGATCGGACCATTGCTGTTCAACGCGTACATGGGATACAATGCGTACCCGCACACATTGAATGCAATGGGCCGGCCGGGCACACCGATCGGACCATTGCTGTTCAACGCGTACATAGGATACAACGCGTACCCGCACACATTGAATGCAATGGGCCGGCCGGGCACACCGATCGGACCATTGCTGTTCAACGCGTACATGGGATACAACGCGTACTCACACACATTGAATGCAATGGGCCGGCCGGGCACACCGATCAGACCATTGCTGTTCAACGCGTACATGGGATACAACGCGTACTCGCACACATTGAATGCAATGGGCCGGCCGGGCACACCGATCGGACCATTGCTGTTCAACGCGTACATGGGATACAACGCGTACCCGCACACATTGAATGCAATGGGCCGGCCGGGCACACCGATAGGACCATTGCTGTTCAACGCGTACATGGGATACAACGCGTACCCGAACACATTGAATGCAATGGGCCGGCCGGGCACACCGATCGGACCATTGCTGTTCAACGCGTACATGGGATACAACGCATACCAGTGCACATTGAATGCAATGGCCAATGTGTGCGCACTGATCGGTCCATTGCTGTCCAAGGCGTATTGCCAATACAACGCGTACCCGCACACATTGAATGCAATGGCCAATGTGTGCGCACTGATCGGTCCATTGCTGTCCAAGGCGTATTGCCAATAAAACGCATACCAGCGCACATTGAATGCAATGGCCAATGTGTGCGCACTGATCGGTCCATTGCTGTCCAAGGCGTATTGCCAATACAACGCGTACCCGCACACATTGAATGCAATGGCCAATGTGTGCGCACTGATCGGTCCATTGCTGTCCAAGGCGTATTGCCAATACAACGCTGTACTCAGCGCACATTGAATGCAATGGCCAATGTGTGCGCACTGATCGGTCCATTGCTGTCCAAGGCGTATTGCCAATACAACGCGTACCCGCACACATTGAATGCAATGGCCAATGTGTGCGCACTGATCGGTCCATTGCTGTCCAAGGCGTATTGCCAATACAACGCGTACCAGCGCACATTGAGTGCAATGGCCAATGTGTGCGCACTGATCGGTCCATTGCTGTCCAACGCATCCCTGTACAAGTCACTGGCATATGTCACCATGCCTGTCACAGGTGAACATATGCCAGCCACATATACTTCCCAGGCAGTGAGGGGCACACCTACAACACCACAGCCTGTCCAAACTGTATCCTAGGGCATGTAAGGCTGCATTACCTATTCCGTGTATGAGGGTGAACATGTTGTTCTGTGGGTGTCACTTGGGGGCAGCCACCCCCAGGCTGTGCACGTGTTTATGGGGACAGAATCCTTGGTGTTTCGTGTACATGACCACTGTGATGTGCAACTGTTCATATCTAAGCATGTGGCATGGTCACAGTTCACGGTTGTGTATGTGTATGTCATGTCACATACCCCCTGAGTCCCATGTGGGACGTTATGTTCAACCCAGGGTGACCCATTGGCACAATGTTGATGGTCCTCCACAGTCTGTGTGCATGTTGTGATTACAATGTCTCTGATTTCATGTGCACAATGGGAGGCAGTCTCCACATCCACGTTGTTTGTGCATGGACTTTGATGTTGTGCGTGTGTGTGTCACAGACGTCCATGTCTGTCCTGCCGAGGCAACACGGACCACTACCTGTGGGGCTCATGGTTGTTTTGCTGTGGTGTATACATGATACACCATGTCATGCCAGTGTCCATGTGGCTATACAGGGTCCCTGGGAATCTACCTGTCGTTGAGCTGTGATGCCTGGGGCACGTCAGTTCTCACATGTCACTGTGGCGTGTGTTTGTTATTTGGCAGCAGGAGATGGGTACTGGGACACGGCCTCATGGTATCCAATGGCATGACCTGGGACTTATTGATGCCACTTGTTGGACTGTGATGTTAGATATTGGCCATGTATGTGCCATACATATCCGTACGGAACTGCACACATCATGTACTTGTGCCTCATTATGATGTATCATGTGATGTTGAGTGTGTTCAATGCCACATATGTGGGGTGACTGACAATCTTGCTTTCTTCACCTATGCACTGCAGGGCACCAGATGTCCATAGACCATTCCCTGACCTGGCAACGATGGTGGAACGTGACAGCATCCGACGGTACCGCTTCACCAGGCAGCTGATTGAGGATTTGGCAGTGCGCTTGGCACCACATTTGCAACCTGGCCGTCCGTACCCTACAGCGCTGACCCCCAAGGTGAAGGTGATGGCAGCCCTACACTTCTTTGCCACTGGTACCTTTCAACACACTCTGGCGACTGCTGGTGGGATGTCACAGACCATGTTCAGCCGTGTGCTCCGGGATGTTTTGGAGGCTATGTTGATATACCTGAACCAGTACATCTATTTCCCTAGACTCCAACGACTCACTGGCGTGAAGAGTGACTTCTAAGCCCTGGGGAGGATGCCGCATGTCATTGGCTCCATTGATGGGACACATGTGGCGTTGGTACCACCACAGGCCCAAGAGCAGGCCTACCGTAACCGCAAAAACTACCACTCGGTCAATGCACTGGTGGTCTGTCTTGCAGATATGAGCATCACACACGTGTGTGCCCGTTTCCCTGGTTCTGCACACGATGCCTACGTGATGAGGAGTAGTCGCATCCCGAGGATGATGGCACAGATGCGGAACCAGCGTGCCTGGCTTGTAGGTGTGTACTGACTTTGTACCATTGTGTGTGTTCTGCTATGTAGTGTTCCACCCTCTTTTCCAACTCTGCTAATGTGCAATTGTCTGTATGTAGGTGACTCCGGATACCCCAACATGCCGTGGTTGCTGACGCCCTCAGGAACCCTGTGACACAAGCCCAGATGCGCTACAATGAGGCACATGGTCGGACCAGGAGAGTGATTGAGCGGACATTTGGTCTCCTGAAGAGCCGCTTCCGCTGCCTCGACAAGACAGGAGGGTCCCTCCCATATGCTCCAGCAAAGGTGTGCAAGATTATCATCGTCTGCTGCATGCTCCACAACCTGGCAGTGCGGAAGGAGTTGCCTCTCATCCTGGATGACGATGACCAATGTCCGCCACCTGTGGAGGATCCTGGCCTGGACCACGATGCCAGTGATGATGATGATGATGTTGAGGGTGATGTCCGCACACAGCTCATCACCAACTTCTTCAGCTGAATGTGAGTATCCAGAGATGGCATGTCAATGATGTGAGTTTGCATGATATGTGTTGGTGGTGCTCTGGTGCTGTTTGAGTGTGTCCATGGGCTACATGTCTGTATGCGTGTAGCGATGTGTCCTTGCAGGTAGTCTGTACTCCCCAACAGTGTTGACATGCTAACTTGGTTCTGGGTGGGTATCTTGTAACATGTATTGTGCATGAGTATTGCAGTTCTGTCCTGTTCTTCAGTACTTTTGACTGTGTGTCATTTCTGTCCTTCACAGGGTACTTTCAGAGTAGTTTGGTCAACTGTGATCCCCAACACCGTGATTCGACTTCCCGGGTGGTAGCTGTTGTGTCCCTACAGGTGATGTGCACCACACCCATGGACTTCCTTCCTTCTACACTTGTTGACTATGTGCCCACTGCCAGGTGGGATTACCTTGCATCTGTGGTGGTTTCAACATGTTGCAAATGTGTAATAAACCTGTGCTTCACTTTGTTATGTGCGTTGTCTGTGGTCACACATCTGACTGACATTTGCTTACTGCACCAGTGGGCTAGTTAACACAGACTGTGAATAGGTGTTGGGTCTGTGCAATGCAACGTATTTCCTGGCAACACCAGTGTAGGCGATGAGTCAGATGTCCATGGTGTGTATGTGTTGTGTAGCCCTGGTGGTGTGCCTCCCCATATGTGTGAAGTCGCCATGACTCACATGCCGGTGTTGTACTTGCTGTAGCAGTTAGCATGCACAGTGTCATTTCCTGATCATCATCGCAACTTCTGAGACAACATAGGAATCACAACAGAGGCAAGTATGGTGTATAAGTGAGTTTATTGACATACATGTGTGAGTATAGTGCACAGGTTGTTGGGTGCTGTACATTGTGATTGTGATCCAAAGTTCCTAGATAATTTGGAAGTCCTGGTAGCAGAAATGTCCAGAGTAAAGTCCACAGTAATCAGAGACATTGGTCCAACTTGAGCTCCCCATGTCATGTGGGAGAGTTGTGTTGCAGTCAACAGGGTGAACAGTTTGCGCACAAAGGTTATTCTCCAGAACAGGTTTTTGCTTCCTGGGGTTGCACATGGCCATCGGCCTCTCACTTGCCCCTCCTCGGACGGCCCCTCTTCTTTGGGGGATCCTCAAGTGCAGGCAGCTGCGGTGCAGGGGACTCTCCGCCAGAGTCATCCTGCCTCCCTGTGGCAGTTGCAGTTGTTTCAGCACCAGATGTTGTGGGCACACAGGGAGGTGTTGACTGGTTGCTGCTCATCTGGCGGAGGCATTGTAATATGTCCCTATGCACCGCCGTCATCTCTTGTAGTGTGTCCCACTTGGACTCCACGCGGGACATGTGTGAGTCCAAGCGGGCATGATGGGCAGCCTGCTGCTGTTTAATGTCCCTGAGGAGCCCCACTACCTGGCTGAACTCTCCGGTGCTGGACTGGTACGCATCGGCTATGCGTGCCAGTTGTGGGTCATCATGCAGTCCAGACCCCTCTGTGAGCAGCAACCTATGTCTCCCACCCCTCCCACCACCCCTGGCGACACGTGCAGTACCTGAGGTGGCAGGCACAGGTGACCCTGGGCAACCTTGTGTGTTGTTGGTGGTGTCCATGGCCCCACGTTGGTCCAGGGTCCCTGTGCTGGTGGTGGTGCTGCTCCTTGGTCTGTCCGTGTCGGCAGGGGTGGTATGTGTGTTGACAGTCGTTGGAGGGGTGGGTGCAGGGGGTGCAGCTGGTGGTCCTGCTGGTGCTGCATGATGACTTGCTCCGGAGGTGCCAGGTAAGTCTTCTTCATCCGAGGAGGGCAGAGGCTGTTCCACACCAGTGAGCTCCGTATCCTCTTGAGCCTGGGACGAGGACTCCTCAGCATCTGCTGCTGTGTCCCCATCATCACCTGTTTTTGGGAGACACACACAATGTATGTTATGTTTCTGCAGGCATCAATGGTTGACACACCTGACAGTTGTGACTGTGCCTCTGGATGCAGGCCTGTGCAATGCATTGTCCTAAGTTGTCACACTCAGGAGTTGATATTGGTGTAGCACATTGTCCTGCATTATTTGGGCATTTCTATGTGAATGTTGGGGTGTGTACATGGTCTGCATTGGTTGTATTTGGTTGTCATCCGCTCCTCCTTCCCACCCAGCCAGATATCCCACCATGGACCGTGCTTCCATTGCAGGGAGTGCAAGTTGTCTTTCAGGATGTCAGTCAGTGGTGTCCTGCTGTTGGTTGTACAAAAGGGGATGATGGACGGAACGTTTGAGCCAATCAAACACTCACCCCCAGTCAACTGATCTGGGTTTAATCCATCATCATTCTTTAGCTCACTCCACCACCCCAGTTCAGACATGGCCATATGCAAATCAGTCTGACCCTGTGCCTCATGGGAACAGTCCAGCACGAACTGCCAAGCCATGTCTTCCCTGGACCGGAAACAAGCATCCTAGGACCGGTTTCTGGCATTCCAGCCGTCATCAGCCAGGCTTGCTTGAATCCAGTGGCAAAGTGAGCAAGGGACCCACGTCTGGGCATACCCCCGCCAACTTAGGGCGAACAAAGCGATACAAAAGGGGATGATGGACGGAACGCTTGAGCCAATCAAACACTCACCCCCAGTCAACTGATCTGGGTTTAATCCATCATCATTCTTTAGCTCACTCCACCACCCCAGTTCAGACATGGCCATATGCAAATCAGTCTGACCCTGTGCCTCATGGGAACAGTCCAGCACGAACTGCCAAGCCATGTCTTCCCTGGACCGGAAACAAGCATCCTAGGACCGGTTTCTGGCATTCCAGCCGTCATCAGCCAGGCTTGCTTGAATCCAGTGGCAAAGTGAGCAAGGGACCCACGTCTGGGCATACCCCCGCCAACTTAGGGCGAACAAAGCGATACAAAAGGGGATGATGGACGGAACGTTTGAGCCAATCAAACACTCACCCCCAGTCAACTGATCTGGGTTTAATCCATCATCATTCTTTATCTCACTCCACCACCCCAGTTCAGACATGGCCATATGCAAATCAGTCTGACCCTGTGCCTCATGGGAACAGTCCAGCACAAACTGCCAAGCCATGTCTTCCCTGGACCGGAAACAAGCATCCTAGGACCGGTTTCTGGCATTCCAGCCGTCATCAGCCAGGCTTGCTTGAATCCAGTGGCAAAGTGAGCAAGGGACCCACGTCTGGGCATACCCCCGCCAACTTAGGGCGAACAAAGCGATACAAAAGGGGATGATGGACGGAACGTTTGAGCCAATCAAACACTCACCCCCAGTCAACTGATCTGGGTTTAATCCATCATCATTCTTTAGCTCACTCCACCACCCCAGTTCAGACATGGCCATATGCAAATCAGTCTGACCCTGTGCCTCATGGGAACAGTCCAGCACGTAACTGCCAAGCCATGTCTTCCCTGGACCGGAAGCAAGCATCCTAGGACCGGTTTCTGGCATTCCAGCCGTCATCAGCCAGGCTTGCTTGAATCCAGTGGCAAAGTGAGCAAGGGACCCACGTCTGGGCATACCCCCGCCAACTTAGGGCGAACAAAGCGATACAAAAGGGGATGATGGACGGAACGTTTGAGCCAATCAAACACTCACCCCCAGTCAACTGATCTGGGTTTAATCCATCATCATTCTTTAGCTCACTCCACCACCCCAGTTCAGACATGGCCATATGCAAATCAGTCTGACCCTGTGCCTCATGGGAACAGTCCAGCACGAACTGCCAAGCCATGTCTTCCCTGGACCGGAAACAAGTATCCTAGGACCGGTTTCTGGCATTCCAGCCGTCATCAGCCAGGCTTGCTTGAATCCAGTGGCAAAGTGAGCAAGGGACCCACGTCTGGGCATACCCCCGCCAACTTAGGGCGAACAAAGCGATACAAAAGGGGATGATGGACGGAACGCTTGAGCCAATCAAACACTCACCCCCAGTCAACTGATCTGGGTTTAATCCATCATCATTCTTTAGCTCACTCCACCACCCCAGTTCAGACATGGCCATATGCAAATCAGTCTGACCCTGTGCCTCATGGGAACAGTCCAGCACGAACTGCCAAGCCATGTCTTCCCTGGACCGGAAACAAGCATCCTAGGACCGGTTTCTGGCATTCCAGCCGTCATCAGCCAGGCTTGCTTGAATCCAGTGGCAAAGTGAGCAAGGGACCCACGTCTGGGCATACCCCCGCCAACTTAGGGCGAACAAAGCGATACAAAAGGGGATGATGGACGGAACGTTTGAGCCAATCAAACACTCACCCCCAGTCAACTGATCTGGGTTTAATCCATCATCATTCTTTAGCTCACTCCACCACCCCAGTTCAGACATGGCCATATGCAAATCAGTCTGACCCTGTGCCTCATGGGAACAGTCCAGCACGAACTGCCAAGCCATGTCTTCCCTGGACCGGAAACAAGCATCCTAGGACCGGTTTCTGGCATTCCAGCCGTCATCAGCCAGGCTTGCTTGAATCCAGTGGCAAAGTGAGCAAGGGACCCACGTCTGGGCATACCCCCGCCAACTTAGGGCGAACAAAGCGATACAAAAGGGGATGATGGACGGAACGTTTGAGCCAATCAAACACTCACCCCCAGTCAACTGATCTGGGTTTAATCCATCATCATTCTTTAGCTCACTCCACCACCCCAGTTCAGACATGGCCATATGCAAATCAGTCTGACCCTGTGCCTCATGGGAACAGTCCAGCACGAACTGCCAAGCCATGTCTTCCCTGGACCGGAAACAAGCATCCTAGGACCGGTTTCTGGCATTCCAGCCGTCATCAGCCAGGCTTGCTTGAATCCAGTGGCAAAGTGAGCAAGGGACCCACGTCTGGGCATACCCCCGCCAACTTAGGGCGAACAAAGCGATACAAAAGGGGATGATGGACGGAACGTTTGAGCCAATCAAACACTCACCCCCAGTCAACTGATCTGGGTTTAATCCATCATCATTCTTTAGCTCACTCCACCACCCCAGTTCAGACATGGCCATATGCAAATCAGTCTGACCCTGTGCCTCATGGGAACAGTCCAGCACGAACTGCCAAGCCATGTCTTCCCTGGACCGGAAACAAGCATCCTAGGACCGGTTTCTGGCATTCCAGCCGTCATCAGCCAGGCTTGCTTGAATCCAGTGGCAAAGTGAGCAAGGGACCCACGTCTGGGCATACCCCCGCCAACTTAGGGCGAACAAAGCGATACAAAAGGGGATGATGGATGGAACGTTTGAGCCAATCAAACACTCACCCCCAGTCAACTGATCTGGGTTTAATCCATCATCATTCTTTAGCTCACTCCACCACCCCAGTTCAGACATGGCCATATGCAAATCAGTCTGACCCTGTGCCTCATGGGAACAGTCCAGCACGAACTGCCAAGCCATGTCTTCCTGGACCGGAAACAAGCATCCTAGGACCGGTTTCTGGCATTCCAGCCGTCATCAGCCAGGCTTGCTTGAATCCAGTGGCAAAGTGAGCAAGGGACCCACGTCTGGGCATACCCCCGCCAACTTAGGGCGAACAAAGCGATACAAAAGGGGATGATGGACGGAACGTTTGAGCCAATCAAACACTCACCCCCAGTCAACTGATCTGGGTTTAATCCATCATCATTCTTTAGCTCACTCCACCACCCCAGTTCAGACATGGCCATATGCAAATCAGTCTGACCCTGTGCCTCATGGGAACAGTCCAGCACGAACTGCCAAGCCATGTCTTCCTGGACCGGAAACAAGCATCCTAGGACCGGTTTCTGGCATTCCAGCCGTCATCAGCCAGGCTTGCTTGAATCCAGTGGCAAAGTGAGCAAGGGACCCACGTCTGGGCATACCCCCGCCAACTTAGGGCGAACAAAGCGATACAAAAGGGGATGATGGACGGAACGCTTGAGCCAATCAAACACTCACCCCCAGTCAACTGATCTGGGTTTAATCCATCATCATTCTTTAGCTCACTCCACCACCCCAGTTCAGACATGGCCATATGCAAATCAGTCTGACCCTGTGCCTCATGGGAACAGTCCAGCACGAACTGCCAAGCCATGTCTTCCCTGGACCGGAAACAAGCATCCTAGGACCGGTTTCTGGCATTCCAGCCGTCATCAGCCAGGCTTGCTTGAATCCAGTGGCAAAGTGAGCAAGGGACCCACGTCTGGGCATACCCCCGCCAACTTAGGGCGAACAAAGCGATACAAAAGGGGATGATGGACGGAACGCTTGAGCCAATCAAACACTCACCCCCAGTCAACTGATCTGGGTTTAATCCATCATCATTCTTTAGCTCACTCCACCACCCCAGTTCAGACATGGCCATATGCAAATCAGTCTGACCCTGTGCCTCATGGGAACAGTCCAGCACGAACTGCCAAGCCATGTCTTCCCTGGACCGGAAACAAGCATCCTAGGACCGGTTTCTGGCATTCCAGCCGTCATCAGCCAGGCTTGCTTGAATCCAGTGGCAAAGTGAGCAAGGGACCCACGCCTGGGCATACCCCCGCCAACTTAGGGCGAACAAAGCGACACAAAAGGGGATGATGGACGGAACGCTTGAGCCAATCAAACACTCACCCCCAGTCAACTGATCTGGGTTTAATCCATCATCATTCTTTAGCTCACTCCACCACCCCAGTTCAGACATGGCCATATGCAAATCAGTCTGACCCTGTGCCTCATGGGAACAGTCCAGCACGAACTGCCAAGCCATGTCTTCCCTGGACCGGAAACAAGCATCCTAGGACCGGTTTCTGGCATTCCAGCCGTCATCAGCCAGGCTTGCTTGAATCCAGTGGCAAAGTGAGCAAGGGACCCACGTCTGGGCATACCCCCGCCAACTTAGGGCGAACAAAGCGATACAAAAGGGGATGATGGACGGAACGTTTGAGCCAATCAAACACTCACCCCCAGTCAACTGATCTGGGTTTAATCCATCATCATTCTTTAGCTCACTCCACCACCCCAGTTCAGACATGGCCATATGCAAATCAGTCTGACCCTGTGCCTCATGGGAACAGTCCAGCACGAACTGCCAAGCCATGTCTTCCTGGACCGGAAACAAGCATCCTAGGACCGGTTTCTGGCATTCCAGCCGTCATCAGCCAGGCTTGCTTGAATCCAGTGGCAAAGTGAGCAAGGGACCCACGTCTGGGCATACCCCCGCCAACTTAGGGCGAACAAAGCGATACAAAAGGGGATGATGGACGGAACGCTTGAGCCAATCAAACACTCACCCCCAGTCAACTGATCTGGGTTTAATCCATCATCATTCTTTAGCTCACTCCACCACCCCAGTTCAGACATGGCCATATGCAAATCAGTCTGACCCTGTGCCTCATGGGAACAGTCCAGCACGAACTGCCAAGCCATGTCTTCCCTGGACCGGAAACAAGCATCCTAGGACCGGTTTCTGGCATTCCAGCCGTCATCAGCCAGGCTTGCTTGAATCCAGTGGCAAAGTGAGCAAGGGACCCACGTCTGGGCATACCCCCGCCAACTTAGGCGAACAAAGCGATACAAAAGGGGATGATGGACGGAACGTTTGAGCCAATCAAACACTCACCCCCAGTCAACTGATCTGGGTTTAATCCATCATCATTCTTTAGCTCACTCCACCACCCCAGTTCAGACATGGCCATATGCAAATCAGTCTGACCCTGTGCCTCATGGGAACAGTCCAGCACGAACTGCCAAGCCATGTCTTCCCTGGACCGGAAACAAGCATCCTAGGACCGGTTTCTGGCATTCCAGCCGTCATCAGCCAGGCTTGCTTGAATCCAGTGGCAAAGTGAGCAAGGGACCCACGTCTGGGCATACCCCCATAAGCTGTTGGTTGTTGCACAGTTGCCAGCAGGGCCTTGTGCTCCCCACAGCAGTAGCCAGTGTCAGCCATCTTGTCAGTTGTTTTCCACTCCCTGTGATGTGCGCATGGTTCAGGGTGGTGTTGATGGGACAGTTGTGGGGGTGACCAATATCTGTGCCTACCACTCTCATCATGCTATTGCCTCCACCCCACTTCCCAGCATGCCCATACTTACTTGCTTTTGGGTGGACTTCAGTGTGTGGGAGTGTGAGAGCAATGGCAAGATGTCTGGCAGTGGTGTCCTGCTGTTGGTTGTTGCACAGTTGCCAGCAGGGCCTTGTGCTCCCCACAGCAGTGACCAGTGTCAGCCATCTTGTCAGTTGTTTTCCACTCCCTGTGATGTGCGCATGGTTCAGGGTGGTGTTGATGGGACAGTTGTGGGGGTGACCAATATCTGTGCCTACCACTCCCATCATGCTATTGCCTCCACCCCACTTCCCAGCATGCCCATACTTCCTTACTTTTGACTCTGCTTCCCTGTGGGGTGGGCTGCCTGTGCTGACAGGATGGCTGGGAGTGTTGTCCGGGCAGTTGTTTGGCTAAATGTCCCAGGAGTGTCCCTGTACTTCACACAGCATGACCCAGGGTGGTGGTTCTTTGTGGGACCTTGAGTTAGGATGTGAGCATTGCATTCCGCCAGGTGGCTTCTGTGGAGTATGTGTTGAGGGGGTGTGTGAGGGGAGGTGCTTGTGACTATGGTCAGTGCTGTGAGTCCTCCTTCCCACCCAGCCAGATATCCCACCATGGACCGTGCTTCCATTGCAGGGTGTGCAAGTTGTCTTTCAGGATATCAGTCAGTGGTGTCCTGCTGTTGGTTGTTGCACAGTTGCCAGCAGGGCCTTGTGCTCCCCACAGCAGTAGCCAGTGTCAGCCATCTTGTCAGTTGTTTTCCACTCCCTGTGATGTGCGCATGGTTCAGGGTGGTGTTGATGGGACAGTTGTGGGGGTGACCAATATCTGTGCCTACCACTCCCATCATGCTATTGCCTCCACCCCACTTCCCAGCATGCCCATACTTACTTGCTTTTGGGTGGACTTCAGTGTGTGTGAGTGTGAGAGCAATGGCAAGATATCTGGCAGTGGTGTCCTGCTGTTGGTTGTTGCACAGTTGCCAGCAGGGCCTTGTGCTCCCCACAACAGAGCACTAGTGTCAGACATCTTTGATGGGGCTTTCCACTCTCTGTGGGGTGTGCATGCTTGAGTGTGAGCTTGCTGTGCCATGTGGGTGGGGGATGTTGAGCTGTGACTACCACTCCCATCATGCTATTGCCTCCACCCCACTTCCCAGCATGCCCATACTTACTTGCTTTTGGGTGGACTTCACTGTGTGTGAGTGTGAGAGCAATGGCAAGATGGCTGACAGTGGTGTCCTGCTGTTGGTTGGTGGCCAGTTCCCAGCAGTGCCTTGTGATCCCCACAACAGAGCACCAGTGTCAGACATCTTTGATGGGGCTTTCCACTCTCTGTGGGGTGTGTTTGCTTGAGTGTGAGCTTGCTGGGCCATGTGGGTGGGGGATGTTGAGCTGTGACTACCACTCCCATCATGCTATTGCCTCCACCCCCCTTCCCAGCATGCCCATGCTTCCTTCCCTTTGACTCTGCTTCCCTGTGGGGTTGTGTGCCTGTGCTGACAAGATGGCTGACAGTGTTATCCTGGGGTTAGTTTTGCTACAGGTCCCATGTGTGTCCCTGTGCTTCACTCAGCATGACCCAGGGTTGTGGTTCTTTGTGGGATATTTGATTGGAGTGTGGGGCAATGCATTCTCTCAGGTGAGTTTTGTGGAGTTTGTGTTAGGGGTGTGTGTGAGAAACGCTGCTGGTAACTATGGTCAGGGCTGTGAGTCCTCCTTCCCACCCAGCCAGATATCCCACCATGGAACTTGCTTCCATTGCAGGGAGTGCAAGTTGTCTTTCAGGATGTCAGTCAGTGGTGTCCTGCTGTTGGTTGTTGCACAGTTGACAGCAGGACCTTGTGCTCCCCACAGCAGTAGCCAGTGTCAGCCATCTTGTAAGTTGTTTTCCACTCCCTGTGATGTGCGCATGGTTCAGGGTGGTGTTGATGGGACAGTTGTGGGGGTGAGCAATATCTGTGCCTACAACTCCCATCATGCTATTGGCTACACTGACTTGCCCAGCATACACATATTTCCTTTCTTTCAGTGGGCTTCACTGTGTGCTGGTGTTGTAGTGGTGGCTACTTGTCTGGATGTGTTTGTCAGTTATATTTGTGCCACTGCCTAGCTGTAGTTGTAGTTGTGTTTGTACATGTGATGACACAGTTAAATGTCACTTTGTGATGGCATGTGTTGTGTTTCTCTGAGTGACATACACATTTTGGGATGATTCTGTTCTGGTTGCTGTGTATTTGCTAAGAGTGCATGGTTTGACTCTCCCCTTGACAGTGATGTGTTTGTGTAGTCGCAGAATATTGTGTACATTTGTTGTGTACTCACTAGGCTCTGGGATGTTTTCTAGTCCATAGACGCTCACTGGTGGTAGGATGGCCCGCACCTTCTCCTCCCAGGGCCTGAGGTATACTGGCTTGGCAGGAGGGCCACTGCCGGTGTATTGGCTCAAGATGTAGTCCTTCTTCAGCAGCTCCTTCACCCTCCTGCGCACGTCATACCACCTGTTCTGGATGTCTATCTTTGTGCGCAAACATGGTGATTGTGCGTTCACCGTCGACGATCCTCTCCCACATCTTTGTTTTCTGTGACATGGGTGTCTGTTGGACCAGTGTACCAAACAGCTGTGGCTCTACCCTGAGGATCTCATCTACCAGGACTTCCAATTCACTATCTAGGAACTTGTGATTCTTCTTTGGGGGCATGGTGATGGGTGGTGATGGTGAGTGATGTGTGTGTTGGTGTGCAGGTGAAGGTGTGTGAGTGTGTGTTTTGCTAGGTGTATGTGAGGTTTCTATTTGTTGTGGTGCTGATGGTGTGTGGCTTGTGTGATGGATGAGCTGTGGGTGTGTGGTTGCTGTCTGTTGAGTGCTGGCAGGTAATTTGAATTTGCAAAGGATCATGGTAGGGATTTGTGTCCTTTATATGGGTGGAGTTGTGGGTGTGTCTTTGTTCCCTGCCCCTCCCCCCAGTATTTATTGGCTTTGTAATTGCTTGTTTGGCCTTTTTTTGTGTATTTTCCTTTGTACTTTTCGTGCATGTTGGAGACGTTCTTGTGACCGAGTCGGACCCTGCAGTTGTCTGGTACGGGCTCGTCCGCTTCGCTCACGCTGTGTTTGTGCTGTTTTCTATGCTGCGTACGCGTCGGTCACGGTGTTTTGGGTTGCTTCGGCTCGCAGTTTTGTATGCGTGTCGGTCGTACGGCTTGTCCTCCGTGCGACTCGGTCGTGTTTTCCACGCCTTGCATCGTACTTGGCGGGTGGGAGTCCGCGGGTACGTCTCGTTCGGTATTGTTTCGGGTGCGAGTCGGTCGGTTCGAATCGCGTGTTTTTCCGGCCGGATTGCTGTTTTCCGCGCGGCTCGGTCCTTCGGCTTGTGTTCCGTACGAGTCGGTCGGGTTTTGCTCGCTTCTCATCGTACTTGGCGGGTCGAGCTGCACCGGTACGTGTCGGTCGGAATTAATTCCGGCTCCGAGTCGGTCGGTACGTTTTCCGGCCGGAATCGGAATCGGCCCCTTTGTCTCTACTGAATTAGATGTACATGGATATAATCCTACAAGCACAATGATCAGTACTACAACTACAACTATTAGAGTGCCTGCTATTATGTACCTACATCTACAAATATTAGGATTGTCTGCCATTACTTCTCCAAAAGCGAACTATTGGGTGGAACTTAGCAGCAGCAGAGTCCTCTCTGTTGATTTCCACTTGTGCAAATGGCAACACTAGAGTTCGTGAAGTATGCAGTAACCTGATTATTTACAAATGTTCATGAGGCTTCCTTAACCCTACTCCATGTTCTGCTAAATGAGAACCTTACACTCTTTCAGCAGACTCAAGCCTCAGTACTCTTCTTACTTCTCCTACAAAGTCTATTTAAGTGGCTCTGATAAGAAACTGTTCAAGTTTATTGACAATCAGTTTTAAAATAAAATGTCACAGGGAGTTCACTCGCATCCAGGAAAGGAAATTTGATCACATCCAGAATGAGATGTTTCTAGGCACTCAATCTGAGCAACAAAGTACGTTCAAAAGTAAGATTGAACTGAAGATCAAGTTCCTGAAGTTTCGGTTGATTCTTCACAATTATCCCAGAATTCCCAGAACTCTCACTCTCTGTAATTTCCAGCAAAGTAAGTCCATTCAGGGGAAGAATACCTCCAACAGGACGCTCTAGCTCGTTGTAATCTTCTGAGTACAGTCTCCTCACTTCCTTCAACCCTCAGATCAGAATCCCGAATCTCTTCCAGAATAGCCTGGAGCCCGCCTTCTCCTCACTGAACCAGTCTCCCTCTCTCTTGTCTCATTGGCCAACGTTCTCCTGCTGCCACTCACAGTTCTACTGCACTAGGCCCTTCGTCAGGGTCCGAGTCTGGTTCAGTCACAACCACAGGACTAGACTCTGAGGGGCATATTTACGTACCCTGCCGCATCCCTGCATATCAGCAGGGATGCGCCAAGGAAAATGCGTTACGCAAGTTTACCCTTGCGCCACGTCTGATGCGCCGCATTTACAATGCGGCGCATCGTGGCGCAAGGATAAGCAGATGCGTGACGCATCTGCCGGTGGAAGGTTGGCGCAGTGCTGAAGTTGTGTCGCAAGCGCGACGCAACTCCAGCACTGTTCCAACCTTCCCTATCCCTAACATGGTGCGTCAATCCTTACGCCTGCTTGAAGCAGGCATAAGGATTTGGCGCACCAGCGTCGGAAAAGTGACTGCGTGAAATCTTGTAGATTTCACTACTTCACTTTTCAGAGGCGTACCTGCGCCGGAACGCCCCCCCCCCTGCGCCGGTACGCCCACATGAAACCTGACGCAGGTTTCATGTGGCGCAGGGGTTTACTATGTGACGCATCTCCCTAGATGCGTCACGTTGTAAATATAGCGCAACGCGGCGCATGGTTTGCGTCACCGCTGCGTCACTTGCGTGACGCAATGGCGGCGCAAAAGTGGCGCAAGGGGCTTGTAAATATGCCCCTGAGTCTACAGCTTCAGTCACTGAATCTCCAAGACCCCCCTCAGACCAAACACGTACTGTTTAAGATTCTTTCTGGTCCCCTACAGCTTGAATAATCTGCTCCTGTGGTCTCTCGACCACCATCTGCACTTCTGGGAGAGGTGCTGTTACATCATCCAGGGGACACAGAACTCTGCTAGTGTGAGCAGCATGCACCCAGTTAGGGAGACCTCCACACTTGACAGCAGTTGTTGCCATGCCAATGGGTCACCAGACATCTCTTTCACACATGTTTTTTCACCAAGACCCAGTCTCCAGGACTAAGGTCATGGCACTGCTCCTGATGTGGTGGGGCTGTGGTGGCTTCAACCTGATGAGACACAAAATGCACCACAACAGCCAATCCTTTACAGCAGTCAAGTATCAGATCATCTGTAATGTTCACAAGCCATTTGCAGGTACAGCTGACAATCTCACTGCCCTGCCCATGATGATTTCATGATGGGACAATCATATGATCAGAAATGCTGCATAAACTTATCAACACAAGTGGCAAAGCATCAGGCCATTTAAAAGACATAGAAGCACACACATTTGCAAGTCTGAATTTCAAAGTCCCATTGAACTGTTCCACAAGACCTGAAGCCTCATGTCTATAGCTACAATGCAGTCTCTTGTAAAGATGCACACAGCATCCTCAGGATTTCCTTGTTGAAGTGCATGCCTTGGACCGATTCTAAAAAAGTCAGGAAGCCAAACCTAGGTATTAACTCCCTGAAAAGCAGCTTTGCTACTGTGAGGTTGTCATTCCTCCTAGCCGGGTATGCTTCAACCCATCGTGAAACGATACACACCACAGCCAGAACATACCTCATCCCATTGCACACGGGCATCTCAATCAAATCCGACTGCATCCTGTTGAAGGGACGACCTGATATCCCTATGTGGCTCAAGGTCACTGCAGTTATTTTGCCTACATTGCTCTGTTGACACACAACACATAGGTGGCACAACGCTTCAGCCATCAACCTATACCTTGGATTAAACCAAGTCTGAATGAAAAACCTGACCATGGCATTTCTCCCTACGTGAGTCAGACCATGACAGTGCATAGCCATTGGGGACAAATGACTATTTGGCATCACAGGTCTTTCATCTCTTGAAACCCAAATCTCATACTCATCCCTCTTAACACAACCTGCATTAACCCAACTCTGCTGCTCTGCCTCTGTCACTTCTTCCTGTAGCCTCTTGACCTCTTCCCAAGTATCAGTTGTCATTAAAGAAATGTTGTAGTGGATCTCGTCTGTCCTCTCATTCGTATATTCACCATTGAAAGTGCAAGCATTATGGGCACAGTACTTTACGACCTCGTCGGCATATCTGTTACCAATGGTCACATAATCATCCCCCTTACAATGAGCAGCGCACTAGACGACTGCGATCTGTGCAGGCATCTGCAGTGCTTCAAGGAGCTTTAAAACTTGTTCTCCATTTTGGATAAGTCACCCTGAGGAGGTCATAAAGCCTCTCTGGGACCATAACTGTACGAAATCGTGTATGACACCAATGCCATACTGACTATCAGTGAAAATGGTCACTCTCTGCTGGTCAGAGACATAGTATGCTCTAGTAAGAACAATCAATTCAGCCACAAATAAATACCACCATCTAAATTGTGCTATTGACGAAGTCTCACAACAGACACCACAAAACTGTAGCAGACAATTACAATACAGTGTCTTCTACACTTTTTAACATTATACCTGGATCTTAGGCGACGTTGTAACTGATAACAACTTCAACTTTTCCACAATAAGCGACACACTCACATGACATTCAAAAAATCTCCACCAAACATCACACAAGCTTCGTAAACACCACAAGCTAAGCACAACCCATTAGACTGCGCAACTCTATTAATACTCGCTCCTTCGCTATTACATCTCCTTCTCGAACTGCTGGAACTCCGCCGATCATTCAAATTAAGACATGGGCTCTAGGACTGGGATTGGGTCTGAACTCTTCTAACAAATTATCCTAGCTCCCCATATTCCAGGAGCTCACCATCCTCTCTTTGCTACCATCAGCTAGTGCACTGAGTCATTCATTTAACAGACAGATTTCCGAATATAATATGATTCACCAAAAGTCTCATCTCCAGCTCTCCTTGTAAGGTAAGGCATTCAAGTATCAAAATGCATTAGTGGGTTATAAGTAAATCCTGTAGTGGAATCTGAAGTGGATATGATTTCCATGAGGGTTTGAAAACCTAGTATTAGTAACTAGTATTCATGATGGTAGCAGGCTTGCAGAAGGTCCTCACATAGCGCCACCTGATTGCAGAGTCCTGACACCACGTTAGTCCTGCTTAAAGAGTCACCTTCAAACTCCAGCACAAACAGTTCCATGCACGGTGGAAGGGGCTGTGCGGACCAGGCAGATCAGAGTGTTGTGGATGGTTGTTGATGTACCGCGAAGAGCAGGCCAGTCGTTGTGGATGGTCATTGCTGTAGCACAAAGATCCTGTCCAGCGTCACAGATGGTCATTGCTAGAGCTTCACGTTGGTGATCACCGCAAGCTGTCGATGCTGCAGCACGAAGTGCAGATCTCATGCTGCTAGGCATCGTTGGTAGTTGCTGTGGCGCAGAATTTCAGGTTCGCCAGAACTTCGTATTGGCGTGCGGTGTGAGCGGCAAGATCTTGGCACAAACTGGCCTGTTCCTGAAGAGCCCAAAACTTCAGGATTTTTCCTTTTCGTTGGTGAGGAGGTCAACTCAAACCACACAAAGGGAGCAGGACCTGAAGGGCACCTCTTGGAAAGTCAGGAACGCAATCCATCAGAGACCAGCCGGGCTCAGGCAGGTCCAGTTGCAAGTCCAGGCAGTAGGTCAGCTGGACAGTTGCAGGGACCCTGTGGAGTTTATTTCCCTGTAGCTCAAAGCAGGAGGTCGGTCAGCTGACCCTTGGAGTCACTTCATCCTGGGATGAAGGATTTAGGTCCCATCTTCCTTCTCAGCAAGCAGGGCAGCAGACCACAGAGCAGCAGAGTAGCAAGGTAGCAGAGTGGCAGTCCTTCAGGCAGCAAAGCAGCACAGAAGGTATTTTTCTGTACCATCCACAGGCCCAGGAGTGCACTGAAGAGTTGGGTCTGAGGGTCGAATATTAATACCTGGTTCCTACTTTGAAGTAGGAGAAGGTTCTGGAGGTTTACACCTCCAGAGGTGTTTGGAATTTCCTGCCTCCCTGCCTTGGCCCCAGCTTGTCTGGGGTCACAATAGACTAGTGTCAAACCATTTGTAAGCGTGTTCAGGAAGAGCCTTTGTGATGTGCAAGTGTGATAGGTGACAGCTCCTTCCCCTAATCAAGTCAGAGATGGCCCATCCTGCCAACCCCTTTGCTCCTTTGTCTCACTGTCAGGGAGCAATTCACAAGGATCAACTGCCAGCTACACCTAGTCATGTGACCCAGGAAACAGGCTGCAGGCACCAAATGGTTAGGCCAAGAAAATGGCAATTTTCTAAAGTGGCATTTTCAGAATTGTGACTTAAAATCTGACTTTAGTATTAACGGTTTTAAGTTACAATTCTTTAGACACCAACCACAACAATCCTACCTGCTAGCAATTGGAAGTTATCACTTATAAAATGTTATTTAACCCAATGTTATCTAATGGGAGAGGCAATCCTTGCAGTAGTGAAAACTAATCTAAGGTTTTTTCACTGCCAGGACATGTAAAAGTTAAAAGGACATGTCCAACTTTTTGAATACACTGCACCCTGTCTTCTGGGCTATTTAGGGCCTACCCTTGGAGCAACTTATATGTATTAAAAAGGAAGGATTATGCCTAGTGTTAGACCTGGCATCCTTGGCATGATTTTCCCTGACTTTGTGCCTCCTGACCTCCTGTTTTGCTGACTTTGTTTTTGCTGGCTTTAGTATTCTGGGCACTTTACCACTGCTAACCAGTGCTAAAGTGCATATGCTCTGTACTCTAAACATGATAACATTGACTTATTCACAATTGGCATAGTTCATTTGCTTGCAAGTCCCTAGTAAAGTGCACTATATGTGCCCAGGGCCTGAAAATTAAATGTTACTAGAGTGCATGCAGCACTGATTGCGCCACCCACTCAGTAGCCCTGTAAACATGGCTCAGGCCTGCCATTGCAGAGCCTGTGTGTGTAGTTTTAAACTGCCATTTCGACCTGGCAAGTTAAAGTACTTGCTTAGCCCAAACCTCCCTTTTTCTATCATGCAAGTTGCCCCTGAGGTAGGCCCTTGGTAGCCCCAAGGGCAGGGTGCAGTGTATTTAAAAGGTAGGACATGTACGTTTGAGTTTTTCACAACTGCAAGGCCTATCTCTCCCATAGGTTAACATGGTAATTGCCTTAAAACATCTTTTAAGTGTAGTTTCCCATTGGGAGCAGATAGCAAATTGGGGTTTGGTGGATCTGGACCCACAATTTAAAAATACATATTTTAGTAAAGTTGGTTTTTAAATTGCAGGTCTGAAAACACCACTTTTAGAATGTTGGCATTTTCTTACTTTAACCATTCTGCATCTCTGCCTGTCTCCGAATACACATCCGGGTTAGGATGACAGCTGGGCTTTGTACATTCCCTCCAGACAGTCACACAAAGGGAACTGGGGTGTGACATTTGCATCCTGATGGCCCATCACCAGGCTGAAGGGCCTTCTTGAGGTAGATTGGGAGGGAGGAGCTGACACTTGTACCTGAATAGGGTTGTGCCTGTCCCGACACAAAGAGCTGCACACCCCCCCTGTAGTGTGTTTGAAGTCAGAGCAGGTAAGACAGGGACCTTGTGCTCTTCAAAGGCCTCTTTGATGTCTCCCCCCTTCAAAGGCACATTTGGGTATAAGTACCGGAACCCTGACACCACCAGATCAGAACTCTACTGGAACCAAGGATAATTTGCCTGGAAGAAGAGCTGCTGTGCTGTAGAAGGGACTGCTACTTTGCTACTTGCTCTGCTGTGTTGGCCTTCTGATTGCTGTGCTATAGGAGGGATTGCCACTTTGCAACTTACACTGCTGTGTTGGCCTGCTGCCTGCTACTTCTTGCCTGAAAGTGAGAGGGACTAGACATGCTCTCTACATCCTCGAACCCAAGATTCTCCAAGGGCTTGCTGGCGGTAACAAAGGTCTTCTTGCAACACTGCTGGTGCTGTTGAACTCTGCCATCAATCCTACCCATGCCTGAGGTGCCCCCTCCAGTCATGGGCCTCAGAAGTGGCTTTCCTGCACTACAGCCCCTTTAAATTAAGCTTTTGGGCTCTTCACGACCGCGAGCGGGCCCGCTCGATCTGGAGACGTGTCACTTGCTCGAAGGATCAGTGCAAGTGGCCGCAAGTTCGGTTCTTCACACAGCAGCATCATCGCTCGCTACCACGATGCCCTAGCCAATCTGCCCACGATGCCCAGCAGCACTTTGCGCCCCACGGATCATCACCAGAAATGATCACCATGCTCCCGGCAAATTCTTTCCCCATGAACGAGACTCTTAGCTCAACTTGAGAAGGTGACACTTTAGAGGGACCTATTTAGAACTGTATCCGACCTGCGCTCGTTCGTAGTTGGCTTGAATTTTCAGATTCGGCCTGATCTTGAGTGACCTTAAGTAACCCTTTAGCGCTATTGACTTCTAAGCACTGTTTTTAGATTTAATCTTTAAAAATTCATATCGCAAATTCAACGTATTGGATTTCAGATAAATATTCTCTATTTTTTAAAGCTGGTGTGGAGTCTTTTTGTGGAGTTTTCACTGTGTTACTATAATTAATGTGTTGCACAAATACTTTACATATTGCCTCTTCAGTTAAGCCTGACTGTTCTGTGCCAAGCTACCAGAGGGTGAGCACAGGTTAATTTAGGGTGTGTATCTGTCTTACCCTGACTAGAGTGATTGTCCCTACTAGAGACCCCATTTCCAACAACTGGCAAAAGGTTTATTTTGCCAGGTCAAAATAGCAGTTTAAAACTGCACACACAGGCTGCAATGGCAGGCCCGAGACATGTTTCAAGGCTACTTAAATGTGTGGCACGATTAGTGCTTCAGGCGCACTAGTAGCATTTAATTTACAGGACCTGAGTACATGTAGTACCACTTTACTAGCGATTTACAAGCAAATTAAATGTGCCAATTGGGTGTAAGCCAATTTTACAATGTTTAAAGGAGAGAGCACAAGCACTTTAGCTCCGGTTACCAGTGACAAAATGTGCAATGTCCTAAAAACCAACAAAAACAAGTTCCGAAAAACAGGAGAAAACAGGCAAAAAGTCTGGGGATGACCCTGAGGAAGGGGCCTAGTCGAACACCTATCTATAATTAACATGTGAGGCTAGCAGCAAGGTGGTGGAGTCTCGGGAAAATAACAGGATTAAAGAGAGAGCGGAGGAAAGAGATTGTCCAAGAGTGAGAGAACGAGAGAGGATACCAGTGAGAAGTGGTGGGAGGGGAGGCTGCAGTGGAGAGAGGTTTACAAATTGAAGCGAGGAGGGAGGGAAGGTGCAAAGTAGCTGTGAGGCAGGAGTGGAGAAAGAAGAGTTATAGAAAAATGTAGAAAGTGAATGAGAAGCTGAGGCCGGGAGAGGAGAAAATGCAACCAAACACAAATGGATAAATTTGTTAGAGAGCCTTGAGCGAGAACTGAATGTGTGCAGGCAGGAAGAATAACATATGGTAGTGATACAGGTAGAGGCTTGAAAGATGGCAAGCTTTCATTAAGTTTGTATTTTGGCTTGAACAAGCATTGGCAAAAACACGAGCAAGTGTGCACCAGAAAGCACATGGAGGAGGACAACGGGGTCCACGTTCCGCATTTCGGAGGTGAGGGAGAGGTTGGGGGTGAGGGTGGGGCAAAGAGACTGCGAGGGGTGAGGCAGGACAATTGAGAGGGACTACTTAAAGCCCCAGTTATCTTCCCACGAAATGTCAAATTTGAAGAAAAGCCCACCTAGTGATAGAGCGCTGATAGCACTCTATTTTGTATGAGTGCACTATACTCATGGTTTAAACGCACTCACATGTATTCGTATTGTTTGCAGTGTTTTACGACTATTAAGAAACGTTTATTTGAATAATTTGATGTTGAAAACTAGTGAACGCATTTAAGTAGAACTTTGTATGTATTACGATTCCTTCATGCATAATGTGCAGGACGATATTATTTCTATACACCATAATTGTGGTTAGTTTAAGTTGCCTGAATTAAAGGCCCAATGTCTTAGGTTATGATTCTTCTCGTTCTTGAGAAATAAATAATTAATTGTTGTTGTGTTCAAGGTTAGAATGTTCTCATCCTACTGCAGGTGAAAGAAACACATCGTTATTTTCAGAGTTAAGGAGAAACCCGGAATGTCTTTGAAGATGGCTGGGAAGCGAGAAGGGAGGATGCCTTGCGTATCTGGTCTGCCTGGAAGCCAAGGCCACTGGAAGAAGATATCATTTATTAAATTTGTTTCATGAAAGAAAAAGCTACTGCTTAGAGGTGCGATGGAAAATTTTAAGACGAATGACGCAGTGTGGGTTGAATCCCATCTTTTTGTATGAGGCGCAGGGACAGAGAGTGCAGACTTCTGCTAGCTTTGGGAGAAGAAGGAGCATCTTAGAGCAAGCTCCATAGCCATAAGCTAAAACGACCCATTTGACGTGAGTACTTCTTAGGAAGTCGACACGTGCTGACACCTTTGGGGAATGATAGAAGAGAGACAGGAAGGGCCCTCATCTAGAGCAGTGCAGGGAAAGATTTTGACTTCTTTCAATGAGTCGAGAACTGAATATCGCATCTATTCTGTGTTGCGTTGTGATTTTGGAATTTATAATCATTTGTCTTTTGGGCCGAATTACTTATATTCGTAAACTTGGCTCTGTATTGATTTTCCTGTACCTTTATTCTTTGATATTGAGATGTATTTACATCCAATTGTTTTTGGCCTTATAATAAATATTCAAACTGCACTTTGGAGTTGGTGGTCTTTCCAGGCATGACAACTTTGCCTTTATTAATCTGAGTTGTTTCCTCCCCTCAACCACTTTAGGTAAATAAAAGATCGATCGCTTACGCTATATTTAGTAGGGAACATCAGGTGTGCAGTTTAGCGTAATCACTAGCCAATGGCAACGTTTAAAAAAATGCCAGCAGCCAATGGCTGTAGAGGAACTTCAGTACTCTAGGTAGATGTATAGTCATCTGTACTGATAACATGACGTCTCCAGCAGACAGATCCAACTGTCAATGGCGAGACCTAAAATGTTTGAGATGTTGAATAATCCCTTGTGCATTAAAATAGAAGCACTTCATTTGAGGCGGAAGGATACATCGACAACTAACATAAGGTGAGAAACATATACTTCTCTGGGTGAAGTTAAAACCCACTCTAGGTATATTTTATATAATTAATCACAATGAGTCTAGTAGACACAGCTGTACTGTCAAGACAAACCTAAAAAGCTCCTGAGCGCAAAAATATATATATATTGAAACGAAATACCCATGGCTATGAGAAAAATGTCTCGAGTCAGTGTTTAGATATTTCAGATAATGAGGTTCTGCTTCTACTGAGGCAGTCATTGTGTTTTACTGTTCTAGTTGTGTCTGCATCGCAGTACTGCTTATTATGCCGCTACTGTTTTCGGATTTTGTAAAGCATTGCAAGGCAAACAAATTGAAAGAAAATCTATCATTTGTAAAACTGTACATGCAGTGTGTAAACAGAAATATGTCTCCGGGACAGAACAAACACCGTAGCATGCTCAGACAATGGGGACAAAGCTTTCCAAGGCAGCGTGTGTTGTCTTTGAAGTGCTCACACATTTTAATGGATTGACCTTGTCTGGGAGCCTGACAAGAAAATACAAGCAGTCGTTCCTTCATCGCGCAGCAAAGATCCGGCGCGAGCCATGCTTCAACTAGTAACTGCGATTTCTCACACATCAGAAGTTGAATTGAAGCTTAATTTTGAAATATGTTGTTACTTTAGTTTTTTTTCATTAAGTGTTTGATTCTGAGCAAATACAATTATTTTGACAGAAGTGATGTGTGGCAGCAGCTGCTTTCCTGCTATCTAGCTGGTGTCAATGCTTAGCATGACCTACAAGAAGTAATGGCCGATCTCCTGATCTGAGAGCTGCAGGTGGTCGTTGCAGCAACACGATGATACTTGCTGGGGGCCATGTGGCTGCAATACAAGCGGTAACCCCTGTATCGCAGTTATGAATTTTTTGCAAAATGTCGGCAGGTCAAATCTACCGATGTTTATCGGGAGGGGTTGGGTGGATGGACTCGAAGCACCAAAATCCCCATGTTATTCCTCAAAAACTTGTATTTGGATACAATTCATTATATCTGATAAATTGCAACTCAGGGGAGTCATGATTTATAAGTTGCGAAAAATATAAATAGCAATTACAGCGCCACTCGAAATGAGGCGCTATGTGATGTAAACACATGGAATAATATTCACAAGGACCGGCGATACCTATCGCAAAGGCCAGTTAGCGGCAGTTTTTTTATCGCCGCCTAACCCTGAAAACTATCGCCATACTAGCGGCGTATTACCAAGCCGTCGCTACATGGCGATAGTATCAGGGAACGGCGGTGGAAACTGCAGCTAACATCAGCGTGAAGGCGATAGGAAATCCGGCGAAAGGAAATCTGGTGTTAGCGGGCTAAAAACTACCGATAGGCCCATTAGCGGCAAAAAAACTCACGTTAGTCAGCCCAACGTAAGTTTTTTTGCCTCTAATGCAAAAAAATAGCCTATCAGTCAACATCCAAGAGAAAATAGGCATAAAAACCCAAAAAATGCAGAATGGAGCAGCCTGGGCCAAGTGCAGCACACATCAACAACCCCTTCAAGCCACCCAACATCCAGGATGACCAGGATGCCTCGCTGGAACTGCATCCGGAGCCTGGATGCCTCACTGGACCTGCTCTGGAGCCTGGAATCCTCGCTGGACCTGCGTCTGGATCCTGGATGCCTCGCTGGACTTGCTTCTGGAGCCTGGATGCCTCGCTGGACCTGCGTCTGGAGCCTGGATGCCTCTCTGGACCTGCGTCTGGAGCCTGGATGCCTCGCTGGACCTGCGTCTGGAGCATGGATGCCTCGCTGGACCTGCATCTGGAGCCTGGATGCCTCGCTGGACCTGCATCTGGAGCCTGGATGCCTCGCTGGACCTGCGTCTGGAACATGGGAGCACTGCAAATTCACGCCTAAGGGGGCCCTGCTGCATCAACTGCATCGGGAGGTTTACCAGCGGACTTGGCGGCGACTGCTGTACTCAGGCTTGTGAAATCCCACCTGGCTGAGGCTCCTGCTGGCTGAGTCACATACTTGGAGAGAGTGCAGCGGATTGCGCCACGGTGTCAATGTCCAGGTAAGGAGAAGGTGGGACGCGTAGCGCAGGACGCCTGGGGGTCGAGTGGCCCAGGCCTAGCACACGTAGATGACGCACCCCCAGTGGCGACTCATCCGCTATGGCGGAAGAGCGTCGCCCCACTGCTTTCAAGCAGTGCAGAAGAGGAACAATTATCACATGATGATAACTTACTGATGTAACCGTGCTATGTTTCATTTGCGGGTGGGAGGGTGGGTAGGACTTCTCCAAGCACAGGGCAAGGCATGGGCAGATTGGCATGCCCACTCAGGCCGCCCAAAGCAGTCATGCGCACTTCCCTGTTCGTAGTGCAGGCTGCATTACAGCCTGCATGGAGAACATGCCCACCCCTCCAGCCCCTGGCTGCATGCCTTGTCCCGTTGCCAATTACCAATCCCACCGCCGCATCGCAGCGTTGTGATTGGCTCAGGGGAGGGAGCCTGGCTGCCTACTTCCTGTTCCTGGAAGCAGACGCAGGAGAGCAGGAGCAACGAAGACACGGGACCCGGCTTCGAAGTAAGACTTCCCTTATTCAAATATTTACAACGCCCGCTCACACACACATCCCCGCATCCACGCCCCATCCAGTGTTCTTTCCAGCGTTTACCACCTCACAGCTGTCCAGCCCCCCAACAGCACTTCTCAATGGCGGCCGCTGTGCGCCCATGCACAGCGCGCGTACCACTCGTGTGCCAAAGGCACATATGTGGTTGCGACGCATGCCATAACATCGCATTCCATTCCAATGCATACTAATACTAGGCACATTGCAACAGTAGAGTAGGTGTTGCATAGCAGAGACATTAATATCACTATTCCCACTTCAGTGAGTGCAACACAAAACTAAGCTTTGCACCCCAAACCCAACCATAAACCCTGTAATTCATTTTTGAGCCCCCCATAACACACCCTAAAATCAAATTTGACCCACATGCACCCCCCAATTTCCATATTTTACCCCAAATGCACACCCCAATTTCCATATTTTACCCCAAATGCACACCTCAAATTCCATATTTTATCACAAAACACACCCCAAATTCCATTTCTTACACCAACACACACCCCAATTTTCATATTTTACATCCGAAACTCATACCCACCCGAAAAACTTTAATTTACCCCATTACTGACCTCACAATGCGTTGTAATCAAATGCGATGTAAAGGCACCTGTGTTGTCGGAGTTGAGTTGTTAATGATGTACTGCCTGCATTGTAATGGTCGTCTCCCGTGCCAAAGGCAACCCATAGGCTACGCCGTTTGCGTCCGTATGCCCCTGGACCGCGCTCTGCACCAAGGAGCCTTCCTTTTGGAGACTCCACTGCTACGACGCCAGCACCCTCCTCGCCATCAACCCTGGACGCCACCTCGCCTGCCAGGACCAACCTCTGCTCCGGACCGGACATCGCCATTGCCATCACTGACGGCTGCAGTATCCCCCGCAAGAAGCACCCCGACCATCAAGGAGGAGGCATTGCCATCACCTACAGAAGCACACTCTGACTGACCACGCACTCTAATGACCCAAGGGTGACCATGGACCACCTCAACTCCCAGATCCGGACCAAGCCCAAGCAGATCCTCTGCGGCACCCTCATGTGCAGGCCCCCCGGGCCATGGCCCCCCATTCTCCAATACGATTGTGGACCTCATTGCACCCCAGGGTCTCCCATCCACCGACGACATCCTACTTGGTGAACTCAAGTTCCACCTGGACAACCCCAGTGACCAGAACACCACCCCCTCCTGGGGAAGGTCCCCTACATCAGACGCAACCAGCAAGTCAGCACAACAAGCCACATAGCAGGACACACGGTCGAGCACGTCACCTCCGCCAGTGGGTATTTCAACTACAGCCACAACACCGGACTCTCCTGGACCGACCATCATTGGTAACATCACATCTTCACCTTGCCCACTGGACGCCACCGCCATCATCGCACCCCCTCACAGCCGGATCAAGGCTACCGAAGAACATCTCGTCCACTCCCTCCGCAACAACACTCCACCAATGCTTCCAAACGATGACACCGCAGCGCTCAACCACCACCGATGGATCTCCAACAGCGCCGACATTCGGGCACCCCTCATGAACGGCACTGTGTCAGTACCTTCCGCCTGCCTGATGGCAGGCGTGAGGGTGATGCAGTGCCACAGGGATAGGCTGGTCCCATGCATTGCTGGAGTTGCATCATGGTTGTGACACGACTACAGCAATGCGTGACCTTAGCGCAGACAGATACATCAGGATTCCTGACGTATCTGTCATTACTTGTATCATGGAGCCCTGTCCAGTGAATACAGCGTATCCATGCTGTCGCAGGAAGGGCGTAATGAGAAGTGTTGCAACACTTTTCATGACTGGGGCCCAGGAATGCGCACTATCTTATTGATGGTGCGCATTCCTGCACTGTAGTTTTGTCGCAGGGCAGCGCTGCAACATTGCTTGCAGCGCTGTCTAGCACCAAAACCTACAGAGATGTGGCCCCAAGCGTTATCACCATTTTTAAGACCAGCTATTTTCTGGTCTTAAGTATCTGGCTCTAACTGCAGTTAGATCAATGTATAGACTTAAGGCAACAATAGAATATAATAAACTTACATGAATAGTAATTAGAAAAAGAAGAAGAAAGAACCAAATCAGAATCTGTTTTATTCAAAAATACAAAATATGCTTTTATTAATATTTAATACAATAACATAGCCCATTCATACTGTCTCAATCGTATAATCATGCATACCATACCAAAAGTGACTCAATTAAAAACATTGTCACAATAGTGACAGCAACAATGCATTGATATAGTGCTTTTTCATTTATACAGTTGCTTTAGCGGCAGAAAAGTGCCGCTAACGCGGCGATATCGCCTTGAGAATATGCCCCATGCTGTCATTCATGTACGCATGGGCCAAACCTGTATCTGCCTTTATTCAGAGCCTAGCAAAGTACAGCAGCATACGTTGACGAGCATCATACACGATTATCAAGTAAAACACAGGACGGATCATTTTAAGTGATCATGAATGACAAAGCCGATAGGTTTGACGTTTGCTTAGTAAATGCATAGAAACGTGCATAACGTAAGGGCATACAGAGCACATGCTCAAGAACATGTGAACAGATCACCAAACATGCAATCATTCTGGCATTTATTATGCACGGTACAATACATGTGCAAAGAACTAAGGGGCTTATTTATGAGAGGCTTACGCAGCCGGAGCGTCACTTTTTTTGACGCTCCAGTGGTGCAAACCTCCCAATCATGTCTATGAGGCGATGCAAAGCCACTCTGCCTGGCTTTGCATGACTTCATGGATATGGAGTAAGACAAAGCAGCGCAAGTCTCTGCCTTCCCTTACTTTGCGTGAAGGAGGTGTTCTCTGGGCATTGCGGTGGGTTTTCCCATGCAGCACCCATAGATTTTGTCACTGTCCCAGATGTACTTAATCACGTAAACCTGAGGCAGTGCCAAAACCTTACGACTCCTCAGAGCAGGCTTAACGTGGAGAAATATTTTTATTTCTCCTCGTTTTTTCCTCTTTCTATGTGTGCTGCATTCTGCCCCTTCCTGCACAAAGACAATTCTGTATGCAACGCAAACACCCTTGCACCATTTGCACCATGGTGCACGGGTGCCTGCATTGGCGCTAGGCAGCAAATTGTGAGCTAGCGCAGTTGGGAAAGGACAGGAATGCACTGTATGTTATAAATACATTGCATTCCTGCCCTTTCACATTAGCGTAGGGCAGCGCAGGAAGAATACTTACTGCACTGCCCTATGCCAATTCCTCATAAATAATGCCCTAATGATATATAGGCACATGTAGCACCCATGACGGAGGACAAAAGACATGCAGGTCCCTAGGCACAGATGCACCCTGACACATGCCCAGACCAACACTCATTCCTAAAGCTGTAGAATAGTTCAGCTATAGTGATGTTTCCCAGAGCATCAAAGGGTGGTGTGCAGTTGGGGTACACAGTTTGATCTGCAGCAGGAAAGCACAAGGTGTTGTGCTGCAGAAGGGCACATGGTGATGTGCAGAGGGGAACAGAATGAAGTGCTTCTATAGATTTAGCGATGGTGTGCACTAGAGGCACATCACCCTGTGCCACCTAGAAAAAAATAATTATGTAGGCATATAACTTATGGCTATATAAGATGTTGGACTTATCTAATCTTTAAACTCTAATTGTTTTCTCCCTAATTATGCATATAATCAAATCTTGATAAAGTCGAGCAGGCTTGGCATTCACACAATGGATGCAGACAAAGGCATGCAACATGGGAGTACATGCACTTATAGATACAAACTGACGAAAAGTTAGGAATCCTTGCAAATGCTCCAAAAACTTTAGGAGGTGCCCTTGTGCACAGAACTGCAGATATAGAATCACCAGTGCCAACATAACCGTAAAACAGAAATATAATTCACCATTACCACTTGTCTACAAATATAAACACAGCCTTACACTCTGACCTAAAGTCATCCATAACTTTGTGCAGTAGCGGGCACGTGGTAGTGTCTATCAGGGCAGCACAGAATAATCTTAAGCAGGGGAGTATATGGTGATGTATCATAGAGAAGCACTGGTGGGTGTGCCTCGAGGAGCCCCTGGTCACTTGCTTCATTGAAAATCTGGATGTGTGCATCAGCACATTACTGAGAGTTGTGCCCCAGGAGAGCACTGAATGTTTGCATCAGCCAAGGAATGTGTATTGTGAGTCAGTTAAGCTATGGTTGATCTGCAGTTGAAGGGCACAAGGTAATGGACAGCAGCAGCTCAGCCTGACATGTAGTAGTATTAATTAGTGACTCATATAGGATCCTTTGGCCCACACAAGGTTGCCATTTGATTTTACTATTCTTGTGGTTTAGTCCAACTAAATTCATAATGCCCAAATGGTCTCATTTTTAATCCCAGTTTGCTGGGGCTCACATCCTCCCCAGTCTTGATGGTTAGGGGTGTGCGTAACTCACATAATTCAGTGTAGCATAATCACATGGAATTACAAGACAATTCTGTGAGATTCTGCATAATTACAAGAGAAGAGTAATTCTGCAATTGGTGCTATTTCTTAGCATAAAAATGCCCCCTCGCATCCAAAATGTGTGCAAGAATGCATTTTGTGCTAAGAAATAACGCTAAATACAACAGAGCACGAATATCGAGCATGAGCAGCTCATCACGCTCACTAAATGTGCTCTTGGAGGAGAATTTTCCCCAACTTAATCCTGACATTTAGTGATATTTTCTTTGCACAAAATGCCCCCCTGCATCCAAAATGGGTGCAAGAATGCATTTTGCATTATGAAATAGCGCTAAATGTGGCGGTATCAGTCAGCCAGGTGGCCTATTCTGAAGCAATAATGGAATTCTCTGAGGTCTGGATGCTGCCAACCTCTCTGACCTCTGCCATTGTAACTGGGTTAAAACCCTCTGGGGTTCTGCGGTGGAGCCCCCTTCAAAACTGGTGCCATTTGCATGCTTGTGGCCAATACTGAACCCTCGAGGGTGGTCTTTTTCAATTTGTGTTGGACTAGCTTGGCGGTGTCTCTCTTGGCATGCTCCGTTTTTTCCCCTGTCCTTTTCATGTTTCTTTCTGTAATAATGTAATATGTGGGCCTGTAACTCCTGCCAGCGTTTAGTGTCTAACCCCACTACGCTGTCCAATCCACTTTATATTTCGGTGGGCCGCCCCTTCATGAGACTGTTATAGAAGAATACGACCTGGGAATCGGGGGCCCCCCGCACCATGGGGGCTGCAGGGGTTATTGTTACGCCACTGTTGTCCTGTCTCTGGTCTCCATCATTTCCTCATTCTGTCCAAGAAATCCGTTATGGTCTCCCCAGCGTTCATGTTTTCTGCCATCAATCCTCCTACATCTGGGCACTCAGGAAAATTTCCCTCAGGGTCATCCGTATCTGGTGCCCGGATGAATTGAATGTGGCCCGTCATGCTCAGTGTTGGTCAGCGTGACTGCTGGGATGCGGATTCGGGTGAACACCATGTTAGTCTGCTCTCTGATGAGACTGCTTAGTAGACTTTTGACATCACTAGCTTTATTCCCACGATTTTGTTCTCAAAACATGAGATCCATTTCCCTGCCCCATCCAACAATGGTGGTAATTTGGTCCTGAGCCCTTCTATGCCCATCTGGGCACATGGCATAAAGATGGTCCCTAACATGCCCTTCTGCAGCAGCTGGCACATTTTGGCTTGGCGTAGCACCTCTGGTTTCTCTCCAATGTGGCGCTCCCATCTCCTTAGGCAATCCTACATGTAGGGGAAGTTCCACTTGGGATCTCCCTCTCCATGCCCGATAAAATCTTCCGCAACGGCTATGTCCTCTGGTTCGAAGAATCCCTCCTCCATCCAGGGTCTATTGTACTGGCCCTCCCTTTCGGTCCAGTGGGCTAGAAGGTGGCAAAATGGTTGCACAAAGATCTCTTCTTCATCTCTGGTCAATATCTCCCTTGGGGACAGTTTGTCTATCCCGTGCATTCGGGGGGAGTAGCAGACGTCTTCGTTGGTGCTCTCCATAAGCACACGCAAAGGTGTCATGTTGCTTCTCCTGCATCTTAATTGAGTTTACACTAAACTACCTAGATCTCTTATTACCTGGTTGACCCCTCTCCCATGCTGACAATCTGGTGAGGCTCGGGTCCAAGACAGGAGCCTCCCCTCTAGTTTCACCTCGGGCTCTTCTCCGAGTGGTCCTCTGCACCTACCCCAGCTCTGTTCTCTCGTTGCGCTTCCACAGTAAGAGCTCTTTCTCTCTCCATCCTAAATTCATGCCTATCCTCTAACTCCCACATAGGTTGCCTCCTTCATTCTGAGCTATTCACTGCTCTTCTTGATAGGAATTTGCCCTCAAACTCGCTTTCTGTTGTCCCTTCAGCTGCCTGAGCGTAGCCTGCGGCTCCCCCTTGGTCATCGGATCCCGGAGGACTGGGACCCCTCTCCTTACCCCCACTAGTCGTATCACTGTCCAGAACTGATACGAATCTTGCTGTCACCAGACTTTGTTCCCCTAAACTAGTGGGAGTGCATGTTTGTACTGGAGTTCGATGGGCTGAGCGCAATGGACAGGGGGTCAAGCTTTCGGAAGCTCTAGCACTGAACGGGGGTGATGCTGGGATTGTCTGGGCTGGCTGGCCTGTTCGCCTCTCATGTCTGGATCTAGTAGTTTGTTGTTTGGCAGAAGGTCCTCCGACTCCCTCGACAGACAGATTGGTATAACCTAATGTGGGGATGGCAGGCATCGGGGAGAGCACTTCCATTCCTGCATACATCGGGAGAGTCGCAGATGCCTCACTTGCTGGTTCTGGGATAGGATTGTCTGTCTGGGCCTCCTCCAAGATGGCCCACTGTTCGAACAGTGCCTCCCTTCTGCTCTTATTTTGCCTTACATATTTGGTCCTAATATGTGTTCTTGTGTGTTCGATTATGCTAGTGTCGGAGGTTTCCCCCTCTGGCCAGGGAATGCATGTGCCTTAGTGTGTGTACGGTGAATCTAGTACCCAAAACATAGTGTAGCAGCCTGAGCAGTGCTACAATAGAGGATAGTGCTCACAGGTTGTCCTTCTAAATGTGAACAACTACTGTGCATTCATTACAGCCATAAAGGAGTTCAAGAATGTTCTTAAATAAGATAATGCATGAAAACCAGACATTAATCAAACCATGCAAAATGATCTCTTCAGCTAAATCAGAATGCGGTCACAAGAGAATACCAAACTTATACACCTACCAAAATTCCCATCAATCACTGATGAGTCAATAGCAGTCTTAGAGGTCATGTTAGAGCACTGCTTAGTCTAGATAGCATTCAAGGTATTATGAATAAACAAGCTCTAAGATTAGGTGGCGTTCTGCCGAAGACCCTCACGTGCCATTTGTTCGCTTCTGCTCGTCTGTTGGTTATATGTGGGTGTGGCATCTGTGGGGGATTATTGAAATAATTAGATTATTTTCAAATATGCAGATGTGGTTTCTCCATTAAGGCGGAGGAGCGCTGCCTCATTGCATTTTGCGAAGTATAAAATTATAATAACACTATGTTATTATTTTATTTTTCTGTTGTCGGGCAGGTCTGTGGGGCAGGGTGGAGCTTGGCTGTTGTCACAGTCAGCAAGGGGAGGAGTGGTGGGCATGTAAGTGAGGATGAATGTTTGGCCGGCTGTCTTGGGCCCGCCAAACAGTCATGCTCACTTTGCATGTTATCCACCGGGATGTAATACACAGCCTGGTGAGGAAAATTCACAGGCTCCCACTGACTGTAAGTCAAACCACGGTGCTCAGACCAATCACAACGCTGCATTGCAGCATTGTTATTGGCTATGGGGAGCCTGGGTGTGCTTCCTGCTTCAAGCAGGAACAGAAGAGGATGACGCGAAGCGACGGTCCGGCAGCAAGGTAAGTAATTTGTTTATTTATTTTTCTATATGTGCTACTTGGTGGCAGCCGCCACTGCAAATATGCATACACAAATCATCATTGATCACTTAATGTATTTAATAGGCACCACAAGGTAGATTGAATTTGCATATTTCATTCTAAACTGGATTAATGTGTTAAGTACAGATATGTTTTGATGAACGAATTTTTAAACTCACTGATGTCTAAAATGGCTACTAGCATCTCTAGTCAATTAGAAGTCCAATGCAAGGTTGGAGTCCATGTTGATGCCAAGCTTGTGGACTTCTTTGGTTGGCTACATTAGTGGTGGCCACTCTACATCCATCTAGTTGGCTGCATCCTCAAAAGTTATATTTTTATCAGATTTAATTTTTAAAAAATGGTAGACATTTTCCACCAGTTGACTGACAAACATCTAGCCACACCTTCTGGACCCTGCTTGGCTTTGTTGTTCCCTGCTGTCAAGCATAAACCAAAGATGAGTTAGGTGTTATATATATATATATATATATATATATATATATATATATATATATATATATATATATATATATATATATATATATATATATATATATATATATCGGCATAAAGATGGCATCCGGGCATTGGAGTATTTTCTCAACAACCGACCAAAGAAGTTTGCACAGCATAGGAAAATGTTGATTAATATGACTTTGTTTTGTCTAGAAAACAATTTATTTATGTTTCAGAACCAGGTTTATCAACAACTTCGAGGGGTGGTTATGGGGGCCAGCTTCTCTCCCAGCTATGCATGTCTACATATGGGCTGGTGGGAGGAGCTGGTCCTTAACACGCAATTTAGCCATCAACTACAATAACATGTAGTTACCTGGCTCAGATTTATAGATGATTTATTTATAATCTGGCGAGGGACAGAACAAAGTGCCTTGGATTTTGCTTCATGGATCAATGAGAATGGCGTTAACCTTAACTTCACAGCCACTACTAGCCCTGAGATGGTTACCCAAGTTCGCATTGTTAACAACAAACTTGAAACAACCTTACATCGAAAGGAAACAGCAGGGAACTCTGTGTTACATGCTACTAGTTCACATCCCGCACATCTAATACAGAGTATTTCCTACGGCGAAATGTTAAGGTTGTGGAGGATATGCAGCAATGAGGCAGATCTAATTGTGAAGCAAAATGAAAATAAAGAGAGATTTTTAGCAAGGGGCTATCTGACAAAAACAATTGACGCAGCCATAGCCAAATCTAGATCACATACTAGGTCTGATCTATTACTTAGTAATAGGAAAGATGCGAACAGAGATATAGGTACCGAGGCTAACCAGGGAATGGAATTGACTAAACTAGTTCTAACCTACACCAAACAAGAGAAACAGTTGAGGGGTATTGTAAAACACAACTAGCCAATTATTCTAGATGATCCCACCATAGGCCACCTCCTACCTAAAACACCTTCAATCACTTACAGAAGGACGGCGTCTATGAGCAATGCTCTGGTAAAAAGTAGTCCAGAAGTCGTAGAAGCAGGGACCTGGCTTTTGGTAAGAAAGGGTTTCTACAAATGTGCGTCTTGTAAAGCTTGTAAATATGGTATTAACAAAACTACATACTTAACACCATTTAGTGATAAAGTGCAGATAATTAGTAAACATCTTACATGCAAAACAGATCATGTCATCAATATATTGGAATGCACATGTGGACTCCAATACGTTGGAAGTACCAAATCACAAGCGCACAAACGAATACTTCAGCACATCAGGTCCATAATCAATAAAGACCCCACTTACCCTGTAGCACGACATTTTAAGGAAACCCACAACAGCGATCTAAAACAACTGAAATATTTTTTAGTTGACACTGTCCCTGCACATGAAAGGGGAGGAAACAGGGAAATAAAACTCAGGGGGTTGGAAACACGTTTCATTTTAGATCTAGATTCCAAAACTCCTGGAGGTTTAAACACTAGTGAGGACCTATATACATGTTTGTGAATGTACTGCGAGAAAGAAAATATTCTAGGGTTATCACTGGTTAATAGATATATAACATTCATGTATTTAGGCTTTTTAACATTTGTAGTGACCAAATAATTTTAGATAGACTAGTTTTATCTGGAAAAATTGCACTTTATTCGGTTTAAAGTCTACTGATGAATTTATTCTAGGATTTATCCCAGTAATGTAAATATTTGATTAATTGATTTTGTTTTTGGAGGGTCAGGGAATTGATCTCTTCTGCTGCTCAAATTGAAACAAGTACTGTTATGCATTCATGCACTTTATTCGCAAAAGCACAGCTTGCTAGTATGTTATATGCACAATTGCACTTTACACTTTTTTCGCACTAATTAATAAGATCAATACGGATGAAATAGACAGATAGGGTATTTTACCTCAATTTATGACAATTTGAACAGATTATATTAAACGCTTTTACATTGATGTATATATTAAATTTCAAATGTCTGGGATAGCTGAGGCTTACGTGCAAAGAACTGCAATAATTATAAGTACAGGCATAGTTGCCAGTATTTCCTAAGAAGTGTTTTTTGTCTGTATCTATGATTTGCACATCACGCGTCACTTTAAAAAGACCGATCTTACAGCACAGCGTTGTCATGTGATCAAGGCCGGTGATGGCCAAAACGAGTAATGGCGGACAATCCACAATAAATTGAATTTCATGCACATCAACTGTGGTCCGTGTTCATTCTGTCTCGATTAGAAGGAGAGCAAGCAACGAAGTGTGAGATATATATATATATATATATATATATATATATATATATATATTATCTACTGGCGGTCGCCAGTAGATAGTTATAGTTACAACCTATTATCCATAGGAAATCCGCGACATTCTATTTGAAATAACTCTCTTGCCGGTTGACGTATCTTCGCAAAATTTTCAAACTTTGTGGGGCGCTCCGGTCCGCTCCTACCCTGAAAGTCTCGGGGGATTCGTCAAGCGGGGGCCGAGAAAAAGGGGGGTCCCAAAACGCGTTTTCCCCATGCAATTTTCCATAGGAAACTTTAGACACGGCTACAGCCCGAACTGCTGAACGGAATTACACCAAATTTGGCAAAGAGGTAGTTCTTGGTTCAGAAAGAACCCTTTTTGTTAAATGGTGTAAATCCGTTCAGTAGTTGCTGAGAAAATCAAAAGTAAAAATATAGTGATATCTATGGCCGAGTAGGGTCCGCGTACCCTCAGCGCACCCTGCGCGCACCGTCCCGATCACGAGCTGCATGTTAATTGGCTGTCAGCTGGCTGTCAACATTCCGATTCAGGAAATGTTGGCAGTCATTTTGTCCCTCGGTAGAACCGAGGGACAGAAACAAGTGTGCAAAGCGCACAAAGGGGGCAGGGTAGAAACACACTGACCCCCTAGGTTTGCTCAGGGGGTCCCACAAGGACCCCCTGGGCAAAAAAAAAAAAATGTTAGTAAAATCGGCAGGATGCGCTTAGGGTGCGCGAATCCTGCCGAAAAAATCGAAGCGCGGTCTCCCGCGCTTCGATGCTACTTGCCCCCGGGTGGGCCAAGTCCCGGGGGCATGCTGGGGGGTTAATTTTATGTGTGGGGGCCTCTAGGGCCTCTCAAGCCCCGGGGACCACCACCCCGGGGCTTTATGTGTAATGGTGCGGGAGGGCTCTGAGCCCTCCCGCAGCCCCGGGACCGCCACCTCCCGGGGCTTCTTTTTATTTTTGATTAACCTGTGTGGGGGGCTCCAGCCTCTCACATGCCCCGGGGACCACCACCTCCCTGGGGCACTAAGAAAAATTACAATGGGGGTCCGTTTTGGACCCCCAAGCCCCGGGGACCACCACCTCCCCGGGGCTTTCAAAATGTAAGGAGGGGGCCTCGCGGCCCCCTCCTGGAGCCTGTGGTGGCCCTGGGGACCGCCACCCCCCAGGGTCGGCTCCTGCAGTGTCCCGGGGTGCCTACCCCCGGGACACTGCTGTTTGCAATGACAGGACGGGAGCCTCGCGGCTCCCGTCCTGTCATTGCAAACTGCTTTGGATATTGGAAGAGAGAGCAGGAAACCTGCTCTCTCTTCCAATATCCAAAGCTGATTGCTTTCCACATGGGGAGCAGCATGTTAGCTGCTCCCCATGTGTAAGCACATGCCGGCTCCCGTAGGACACGGGAGCCGGCAGGACTGTGGGGGTTTGGGGACCTCCCCACAGTCCCCAACGAGAGGCCAGGCCCTGGGGATGGGGTCCCCGGGGCCATAGTGGACACGGAGGGGGCCACGCAGCCCCCTCCCCAAAGGTAAAAAAAAGTTTAAAAAAAGTGCAAGGCCGGCCCCGGGGATGGGGTCCCCGGGGCCTTAATGAGCCTGAGGAGGGGGCCACGCAGCCCCCTCCAAATAAAAAAAAAGAGGCCATGCCCCGGGGGATGGGGTCCCCGGGGCCAATACAGGCCCAGGGAAGGGGGCCACGCGGCCCCTTTCCCGTTTTTTTTTTAAATTTTAATTTAAAAAAGGGGTAAGGCCCTGGGGGATGGGGTCCCCAGGGCCTAAAAATAGGAAAGGAAGGGGGCCACACAGCCCCTCTTCAGGAAAAAAAAAAAAACGATCGGGCCCGCAGGCCCCGCCCCTTCCTTCACCACTCTGCAAACGCGCCCCTGGTGCGTTTGCAGAGGGGAACGAATCCCCTTGAATACTGGGGGTCCCTGGGGCCAACTAGCCCACCAGGAACCTCCAGTATGCGCCAGGGGCTGCCTTGCAGAGAGGTGTACAGAGGCCACGCCCCTTTTACACCTCTCTGCAACGCAGCTCTGTGGCGCATTTTGGAGGTATATGGTGGGCTAGTTGCACCCCAGGGACCCTCAGGATTCAAGGGGAGTTAATCCCCGACTTAAAACGCGCCACGGGGCGCGTTTGCACAGTGGTGAAGGGAGGGGGCGGGGCTTCAGGTGACATGTGTGCAAACAGGCCCCATGGCGCGTTTTAAGATGGGGAATTAAATCCCCTTCAATCCTGAGGGTCCCTGGGGGCCAACTAGCCCAACAGGTACGTCCAGAAAGCGCCACAGAGCTGCGTTGCAGAGAGGTGTAAAAGGGGCGTGGCCTCTGTACATGTCTCTGCAACGCAGCCCCTGGCGCATACTGGAGGTTCCTGGTGGGCTAGTTGGCCCGTAGGGACCCTCATGATTCAAGGGGACTTAATCCCCTACTTAAAACGCGCCACGGGGCGCGTTTGCACAGATGTCACCTCTGGCCCCGCCCCTCCCTTCACCATTGTGCAAATATTCCTCTAAAATCAGCCGAAATACGAATTCTGATTTACTCACCTGTTATCAGGAGAGACCTCAGTGCTGCATCTTTCAGCCCAGTACTAATCCTGAAAAGTAATTTTAACCGTACTTACCAGTAACTTGAATTTCCTTCCATAGGCTAACATTGACTGGTTTCACTTGGAAATTCTTCTAAGTGTGGAGTTTTGGAACTTTAAAATATTCCTCTAAAATCAGCCGAAATACGAATTCCGATTTACTCACCTGTTATCAGGAGAGACCTCAGTGCTGTATCTTTCAGCCCAGTACTGGTCCTGAAAAGTAATTTTAACCGTACTTACCAGTAACTTGGATTTCCTTCCATAGGCTAACATTGACTGGTTTCACTTGGAAATTCTTCTAAGTGTGGAGTTTTGGAACTTTAAAATATTCCTCTAAAATCAGCCAAAATACGAATTCCGATTTACTCACCTGTTATCAGGAGAGACCTCAGTGCTGCATCTTTCAGCCCAGCACTGATCCTCAAAAGTAATTTTAACCGTACTTACCAGTAACTTGAATTTCCTTCCATAGTATATAATTGCCTGCTTTTTGCTGAAAAAGTTTCTAAGTGTTGATTTTTGAAACATACAAATATTCCTCTAAAATCAGCCGAAATACGAATTCCGATTTACTCACCTGTTATAAGGAGAGACCTCAGTGCTGTATCTTTCAGCCCAGTACTGGTCCTGAAAAGTAATTTTAACCGTACTTACCAGTAACTTGAATTTCCTTCCATAGGCTAACATTGACTGGTTTCACTTGGAAATTCTTCTAAGTGTGGAGTTTTGGAACTTTAAAATATTCCTCTAAAATCAGCCGAAATACGAATTCCGATTTACTCACCTGTTATCAGGAGAGACCTCAGTGCTGCATCTTTCAGCCCAGTACTGATCCTCAAAAGTAATTTTAACCGTACTTACCAGTAACTTATCTTTTCTTCCATAGGAATCCATTGTCTGGTTTTCAGCAGAAAAGTTTCAAAGTGTCGATTTTCACAAACTACAAATATTCCTTAAAATCGCCTGTATGACTTAAACGCATTTTTTCAACTGTTTACAGGAGATGCACCAGTGCTGGATCCAGGATCCAACACTGAGTAAGAAAAAGTAACGATAACTTTAACCGTACTTACCAGTAACTTGAATTTCCTTCCATAGGATATCATTGCCTGCTTTTTGCTGAAAAAGTTTCTAAGTGTTGATTTTTGAAACATACAAATATTCCTCTAAAATCAGCCGAAATACGAATTCCGATTTACTCACCTGTTATCAGGAGAGAACCCAGTGCTGCATCTTTTAGCCCAGCACTGACCCTGAAAAGTAATTTTAACCGTACTTACCAGTAACTTATCTTTTCTTCCATAGGAATCCATTGTCTGGTTTTCAGCAGAAAAGTTTCAAAGTGTCGATTTTCACAAACTACAAATATTCCTTAAAAATCGCCTGTATGACTTAAACGCATTTTTTCAACTGTTTACAGGAGATGCACCAGTGCTGGATCCAGGATCCAACACTGAGTAAGAAAAAGTAACGATAACAGTTTTTACCTGCTAAGTGAATTTCCTTCCATAGGATAACATTGGTGATTCTATGAGGAAAAGTTTCTAAGTGTCAACTTTTAAAATACAATAATATTCCTTAAAAATCACGACTGTAACCAAAACGCTTTTACTCAACTGTTTACAGGAGATGTCCCAGGACTGAATCTAGGATCCAGTCCTGTGGTTAGAAAAGTAATCCATAAAGTAACTAATTGCATTTAACTAGAAATTCACATTGAGCTGAATGTTGCATTGTGTTTGAAAATGTGTTGCCCATTGCAACAACTGTAACTACTGTACTTAAAAGTCTATTGCCTATGTGCTAAGTATTTAAACTAAAGTAATTCATTCTGAGAAAGTATTTTTTGTAATGTAATGTATAATGTAATTACAATGTAATTTAAAAATAAAATATGTAAAAGAAATTGTTTCTAAAAATGTAGTAAATCAGTATGAAAAAAATAATATAACAATTAATACATTTAAAAACCTTTGAAATTCACTGAAAAAACCGTAGGTTTCAGGCACGTTATAGTTACAAATTAGCATTTAAAAACCTTTGAAATTCACTGAAAAAACCATAGGTTTCAGACACGTTATAGTTAGAAATTAGCATTTAAAAAACCTTTGAAATTCACTGAAAAACCATAGGTTTTAGGGACAGTTATAGTTACAAATTAGCATTTAAAAAACCTTTGAAATTCACTGAAAAAACCATAGGTTTCAGATATGTTATAGTTACAAATTAGCATTTAAAAACCTTTGAAATTCACTGAAAAACCATAGGTTTTAGGGACAGTTATAGTTAGTTGGACATTTCACTCGTACAAAACCCGTGAAATTCCCCCGTTATAGTTAGTTCAGCTAACTATAACTCGCGCCCCGCAATGCACTGCTGATGACGTCACATATTACATCACTCATGACATGGTCAGTGACATCACTGATGACATCACTGATGACATCTCAAATGACATCACTGATGACATCATCCACGTGATAATCTGATGCAGCTCCTCACACCCTAATATAACCTTTGATACACCCAATCTAAATTACAGACTGCCATTCGCAAAACTATAGACACTCCAACACCAATAACTACATACCCACTCACTGATTCTTAGGTCTACACACACACATCCACTCACTCACCCGTACAGTCACTCATACTTATGGTCACTCAGTACAGGACTATCATATGCACTCTTACTCCTATATAGACACTCAAACACCGCCACTCATCCATAGAGGTACTCACACACCTAGTCAGTCATGCAAATAATTAAACACACTGCCATTTACTCACCTATACAGTTATACACACACCAGCTCACTTAATCATACAAATACTAGCACATTGTTACGCTCTTATACAATCACTGATACAAGCACACACTCATCCATACAGCCACTATCACAATCACTCACTCGCTTATAGCTATTTATATACTCCAACACACATATATACTGGCTTTCACATATGTAGTTACTCACACATGTACCACTGGGACATACATTCACTCACTAACACACTCTTACACACACTTACCCACCCATACAGTCTATCACAGATGCACTCTTGAAACCATCCACCCAGTGAATCACCCACTCACACATCTATGCACAGAGTCGCACACACCCCACCCACACAAACACTCAGGCACCCATACAGATACTCAGACAACCAATCAATAACTCATATAGACACTCATGTAGCTATTCACAAACCCATGCAGCCACTTACACAGCAACAGACAGACGGATACAGACATTCACCCAGTTTAGTCACTAACCCATGCATTCAGTAAGATACGTTAAATCACTCACTTATAGAGTCAGTCACGCACCTACTAAATCATCCATACAGACACTTACACACCCACTCATTCTTCAATACGTCTTTTCCTATATATATTAAAAATATTTAAACTTTACAGAAACACACAGTCACTGGATGATGTCATCAGTGATGTCATTTGAGATGTCATCAGTGATGTCATCAGTGATGTCACTGACCATGTCATGAGTGATGTAATATGTGACGTCATCAGCAGTGCATTGTGGGGCGCGAGTTATAGTTAGCTGAACTAACTATAACGGGGGAATTTCACGGGTTTTGTTCGAGTGAAATGTCCAACTAAGTATAACTGTCCCTAAAACCTATGGTTTTTTCAGTGAATTTCAAAGGTTTTTTAAATGCTAATTTGTAACTATAACATATCTGAAACCTATGGTTTTTTCAGTGAATTTCAAAGGTTTTTTAAATGCTAATTTGTAACTATAACTGTCCCTAAAACCTATGGTTTTTTCAGTGAATTTCAAAGGTTTTTTAAATGCTAATTTCTAACTATAACGTGTCTGAAACCTATGGTTTTTTCAGTGAATTTCAAAGGTTTTTTAAATGCTAATTTGTAACTATAACATGCCTGAAACCTACGGTTTTTCAGTGAATATATATATATATATATATATATATATATATATATATATATATATATATATATATATATATATATATCTACTGGCGTTCGCCAGTAGATAGTTATCGTTAGGACCTATTTTCCATAGGAAATTCACAACATTCTATTTCAAATAACTTTGGCGCCGGATGACGAATCTTCGCGAAATTCTCAAAACTCGTGGGGGCTCCGGTCCACTCCTATCCTAAAAGTTTCGGAGTGATTCGGCAAGCGGGGCCGAGAAAAAGGGGGTCCCAAAACGTGTTTTTCCCATGCAATTTTCCATAGGAAACTTTAGACACGGCTACAGCTCGACCTGCTGAACGGAATTACACCAAATTTGGCAAAGAGGTAGTTCTTGGTTCAGAAAGAACCCTTTTTGTTAAATGGTGTAAATCTGTTCAGTAGTTGCTGAGAAAATCAAAAGTAAAAACACCTATATATCTATGGCCGCGGAGGGTCCCACGTGTTGGCAGCCATCTTGTGCCTCGGTAGAACCGAGGCACAAGAAATCAGAAAAACAATCGTGAAAAACGCAAAAAGGGGGCAGGGTAGAAACACCCTGACCCTCTAGGCCTGCTCAGGGGGTCCCACAAGGACCCCCAGGGCCAAACAAAGCATTTTCTTTTTTTAAAAAGCGGCGGGATGCGCTTAGCATTCGCGGATCCCGCCGCGAAAAAAAAAAAACGAAGCGTGGGCTCCCGCGCTTCGTTGTTATTTGGCCCCTGGGTGGGCCAAGTCCCGGGGGCATGCAGGGGTTAATAAAAAAATGGTTTGGGGGCCTCTAAGGCCCCCCCAAGCCGCGAGGACTGCCTTCCCCTGGGGCTTTGAATTAAAAATGGTGCGGGAGGGCACTGGGCCCTCCCGCAGCCCCGGGGACTGCCACCCACTGGGGCTTCTTTTTTTAAATTAAATTACCTGCGTGGGGGGGCTCGAGCCCCCCCACACGCCCCGGGACCGCCACCTCCCCGGGGCACTAAGAATTTTAATGTGGGGGTCTGTTTCGGACCCCCGAGCCCCGGGGACCACCACCTCCCGGGGCTCTGCACATGTTGGGAGGGAGGCCGCGCGGCCGCCCTCCTGGAGCCTGTGATGGCCCTGGGGACCGCCACCCCCCAGGGCCGGCTCCTGCAGTGTCCCGGGTGCCCACCCCCGGGACACTGCTGCTTGCTATGACAGGGCGGAGCCTCGCGGCTCCCGTCCTGTCATAGCAAACTTGCTTTGAATTTTGGAAGAGAGAGCTCGCTTCCAAAATTCAAGCAATTGCTTTCCACACGGGGAGCTGCATCTAAGCAGTTCCCCGTGTGGAAGCAATGCCGGCTCCCGCAGGAGGCGGGGAGCCGGCGGGACCGTGGGGAGTTTGGGTCCCCCACGGTCCCCAAAGGATAGGGCCAGCCCCGGGGATGGGGTCCCAGGGCAAGTAGTGGCTCGGGAGGGGGCCACGCGGCCCTCTCCCCAAAATTAACACAAAAAAAAGGCCGTCCCCGGGGGATGGGGTCCCCGGGGCCTAAGGAGGCCTGAGGAGGGGGGCAACGCAGCCCCCCTCCATGAAAATTTTTAAATAAAACATGTGGCAATGTCCCGGGGGATGGGGTCCCCAGGCCGAAATTGGCCACGGGAGGGGGGCCCACGCGGCCCCCTTCCCGTTCCGTTTTAAAAAAAAAAAAAAAAAAGGGGGTCAGGCCCTGGGGGATGGGGTCCCCAGGGCCCAAAATAATTTTAAAAAGGGGGCCACACAGCCCTCCTTCTAAAAAAAAAAAAAAGAGAGGTGGTCCGAGGCCACGCCCTTTTACACCTCTGTGCAATGCAGCTCTGTGGCGCTTACTGGAGGTACCTGGTGGGCTAGTTGGACCCCAGGGACCCTTAGGATTCAAGGGGACTTTATCCCCCAACTTAAAAAGGCCAGAGGGCATGTTTGCACACATGTAACCTCAGGCCCCCCCCTACACCAGTGTGCAAACGCGCCCCATGGCACATTTTAAGAGGTAGTTTTAATCCCCCTGCCCTATTATGTACTAGGGAGTTACAGAGGAAGTCATGCTAATCACAGGGGTACCCCAACGCATAGTGTTCCCTAGTGTATGTAGGTGTTTTAACTGTATTCTAAGTGTCTTTTACCATAGCAGTGGCTCTAGGCCTGGTTAGTCAGAGTCAGTTACCACCAGTACCCGTCTGGAAAAGGTGTGGGCACAGGATGATTTTGCAACAAGGCATCTTTCTGCTCCTCTGTTGGTTCTTTCTGCACATGTCTTGCTTCTTCCTGGATTTTTCTTCGTCTTTGTGGACTGTTTCTTTCTACATTTCTTTTGCTTCTTTCTGTGCGTTTTTTCTTCTTTCTTCACATGTCCTACTTCTGTAGGCATAGTTACAAACTAGCATTTGAAAAACCTTTGAAATTCACTGAAAAAACCATAGGTTTCAGGCATGTTATAGTTAGAAATTAGCATTTAAAAAACCTTTGAAATTCACTGAAAAAACTATAGGTTTCAGGCACGTTATAGTTAGAAATTAGCATTTAAAAAACCTTAGAAATTCACTGAAAAACCATAGGTTTAAGGGAAAGTTATAGTTAGTTGGACATTGCACTCGTACAAAACCCGTGAAATTCCCCGTTATAGTTAGTTCAGCTAACTATAACTCGCGCCCCGCAATGCACTGCTGATGACGTCACATATTACATCACTCATGACATGGTCAGTGACATCACTGATGACATCACTGATGACATCTCAAATGACATCACTGATGACATCATCGATGTGATAATTTGATGCATCTTCTCACACCCTAATATAACTTTTGATACACCCACTCTAAATTACAGACTGCCATTCTCAAAACCATAGACACTCCAACACAAATAACTTCATACTCACTCACTGATTCTTAGGTCTACACACACATCCACTCACTCACCCGTACAGTGACTCATACTTACGGTCACTCAGTACAGGACTATCATATGCACTCATACACCTACATAGACAGTCACATACCGCCACTCATCCACAGAGGTACTCACACACCTAGTCAGTCATGCAAATAATTAATCACACTGCCATTTACTCACCTATACAGTTATACACACACCAGCTCACTTACTCATACAAATACTAGCACATTCTTACGCTCTTATACAATCACTGATACAAGTACACACTCATCCATACAGCCACTCTCACAATCACACACTCTCACTTATAGCCATTTATATACTCCAACACACATATATACTGCCTTTCACATATGTAGTTACTCACACATGTACCACTGAGATATACATTCACTCACTAACACACCCATACACACACTCACCCACCCATACAGTCCATCACAGATGCACTCTTGAAACCATGCACCCAGTGAATCACCCACTCACACATCTATGCACAGAGTCACACACACCCCACCCACACAAACACTCAGGCACCCATACAGATACTCAGACAACCAATCAATAACCCATGTAGACACTCATGTAGCTATTTGCAAACCCATGCAGCTGCTTACACACCAACAGACAGACGGATACAGACATTCACACAGTTTAGTCACTAACCCATGCATTCAGTAAGCTACGTTTAATCACTCACTTAGAGTCAGTCACGCACCTACTAAATCATCCATTCAGACACTTATACACCCACTCATTCTTCAATACGCCTTTCCCTATATATATTAAACATATTTAAACTTTACAGAAACACACAGTCACTGGATGATGTCATCAGGGAATTTCACGGGTTTTGTACGAGTGCAATGTCCAACTAACTATAACTTTCCCTAAAACCTATGGTTTTTTCAGTGAATTTCTAAGGTTTTTTAAGTGCTAATTTCTAACTATAACGTGCCTGAAACCTATGGTTTTTTCAGTGAATTTCAAAGGTTTTTTAAATGCTAATTTCTAACTATAATGTGCCTGAAACCTATGGTTTTTTCAGTGAATATATATATATATATATTATCTACTGGCGGTCGCCAGTAGATAGTTATAGTTAGGACCTATTTTCCATAGGAAATCCGCGACATTCTATTTGAAATAGCTCTTGCGTCGGTTGACGAATCTTGCGAAATTTTCAAACTTTATGGCCCGCTCCGGTCCGCTCCTACCCTGAAAGTCTCAGGGTGATTCGTCAAGCGGGGGCCGAGAAAAAGGGGGTCCCAAAACGTGTTTTCCCCATTCATTTTCCCATAGGAAACTTTAGACACGGCTACAGCCCGAACTGCTGAACGGAATTACACCAAATTTGGCAAAGAGGTAGTTCTTGGTTCAGAAAGAACCCTTTTGTTAAATGGTGTAAATCCGTTCAGTAGTTGCGGAGAAATTAAAAAAATAAGAGTCAAAAAATCAATTTCCCATAGGAAACTTTATGGAGGGCTACAGCCCGAACTGCTGAACGGAATTACACCAAATTTGGAAAAGAGGTAGTTCTTGGTTCAAAAAGAACCCTTTTTGTTAAATGGTGTAAATCCGTTCAGTAGTTGCTGAGAAAATCAAAAGTAAAAACACATATATATCTGGGCGGAGCCTAACCACACATGTCATCGTGAGATCTGATTGGCTGTCAGCACTTCATCCTGGAATTGCTGGCAGTCATCTTGGGACCAATATAAATGATAGTACCCCATTGAAATGCATTGTAGTGAATCGAAGATTTTGAGGGTTACCAAAAGGAGAACTATAAAGGGTGATAACAGACTTTAGTTACATTAGAATTCATTTGTTGATGGTACCATACTAATTTCAGGAATTGTGGTGTGTTCTAAGGTGATTTTACCCTGTGAAAAACCTTCTGCTGGGATATCATGAATCATGTTTGAGAGAAAACTATTTTCACATGCTTGTCCCATACAGTTTTGGAAGGTGCCCCAGAAGCTAAAATGAGAGCATATTTTCAGTAAATTCACATTATCTTTCTCAGTCATGTGAGAATGAAGTCTGACATTCTCAGTAAAACATGTACATCCAACAAGGGCAGAGACTGTCAGTTGATTCCTTTGTGTTCTACTGCAGCTTCCCAGAGTGTTCTAAAGAACAACTAGAGTGCTAACAGCCTTACTTATGACAAAAGTATGGCAAACCTGAAGCCATCTTGATTGGAATAAACTGGTAACACTTAAAACATTTAATTTAAAAAGGAACAAAATGATGGGGTTCATCTTGTCATAGAAATTATGGTTAGTGCTCTGGAAAGAAAAATTAGGACATGTTTCAAGTGTGATCTCAAATATCTTCCTGTTATATTTCAACAGGAGCAGCCTGTCAGTTGATGCCTTTGTGTTCTACTGCAGCTTCCCAGAGTGTTCTAAAGAACAACTAGAGCGCTAACAGTCTTACTTATGACAAAAGTATGGCACACCTGAAGCCATCTTGATTGGAATAAACTGGTAACACTTAAAACATTTAATTTAAAAAGGAACAAAATGATGGGGTTCATTTTGTCATAGAAATTATGGTTAGTGCTGTAGAAAGAAAAATTAGGACATGTTTCAAGTGTGATCTCAAATATCTTCCTGTTATATTTCAACAGGAGCAGCCTGTCAGTTGATGCCTTTGTGTTCTACTGCAGCTTCCCAGAGTGTTCTAAAGAACAACTAGAGCGCTAACAGTCTTACTTATGACAAAAGTATGGCACACCTGAAGCCATCTTGATTGGAATAAACTGGTAACACTTAAAACATTTAATTTAAAAAGGAACAAAATGAGGGGGTTCATTTTGCCATAGAAATTATGGTTAGTGCTGTAGAAAGAAAAATTACGACATGTTTTAAGTGAGATCTCAAATATCTTCCTGTTATATTTCAACAGGAGCAGCCTGTCAGTTGATGCCTTTGTGTTCTACTGCAGCTTCCCAGAGTGTTCTAAAGAACAACTAGAGTGCTAACAGCCTTACTTATGACAAAAGTATGGCACACCTGAAGCCATCTTGATTGGAATAAACTGGTAACACTTAAAACATTTAATTTAAAAAGGAACAAAATGAGGGGGTTCATTTTGCCATAGAAATTATGGTTAGTGCTGCAAAAAGAAAATTTAGTGCATGTTTTAAGTGAGATCTCAAATCCTCTTCTATTTCATTAGAAAATTCTGACATGCAGACTGAAACAATCACTTTCAATACCAGCAGTAGACTTCCAGTTAACTCCTTGGTGAGCAGTAGCTTTACTACAGTGATCTAATGAACAACTAGAGTAATAACATTCTGAATTTATGGCAAATGTGTGACACATCTGAATGCCTTCTTGATGGAATCAAAGTAAAAACTGAAAGCATTTCCTACTGAGGAGACTGCAGTAAATGAGGAAATTAGGAAACTTCATAACAAAGAAGTCTTCCAAGATGGCCACCAGTGAAAAAAGAGCCCAAATGTAGCACAAATATTACCCAGATGTAGCCCACATATAGCCCAATGACAAAAGTGTGCAAAACACTTTTTATTTTTAGTTTTTGCAGTTTTATGTAGTGCAGACTGGTCAGGTATTGGAGCGTTGCATCTTAAAACATGACCCCCTACACTACAAAAACACCACTGCACTACCCTAAACCCTAAAACACTACCCCAGCATGACCCCCTACACTACACAAGCACCACTGCACTATCCTAAACCCTAAAGACACTACCCCCAGCATGACCCCCTACACTACACAAACACCACTGCACTACCATAAACCCTAAAACACTACCCCAACACCACTGCACTAACCTAAATCCTAAAACACTACCCCCAGCACGACCCCCTACACTACCCAAACACCACTGCACAACCCTAAAACATGACCCCTACACTACACAAGCACCACTGCACTACCCTAAACCCTAAAACACTACCCCCAGCACGAACCCCTACACTACACAAGCACCACTGCACTACCCTAAACCCTAAAACACTACCCCCAGCACGACCCCCTACACTACACAAACACCACTGCACTACCTTAAACCCTAAAACACTACCCCCAGCACGACCCCCTACACTACCCAAACACCACTGCACTAACCTAAATCCTAAAACACTACCCCCAGCACGACCCCTACACTACCCAAACACCACTGCACTACCCCCTAAAACATGACCCCCTACACTACACAAACACCACTGCACTACCCTAAACCCTAAAACACTTCCCCCAGCATGACCCCCTACACTGCCCGAACACCACTGCACTGCCCTAAACCCTGAAACACCAGCCCCTGCACGTCCCCTACACTGCCCGAACACCACTGCACTGCCCTAAACCCTGAAACACATACCCTAGCACGACCCCCTACACTGCCCGAACACCACTGCACTGCCCTAAACCCTGAAACACCAGCCCCTTCACGACCCCCTACACTGCCCGAACACCACTGCACTGCCCTAAACCCTGAAACACCACCCCCAGCATGACCCCCAGCATGACCCCTATACTGCCCGAACACCACTGCACTGCCCTAAACCCTGAAACACTACCCCCAGCAAGACCTCCTACACTGCCCGAACACCACTGCACTGCCCTAAACTCTGAAACATCACCCCCAGCAAGACCCCTACACTGCCCGAACACCACTGCCCTAAACCCTGAAACACCAGCCCCAGCACGACCCCTACACTGCCCAAACACCACTGCACTGCCCTAAACCCTGAAACACCACCCCTGCATGACCCCCTACACTGCCCGAACACTACTGCACTGCCCTAAACCCTGAAACACCATCACCAGCATGACCCCCTACACTGCACGAACACCACTGCACTGCCCTAAACCCTGAAACACTACCCCCAGCAAGACCCCCTACACTGCCCGAACACCACTGCACTGCCCTAAACCCTGAAACACCACCCCCAGCACGACCCCCTACACTGCCCGAACACCACTACACTGCCCTAAACCCTGAAACACCAGCCCCAGCACGACCCCGTACACTGCCCGAACACCACTGCACTGCCCTAAACCCTGAAACACCAGCCCCAGCACGACCCCCTACACTGCCCGAACACCACTGCACTACCCTAAACCCTCAAACACCAGCCCCAGCACGACCCCCTACACTGCCCGAACACCACTGCACTGCCCTAAACCCTGAAACACCAGCCCCAGCAAGACCCTCTACACTGCCCGAACACCACTGCACTGCCCTAAACCCTGAAACACCACCACCAGCAAGACCCCTACACTGCCTGAACACCACTGCACTAAAGCCTGAAACACCACCCCCAGCAAGACCACCTACACTGGCCGAACACCACTGCACTGCCCTAAACCCTGAAACACCACACCTGCACGAGCCCCTTCACTGCCCAAACACCACTGCACTGCCCTAAACCCTGAAACACCAGCCCCTGCACGACCCCCTACACTGCCCGAACACCACTGCACTGCCCTAAACCCTGAAACACCACCCTCAGCACAACACCCTACACTGCCCGAACACCACTGCACTGCCCTAAACCCTGAAACACCACCCCCAGCACGACCCCCTACACTGCCCGAACACCACTGCACTGCCCTAAACCCTGAAACACCACCCCCTGCACGACCTCCCACACTGCCGGAACACCACTGCACTGCCCTAAACCCTGAAACACCACCCCAGCACGACCCCCTACACTGCCCGAACACCACTGCACTGCCCTAAACCCTGAAACATCAACCCCAGCAAGACCCCCTACACTTCCTGAACACCACTTCCCTAAACCCTGAAACACCACCCCCTATACTGCACGAACACCACTGCACTGCCCTAAACCCTGAAACACCACCTCCAGCAAAACCCCCTACACTGCCTGAACACCATTGCTCTGCCCTAAATCCTGAAACACTAGTCCCAGCATGACCCCCTACACTGCCCAAACACCACTGCACTGCCCTAAACCCTGAAACACCACCCCCAGCACGACCCCCTACACTGCCCGAACACCACTGCACTGCCCTAAACCCTGAAACACCAGCCCCAGCAAGACCCCTACACTGCCCGAACACCACTGCACTGCCCTAAACCCTGAAACACCAGCCCCAGCATGACCCCCTACACTGCCCGAACACCACTGCACTGCCCTAAACCCTGAAACACCAGCCCCAGCATGACCCCCTTTACTGCTTGTTAGACTTGGCATCTTTTGGCGTGTTTCCCCTGACTTTTTGCTTTCTGACCTCCCGGTTTTGACTCTGTTTTTGCTGGTGTAATGATTCTGCGCCCTTTCCTCACTGCGGTCCAGTGGGAAAGTGCAAGTGCTCCTGTATAAAATGCGTTATGGATTAGTGTTTCCATGATTGGCCTATTTGGTTTATGTGTCAGTCCCTTGTAAAGTGCACTGCGAGTGCCAGGGCCTATAGACCAAATGCTGTTGGTGGGCTGCAGCACTGGATTGTGCCACCCACGCAAACAGCCCGTAAAGTGTAACTCGGGCCTGCCAACGCAGAGCCTGTGCGCAGCCCGAGGCTGCCATGTCGACTTGGCAAGTGCCCACACTTGCAAGTCCCTAAACCTTCCCTTTGCTACATGTTAGTCACCCCTAAGGTAGGCCCAAGGTACCCCTGTGGGCAGGGTGCGTTGTATGCGAAAGGTAGGACATGCCCTGGTGTGTGCGGCATGTCCTGATAGTGAATTACAGCCTAGTTCGTTTTTCACTATTGCAAGGCTACCTGTTCCCCCTAGGCCAGAACGGGCAGTTTTGATTATTACAGCTTATAATCCTAACTGACCCCGGGAACATGGTAGAAATTCGAGTTTAGTATGCCTGGACTCAGAATGATAAAATGCAGCTTTTAGTGAAGTTGGTTTTAACATTCTGTGTTTGAAAATACCACTTTTAGAAAGTGGGTATTTTCTTGTCTAACCATCCAAGCCTGCCTCTGCGAGGTTGTGTATTCCTTGTCTGGAGTGTGAGTGACAGGGGCTGGGGGATGCCAGGAGACAGGGTGAGTCAGCACAGGGCTGAATAGCAAGATCTACATGTAGATGGGTGGGAGGGGTCGCACCTGGGCCCTGAATAGGACAGTGCCTTCCCTCCACAATGCTGGCTCCACCTCCTGTGGTGCGTCTGATGTCCCTGGCCTACTCACTGAAAGAAGGGACGGAGACTTGTCAACAAAGTGCTCCAGAACTGGTTTGGACTAGGCAAAGGCCTCTCTGCCTTCAGAGAACAAAGGAATTTGGGATATAAATATTGGGGCCCTGACCCCATGAATTTAGATCTCGCTGGAATCAAGGAACCTGCCAAGACGAAGCGCTGGAAGAGCTGCCAGGAAGAGTACTGCCCCTTTGCTGGGTTGTTGCTTTGTTGGGTTGGCCTGCAGCTGCTGCTTCTGCCTTGGGCAGTGAAAGGACTGGACTGAACTTTCTACAAACTTGTGCTGAGTATCTCCAAGGGCCTGAAACCGAGCTGGCCTCCTGTTAAGAAGTCTCAGGGACTACAAAGACTTCACAAGCCTCTGGGTACCGCTTCTGGAACGCTGTTTCAGTTGCCACAGAGGAAGGGAACTGCAACCGACTCCGTCAACCGAATCCATCCCTGGCCGGTGACCTGTTTTCACCGCAGACCGCATCGCCCTGCTTTGCATCGCAACCCTGGTCTCACCGTGGGCGACGTGCGACGACGCCAACATTGAGCCGCTGCTTGCACCGTGACCTGTGGGCACCGCAGTTCGCATCGCATCGCTTCACTGAACCAACCGGACCCGACCGACGCGGTCGCTGCAACTGGCTCAAGAGTCGAGACCGCACCGCATTTGGGGCACCGCTCGCACGTCTGCGACGCACCGCTCTGACTCGCACCGCTGTCCGACGCCAGCTCCCGCACTCCGGCTAGGTCGCCTGCATCGCAACCTGTCAGCACCGCATCGAGCATCGTCTCACCCTGCATCGCACGCCTTGGACTCACCGACTCCGTCTGCACGACGCTCATCGAGCCGCTGCCTGCACCGCGATCGAGGACACCGCACCGTGCATCGCTCCGTCTTGCACCGCAACCGCGACTGAACGCCGACCGGCTCGTACACTCCGTACCAGCCACAACGAGAAAGGTACTGTAACCGGGTCTGTTCACGACTCTGCTGGCCCGTATCGACGCGGTCGGCTGGAACTGTTAGACTCTGTGATTTTCAGCATCACAATAGGCTCGGACGGAGCTACCGACTCGTACTGAACTTTGCTTTTGAACTATTCTTGCAAAGAAGAAGTTACCGTATCAAGCATTCATTTTTAAAGTACAGTATTGTGGATTTTGTCGTAATTGGTCTTGTCTTGAGTATATAAAATATTGGTTATTTTTCTAAACTGGTGTGGTGTCCGTTTGTAGTGCTTACACTGTATTACTGTTGGTTATGTGCAAATGCTTTACACACTGCCTCTGAATTAAGCCTGACTGCTCGTGCCAAGCTACCACGAGGGTGAGCAGGGGTTACTTCACGAGTGTAACACCCTTACCCTGACTAGGAAGAAGGGTCCCTACTTGGAGAAAGGTGCAAGCCCTTGCCAACTGGAGATCTCATCTCTAACACTGCTCGAACACCACTGCACTGCCCCAAACCCTGAAACACCACCCCCAGCACGACCCCCTACACTGCCCGAACACCACTGCCCTAAACCCTGAAACACCACCCCCTGCACGACCCCCTACACTGCCCGAACACCACTGCACTGCCCTAAACCCTGAAACACCACCCCCTACACTGCCCGAACACCACTGCACTGCCCTAAACCCTGAAACACCACCCCCAGCACGACCCCCTACACTGCCCGAACACCACTGCACTGCCCTAAACCCTAAAACACCACCCCCAGCATTACCCCATACACTGCCCAAACACCACTGCACTGCCCTAAACCCTAGAACACTACCCCCAGCACGACCCCCTACACTACCCGAACACCACTGCACTACCCTAAACCCTAAAATACTACCCCCAGCACAACCCCCTACACTACCCGAACACGACTGCACTGCCCTAAACCCTCAAACACTCCCCCAGCACGACCCCCTAAACTACCCGAACACCACTGCACTGCCCTAAACCCTAATACACTCCCCAGCACGACCCCCTACACTACCCGAACACCACTGCACTGCCCTAAACCCTAAAACACTCCCCCAGCACGACCCCCTACACTACCCAAACACCACTGCACTGCCCTAAACCCTAAAACACTACCCCCGCATGACCCCTACACTACCCAAACACCAATGCACTACCCTAATCCCTAAAACACTACCCCCGCATGACCCCCTACACTACCCTAAACCCTAAAACACTACCCCCGCACGACTCCCTACACTACCCAAAGACCACTGCACTACCCTAAACCCTAAAACACGACCTCCTACACTACACAAACACCACTGCACTACCCTAAACCCTAAAACACTACCCCCTACACTACACAAACACCACTGCACTACCCTAAACCCTAAAACACTACCCCCAGCAGTACCCCTACACTACCCAAACACCACTGCACTAACCTAAACCCTAAAACACTACCCCCAGCAGTACCCCCTACACTACCCAAACACCACTGCACTACCCTAAATCACTACCCTCAGCACGACCCCCTACACTACCCAAACACCACTGCACTACCCTAAACTCTAAAACACTACCCCAGCACGACCCCTACACTACCCAAACACCACTGCACTACCCTAAACCCTAAAACACTCCCCCCAGCACGACTCCCTACACTACCCAAACACCACTGCACTACCCTAAACCCTAAATCTACCCCCAGCATGACCCCCTACACTACACAAACACCACTGCACTACCCTAAACCCTAAAACACTACCCCCAGCATGACCCTCTTCACTACCTAAACACAACTGCACAATTTGTTACAGGCGTTGTACTGGAAGTACCTCGTGGGCTAGTTGGGCCCCAGGGACCCTCAGGATTCAAGGTGACCTAATCCCCAACTTAAAACACACCACGGGGCGCGTGTGCACAGTGGTGAAGGGAGGGCGGGGCCTCAGGTGACATGTGCGCAAACACGCCCTGTGGTGCGTTTTAAGTTGGGGAATTAATTCCTTTGAATCCTGAGGGACCCTGGGGCCAACTAGCCCACCAGGTACCTTCAGTAAGCACAACAGAGTTGCGTAGCAGAGAGGTGAAACAAGGTGCGTGGCCTCGGAACGCCTCTCTGCAACTCAGCTCTGTGGTCCTAACTGTAGGTACCTGGGGGCTAGTTGGGCCCCAGGGACCCTCAGAATTCAAGGGGACTTAATTCCGCAACTTAAAACGCGCCACGGGGTGCGTTTGCACACATGTCACCTCAGGCCCTCCTCCCTTCACCACTGTGCAAACGCGCCCTGTAGCGCGTTTTAAGAGGTAGTTTTAATCCCCTGCCCTATTATGTACTAGGGACTTGCAGAGGAGGTCATGCTAATCACAGGGGTACCCCAACGCATAGTGTTCCCTAGTGTATGTAGGTGTTTTCACTGTATTCTAAGTGTCTTTTAGCATAGCACTGGCTCTGGTTAGTCAGAGTCAGTTACCACCAGTACCCGTCTGAAAAAGTTGTGGGCACAGGATGATTTTGCAACAAGGCCTCTTTCTGCTCCTCTGTTGGTTCTTTCTGCACATCTTTTGCTTCTTTCTGTGCGTTTTTTCTTCTTTCTTCACATGTCCTACCTCTGTAGGCATAGTTAGAAACTAGCATTTAAAAAAACCTTTGAAATTCACTTAAAAAATCATAGGTTTCAGGCACGTTATAGTTAGAAATTAGCATTTAAAAAACCTTTGAAATTCACTGAAAAAACCATAGGTTTCAGACACGTTATAGTTAGAAATTAGCATTTAAAAAACCTTTGAAATTCACTGAAAAAACCATAGGTTTTAGGGACAGTTATAGTTAGTTGGACATTTCACTCGTACAAAACCATAGAAATTCCCCCGTTATAGTTAGTTCAGCTAACTATAACTCGCGCCCAGCAATGCACTGCTGATGACGTCACATATTACATCACTCATGACATGGTCAGTGACATCACTGATGACATCACTGATGACATCTCAAATGACATCACTGATGACATCACTGATGATATCATCCAGTGACTGTGTGTTTCTGTAAAGTTTAAATATGTTTAATATATATAGGGAAAGGAGTATTGAAGAATGAGTGGGTGTATAAGTGTCTGAATGGATGATTTAGTACGTGAGTGACTGACTCTACAAGTGAGTGATTAAATGTATCTTACTGAATGCATGGGTTAGTGACTAAACTGTGTGAATGTCTGTATCCGTCTGTCTGTTGGTTTGTAAGCGGCTGCATGGCTTTCTGAATAGCTACATGAGTGTCTACATGGGTTATTGATTGATTGTCTGAGTATCTGTATGGGTGCCTGAGTGTTTGTGTGGGTGGGGTGTGTGTGACTCTGTGCATAGATGTGTGAGTTGGTGATTCACTGGGTGCATGGTTTCAAGAGTGCATCTGTGATGGACTGTATGGGTGGGTGATTGAGTGTGTGTATGGGTGTGTTAGTGATTGAATGTATATCTCAGTGGTACATGTGTGAGTAACTACATATGTGAAAGGCAGTATATATGTGTGTTGGAGTATATAAATGGCTATAAGTGAGAGTGTGTGATTGTGAGAGTGGCTGTATGGATGAGTGTGTACTTGCATCAGTGATTGTATAAGAGCATAAGAATGTGCTAGTATTTGTATGAGTAAGTGAGCTGGTGTGTGTATAACTGTATAGGTGAGTAAATGGGTGTGTGATTAAGTTTTTGCATGACTGACTAGGTGTGTGAGTACCTCTATGGATGAGTGGCGGTGTGTGAGTGTTTATATAGGTGTATGAGTGCATATGATAGTCCTGTACTGAGTGACTAAGTATGAGTGACTGTACGGGTGAGTGAGTGGATGTGTGTGTAGACCTAAGAATCAGTGAGTGGGTATGTAGTTTTTGGTGTTGGAGTGTCTATGGTTTTGAGAATGGCAGTCTGTAATTTAGAGTGGGTGTATCAAAAGTTATATTAGGGTGTGAGAAGATGCATGAAATTATCACATGGATGATGTCATCAGTGATGTCATTTGAGATGTCATCAGTGATGTCATCAGTGATGTCACTGACCATGTCATGAGTGATGTAATATGTGACGTCATCAGCGGTGCATTGCGAGGCGCGAGTTATAGTTAGCTGAACTAACTATAACGGGGGAATTTCTATGGTTTTGTACGAGTGAAATGTCCAACTAACTATAACTGTCCCTAAAACCTATGGTTTTTTCAGTGAATATATATATATATATATATATATATATATATATATATATATATATATATATATATATATATATATATGTCCCTCAATGGTAGAGTCAATTGGTAAAGGGGCTAATGTACCCATTGAAACAGAGCAAATAGTGCTGTCCTCCTGCTGGAGCCCACACTTGTATTATCTGGCATCTCAAGTATATTGTGAAATAGCTCTTGGTTGAATCCTTTCAGCTGAGAAGGGTTTTATGCATATTAGTACTGTTTCCAGAAAACTAGCTTCCCTTAAATTTGTAATTGAGGTGTTATGATCAATAGTGTTGAAGGTAGCTGACAGATTTAGGGAAATCAGCACCCTAACGAAACCTTTTAGACTAGTCGCTGAAAGTTATCCTGAATTGACAACACCTTTCCTTGCCAACAAGGGTCCTGATTGGATGAAGAAGCCCATTTTCTTTAGCAAATTGTTGATGCTTACTAAAGTGACCAATAATTTACCAAGATATGGACAGTGGGAAAAGGAGTGGAGGTTACCCACATCAAGACCTGTCAGTGATCATTTTTGAGCAGCAGTTTTTCATTACCAATTTTCAATCCTTAAAAATAATTGCTTGGCTCAAAAATATATTTTACAGCCTAGCAAGATCGTTTTTAAGAAGCATAATAATTTCATAACACTAGCCAGACAGAGGTCATAGGCGGAGTCTGAACGGTGGATGCCTTTCTACAAGTTTGGTTTCAGAAATTACTTCAAAGTCATCTAGGCATAGTGCTGGACTTTTATGCAAAGTCCTTATATTAATGTCATTTGGTAAAGGAATCATTTTGAAAACAATTTAATTGCGAAGTTTTACAATTTTGTTCTGTGAAGAAATGGAAAGATTTTGACATAGCTCAAGTGAGGGAATAAGAGCAGTCTGGTTGACTTTAGTTGGTTACAACTCTGCAATAAAATGGTACTGACACTTGAAAATTCTCTGACATCTTTTTTTAATTAGCAGAGAAGTGCCATTGTATTCACTCTGGGCTGTTGTACTTTAAGCTTCAGACTGAAAAGTTCAGTGAAAAGCCTTGGATTTGTCTTGAATTCGTTTAAGAGACTTTTGAATTATCTGTCTCGGATACCTGTCTCTTTGAGAAGATTCTGGTGCCCTGCACTTAGCCCACTGCGGTCCCAGTCTGACTCGTGCCATCAGACTGTCCTCAACGCAGTTCTTGATAACATCAGACTAGCTTTGGATGGCTGTGGTGTAGCTGCTTTGGAAACCCTACACTTTATATGTTTCAAAATCTATCACACAATAAATCAATCAACCTATCAGACTTAAAATGCAGCGCCCAGGAGCCAAGATACATTATTATCACTGGCAACTACTGCCTTAGGTTCACATTTGTAGATATTAAACCACTACTTCTTCTCTATTGCAACTCTGAATGGAAGGTTTTAAAAAGAGCTCGCACCACTATGCTATGAATTAAAACAGTCACAGGGAAACAATTCACCATGAACATGTGACCAGCATTTTCGGACACCTCGGCACGGATTTGGGAAGACCCAAATAAAGGCTATTGCAATATTCCAGCATGGGTAGGATCATTGTTACACCAGTCACATATGTGTCATTTAGAGAAGGAAAGTTGAGATCCATCAATGGATCCAGAGTTGACGAGAGAAATATATCATGCTCCAATTTGACGAAGACAGGCAGATGTTCATCATTCAAAATACTGTATCACCATTGAAGGTATTCCAGCAATTTCTAGCAGCATTCTCTCCAGACAGCCCACAGACCGCAGAATTGAGGGTGATCCAGCGCGAACCCAAATAAATGATCAGGGATAATTATTCAACAACATCATACATTGGCCCATACTCATTCACCCAAAATCCCTGATGCGCTGGTGTCAAGTTTGTTAACTTTTCTTCGACCTATTCCTGTTATTTATACATAAAATTTAAACATCTTGTAATTTTATTCGACTTTTCATCTACTTGATCTATGGACCAATTAGTTGAAGAGTTGATGGCAATGGTAATTTCTCCGAAATAAAGATTAACCTTTAGAAACCTGATTAAATGACCACAAACTCTTGGTGTGATTTAATAATTTTATCTAGCAATAATAAAACGTATAACGATCATATCCATAAACTCAAATACAGGAGACCTCATGGGAGAGAATAACAAACTAATCACAGTAACATCGGAAATATTCAAATGTATACGTTGCACAGACTGGATAGATGGAGAGACATTAGATACACAATAATCGATCTCTTAAAAACCAAAACGATTGCGGAGGGGATAGATGAAGAGACAAAAGGCACAAATATCAAAGAAACAGCCGGGAAAAATATAACTTCTACAATGCTAAGCAGAATAAATACAAACCCGGAGGATCTGTAAGGGAAAACCACCACCCAGGCCTAGGTGGTAGTGAGGGACCCCTGAACCAAGAGTCAGGGATCAAAGACTTAAGAACCAGGACAGGGACAGGACAGGAACATCTAGGCCTCTCAGCTCACCGACGAAAACAGCGACACTTCCCTCTCTCAGCCTACGTAACCCTTGAAGCCCGCACACCACACCATAGGCTGGCTAAACCACACCCCTAAAGTACCTATTCTTATACCCTAAAAAAACATGTCCGTCCCATAATAATTGCTAATTTCACATTTTCTAGCTAAGGGATTGGTGGGATTCTAGGGGTGGAGTGTCACCCTACTATGAAATCATCTACTTTTGACTACACCATTGTTCTAAACATTTTTTATACAGTCATCAATACCTCTTCTCTCCCATGAGAACATGTATCAACATTCTTTAACAATTTATTAAATTCAACAACTTTGGGTTCCATTCCCACGATGACACTGGCGTTGGCCGCTTGTCAATGTCCATGTCCTTCACCAGGTCACGGTTTTTTCAGCTTTGCTCAGCAGTTCAGTCATGTAGTCACATGGTTCCCACTCGCCTCTCTTGTTCACCCGCCCTTACTGTGGCTAACTTAATCATTATGGAGAACTCGTCCATTACTAAAAGAACAGAAAACTAACATTATTAATTATGTGATAATGTAATTTTCACGGTTTACCCCCCATCTTAACTCTACTTTATGTTAACGGCTAGTCTTGCATAACTTAAGCAGAAAAGCGGCATTATTCATTAGTATAGAGCAACACACGCCATGCTTTTTACGAAAAACACCTGCGGCCTTGCCATGCAAACCTCTTTGAATTCATTCAAAACACAAAATGATTACATTTTCGGTTATTTACGCATTAGTTCTAGTTAGTTCATGCATTTTATAAAGCAGTCTTCCCACGTGTAGTGTAAATGAGCACATTAGTCGTTTAACACTGCTTACTGTTAGTCCATATTAATGGGTGGTTCGGTTGAGCAGGTTTCTTTTCGCGAAATCCTGCTCCATCAACCCCCCTTCTGATGGCTTTTAAGAGCCATCATAAATGCTCACCATACCGTGTGCCACCTTCTATGTTGTCTAGCATTTACTCTCTTTTTCTTCTTTTATGGCACTCTCATCTAACTCTTTCATCATGATAAATTATTTCATTAAACCATAAATAACATTATATTTGGGTTTTCTCTTATGTTCTCAATTCAGTTCATCGGACAGATTTTTTTTTTCTCCTTGGTCTCTTTATAGTTCTTTTAAGGTGGTCTTAGTTTGTTCTCATCTTCCTTTTCAGTATCACTACTGTCATGTTCTTTACTTAAACCTAAATTTTCAAATTCTTCTAGTATAACGTAGGTCCATTCAGGAGCTTTGTACTTTCTGCATGGAATTCTTGTTCTCTTTGATTTTCTGGTTGTTTCTCTTTTTGTGTTCTCTAATTCTGTTTGGCTTGTAACTTCATTACTTTGCTCTCGTCTTTTTCCCAACCTTCTCTTGACTATTCTGTATTTTAGTCTTCTTGCTCCACTTGACCAAATGTCTCCCTTTCTAGGTCTTTTCTTCTGAACTATCTTTTCAAGTTCTGTGTTTGTTTCACTATTTCTTTTGTTTGATCTTCTTTCTGTCTGTCCCTTTCTGCTCCTTTGTATTTCTGTTTCTGTAGGTTCAGCACTTGCTTCTGATTCTTCAATGAGTTCACCTTCTTCTAGCTCATTGGTGTTTTCACTCTCCTTTGGTCCAATTTCTAGCTCAACAGCCATTTCTCTTTCTCCTGGCTCACCGGCAGCCTCACCTTTTTCTGACTCAACAACAGTCACTTTAATCCCAGTATCTGGTGCCCAATTTACTTTACTTGTGCTTGGCTGTTCATCGTCAAAATGTTCATTAGAATCTGTCACTCCAGACTCTTCAGCTTCGCACACTTCAGCTGCTGGTACTTGGTTTTAAATTTCCAGTTGCTGTACTTCAGGTCTTTCAATTGGACTTGGGACTAAGCGGGTATGGCTTGCATGAATCCAGTTTGGCAAGCCAAAACACTTTACTGCTGTGGTCTTCACCAATGTGATCTGGTAAGGGCCGCTCCAACGGGGTTCTAGACGCGTTTTCCTTACATGCTTCTTGACTAGTACCCACTCACCAGGATTCAAATCATGTGCTTGGTTCCGCTGTGTCGTTGTGGCATCTGCTCCAACCTGGCTGGACACAGAACGCACCAGGTCAGCCAGTCCTTTGCAATAATCTAGCACACGATCATCAGACATACTCATCAGTTTGTTCGTAGATATGTATGCTTGTCTCATGGCTCTTCCCATCAATACTTCATGGGGACTCAATCCAGTCTTTTTGTCAGGAATACTTCTAAGACTTATCAATACCAGGGGTAAAGCGTCAGGCCACTTCAGTGTTGTGGATGCACATACCTTCCCTGATCTAGATTTTATTGTACCATTTATCTGTTCAACAATTCCAGAAGCCTCTGGTCGATAGGCACAATGCAGTTTTTGCTCAATTTGTAATGCTGCACATATCATCCGAATTATCTCATTATTGAAGTGTAATCCCCTATCTGATTCCAAAGTGACTGGAAAACCAAACCTAGGGATTAGTTCTCTTAACAACAACTTAGCCACTGTAAGGCTGTCATTCCTTCTCGTTGGATAGGCTTCCACCCAGCGAGAAAACAAACAGACAATGACAAGGACGTACTTTAGCCCATTACATGGTGGCAGCTCAATAAAATCGATTTGAAGTCTTGTAAAAGGACCTCCTGCTTTCCCAATTACACCCCAATTTACAACTGTTTTTCTTCCAGGATTTTGTTTTTGACATATGGCACACCTTTGACATAAACTTTTTGCGATGGCCCTGAACTTTGGATTATACCATGTCTGCTTGAACAGTCTCACCATTGCATCCCTTCCGATGTGTGTTCCATCGTAATAGACCCAAACCTCATCTTCTGTATTTTTCCTACAGCCTGTTCTATTCCACTCTTCCTTTTCCTCATCACTGACTTCTTCCTGCATTTGCTTTATTTCATCCCAAGTCTCAAATGTTGTTGTGTACATAAGATGGCATTCGGTATTTCACTTTTCAATTGACCTGTTTATGGCCACTGTATTTTGTGCACAGTAACGCGCTAATTGGTCCGCGTATCTATTGCCCTCTTTGTCACATCATCATCTCCTGATTGATGTGCTGCACATTTTACAACAGCAATTCTTTTTGGTAACTGTAAAGCATCCAATAATTCCTTTACAGTTTTTCCATTCCGAATTGGGGAACCTGAGGAAGTAAAAAATCCTCTTTTCATCTATATTTGACCAAAGTCATGTACGACACCAAATCCGTACTGACTATCGGTGTAGATGGTTACTTTTAGTCCTTTTGCCAATTTACATGCTCTAAACAGAGCAATCAACTCTGCAACTTGGGCGGATTTTACCCCATTCAGGCAAGATGCTTCTAATGCTACTGATAAAGTGCAGACAGCATAACTAGCACACAATTCACCCCTTTGATTTCTCAAACATGATCCATCCACGAACAATTCACAATCTGGCCTTTCTAACGGTTCATCCTCTATATCCGGACGGGGTTTAGTACAAAGTTCTGTCACTTCCAGACAATCATGTTCTGCTTCTTCTTTCACTTCCTCACATCTTGAATCTGGCAATAATGTGGCTGGGTTCACAGTAGTGCACCTCACCACTGTCACATTTTCAGCACCTAGAATCACTCTCTCATATTTAGTCAGCCGACTAGATGTCATATGTTGAGTCCGAGTGCAAGTTAAAAGGATCTCAACAGAATGTGGTACAAATACTTTTACAGGGTAACCCATCACAATCGCTTCACTTTGTTCCAAACTTACACAAGTGGCGGCTACTGCTTTCAAGCAGCCTGGCAATGCTGCAGCCACTGAATCTAGGGTGGCAGAAAAATATGTCACCGGAAGTCGGGCCATTCCGTGTTTCTGAGTTAAAACTGCAAGTGCATATCCATCTCCCTCACAACAATACAATGCAAATTCTTTAGAATAATCCGGCATTCCAAAAGTAGGTGCTTGACAAAGACTGTTTCGCAATCTTGAGAAAGATTCCATACTCTCTTCATCCAACACGATTGGATCTTTCACATCCTTTCGTGTCAACCTCTGTAGAGGTTTTGCAATCAATGGGAAAACACAAATCCACTGTCTGCAATATCCAACCATTCCCAAAAACATTCGCACTTCTTTTTGATTTCTGGGTGGATTCATTTTCTTTTAATCACACTGATTCTTTCTGGCGTCACCTTACTGACCCCTTTTCCAATTTTGTGACCTAGATATTGAACTTCCTGTTTACAATATTGCAATTTAGAGGGTGATACTTTATGTCCTCCTTCTGCTAAATAGTTCAATAAAGCAATTGTGTCTGTCACACATGCTTCTCGTGCTTTTGATGCCAACAATAGGTCATCAATATATTGAACCAAAACAGAATTTCCACGCATGGCCAAAGTTTCCAAACATTTTTTCAAAATCTGATTAAAGATCGAGGGACTTTCAGTATACCCTTGAGGAACTCGGCACCAGGCCAAAATACGGTTTTCAAACCGGATGCAAATAAATATTGACTTTCCGGGTGCAAAGGAATGGAGAAAAATGCCTGACACAGATCAATAACAGTGTACCATTCCGCATCACAGGGAATTTGATAAAGAATTACTGCTGGATTTGGCACTATTGGACAACATGGCACTACAATTTTATTCACCTTTCTCGAATCTTGTACTATTCTATATTTCCCATTAGGCTTTTTGATTCCAATAATGGGCGAATTACAGGGACTGCTCATTATTTCCTTTAAAATTCCCTGTTCAATCATTTTGTCAATCAATCGTAGGTGTGACTGCTGCGATTACTTCTGGAATCATTTTGTACTGTGGGGTATTTGGAGATATAGCACCATTTTTTACTGTAATCTGGATTGGATCCACAAGTGTCATTAATCCAATCTCTTTTCCTGTAAAATCCCACACTTCTGATCTCCCTGTATCTTTTAACTCTTCAGGCAAATCTTCATCAGTGAGGAATGAATATAATTCACTCACTTCTGATTCTCTTTGGGCCATCAATACTTTGTACTCAACATCCTCATCAGGTGGCATAAAAGCAACACCATCTGGTGTACAATAAATGGTGCAATTCATTTTGCACAGTAAATCTCTGCCCAAGAGATTTACGGGACTGGAATCACATACCACAAACCAATGCATGTCTTTGAAGTTTCCAATACGAACTTCTACCGGGGCAGTGACAGGAGTTCTAATCTGTTTATTTGCAACGCCTACAACTTGGATAGTTTCTCCCGAGAGGGGTAGGTTTGGAATTTCTGCTGCTCTCACAGTAGAACGGGTAGCACCAGTGTGCAGCAAGAAGGTGATATCTTTACCTTCTACCTTTCCATCAACAAATGGACCTGACTGATCTACCTCTAAAGATGCGCCAAGTATGCACTCTTCCTCCCCCCTCAGGCACCGTCATTGAGACGAATCCGAATCACTCTCACTACACCGTACCAAATATTGTGAAACCAGTGGATTCTTACCAAACTGCTCTCCTCCATGGAATCCAGTACTTGCACTGTACATCTGCATATGAGCATTCACATTATGGGACATAGGAGGTTGTGGCACCTGTAACTGTGGAGTAACTACCTGCTGCTGCTGCTGTTGATTCCCAATCACCTCATTCTGCATCTGTGGATTTAAATTTTGATTTACTTTATTGCCCTTTTGTCCATTTCTACACTCATTCTTCCAGTGTCCAATTTTTCGGCACGCATGACAAGGAAATTTCTTTTTAGCTTCTTCTTTACTTATTTAAAATTTTCCTTTACCTCCACTGTTTACCTGACCAGTCTGATTTTGACTTTGTTGTTCATTACTATTTTCCTGTTGCTGTTCTACAATCTTCACTTGTGCCCACATCATTTTCTCTTTCAACTTTTTAAGTCTTGAATCAATGTCATCACTACAATACTTTGCATACCTCAAAATTTCGTCTATTGACTTACTTTGCCAGCGGAGCATATGCTGTTGTATCATTGCACTAATCTCTGGTTTCAATCCATATACAAATCGATACACAAAATGTCCCATATCTTTGTCACCAATTTTCTCAAACCCACTGTACTGCTTAAACACCTGTAACAATCTCTCATTATATGCATGCACCGACTCTTTGGGCTCTTGGGTTGTCCTGTCAATCTTAACCCAAACTGTTTCTTTCGGAGAAATCTTCCCCTTCAAGAAGGTAATGACCTGATGGTACTTTTTCATCACCTCTTCAGATGGTGCACCTGTTCTTGCATCTCTGGGATATTCATCCTTAGGCCAATCAACTGTAATCTTACATTCTGTCCACAAGTCAGCTGGAACCACTATTTCAAAAAGACCATCTAAGTCTTTCAACAACACCTTTGAGACTTTTACAAATCTGTCCACTTGTTTGTACCATTCAACTGGCTTCTCTCGCAATCTGGGAAAATCATTAGTGAATGATAATATGTCTTGCCTAGTCCAAGGTACATGAACATATCCACCGCCTGGAACTTCTCTCATCGGACATACCCTTTCAACTTGCTCGTTTTGTTTCAATGGAAACATGTAAGTTCCCCTACCCGCAGTTTCTTCCTTCTTTTTCATCCACTTACTCCTCCATCGTTCTAAAGTTCCCCAATTCTTCAGTAAATTCATTAACTCTTTTATCTGCAATCTTTTTCCTGATATATTCAAACTCTCTAAATCCTTGACAGTAAAAGCCATTCTGTATGTCCTTTGTAACATCTTCAATTTTTCTATATCTACACCAAACTCTCTAGCAACCTCTGATAATTTCTCATGGAAATTCTTCGCTCTCCATGTAATACTTTTACACAAAAACAACAACTCTTCTTCACTATAAGTCCCTAATCTATCTGGACTTACTGTTCCAATAATCATTTCTTCTAAATCTACTTTCAATTGACTTACATTTATACTCTGTGGTTGGGCTTTTGTTTTAGTCATTTCATTTATCCAATGAGTTAACTCTTCTGGGGAGGGACTTGCTGAACTCCCTATTACAGGAGTAATGTTTGGCCCTAATTTCCTTAGGTCTAGTTGAATACTTCTCCTCGGTTTCCGTTAATAATTAATCAATCGAAAAGTCTAACAGTGTAGTATTTTGGTCATTTTGTCTATTTTCATTTGTTGCTGACACTATTCCACTCCTTACACTACTTTTTGGAACTGACAACGTGTGTACGTTAGGCAAAGTCGATTTTTCTCCAAACAATGGAACCACGGGACCAATTGTCACCGGTACCGTCAAAGCTTCTGCATTCAAATTTAACTGATTTAATTTCTGTACTTGTTCCATTCTATCCTTGTTTAACAAACTCACTTAATTTTCTCGCACCCTTCTAGCCATTTCGGTAACTTGGGGAGTCAATGGGGTTACCATTTTTGGGGCACTTGGAGTCATTTCTCCTGAATTTTCTTCATATGGCGGAGGCCTTTTAGTCATAATGTCTTCTAATAATTCATCATCAGACCCATCTAAGCCCTCTCCGAAGGTTTCTATATTTTTCTTTTTCTCTTTACACTTGGTACCTGTCTGACTCGCTACCTTCAAAACTGGATATAGACCCTCGGTCACTACCCCTCTTCTCCATCTTTTCATCTGATCTTCTCGCCTCTCAAATGGATATCTAGACATGAAACCTCTGAATCTCCCACCACTTCGATCTTTTTCTCGCTCATAAGCTTCTACTTCCCATTCCTCCAACGCTTCATACTGAGTAAGTCTTGGATTTGGCTCTAGCATGTTCATCCTAGCTCTCAAACTCTGCAAAATTCTCACATTAAATGTTCCAAATTCAGGAAAAGCTAACATTCCATCATCCTTCGTATAGTTCGTCCAATTTTCTAACCAAACACACGTATGATAACCTCGCTCCATCATCATATAAGAGGCAGGCGTTTTTGGGGGTGGAATGGGGATTCCTTCTCTCGTCACAGTTTGTTTATCTTTTTTAAAGAAATTCTTTATAGTTTTTAACAAACCCATTCTCAAAATTCTTCTTTATCAAAGTCTGTTCTCAATATTAACTCAACCAAAAGTTCCCCGTATTTCTCTCTTCCCTATTCGTTAGATTCTGTCCTATACCAGCGCGACTCACACCAACCAACCAATCACAGCTCCCTACGTAACTTCAATCTCAACCAATGTCTGCACAACTCACTTTAATATACCAATCAGAGCTCTGTTCTCTCTCACTGTTTGTCCAATGCTAGCGCGGTCTTTTGTGACATCAGTTTTTACTCCTTCGACTGACCCTCCCTTTACAATCTACACTCGATACATGCCCGCTGCTCCGACCAATACCGGCGCGGCATCTCCTGTGACGTCAGTATCACTCCTTCTACTGACCCCTCTTTACAGAATTTTACGGCAATATTTTTCTGAGATTTTCTTAATCAAAATTCTGGTAGTAACAACATAAAAAGACAATGCTACCTTGTCTGCTCCACTAAATAAAGAGATAGTCTTCATTTTTCCAAGAGATCCTTACACTGCAAGTAACACTAACGACCAGCGTTATCTCACTTCTCTAACAAGCTCCGGGGAGACCTATTACTCCTCTAGGGATAAAACCGAGGTATCACAAGAGGACCTTTTGACATACAAAAAGGGTGTCCTGTTACTTTTCCCGGAGATACTGCCAGAGTTTCAAAAGGGACCCTTCGTTATTTCAGACACTCTTCTTACATACAAAATTTTCCATAATTATAACACTGACAGCCCTATCTAGCTTTTCAGTATTATTTCCAACAGGCAAAGTACTTCTGCAGTGTGATTTCTTTACCACACTCTTCTTCTGCCTACTTCAGGCAAATTCCTTCCCGGGATTCCTCAGGCAACTCTGTACCTGTACATCTAGACAACATAAAACATGACGCTAACTCTTTTTGTTAAACATATAAGCAATATTCAATAACCAGTTGCCAAACTAATCAATAATCAAACCGTCACTCTGCTACCAAGAAACTGATCCAGCGCGAACCCAAATAAATGATCAGGGATAATTATTCAACAATATCATACATTGGCCCATACTCATTCACCCAAAATCCCTGATGCGCTGGTGTCAAGTTTGTTAACTTTTCTTCGACCTATTTCTGTTATTTATACACAAAATTTAAACATCTTGTAATTTTATTCGACTTTTCATCTACTTGGTCGATGGACCAATTAGTTGAAGAGTTGATGGCAATGGTAATTTCTCCGAAATAAAGATTAACCTTTAGAAACCTGATTAAATGACCACAAACTCTCGGTGTGATTTAATAATTTTATCTAGCAATAATAAAACTTATAACGATCATATCCATAAACTCAAATACTGGAGATCTCATGGGAGAGAATAACAAACTAATCACAGTAACATCGGAAATATCATTCAAATGTATACGTTGCACAGAGTGGATAGATGGAGAGACATTAGATACACAATACTCAATCTCTTAAAAACCAAAACGATTGTGGAGGGATAGGTGAAGAGACAAAAGGCACACATATCAAAGAAACAGCCGGGAAAATATAACTTCTACAATGCTAAGTAGATTAAATACAAACCCGGAGGATCTGTAAGGGAAAACCACCACCCAGGCCTAGGCGTGCAGTGAGGGACCCCTGAACCAAGAGTCAGGGATCAAAGACTTAAGAACCAGGACAGGGACAGGACAGGAACATCTAGGCCTCTCAGCTCACCGACGAAAACAGCGACGCTTCCCTCTCTCAGCCTACGTGACCCTTGAAGCCCGCACACCACACCATCAGCTGTCTAAACCACACCCCTAAAGTACCTATTCTTATACCCTTCACCAGGTCATGGTTTTTTCAGCTTTGCTCAGCAGTTCAGTCATGTAGTCACTTGGTTCCCACTCGCTCTCTTGTTCACACGCCCTTACTGTGGCTAACTTAATCATTATGGAGAACTCGTCCATTACTAAAAGAACAGAAAAACGAACATTATTAATTATGTGATAATGTAATTTTCACGGTTTACCCCCCATCTTAACTCTACTTTATGTTAACGGCTAGTCTTGCATAGCTTAAGCAGAAAAGCGGCATTATTCATTAGTATAAAGCAACACACGCCATGCTTTTTACGAAAAACACCTGCGGCCTTGCCATGCAAACCTCTTTGAATTCATTCAAAACACAAAATTATTACATTTTCGGTTATTTACGCATTAATTCTAGTTAGTTCATGCATTTTATAAAGCAGTCTTCCCACGCGTAGTGTAAATGTGCACATTAGTCGTTTAACACTACTTACTGTTAGTCCATATTAATGGGTGGTTCGGTTGAGCAGGTTTCTTTTCGGAAAATCCTGCTCCATCAAGGGCATCTATCTGTTCTAGACTCTTTTTTGAAATACCTACAGGACAGCAAATCTTTACAGAAGCAAATATTAATGCAAACCTAGGTCAGCTCCTTCCACTCAGTTTTTGATGATGGATCTAATATCTTTGACGATTTGACCTGACAGACACTTTTTAATAATTTACCTAACTGTGTCACTTAAATTTATATAGGTCATAAGTAAGTATCAATCTGCAGCCCAAGTTATTAATTTTTAAAAACAATTCTTCTACAAAACTCATATACAAATTAAGAGCGTGCTGCAAAATTGTAAAAGGTACTTCAATGAGAATATACAAATTAAGTTATAATATTTGATGTATTAGACAAGGGTCATAAGCAGAGATGTCAGGATGTCAAGCATTCTAAGCCTCCAAGCACGTGGTTTCATTTTTTTGTAATTTTTTTAATTATTATTTTGTTGTTGTTGTTGACAAACATAAAAATAACAGAAATACAAACAAAAAACATATTACCACTGGACAGCTAACACGTCTATCCGCAAATAGTATCAGTTGATAAATCACTGTTACATTAAAAAAACCTTATATTAACTCACACAAATCAGAATTGATCATGCAGACAGATGCATATGACAATGACAGAAAACTATTAAGTCACCAGCAATTCCCAAAATATAATATAATATATACACATATATACATGCTGAAGCCACGGAGCGTTAAATAGCCCTGAGTACCCAAAATTACTGAAGCCAATCTGTTATCGGAGCCCACAGTTTATGTCCCCTTTCTCGTCTACTTCTTCCTTTTAACCGATACACTGAGCTTTCTAAATTATATACTGCTAATAGCCGTGAGCGCCAATTGCAGAAGGTGGGGGGGTCAGGGCTGGTCCAGTTAGAAGTGATACAGAGTCTGGCTACAGCCATTGCCATAAAGACAAACCCAGTGACAGCACCAGACCAGCTTTCATCCGTCCCCACCCCCATGATGACCATGTCTGAAGAAATAGATATGGGGAACTTTAAAAATTTTACCAAAAAAGACTCCAAATCCTGAAAAAATATCATAAGTCTAGGACAAGAAAAAAACATATGCACTATGTCTGCTAGTGGCGCCCCACATCTACTACAGGAGCTACCCACACTCCCAGCCCATTTGGCTATTTTAGCCGGTGTATAGTACAAATCAAAAATGGACATGAAGTGTTGACTCATGGAGACTCCCCGATAATAAAGTCTGATTAGCTACCTCGAGTGACTCTGCCATATTAATCCCCGCCTTCCCAAGTTTTCATACCCATTTATCATTTTGGTTAGCAAGATCGTCAGGCAGGGATTCCAACAAAGTCTGATAAATCCCGCTTATCCGAGATTTCCGACAAATCAGTTCAACTAATGAAATCTTCTCATATTCTCCATTCAGACATTGTTTCCTGCTATCTAAGAAACTACGGATCTGTAAATATTTAAAGAAATCCCGCTTACCAAGACCATACTTCTCTTGCAAAAAGGAGAAGGGAGCTAGTTGACCTTTCTGGGCCAGATCACCCACCGTGCTAATCCCAAGATTACTCCATCTTTGAGTAGTCTGATCTTGAAAAATTAAGGGTAAAACCCCAGAAGCCGAGAAGGGTGTATAACTATTAATATTATGAATTTTGAACCTGCTGCGCAACTTCCTCCAAACCATATAAGCAGCCTGTATGATCTTAAATCTGGTTTTCTTGTAATAACTAGGTTCTAAGATCTTAAGCAAACAATTCTTAGCCTCAACCCCCAACCCGATTTCATAAATGGTTGGACGGGACGCCACTGAGCACAGACTCCGGTCTCCGACCAGCGTGATACCCATATGTTGGAGCATACATGCCCAATAATAAAATAAAAAATTTGGGATAGCCCACCACCCATCCTAGGGAGGGTCAGCAGCTTGGCCGCTCTCATTGATCTGTGGTAACTCCACATAAATCTAGAACACATTCTTTCGATCTTTAAAAACCATGGAGCAGGAAACACCAGGGGAATAGTCCTAAAGAGGTATAATATTTTAGGCAATACCATCATTTTAATTACATTACTTCGCCCATGCATCGACAGATGTAAGTGGTCTAGTCTTTCCAATGTCTGATTGGTTGTATCAAGTATAGGAGCAATATTTATGACAGGGATTTGACCAACCTCTGCAGTAAGCCTGATCCCCAAATAAGTCACTACTGGGACAACTGGTAAATCATGAAACACCTCCCTGCCAGAATACAAGATCTGAGTCTTATCGGTATTTAACTTATACCCTGCGTGATAACCATAATACTCAGCCTGCTCTATAACTGCCGAATATGCTGATATTATATCAGACATAAATATCGCGACGTCATCGGCATAGGCCAATATTTTATATTCATAACCATTAGGCTTTATAGGATGAATATTGCTACATTGTTCAAATTTCTGCAAAAGGGGGTCGATATATAATGAGAACAAAAGAGGGGAGCAGGGGCAACCCTGCCTGGTGCCCCTGCTAATGTTAATCACCTTAGATTCCTGTCCTGAGATTCGGACCCCCGCCACTGGTAGCACATATAAAGCCTGAATTGCCAGAATAAATTCCTTAGCCATCCCCTTCCAGCGAAGGATGGACCACAGGAATCGCCAGGAGACCCTATCGAATGTTTTTTCGGCGTCCAACAGGATCATCCCGAGCGGAGATCCCGTGGCCCGCGCCCAGTCAAGAAGGGAGCTAGCTCTCCTGACATGGTTAGTCGTATCCCTCCCCGGGATAAACCCATGCTGTCGTAGGGAGACCAGAGGTTCGATAACACTGCCTAATCTAGACGCCAAGATCTTAGAATAAATGTTACTGTCGGCATTAATGAGCGAAATAGGCCGATATGATGAGGGATTTAATTCTGGTTTCCCTTTCTTTTTGAATACCACAATAGTAGTTCTCCTCCAGGATTCAGGGATACAGCCTTTTTGAGCTGACTGAAATAAAGATATAAATCAGCCCTTAAAACATTCTGAAATGTTCTGTAAAATTCAAGAGGAATCCCATCGGGACCCACTGCCTTGCCGGCAGCAAGAGAAGTTATAGCCGCCTCTATCTCTTCCCACAAAATTGGGGCCGCAAGGACAGTGTTTTGATCTGATGTAACTTTAAGAGTTTGAAGATCCTCAAAAAATTCTTCCAAAGACTGTTGCCCATTGCGCTCTTCTCCTTCTCTAACTTCCTCAGTATACAATTGTTGGTAAAAATTTTGAAACACTTGTAAAACTCCTATTGGGGAATCATAAATTCTGCCAGACGGATCTTGTATTCTATCTATCCTATTTAAAACCTCCCTCTGCTGTAAGCGTTTAGCCAAAACGCTCCCCGCATTTTCCCCCAGCTCGTATGCCTCAGTTCTGTATTGGGCATATTTAAGGGCTAATTCTTCACTAAAATTTTGATGTAACTTAGCCTTAATAACGGCGATTAGCTGTTGAGATTCCTCAATATTCTGGCCGGCCCGAATCTGCGACATCAGTTGGATCTCTGCCAGCCTAAGATGTTCAACCCACCCCTCAGCTGCTCCTTAAGTACCTTCCGCCGATAGCCAGAGTAATTAAGAGTCTCTTCCCGCACAGCCGCCTTAAAGGCGTCCCAAACCATACTTCCTGAGGCCGAATTTCTATTAAATTCAAAAATTCAACCACCCACTTGGCCATATAATTACAATAAGACTGGTCCAACAACAACTTACGTTCAAATGTCCAAGGACGTATAGTCACCATAAATCCACTATACAGGAGTTTAACCACTACAGGATTATGGTCAGAAATAATCCTGGGTGGTATGCTAATGCTCATCTCCTCTGCTCTCTGACATGAAACAAAAAAATAGTCCAAACGGACCATCTTATTTTGGGGAGCAGAATAGAAAGTATGTCCCATGTCATTTTGTTTGTGTCTAAACCATAGATCCACTAACCCATGCTCTCTGACCAGCCCCCGTAAGGCCTTAAAAGTCTGAATTTTGCACCCATGATATAAAGCATCGCTCCTCAAATCAAAATTACTCTCTAAATGTATATTAAAATCTCCACAAAGAATTAATGGATCCAAGTCGCAAGTTCCAGGCTCAAAAAATTTAAAACATCAGGGTCATCCATGTTGGATCCATAAACAGAACATATTGTAAGAGGGGCACCATTAATTATAAATTCAGCAATCACCCAACGACCGAATTGATCCTCCTTAACTCTCCGGCATATTCCAACCCCCCGATGTGTAAGTATAGCCACACCCCTGATAGTAGTGCTTTGACGTGTATATGCCACAAGATCTAAACCACACTCCTTCAACCAGCCACTTTTACTGCATGGAATATGGGTTTCTTGTAAGCAAAGAAAATCTATCTGCATAAGCTGTACACATTTAGCTAAAAAAAAACTCTTTCTCTTATCATTTAATCCACAGATATTCCATGAACATAGTGATAATCCTACCTTTCTACCTGTCATTTAATAGAAAATCAATTTCTTCTGCAGGCCTAGACGTTAGAAGCGAACCACCGTTCCAAATTATTCCAGTAGCAACCGGTTTCATTAAGCAAAGATTTTCATAAGAAAATATAAACAAAAATACAAACAACAACACCAATGTACCACCAACCCCCCCCTATCCCACCCCTCACCCCCACCACACACCCCCCCACCCCATGTGGTTTCAAATGTGAGGAAAATCACCTTCGCCACAATTATACAAATGAGCATATCGCAACAGGTTAGGGCTGCCTTTCCATCTACTGTTGCCTTATAATGAACTAGTTATTAATATTTAGTCATTCTCCAGCTGCAAGCCAGAAACAATCAATCAATCAAGGCGTTTGTTAAGCGCGACTACTCATCCGTAGGGGTCTCAAGGCGCTGGGGGGGAGGGGTTTCGCAGGTTCCAGTCCATCAAGGGGTGGGTCTGTCGAAGAGCCAGGTTTTGAGGTTTCTTGCGAAGATGGGGAGCGATGTTGTCTGTCTGAGGTGGAGTGGAAGGGCGTTCCAGGCTCTGGCCGCGAGGAAGGAGAAGGAGCGGCCTCCCGATCTGGTCTTTCTGGTGTGGGGGACCATGGCATAGGAGAGCTGGGCTGATCGTAGGGTCCTCTGGGGTGCGTGGACTTTGAGTCGGCTGTTCAGGTATGCTGGTCCGGTGTCATGGAGGGCCTTGTGAGCGTGGGTGGGCATCTTGAAGGTGGCTCTAGCTTCGATGGGGAGCCAGTGGAGTGTGCGCAGGTGCTGGGAGATGTGGCAGTGTCTTGGCAAGTCGAGGACCAGTCTTGCGGCAGCATTCTGGATGTACTGTAGCTTACGGGTGAGGTTTTTGTTTATTCCGGCGTAGAGTGCATTGCCGTAGTCGAGTCTGCTGGTGACCAGGGCATGAGTGACGGTCTTTCTGTGTTCGAGGGGGATCCATTTGAAGGTCTTACGTAGGAGGTGGAGGGTGTGGAAGCAGGAGGACGAGACGGGGTCGATCTGGAGGTCCATTTTGAGCTCGGAGTCCAGGATGATTCCCAGGTTACGTGCATGGTCTGTCGGGGTGGGCGGGCTACCGAGGGCGTGGGGCCACCAGGTGTCGTTCCAGGCATCGGGGTTTGGGCCCATGATGAGTACTTCTGTTTTGTTGGTGTTTAGTTGTAGGCAGCTGTTTTTCATCCATTTGGCAACGGCTTCCATGCCTTCACGAAAGTTGTGTCTGGCGGTATTGGGTTCGTTGGATAGGGAGAGGATGAGTTGGGTGTCGTCTGCGTATGACACAATGTTGAGTCCGTAGGTTCTGACGATGGGGGCGAGTGGAGCCATGTAGACATTGAAGAGCATAGGGCTGAGGGAGGACCCCTGGGGGACTCTGCAGGTTGTTGGTGTAGGGTCTGAGAGGAAAGGGGGGAGTCTGACCTGCTGCGTTCTGCCGGAGAGGAAGGAGCGGATCCAGTCGAGGGCCTTGTCTTGGATCCCTGCGTCGTGGAGTCTGCATATTAGGGTGTGGTGAGACAGAAAACAAGGGCCTGCACTGTAAAAATAAAGGCACCTAATCCTAACTCAGTAGCTGTCACAGTGTGGTTTTTAGCGGCTCTAATTCCAGAGCAGATGTAGAAAACCTAAGATTCCAATACTATAACAGGGATTGGCAAAGCCAATAGGTCTCGCCTATGCAAGAGCTATTGGGTTTGCCAATGTGTTATAGCCACGTTGTACAGCAGCGTGGCTGCTGTACAGGATGGCTAAAAGTTAGTAGCATTCAGGACAGTGGTGTGGAGTGTCGTAGAGTGGAGTGGTGAAGAGTGGAGTAGATTGTTGTAGAGTGGGGTGGCAGAGAGTGTCGTGTATTGGAGTGGCATGGTGTGGAGTTGCGTAGAGTGGTATACAATGGGTGGCATAGAGTAGAGTGGACTGGTGTAGAGTGCATTGGTGTAAAGTGTTGCGGAGCATAGTGGCCTAGAGTGCAGTTGTATTGAGTGCAGTAGCATTAAATTCAGTGGCGTACAATGCAGCCTCTTAGATCGCAGTGGTGTAGATTAGAGTGGTGCATAGTAGAGTGCAATGGTGCAGAGTGCAGGTCACAGAATGCAGTGGTGCAGACTGCAGAGGTGCAGAGTGGAGTGGTGCAGAGTGGAGTGGTGCAGAGTAGATTAGTGTAGAGTGGCATAGCGTGCAGTGATGTACAGTGCAGTGGCATAGAGTGGCGCAGAGTGGTGCAGAGTGGAGTGGCATAGAGTTGAGTCATACAGAGGGTAGTGGTGCAGAGTAGATTCGAGAGGCATAGAGTGCAGTGACGTAGAGTTCAGAGTAGAGTCGACTGGCAAGACGTACAGTGGCATACAGTGGTGCAGAGTAGAGGAGGACAGAGTGGTGCAGAGTAGAGTATAGTATCATAGAGTGCAGTGGCATAGAATGCAGTGGCATAGAGTGGAGTAGTGTAGAGTGGTTTAGTGCAGAGTAGAGTTACATAGAGTTCAGTGGCGGAGAGTGCAGTGTTTCAGAGTAGTGTCATAGTGCAGTAGTGTAGAGTGGAGTAGAGAACAGTGGTATAGGGTACAGTGATGCGGAGTAGAGTGCAGTGGCATAGAGTGCAGTGACAGAGTGCAGTTGCATAGAGTGCAGTGGTAAAGAGTAGAGTGGTGTAGAGTTCAGTGGCATTGAGTGGACTGGCACAGAGTGGAGTAGAGTGTCGGAGAATGCAGTAGTATAGAGTACATTGTTTCACAGTAGAGATAAGTGGCGTAGAGTGGCATAGAGTGTAATCGAGTAGAGCAAAGTGGCATAGAGTGCAGTGGCAGAGAGTAGATTAGAGTGGCGTATAGTGGATTGGCGTAGAGTGCAGGGTCATAGAGTTGTTTGTTACAGAGCAAAGTGCATTGGCGTAGAGTGTATTGGCATAGAGTGCAGTGGCATAGAGTACAGTGATGTAGAATGGAATTGTGCAGAGTAGATTGGTGTAGAGTGCAGTGGTGAAGAGTGACGTGGTGTAGAGTAGAGTAACGAAGAGTGCATTGGCATAGAGTAGAGTGGTACAGGGTAGAGCAGAGAGGTGCAGAGTGCAGTGGCATAGAGTGAAGTGTTGCAGAGTGCAGTGGCATGGAGTGGTGTAAAGTGGAGTGGTGCAGAGTAGAGTGGAGTGGCATCGAGTGGAGTATTCATGGTGTTGTAGCGCACTGCCATTACAGACAACACATGAAATGACCATTACATTTGTACAGACAACAGTTTTTCTAATAAAACTATACAGTGCACAGACGAAAATGTGTGGATATTGCATCACTTAGTGTAATGATTTTTTTTTATCCTATTCAAGTATTTGTTTCCTAACCCATTTCAGAAATAACAAACAATCTGCTTAATTTGTGTTCCTAATTCTGATATAGTCTGAAATACTTACACAGTTCACTTAAATGTTGTCGTGTGCTAGAAAAAAACTCTTTCCTACCCCCAGTATCCAGCAAGATTGTCACATAAATTCTTTGAAGTCAGAGAAGGAAAAGTAAACAAGCACCCTCGGGAAGACAGCGCCTGACATTTGACCTCAGACTTTGAATGCACAGCAAATGTGACGAGATAAAAACAAGACTTACAGGCCTGTTTACAGAAAGGGAGCACTCGGAAGGATACTGTAAATAAGGTTTGGGCAAGGGAAGGTACAAACTCAAGCTGGACAGCCTAAAACAAATAAAGCCAGCAAATGGAAAACAAGATAACATCAGTTAGAAACTACAAAGCCAATGGCAAGCAACGGGCAGTTTCCACTCCTAGGTCAACTTTCTGAATGTACCCAAGATGTCTTTAGCAAACCAGACAGCTGTGCTGTCTGGTAGGCTGTGACCTAAAGAGAGGGTGCTATAGGCTGGTCGAAATTGTGAACCTTTCACTGAGAAAGCAGCATAAAATGCTAGGCCATTCTTTTGAAACTTTCACCATCAAGGCAGAAGACGATTGACAGTATATTTGCATTGTCATGGCCTGTGATAGCATCATCACAACCATCTGTATTTATAACAGGCTAACATGAAAAAGGCATCTAAGCATTGGGGGATATTTACACCCCGTACTCTGAAATAAGTTTTAGTTCTTTTTTAAAGGTGAAAGAATGTTAGCAGTAGCACACTTTCAATGGAATTAAGTTCTGCAAGACTTTTGCTTTGGACTGGAAGCTTCTAAGTTCAGCTCTAGGCCTTTGATACGTTAAAAGTGTCAGTAGCATTTTGTTGCTTGATTGAAGTTTCCTAGGGGCTCATACACCTAGATTCTCTCTTTCAGGTATTCAGGAGCCGTTGAATGGGTGGCCCTGTAGGAAAAATTCAACATCTTAACATGCAGTCTCTCCTATACAAGTGCATCTCATGGAGAGTTGGAGACACACAAAACCTCCTAGATATTAGAATGGAAGCACCCACATATAGACAGTCATACTAGTATAATCTGGAACACACAATAGCTCTCTCTGGTTGACTGATTTTTAGCTGTTTTCTGATAGCATCTGAGCCAACAGCTACAAATTCTTAACTCTAATATGATTTATTTGATTTTCAGCTATTCGACTTAGATCAGCCCAAACACTTCAATGACCATTTTTTTGCCTCCTTCAGTGTGTCAAGTGATCTGGAACACAACTGCATTTCATTGGAATGGGTGTGTAATATTTTTGTTGGCTGGCAGCAATAGATCATGCAGCGGCTTGACATAGATTTTAAGAAGCATGGGTGATTAAAATGAAGCTTGAAGCACCCCCAAGGGTAGCCCCATGAAGGGAGATTTGCAGTGACAGCTTCACCTGTCAAAACCTGCGGTACATCAAAGATGTAAGCCATGTCTTTGCAAACTCCACACTTTAGCCACCTCCCCCAGTCTCTGCATGAAGATATTGGGTTCCAAGGTCTTGGAATGTAGTCAAGAGTTTTAAAATTATCGCTAGTCCAGGCTAAACTTTGTCCAGAACCTGAAAGACAGAAGACTAATTATCGACCAGTGCTATCTTACTGCTATTCACTAAGATGTTCACCCAGACATACTTTTCCCGCAAAAGAGTATTCAATTTCATTGAAGATTGTTTTTCAAGATTTAGAAAACAAATGGAAGGCTGATTATTAGAGTATGATTCTTTGATCTTCTCAACAAGGTGGTAGCTATGACCTTTTTGAGTTTAATCTGGACTTCCTGTTCTAAAAGAATAATTGTCCACTCATGACACAATATTGTGTTTTTTATATTGAGCTGCCAAAATATAATATCCTCAATATCAACTGTCACAATGTTATAATTCTAATCAGCCTTTAGATATATACAGTGTACAGGTGCATTTGAAGCCCAAATATCCTCAAGCAGGTGCACGAGTTAGTGCTCAGTGCTTACACATTTCCTTTATAAGCCCCATCAGAATTAAGTTACTACTTGCAATCAGAGAGTAAGATGGTAAGTGGCATAGTTTCTGACGGGCACTTCTAGCTGCAAATTCCTTACCTTTAGAATATTCTCTAGGTGCCAGACTGGATCTGGACATTTTTACAGTAGTGCTCCCACATGATGCTATGTGGCGTCATGCAGCTCTGCACTGACTTCTGTATTGAACTGGTTGCCTGCAACCACACCATGCTATTTTTATCAGACACAAACCAATAAGAACACACAGTAAGGAGCAATGCACTTAGATGATACATTATGACTTTAATGAGAACAATAGAAGAAAACTCACATAAATTGTCAATGGTGGCTTACATTAGTTAGACTGCAGTAAATCACCTGTATAACATTCCTGCTAATAAGATAAAGGGAGAGAAAAGGTCATACGTCTCTGGTTACCTTTGCTTTTCCAGACAGCACATGGAAGCCCTCTCTAAACACAGATTGGGGATGGTGCAGAAGGATAGGGGTTGTGAGTGATGGCAGATCTGCATGACTCTCCCACATTATCCTATGATGTACCAGCTGCTTCTCTGTAGTTTGGTGAACCCCCTGGCCAAATATCCTCTCAGTTTCCTTAGTCTCATCTTAGGCTCGTTTGCATTGGTTCTAGTCGACATGACCTAAGCTGTATGCTTCCCCTAACCACAGACATTGGTTCAATACAATGCAAAAACCTTGGCAGGACAAATAGGTTTGTATATGTTGCTAAGTATATTCATGTATCACTTTTAGTGTAAAATAAAGACATTCAAAATATCTCTGCAGTACCTTGTCTTTTGCAAATATTTTCCCTTGTCAACACTGACTAAGCTGATTGACCCATTCGCGTCACAATGTCTTCCACACATTAACTCCTATACACTTTGCAACCTCGTTCAGTTCTGCCCAGAAGATGGAGCGCAGCTGCATATAGGTGCCACTCCTGTGCACTTACATCACTTCCTTCCTTCCTTTTGTTTCTGTGCCTTTGATTGTGGATCCGGAGCTCTGTTCCCTTGCATCTGTTGACAAATTCCTCCCAAAACTCTTTTACAGTACGCAAGGGAACGATGTCTCCATGAACACAAAAGGGTTCAAACCTTGTCATCACTGCTGGAAACAGATGTCGTGATGGACTTGCATACGTTTTGCATCTGGTGTTTCAGAATGGGGCATGACTCCATGTCATGGAAGGAAGAAGCCCTCATGCACTCACACACAATCTGGGCCCGTGAAGCGAAGTTGTTTGTTGCCAAATCTCAAAAGAAGTGATGGACCTCATGTAAGTGTTGCTTCCTCTCCAAGTTGAAGGTTCAGACTCGTTCCCACTCTAAAGGTTGCTATTGTGACAGGTCCTCTCTGTAGTTGAGGTTTTCTGCAAAGCCCAAATCAAAATGTAAAAAAATAGTAAGAAGTGAAAGCTGAAATTGACCCCATCCCACCACTCTCTGTCTAAAGAGATATCAGGAGGGAATGAAGGTGCCAACCGATCCTACTCTTGATGCCCAATTGTGGAACCGACTCCTCAACTGATCCAGTCACACTCCAAACTTCCAGGCCCATTAGTGTTGCCATAGCATATTGCTGCCTTTAAGGAGGCCATTTTGCATATTTTTTAGACTCTTCCAGCTTCTGTTGTGCCTTCAGGCCTCAAGGATCAGTGAGGCATGCAGTGGGGTTACAGTCGGCAGATCCCTGGTGCCGTCTGTGCCCCTTGAACTTGCTTTTGGTTCTGCACTGGTGGTGACTTTTAGGCTTCTAGTCAAGCTTCTGCCAACTCTGGTGTCAACCTTGGGCTGAAATATCTACAACCCTGACAGAGATCGAGCCTTGACTCCACTCCAGCACACCCAGTTGCTGTACGCTCTGATTCAGACAAAATAACAAATCACCTCTTTCACCAGGCCTTTCTCAGAGTCTTCATTCCATTTTTGGCTCAGATTCTGATCTCATAATGATGAATGTGATAATGGGGATGACTTACCCTCACACTTTGATGATGATGATATTTACATGGACATGCAGAAGGTTAGAAAGCTAATTCCTCCCCTGACACAGGGTTGGTTTGACCCCTTGGACTCCCAATGGAGGAGACTGCATAATTTGCCATGGTGATTGGATATGAAGCGGAGATCCTGGAACTACAGCTGCCTTCAGTTTAGTCAAAATAAATGTTGTCACTGAGATTTTGCATCCTGGGCCAGACTTATCTAAGGTTTTGCTCCCGAATAATGAAGACCTGACTGACACCCTATTGGGTACTTGGGCAAAGCCTTGCTCTTGTCCACCAGTGACCAGGCAGGTCCACAAGAGCAACAGACTGGCACAAGTCGACCTTAACTTTCCTAATGCAGAACCTGATTACTGAGAGTTTGGTTGTCCAAGCTTCCACCAGCAAGGTCAGCCCTAATATGTTCCCCACAACCACTCCAGATAGTAAGTCAAAAAGGATTAAGGCATTCGGGAAGCAGATGTTATCTTATGCTAGCACGGCACGCAGGTCAGTAAATTCACTCTGCCTTTTAAGCTGCTATGTGCGCACCTTGTGGGTCATGATCAGTGAGGTCATGCTGGCGGTGCTGAAGAAGCTTTTGGTCTCTTTTCCTAAAACCATTCAGGACTGCCTGGATGCAGCAAAATATGTTATAGGGGCTGCCCTGGATGGTATTGACTGCTTTGGGGCATACAGTGGACATTAGTGTGGTGCTCTGCCGCCATTATGAGATCCACTGGATTTTCTGGAGACATGCAGGCTTTTCAAAAGGACATGCCATTCGATGGGTCTTGCTTCTTTTGGGAAAAGGATGATTCTGTCCTCAAACATTTTAAAGAAAGCTGAGCCACAATGTATTCCTTGGTCCTTTCAAACCCTGAACAACAGTTTTGTCAGCAGCCATGACCCTTCTCGGGCTACTCCAGTGGTCTGGACACCACCGCGCCCTGTCACCACTGCAGTAGTCAGGCCAGCCCTTTTGTGGCCGGGGATGGGGATCAAGTAGACATAGAGCAGGTCACCAGGGACACTGTTTCACCTAGCCACCTGCCCTTAAAGAATTAACCTCCAAGCCACTTTAGCTTGCCCTTAGCTGCAGACAGCTGCAACTTGGGAGGCACAGTCAGACATTTACTTCCAGGATGGCAGGCTGTTACATCTGACAGATGTGGCCTCCAAATTGCCCAGCAAGGCTAAGCCTTTTCATTACTTTCCAATCCACTTCAACTTCCTCCCACATCACAGCTGCTCTCAGAAGAGGTGTAGGCTATGATGGACTTGGAAGCAGGGATGGGTTGTCACTCCTGCTATTTCCTCATGCCAAAGTACTGAGACCTTTATCTTATTTTAGATCTTCACCCTCTAAATGCTTTCCTTCAAAAGGACAATTTCCAAATTATCACACTTGCCAAATTTCTGTCTGCCCTGTATCCGGGCTACTGGGTGGTTGCCTTGGACCTACATGATACATTTTTTAGATTGAAAAAGAACGTGGCAGGGCCACTTGCGTAAACTCTCCTCTATTCCCCCACCATCAAAACCAATAGTCTCTATTTTGGTGCTCCAAGGAAGAAGGCTGCCACTATCGCCCACACATAAGAGCTGGAAACATCCAGTCTTGTACAGTCAACAGATTGTCCCGAGCACCAGCAAATGTACGAAAAAAGGGTGTCCAATTCTTCTTGTTTTCAGATAAGTTTATTTCCAACAGACTTCTTCAGAAGCCACAGCCTCTCGTCTTCAAAAGCCACAATCTTTCATCAATATTCTTCATATAGCCACAGCCAACACGTGTTTCGTCAGATTCGATGAGTGTTCATCACTGACTTCATCAGGGCTATAAGTTAAATAAACACCATGAGTCTAAGCTCCAACTGGATTACAATGTAATACTCCATCACCTGAACACCCTGTTGCTCAATTAACTTGGACAATATGTCCAAATTATAGAATTCTTTATCCATATATCATACAAAGTGAAGGAGGGAAAATATAAGTGTCAAAGTGAAAAACACTGTCATATACAATATAGGGTATTTCTCAAGTAATCCCAAAAGTACAGCAACCTGTGTGTATAAAAAAAGCATCATGCATAATGACATAGATATGAGGTGTATGGTAGACACCCTTTCCTGTATAAACCAGTGCATAGTTTGAACGTTATATACCAAAATTAATAGCTGGGCTCACCTCTCAAACAATTCCAAAATAATCCAGGCATCAATTTGTCATCTTCTAGATAATAGAAATATAATATATATATATATATATATATATATATTGATAATCTGTCTAGTGTACCACTATTTATCATTACTCCAAATAGCAAACTTGACCAGTTATATAGGTGCGCTTTCGCCTCACCTCACAATTACTTTCAATCTTCTTATCCATATCCATAAATGCCCGTATCGATGCTAGTTCACCTGCAAACAAAATACATGCGTTAGAGAGATACGGAAAATATGGTATTACCCAGACCGTAATTCTCTCCCTGCTGTCTAAATTAAAAATGTTAAAGGGAATTGCGGACATCCCCATCGTTCTCACACACCGTTCGAATTTACGTTCATCGAGTTAACTAAATTAAAACGCGAAGTCTATTTGACACGTACGTCGCTGCTTCCATATCAAAAAGCACTCAAAGTCTGTCATGTCTAAAGATTAAGTTTCCTAGTTTCTGCACGGGCCCGCATAAACGGCTGCCACCACATACCTGTAGAATGGAGAGTACTCCTCGAGCAATCCAGTACGGCATGGTAAACAAGCGTCGTATTGGTAATCCTCTTTTTATAGCGTTCCATGAACTGGGTCATTGTGTCAACTATCGGCCTTCCCAGTTCATTTACGTTACACCATTCCTCGCACAAGAACTGTCAATGTACCCGGTGTAACATGTCCTATTCTAGAGTTAAGTTCACGTGTATTGCGTGTTTAGCTGTGTATTTCTGGAAGAGTCACCATTAAATACTTACACAAGATGTCCGCCCGTGCCTTCATCATTTCCGCTTATTAGTTGTACAAAAATGGCATGCCCGGTATTCCGTTATTGTCACATCCCCATCCAGAAAAAGTTTTCCGTACTATTCCATTACACCGCTGCTCATATACTTAAAACAAATTGCCCTATTCAATCTTATTAAGTTCACCCATATTGCTATTTACTTCTGTATGATTTGCAAAGACATACTTGCACAAGATGTCCGCCCGTGCCTTCCTCACATCTAAATACTTGTCATACCAAAATGGCGTATCAGAAATTCCGTAATTACTATACCCCCATCAAAATGAAACTCTGTGCAGTCCAGTTATATCGTTGATCATGTATCCATAGCAAAGTGCTCTACTCAAATATATTGATATACCAGTATCGTAAAGAACTCAACTTGTGTTTATCGTTGTTTATTTACACAAGGCGCCTGCCTCAAATCCCCGCGTTTGTGTTCATCTGCTTACACATCTTGGGGCCCAAAAACCCCTCCTGTTACCTCCAGTAAGGTCCACACAGTGGGATGGCTGAGAGGTCTCTGGAGGCCACGCCCCCTTTCTCCACCACTCTGCAAACACACCTCTTGGTGCACTACTAGTTAGGGAATTAAGTCCCCTTGGCTCCTGATGGTCCTTGAAGGCCAACTACCCCTCCTGATACCTCCAGTAAGTCCCAAACAGCCGGATTGCTGAAAGCTGGTCTGAGGCGCGCCCCCTTTCTCCACCACTCTACAAATGCTCCTCCTGGTGCTCTACTTGTTGGGGTATGAAGTCCTCTTGGATGCTGAGGGTACTTGGGGGCCAACTAGCTCTCCTGTTACCTCCAGTATGTCCCACACAGTGGGATTGCTGAGTTGTCTTTGGAGGCCAGGCACTCTTTCTCCACCACTCTGCAAACGCACCTCCTGGCACACTACTGCCTGATGGATCAAGTCCTCTTAGATGGTGAGGGTCATTGGGGGCCAGGAACCCCTCCTGTCACCTCCAGTAAATCCCACGCAGCATGATTACTGAAAGCTGGTCGGAGGCTTGCCCCCTTTCTCCACCACGCTATGAATGCTCCTCCTGATGCACTACTGGTTGGGGTATGAAGTCCTCTTGGATGCTGAGGATACTTGGGGGCCAAGAAGCCCTCCTGTAACCTCCAGTAAGTCTGGCACAGTGGGATTCCTGAGAGCTGGTTGGAAGCCTCACCCCCTTTCCCTACCACTCTGCAAACACGACTAGTTAAAATACCATAGAAATTCACTGGAAAAAACAAAGGTTACAGGGATGTTATAGTTAGGAAATAGAATTTGAAAAATGACCTCACATATTACATCACTCATGATGGTTAGTGAGATAACTGATGACATCACTGATGACATCTCAAATGATATCACTGATGATACCATGCACAGAACCACTGACACACCCAACCACTCACACCCCATACAACCTCTCGTATGCCAACTCACACACCCACACAACCACTCACACATCAATTCACAGGCATATACCAGTACTCATACATCCACCTACTCTTCCATACACCCACTCACTCAGTCATATAGCCACTAACACAACCAATCACTCACCCATACAGCTACTCAGATAGCCACACACTCACCCATGCAGCTACTACACACCCACTTATTCACCTATATGGTCTCTCACACACACACCTACTCACTTACCCATACAGCCTCTCAACACAGCCACTCACTCACCCATACAACCAATCACACACTCACTCATGCACCCACACAGCCACTTAAATACACATTCACACATCCATACAAACACTCACATATCTGATCACTTACCAATACAGCCATTCAGACACATACCTCTAATACAGCCACTCACACACCAACTCATTTAATCAAACTCCCACTCAAAGAGCCACTCACACATGTATACAGCCATGCAGACACCGACTCCCTCACCCATACAGTCACTCACATACTCACCCCCATACACCCACTGATACACCCACTCAGTCACTCACCAATACAGCCACTCACAGATCTACTCATTCACCCACACAGTAACTCACACACCCACTTATACACCCATACAGACACTCACACACCCACTCACACACACATATAGCCACTTACATATTATATGTCAAAAGTAGTATCACTCATTAGTAGCACACCTAGTATACTAATTAAACTTTTATAGTATCATAGTCTATAAGCTTAACACTCATCAATTCTTAGAAAACATTTACACACACTGGATGATGTCATCAGTGATTTCATTTGAGATGACACAGATCATGTCATGAGATCTGTAATATGTGAGGTCATAATCAGTGCATTGCATGGGCATAAATTATAGTTAGCCGAGATAAGTATAACTGCTGAATTTCTATGGTTTTGTATGAGTGAAAGCTGTGCGTAACTATAATCTCCCAGTTACCTTTGGTTTTTTCAATGAACATACATATATGCTTCCAACTAAGGATTGAAAGTTACAGTGAGCGGAGAATTTGGATATATATATATATATATATATATATATATATATATATATATATATATATATATATGAACAGTTTGTCATCGATGCCTTTCCTCCTCCTCTCGACGTTGGTGCCAGCAGCGGTAATGACACCCGCTAAAATTATCATACAACGAGATATCCGGGAAATCCTGAATAAATCAAGCGGCACACCACAAGGACAGCACAAGAGTTTATTGTGCATACAACGACGCGTTTCGGCGAAGCCTTTTTCATGTATAGCGGCCTGCCTGGTCGCGGGATGCACCACCGCGAAGCACTTGCGGGTCCGCGGCTGCTTTATTGGGGCAGCTAACTGTGGAACAGGAGGTGCCTGTTATATGCAGGGGTGCCGGCGCGAGCATCGGCAAACCTTTTAAAGACATTTTTGAATGTGAATGCCGGCCGCGACCCACTTGGGTCTTACTGAACTACCAGTCCCAGGAAGCATTGCTTCAGGTGTTTCACCTGAGCATAATTATTATGGGGATTTACTGGTGGCTGCCGTACGCCGTCACGTCACATGGTGTGCCACTGAAGAGGGCGTTGGCCCGAAACGCGTCTGGCAGGAAACCAGAAAAGGACTTTGTTCATGGCGTGTGCCCTAGCTTTGGCGTAATTTCCACCTGGGAGTGCATCCCACCTAGTGGCAACTCTTTTTGTATTATATATATATCTAATAGATGCTGTACCAATCAATAGGCGGGGAGGGGACAGAGAGGGAAGCCTCAGAAAATTGGAGACCAGATACATCTTAAATTTTGATTGTAAGTCTCCGGGGGGCCTCAACACAACAGAGGACCTGTTCACCTGCCTCCATTAGAAAAAGGATTATTCACCTTCCTCTAACCGTTTTAGATATCTCATGAGTAAAGGATGTAGCCCGTGACAGCAACCAGGCAGTGAAATATCCTTGCGATATCATCCCTTTAGTAAGACTTCCCATGTCTTATAGATAGAGAGTTAAAACATACTAAAAACTCGTATGCAAGTTGCTCATTGGAGAGTTCAGGAAAACTAGGTTGGAAGGCTCACACATATAAAGAGCATCTGATTTGAGACTCACATAGATAGAACATATTTGATCATTCTTATTTTTACAGTAGGAAGCTGCCATTCCGACCTGAACCACGAATATAGTGGTTTTTTAATCAATTTTAGCACATTTGCACTTTATGAATAATACGGGTCACCACCACTTAATGGGATGTGTTGCACTGATCAATACTGCACTAGCACTTTATCTTTGGGGTCTTTTATAGTAGACAGGATTAAAAAACAACAACTAGAGAGGCACGACAAACTAATGATATGTAATAATAGTGGCTGGATACCAGTGGTATGAGCTACAGGGGTGCGATAACGCATTATGCAATGATCTACAAAAATGCACCCTCAACAAAAAATTAAGGGAAACTGTTTTTACGATATTTATGGTTCTTGCAGTATTTATTGCTTGAGAATATATTTATTAGTGTGATGTATATGTCTATATATTTACATATGGATATTGTTTGTACTCATTGAAATGATCAAATTATAATTTCAAATTGCTGGTGACCGTCAACTATTGGGTGTATGGTCAACAAACACAGACACTTTTGTGGTATTTCTCCCATGTCTACGCCTAGTCACTGTTTACTCTATGCACACGTCACTTTACAAGGGGAAAAGACTATGGCGGCGTTGTCATGTGATCAAGGTCCGGCTGGACCGAAACGCGTTATGGCCGACGAATAAAGAAGGAACTTTTGCACTAACCTTGTGGTCCGCGCCTGCTTCCAACAAAGGATTTAAAGTTAAAGCGAGTGGAGAACTTGGATATATATATATATATATATATATATATATATATATATATATATATATATATATATATAGGTAGTTATAGTTAGGACCATCTTTCCATAGGAAAAGCGTTTTTGACTTGCCTATAACTTTGGCATCATTTTCCCCAAAAAGTGTGCCGGTAAGACCTGTTGTGTATAGAAAGTTTCAGGATGATCCTTCAAGGGGGTCAAAAAAATGTGTTATCCATATTAATTTCCATAGGATCTTTAGACATGCCTGCAGCCGGAACCAGTGGATGGAATTACACTGAATTTGGTAGAGAGCTAGATTTTGTTGCGCAAATTGTGCATTTTGTTATTTGGTGTAAATCTGTTCAGTAGTTGTTGAGAAATCTCAGGAAATCCAAATTTGTATACGTATGGCCGTGAAGAATTCAGAACTATTTCAAGATGAATCGTGCCTCACAGGCAAGCCATGATTGGCTGGCCGCAACATTAGCAGAGAGTTGTGGCCACCATTTTAGTTTATCAGAACAGTCCCCAGGCATGTAATGAATCATCAGAAATTAGCATGAGCGGTCAGGTTGGATGTACCCTGACCCCATGGGTGGGATATAGGGGTGTTTCTGTGGCACAGTATGATCAGAATATGTCAAAGACAAGGATTTTGTTCACCACACAATATTCATGAATTCGCATCAGTGCTCAGCGTGGCCCCTTGTGTATTGTCACGACCCTCAGTCTCACTCAGACAATCACAGACACACTTACACACTTACACATCCACTGAGAGACCTACTTTGTCACATATGCACTCACTCACAGACCCATTCAGAAACTCATGCACCCACCCACATACCCACTCAGAGACTCATGCTCACTCACAGACCCAGTCAGAGTGTCATGCAACCACTCACAGACCCCAGTCAGAGACTCATGCACCAACTCATAGGCCCTACTCAGACACTCATGCACACACCCACTCAGAGACTCATACACCAACTCACAGTCTCACTCAGAGGCTCACGCAACCACTCACATACCCACTCACAGACTCATACACCCACAAGCAGTCCCACTTACAGCCCCACAGACCCACTCACAGACCCACTCAGAGACTCACACACCCACTTACACACCCAGTCAGAGATGCATGCCCCAGACACAGACCCACACAGAGACTCAAGCACCCACTCACAGACCCACTCAGACACTTTCGTACCCAGTCACAGACCCCATTGAGACACTCACGTATGAAATCATAGAACCACTCAGAGACAGATACACCCACTCACAGTCCCACTCAGAGATTCATATACCCACTCACAGACCCACTGACACACTCAAGCACCCACTCAAACACCCACTGAGACACTCATGCAAACACTCATAGATGCACTCAGAGACTCGAGCAACCCACTCACACTTCCATCCATTCAGACATCATGCACCCACTCAGAGACCCACTCAGAGACTCACATACCCACTAACACCCCCACTCAGAAACTCATGCACCCAGTCATGATCTTTGAATTATCACGTTTTGGTGAGGTGTGACGCGCATTTTGCATATCACAGTTTCAATAGGTTTTCGTCTCTCCATTTTTCTTGGGTTATAGACAAATTTAGGTACCTTCTTCTTCCTTAACTATTGATATTCATCGGCTTTGCGTGGTTTTGCGTGGCAATTCCACCTCGTGCATGCATTTTGACTTTCCTGAAATATATTTGGTTTTGGATGTTGTAGTCCATGCACTACTGAATCTAAGGGAATACAATGGTGTGTTTTTATGTGTTTATACTCATACAGCCTTGAAAAAGTCGCGGGATAACCTCCCTGTATGCGACGAAACACGTGTTGGCTGTTGGAGGCTGGTTGAAGATCTACGCCATTAAACAACTGAGAAGAGAGAAAAAAGAATCTTGTTTATTTTATATTAATTGTGCTGATTAAGTACACTGCTAAATTGAAAAGTTTCACTTATACTCGACGTGTGCTGGGGAGTGCTAGTTGTCCACTCACAGACCAACTCAGAGACTCATGCACCCAGTCACAGACTTAATCAGACACTCATGCATAATCTAACACACTCACTCAGAGACTCACAAACCCACTCACAGTCTTAGTTAGAGACATGTACCACTCACACACCTACTCAGAGACTAACGTACCCACTCACAGACCCACTCAGACACTCATGCACCCACTCACAGACCCACTCCGACACTCATGAACTTACTTACAGACCCACTCAGAGTCTCATGCACACACTCACAGATCCACTCAAAGACACATGCACTGTAATTCTCACCTGTAATTTCCACTGGGGCGAGATGCTAGTTCTGAATCAAGGTCCCAACTTGTCTCACCCACTAAAAATGCCCAACAATGTCAGAGCCAGAAATGGTGACATGGGCAAGAGGAGTAAACAAGGGAAGAGAAAAGACACACATCAAAGGCACATTCAGCGGTGAATGGTAAGCTTCAGGATCTTTCTATGTGATTCCTGCATGTAAAGAAAAGAGTATATGTGTTAATGTATGTATATAGTTGTAATATAATACTATGCACTCCTGTTATAAACGTATACACACTCAGTGATTAACTACCTGTTAAATTTCTCTCTTCCACTTATGATATAGTGGTGGTAGATGCAGGATCTGATTACCATCTGTGCAAAAAGAGGAAAGTTAGGTGTTTATGTAATCAGAGCAGAGTACTTGTATATGAAGTGAAACTATCATATGAACTAACCTATAATAGTGGGATAGTATGGAATCAGTAGAAGCCCAAAACAGATATCCATACCAAAAGGAAAACCAAAAAAACATATATTCCCAAATGGATAAGTTCTTGTAGAATAAACCAGGAATATACACAAAAAAGGCATGGGGCTAAAAATAGGGATTAGTTCCTTAACTTCAGGAATAACTAATCATTTGCTTATTTCTTTTTTTATATAACTTTCTATACATGCACAAAAGTAAATGGAATCTCCAAGCGCTGTGGAGAATGACATCAGATAAGTAAAGCACATTAAATATAATGCGCAGAGAGTGTTACCGACATGATAGAGAGCGTTGATTCTTTAGAGGTTTTGTTATCTTTCTTTTTTGTTACAGGTATTTCAGAGGCTTAATCAGGCGTCACCGTAGGAAACAGGCGAAATGAAGCGGAATTGAATAGAGAAGGTGAGCCACTGCACTTCAGCCCAACGAAGAATGCCGACCCCTGCATGAGGTGACCCGGCAGCAACAGTTAAGTGAAAGGGGAGGACAAAAGATGCGCACACGTCAACTAGAACATGAAGCGCTCTTCCACCTTCTAGACTGGGTGGAACAAACTCAGCATATAGACAGCTGTCTTTATGCTGAATTTGTTCCACCCAGTCTACACACATGATCGGGTGTGGAGCAAGCCTTACATGCACCCACTCCAGACCCACTCAGACACTCATGCACATCCACTCAGTCATCCATAAAGCCACTGACATGCCCACTCACTTACCCCCAATAGAGTCACTCACACAGCCACTCACTCACCTACACAGCTACTCACATACTCACTTATTCACCCATTCAGCACTCAGAAACCCACTCACACACAGACACACATCCACTCACATAATACATGTTAGAAGTAGCATCACTCATTAGTAGTACACCTAAACTACTGTATTAACTTTTGTAGTACATATGTTTAACAATCCTAAACTCTTAGAAAATACTTACACTCACTGGATGATGTTATCAGTGATGTCATATTGAAATGTCATCAGTGATGTCACTGACCATGTCATGAATGATATAATATGTGAGGTCATAAGCCATGCATTGATGGGGGGATAAGTTATAGTTAGCTCAAGTAACTATAACTGCTGAATTTCAATGGATTTTCACGAGTAAAACGTGAGGTTAACCATAACGTCCCTGTAAACTTTTTTTTCTTGAGTGAATTTCTAAGGATTTTAAATGCTAATTCCTGACTTTAATGTCTCTGTAACCTTTGTTTTTTTCAGTGAATTTCTATGGTTTTTTAAGTAGTAATCGTGTTTGCAGAGTGGTGGAGAAAGGGGGCGTGGCCTCTGACCAGCTCTCAGGAATCCCGCAGTGTGGGACTTATAGGAGGTACCAGGAGGACTTCATGGCACCCAAGGTCCCTTAGCATTCAAGAGGACTTCATTCTCTAACCAGTTGTGCACCACGAGCCACGTTTGCAGAGTGGTGGGGAAAGGGGGCGTGGCCTCTAAAGACGTCTTAGCAGACCCAGTGTGTGGGACTTACAAGAGGTACCAGGAGGGGTAGTTGGCCCCCAAGGACTTCCTTGGGGGCCAATTACCCCTCCTGTTACCTCCGGTAAGTCTCACACAGCATGATTGCTGAGAGGTTGTCAGAGGCCATGTCCCCTTTCTCCAGCACTCTGTAAAAGCACCTCCTGGTGCACTACTAGTAGGGGGATGAAGTCCTCTTGGCTCCAGAGGGTCCTTGGGGGCCAATTACCCCTCCTGTTAACTCCAGTAAGTCCCACCCAATGGGTTTTCTGAAAGGTTCTCAGTGGCTATGCCCCCTTTCTCCACCACTCTGCAAACACGCTTCCTGGCACACTACTAGTTGGGGGATGGAGTCCGCTTGGATGCTTAGTGGCCTTGGGGGCCAACAAATCCTTCTGTTACCTCCAATAAGTCCCAAACAACAGGATTGCTGAGAGGACTATAGATGCCATGCCTCCTTTCTCCACCACTCTGCAAACGCGCCTCCTGAGGCACTATTGGTTGGGGGAAGTAGTCCACTTTAGTCCTGACGCCCTCAGGGGTAAAGTGGAATTCATTCCCTAACCAGAAGTGCGCCAGGAGGTGTATCTTAGGTATGGTATAAAAATAGGGGGTAACCTGGTGGGCATTAGCCAAGAAATCGCCTTCTTTTTTGGTAATCCAGTCGAGTGCTGTGGCCTCTTCCACCATGCTGGCGATCTCTACCCGTAGGCATTCCGTTGGGTCATCTCTGATGCGGAGGTAGTTCCTCTCATCTGTCAGGAGTCTCATGCATTCTCTGCGGTAGGCCTCTGTGGTTTGAAGTACAATGGCTCCTCCTTTGTCCGCTGGTTTTACTGTGATTCTAGTGTCATTGGCCAATTGTAGGATGGCTTCTTGTTCGATTTTGCTGGTGTTGTGGAACACTCTTATTGTCCTTGGGTCGATTTCACCTACTTCTTTCAGGGTGGCCTTCTCGAAGGCTAAGAGTTCCATCGGTAGGTTGGCAGATGGAGAGGTGAAGGTTGATTTCCGATGTAGGCCTGTATCACCACTGTGAGTGTCCATCATTGGTTTGTTCTAAAAAAATACTTGCAGTTTTATTTTCCGAATGAATTCATTCAACTCACAACTGAGTTTAAATTTGTCAAAACTTGTGTTTTGTGAGTGACACGGTCTAGTTTTTGAAGTAAGCATGACTAAGCTGTTCCGGGTCTATTTTATGGCCACCGGGAGACACTCGCGGTAAGATGCGGTCTCCAGGGGTGCCATCAGGTCATTTTACGAGAGGAGTGCTTTGACGAAGTAAGTCCAGCCAGACCCGATTTTGACCTTATTTCTCAAATTTCCAAAGAATTAATAAGGTTTCTATTTTCCTTCCAGGATAAGCTAAGGCACCGGGAATTTTCTCCCCGGTCCCTATCTCATTTACTTTTAGGAAACTCTAATGACCATCTCTATGTCCCCATTACCATTTTAGGGTGTGACTACAAGCCCCTCTACCCCTGCAGAACATGAGGCATATTTCTGCCTAAACAAAAGTATGTGTCATTGATATGTAATACTAATTATTTTTGTTATATGTTGTATGTCACGTGGTATCTTTCTTTTTTTCACGAGTGCTTTTAAACTGCAATTTGTACATAACCACTTTTCTTCACAAAGACATCGTGTGTGATTGATTTCTTCCACCACAGATGATCGCACAAAATAGCTGTTAAGTACACCCACTATAGAGGAGTACATTGATCGAGATACGACGCCGCATACATATAGGGCCTGCCAGCTTGGCTGGTAGGCAGGCCTTTTTAATTTTCTTTTGTTTTATTTCCTACAGATACAACTTGTCAGTGTACAACTGTATGTATTAAGTATCAGGTGAACACACATTAGGTGTGCACCCCATTGTTTTCTACTCACAGGATTCTTTAGGAGTGGTACGCACGGGGCTGGTCCTTGTGTGGTCCTGAAGAAGAGCTTTAGGGGAAAGCTCGAAACATGTCGACCCAGTACTAGGGACTCCATACTCATTACAGTTAGGTCTCTCCCTAGTATTAACCCCTGATTTTAAAACATACCGACTAGGAGCAGGAATAAAATATTAGCTCACTAGCTAGGTATTTTTAATCTATTTTTCCCACTCCACATCACTGCACCACACATATTTTCCTAAAACTAAGTGCTCCTACGTAGTTCGCAAGTCGCAGCACGCCTCAATCTGCAGCGGATCGAGAGGACCCCAATGATGAAGCATGCCACCTAGGGGTAACCCTGGTGAGTGAGGGGACTCTAGAAAATAATTTTTCTTTCTGGAAAGAGGGTTTTTTCACACATGTTCAGTGGAATCCCTGTTCTTCCTATGGTTAGGTTCCTAATTCCGGTATTATGGATGTTGTGGAATTGCATTCCCCAACCACCACTGCACCAGGAGGCGTATTTGCAGAGTGTTGGTGAAGGGGGCATGGCATCTGGCGACTTACCAAAGGTTTTTTTTTGTATATTTTTTTACTTTTTAAGAGAAGGGGGTTGCGTGGCCCCCCTTCACTGGGCCATTTTGGGCCCGGCGACCCCATTTCCCAGGGCCTGGCCTTTTTTCAATGTGTGAGGGGGCCCCCCTCCCCAGGCCAATTTCAGCACAGAGGATTTTAATTTAAAAAAAATAGGGAGGGGGCCACATTGCTTCCTTCCAGGGCTGATTTAGCCCCAGAAAACCAATCCCCCGGGGCATGGATTTTCATTTAAAAAAAACAAAATTCTCCTAGGCCGATTTCGGCCCCAAGGGCCCCATCCCTGGGGCCTGGTAATTTCCTTTATTTAAAATGTATTTTTAAAATAGGGAAGTGGGGCTGCGTGGCCCCCCTCCCAGGGCCAATTTTGGCACCAGGCACCCAATCCCCAGGGCCCAGCATATTACAGATGGAGGTAGATGGCTGTGCAGTCCCCTTCCATGGGCCGAATTGGGCCCCAGTGACCCTAACCCCTCGGGCCTGCCCATTATAGTGGGTGTCTCCAAGGCACCCATTCACCAATGGAACCGCGGGGGAGCCTGAAGGCACCCGTGGTCCCTGCTGCCTCCCCGCCTCTAGGGCTCCACGAGCGGGGCCACGGCCCCCTCCTTTGTTAACTTTAGCCCTGGGGGGGTGGTGGTCCCTGGGGTTGCTGCGGCAGTGCACACTCATAATTATTTTAAGACTTGCCCCGAGGATGTGGTGGTACTCAGGGCTGCGGGGGAGAGCACAGGGCCTCCCCGGCATTATTTTAATTTGACATTTGTGCCCCGGGGTGGTGGTGGTCCCCAGGACAAGCCGCAAGTCTATCCAGCATAAAATTAACTTAGTTCCCCAGGATGTGACATCCCCGGGGCTGTGGGGGAGGCCATAGGGCCTCCTCTGCATTATTCTAATTTGACATTTATGCCTCGGAGGTGGTTGTCCCCGGGGCAGCAGGGGAGCCACAAGGCTCCCCTGCATATAATTAACTTAGTGCCCCGGGGAGGTGGCGATCCCTGGGGCTGCGGGGGTGTGCTACTCACACACCTACTCACTCACTCACCTTCAGCACTGCGCCAACCTTCCGCCGGCAGATGCGTCACGCATCTGCTTATCCTTGCGCCACGATGCGCCGCATTGTAAATGCGGCGCATCGGACGTGGCGCAAGGGTAAACTTGCGTGACGCATTTTCCCTGGCGCATCCCTGCTGATATGCAGGGATGCGCCAGGGAATATAAATATGCCCCTGAGACTATAGACTCTGCCCTGTTTACAATTATTTTCTCTTTCGGTGCTGACTCCTACATCAGAAAAAGATTCTGTTTGTGGAAATCGGCTTTTATATGCCAGCCAAGGGGCCTTATGGGAATGGTAGTCCTGTTGGATTCTGCGCGCATGCTCGTTGGCTGACATTTAGTTGAAAAGTGCACACTGTGTGTACAACTGGGCCCCGAGGTGCGGAGGTCATCAATTTGTTTCCCGGCCCCCTTATGACTGGCTTACTATTGAGCTACTTATACACGGCATGAACTTTTCATTATTCACATAACGGAGTTCACAGAGACTCGAGAATGGCGAAATTGTACATGGCACGGAGGAGCACTCTGGGCTGAGGCTGCTTTCATTTTGGACAAGTCAGTGTAAAAGCGGCACTGTTCTTTTTAATGAATTTAACAATTTGTTGTTTTAAGAAAGGCAGAACATTTAGAGACTCTGGCGGCACAATTTTAAATTCATAATATTCCCACTATGGCGTGCAACATTTTCTTTAGCTAAATGAATTTACCCATGCATAAGTTAATATGGTGAAATATATAAATTGGGGATTTGCATTGTGCAATCAATATATTTCATATGATTTACCTGTAACATTGCTGATACTTGATTGAAGAAAGCATGTGATCACTGCAAAGGGTTGAATTTTCGTCAGCGCAATGAAGAGTATGTTGCCTATGTCTATTTTTGGCTAAAGTGGGAAGGGCTATATATATTGTGAAAATAATGGCGCCAACCAGATTGACAAAGGCTTCGAGCAAGCCGAAACGCGTCTCTCTTATCTCAGGGGTTGAGGGAGGACCTGAGAGAATAAATATTTGCCGTATCTTGACTGGCTTGTGTCCGTGCCTTTTTCCATGGATGCTTCTGCGGAAGTTGGAGTTTGTGTTCATATATATATGGCAGGTTAACCAGAAAAGGACTTTGTTCATGGCGTGTGCCCTTGCTTTGGCGTAATTTCCACCTGGGAGTGCATCCCACCGAGAGGCAACTCTTTTTTTGTATTTTGTACAGCGGCCTGCCTGGTCGCGGGATTGCACCACCGCGAAACACTTGCGGGTCCGCAGCTGCTTTATTGGGGCAGCTAACTGTGGAACAGGAGGTGCCTGTTATATGCAGGGGTGCCGGCGTGAACATCGGAAATCCTTTTAAGACATTTTTGAATGTGAGTGCCGGCGGTGACCCACTTGGGTTTTACTGAACCACCAGTCCCAGGAAGCATTGCTTCAGGTGGTTCACCTGAGCGTTATTATTATGGGGATTTACTGGTGGTTGCTGCATGCCGGCACGTCACATGGTCTGCCACTGAAGAGGGCATTGGCCCGAAACGCGTCTGGCAGGTTAACCAGAAAAGGACTTTGTTCATGGCGTGTGCCCTTGCTTTGGCGCAATTTCCACCTGGGAGTGCATCCCACCGAGAGGCAACTCTTTTTTTGTATTTTGTACAGCGGCCTGCCTGGTCGCGGGATTGCACCACCGTGAAACACTTGCGGGTCCGCAGCTGCTTATTTGGGGCAGCTAACTGTGGAACAGGAGGTGCCTGTTATATGCAGGGGTGCCGGCGTGAACATCGGCAATCCTTTTTAAGACATTTTTGAATGTGAGTGCCGGCGGTGACCCACTTGGGTTTTACTGAACCACCAGTCCCAGGAAGCATTGCTTCAGGTGGTTCATCTGAGCGTTATTATTATGGGGATTTACTGGTGGTTGCCGCATGCCGGCACGTCACATGGTCTGCCACTGAAGAGGGCATTGGCCCGAAACGCGTCTGGCAGGTTAACCAGAAAAGGACTTTGTTCATGGCGTGTGCCCTTGCTTTGGCGTAATTTCCACCTGGGAGTGCATCCCACCGAGAGGCAACTCTTTTTGTATTTTGTACAGCGGCCTGCCTGGTCGCGGGATTGCACCGCCGCGAAACACTTGCGGGTCCGCAGCTGCTTTATTGGGGCAGCTAACTGTGGAACAGGAGGTGCCTGTTATATGCAGGGGTGCCGGCGTGAACATCGGCAATCCTTTTTAAGACATTTTTGAATGTGAGTGCCGGCGGTGACCCACTTGGGTTTTACTGAACCACCAGTCCCAGGAAGCATTGCTTCAGGTGGTTCACCTGAGCGTTATTATTATGGGGATTTACTGGTGGTTGCCGCATGCCGGCACGTCACATGGACTGCCACTGAAGAGGGCATTGGCCCGAAACGCGTCTGGCAGGTTAACCAGAAAAGGACTTTGTTCATGGCGTGTGCCCTTGCTTTGGCGTAATTTCCACCTGGGAGTGCATCCCACCGAGAGGCAACTCTTTTTTTGATATATATAGATATATATATATATGTATATATATATATATATATATGCCACAAAAATCTTCCAATTTAAACGAAAGAGATGGCACTCAGGGACAGAAGTAGATAAGCATCTGTTTATTTCATCGGGCCACTCCGGACAAACAGGACGTGTTTCGGCTGCGCTGCAGCCTTGATACCCGAAGAGCGCCATCTTGTGAAAAGTATTTATACTCATTAAAAGCATGAACATAAACAAAATACGACCATGTTCATTTTCAAGCGGCACATTAGCATAAAACTATTGTTTACACACTTGGGGTGATTCTGAAATGCCTACGAAATTAAATTCTTTTTACAATTTAAATCGTATCAAAGGTAAGTACCTTCAATTCTATTAATTTCAAACTGACAATTAACAAATAGGCATTGTCAAATGACCTCGTTCATGTTAGAAATGCATCAATTTTATGCCAAAGTTAGCAGCCTAAATCGACATTTGGGAACTTCAAATCTAATGTTTAGCGTTGAATGTCTTAACTTAAGTTCATTTCAGCCCTAATGAACTTAAGTTAAGACATTCAACGTTAAACATACAGAAGTACATTCTTCTAGTAACAAGTGAAGTGAAAGCATGAATATTGAAAGGGACAATAAACTCTTAAAGGACTAGAGACTGTATTCATCATAAATATTTCATCAGTGAGCTTGGTGACTCTACTCGTCCACTCTGTAAAATTGCAGAAAACCACCAAGGCCTAATGGCGGCCCTGGCTGATAGCTTTTCCTATGTACCACGACCAAAGGAAGGCAGTGCACCTAGACACCCCTGGTATAATTGCAATTGCCGAAAGGCTAAGAAAACCCTGCTCTCAGCTATAAAATCTAATGACAAGCTGGTAATAAAGGCTAATAGGCTATCTTACAAAAACACAATTAAGCTAGCCTAAAAAGACTGGGAAGAAGAAAGGTGGGAGAGCCTGAGGCATGCCTTAAATAGTAGGGACATAAGGACCTTCTGGAAAATAATAAGTACAGACTCCAAAGAGGACAAGCAAGCATTCAAACCGAATTTAGGGGCCGAGGTTTGGAGGGCTCACTTCCAGTCACTTTATTCTAAGGTGGAGGGCGATTCAGGGCAAGTAGCAACTCATTGTAAACAGCCACACCCAGCCCATCAGGATACCCCCGTAATTTCCCTAAAAGAGGTAACGGCTGCAATTGTCTGAGTAATACCCGCAAAGGATCCGGGCTTAGATAAGATCCCTGGAGATCTTTATCGCACTGAACCTAGCGTTTGGGCTCCGTACCTATGGAGCGTATTCAACGCTATTGTTCAGGGAATGGAGATTCCTATAGCTTGGTTAGGGGCGGAAATCATCCCGATCTTTAAGAAGAGTTCATCCCTCCATCCTGCAAATTGTTGGCCCATTAGCCTTATCGATGTCGCACAAAAAATCTTTGCTCGAGTGTTTCTGGACCGATTACAGAACTGGATGGAGGAATTTTCCATTCTTAGTCCTTACCAGGCCGGTTTCAGAACAAAAATATCCACAATCGATCAAGTCTTCAGGTTACAACTACTGCACTGGAAATCAGTAATCCTGGAGGGTGGCAGTCTCTACATGATCTTTGTGGACTTTAAATCGGCTTTCGATTTAGTTCCCAGGGAGAAACTATGGACTATTTTATTAGACTTGGGAACGCCCCCGTATTTATGCCACATCCTAAAAAGATTACATGACCATAATTTCGCTCAAATTAGATATGGGAAAAACGGGGACCTCACCGATCGTATACCTATAGAGAGAGGTGTACGGCAAGGGTGCATTCTGGCTCCGACCCTCTTTTGTATCTTCATAAATGGCTTAGTAGGAGCCCTGACAGCAGGAGGGGACATAGATGCTCCTAAGTTAGCGGGCAGCAAGGTACCTGCCTTGATGTTCGCAGATGATACCCTCCTGCTGTCGAGGTCACCGATGGGTATACAAAGGGTTTTAGACATCTTTTACTTATTTTGCAAGAATAGGGGCTTGGAAATTAATACCCAGAAAACAAAATACATGGTTTTCAATGCAGGGTGCTCAACACGACCCAATCCACAATTAGCTGGGGAATCCCTAGAGAAAGTCCCTGTATGTGAGTATTTGGGATTGTCCCTTAATGAGAAAATGGAGTGGGGCGTTCAAATCAAGAAGGCTTGTCTTAAACTTGCTCAAACAACAGGGGGGCTAGCGAAACAGCAGAGGAAGTGTGTACATAAGTTCCTGGGGCCGGTGCTGGAAATATATAAGGTGCAAGCCAGAGGAGCTGCCCTATATGGGGCAGAACTATGGGGTCATCGGTCACCTGAACAACTTGTTAAGACTGAAAACTCATTTCTAAGACAACTTTTAGGACTTTCCAAAAGTACACCACTAACCCCGCTCCGAATGGATCTTGGAGTTAGCCCAATGGCACTGGAGGTTGCCCTCAGACCTCTGCTATACTGGCGCCGCTTATGGGGCACCCCAGAATTATCTATGTACAGAGAGGAACTGAGGGAAGTGGCAAACCTCAATGGTGCAAGTAAAATATCTTGGCTCATTTACATCAAGAATTCCTTGCTATCCATTGGAATGGGAGATTTGTGGGATAGTGCTGAAGATAGATGCCCGTTAACACCTAGGAAGGCTTTGATTAAGAATTTTAAGGACCACAATCTCAATCTACTACTGAGGGGCCCCAGGACAGGCACACTTACAATATCCTTCCTAGAAGTCAAACTGCAGTATAGTTTAGAATCTAGCATAGATGATATACAGCCTTCTCTTGCCAAAATACTCTATTTGCAGTTTAGGCACGGTGCACTTCCCTTATGTGCTGCTACTCACAAGTGGGGGGGCAGTTCCACTAAAGATTGTCCGACCTGCAAAAACTGTACGGAGACAGACCTACATGTACTGTTTTTTTGCCCAACATATAAGGTAATAAGACATCGCTGGCTACGACAGTTATGTAGGAACCTTGGCACCTCCCATTGCTTACAGGCCTATAGGATCCTAAAATATGATAGCAGTATGCCAATTGTTTTTTCAGTGTCCCGTTATCTGTTTTCAATGTGGTGTGTACGCCGAGCAGTTTTAAAGAAAGAGCAATTCCAAACTATCCACCCTATGTCTCCACCATGACCCGGGACTCTGCTTTTTAACTCCGCCTTTTAACTTATGAACTTGCATTACATGTCTGAGATACTCGGAGCCTTCTTAGGATATTTACTATACCTTCTAATCTTTTTAATGATCAAACCTTTTAACGTGTAAGCATAATTTTTATACTGAAATAGCTGTATCGATTGTACTGTATTTTTATATGTTTTACCTGTGCTTTTATGGCCTTATCAGGCCGAAATAAAGTATCTCTTGACTTGATAAATATTTCATTAGATTTGAAGTTTCCGAATGTCAATATGAATGTTATCTTTATAAACAATGCGCATTTTATGTATGTTGGTCAATTAGCCTGAATATGACTTTATTTAAGCTGCTAACTTTGGCTTAAAATTAATGCATTTCTGACATGAAAGAGGTCTGATTGGCTGCCGACACTTCAATCCAGGAAGTGTTGGCAGCCATCTTGTGACTCGGTTAAACCGAGTCACAAGAACAAAGGTAAAAAAACAAGAAAAGGCGCAGGGTAGAAATACCCTGACCCCTTAGGCCTGATCAGGCAGGTCCAAAAAAAGCTTCTTTTTTTTTTTACATTTGCGGCGGGATTCACACTGGGTGCACGAATCTGGCAAAAACTTTTTTTTAAAAACAAAGCGCGGTCTCCCGCACTTCGTTTCTTGAAGCCCCCGGTAGGGCCAGGTTTGTGGGGTAATTTTTCTTTGGGAAGCGGTGGCCCGCGGGGGCCCCGCTGCCCCAGAGACCGCCACCTCTCTTGCTTCTTTCTGCACCTCTCTTGCTTCTTGCTTCTGCACCTCTATTGCCTTTTTCTGCACTTTTCTTGCCTCTTTCTGCACCTTTCTTCCTCTTTCTGCACCTCTCTGGCTTCTTTCTGCACCTCTCCTGCTTCTTTCTGCACCTCTCTTGCCTCTTTCTGTAGCTCAGTTGCCTCTTTCTGCATCTCACTCTCTTCTTTCTGTACCTCTCTTGCTTCTTTCTGCACTTCTCTTGCTTCTTTCTGCACCTTTTTTCCTCTTTCTGCGCCTTTCTTCTACCTTCTGCACCTTTCTTTCTCTTTCGGCACCTTTCTTCCTCTTAATGCACCTCTCTTGCTTCTTTCTACACTTCTCTTGCTTCTTTCTGCACTTCTCTTACTTCTTTCTGTACCTTTATTCCTCTTTCTGTACCTTTTTTGCTCTTTCTGCAGTTCTCTTGCTTCTATCTGCACTTCTCTTGCTTTTTCTGCCTCTTTCTGTACCTCTGTTGCCTCTTTCTGCACGTCTCTTGCGTCGTTTTGCACCACTCTTCCTTCTTTCTGCACCTTTCTTGCTTCTTTCTGTCCCTTTCTTGCTACTTTCTGCATGTCTCTTGCTTCTTTTTGCACTTTTCTTGTTTCTTTCTGTACCTTTCTCCCTCTTTCTGCACCTTTCTTCCTCTTTCTGTACCTTACTCTCTTCTTACTGCACCTCTCTTGCCACTTTCTGTACCTCTCTTGCCTCTTTCTGCACCTCTCTTGCTTCTTTCTGCACTTCTCTTGCCTCTTTCTGCACCTCTCTTGCCTCTTTCTGCACCTCTCTTGCCTCTTTCTGCACATCACTCTCTTCTTTCTGCACCTCTCTTGCTTCTTTCTGCACCTCTCTTGCTTCTTTCTGTACTTCTCTTGCTTCTTTCTATACCTCTCTTGCCTCTTTCTGCACCTCTCTTGCTTCTTTCTGCACCTCTTGCCTCTTTCTGCACCTCTTTTGCCTCTTTCTGCACCTCTCTTGCCTCTTTCTGCACCGCACTTGCCTCTTTCTGCACCTCACTCTCTTATTTCTGCAGCTCTCTTGCTTCTTTCTGTACCTCTCTTGCTTCTTTCTGCACTTCTCTTGTTTCTTTCTACACCTCTCTTTCCTCTTTCTGTACCTCTCTTACCTCTTTCTGCACCTCTCTTGCCTCTTTCTGCACCTCTCTTGCCTCTTTCTACACCTCTTGTGCTTCTTTCTGCGCCTCTCTTGCTCCTTCCTGCACATCTTCCTTCTTTCTGCACTTCTCTTGCTTCTTTCTGTGCCTTTCTTCCTCTTTCTTCCTCTTTCTGCAGTTCTCTTGTTTCTTTCTGCACTTCTCTTGCCTCTTTCTGCACCTCTCTTGCTTCTTTCTGCACTTCTCTTGCTTCTTTCTGCACTTCTCTTGCCTCTTTCTGTACATATCTTTCTTCTTCCTGCACCTCTATTGCCTCTTTCTTCACCTCTCTTACCTCTTTCTGCACCTCTCTTGCCTCATTCTGTACTTCTCTTGCCTCTTTCTGTACCTCTCTTGCCTCTTTCTGCACCTCTCTTGACTCTTTCTGCTCCTCTCTTGCCTCTTTCTGCTCCTTACTTCCTCTTTCTGTACCTCTCTTGCCTCTTTCTTCACCTTTCTTATTCTTTCTGCACCTCTCTTGCCTGTTTCTGCCACTCTCTTGCCTTTTATGCACTTCTCTTGCCTCTTTCTGCACCTCTCTTGCCTCTTTCTGCACCTCACTGTCTTCTTTCTGTACCTCTCTTGCTTCTTTCTGTACTTCTCTTGCTTCTTTCTGCACCTTTCTTCCTCTTTCTGTACCTCTCTTGCCTCTTTCTGCACCTTTCTTCCTCTTTCTGCACCTCTCTTGCCTCTTCCTGCACCTCACTTGCCTCTTTCTGTACCTTTCTTACTCTTTCTGCACCTCTCTTCCTCTTTCTGCACCTCTCTTGCTTCTTTTTGCACTTCTCTTGTTTCTTTCTGCACTTCTCTTGCCTCATTCTGCACCTTTCTTTCTCTTTCTGCACATGTCTTACTATATAGGTGTCTTTAGAAATTAGCAATTAAAAAACCTTAGAAATTCACTGAAAAAACTACAGGTTTCAGGGACATTATAGTTAGAAAATAGCATTTAAAAAACCTTAGAAATTCACCATAAAAAACAGAGGTTTCAGGGACGTTATAGTTAGGCTGACTTTTCACTCGTAAAAAAACGAGAAATTGAGCTGTTATAGTTAGCTAAGCTAACTATAACTCGCGCACCCGCAATGCACTGCTGATGATGTCACATAATGACTCATGGCATGGTCAGTGACATCACTGATGACAATTCCCTGACATCACTGATGACATCACTGATGATATCATCCACTTAATCTCTGATGTACCTCCTCACACCCTAATATAACCTTTCATACACCCACTCTAAAATACAGACTACCATTCTCGAAACCATAGACCCACCAATACCAGTTAGTACATACCCACTCACTGATTCATAGGTCTAAACACACATCCACTCACTCACCCATACAGTCACTCATACACGCAATCAATAGAGCCACTGATATATGCACTCATAAACCCATACAGACACTCACACACCACCACTCACCCATAGAGTTACTCACACACCTAGTCAGTAACCCAAAGAGTCAATCACACTGCCATTTACTCACCTATACAGTTATACATACACCACCTCCCTTATTCATACAGATACTAACACATACTTACTCTCTTATACAATCAATGACACAAGCACACACTCATCCATACAGCTACTCTCACAATCACTCACTCTCACATACAGTCACTTATATACCCCAACACTCACATATACTGCCTTTTACATATATAGTTGCTCACACATACAACCATGAGACATCCATTCACTGACCAACATAGCCATACGCACACTAACTCACCCATACAGCCCCATGCAGACACACTCATAAACTCATACACCCAGTGAATCACCCACTCACACATCCATGCAGGGAGTCACACACACCCCCACCCACCCACACAGACACTCAGACAACCAATCATTAACCCATATAGACACTCATGTAGCTACTCACCAACCCATACAGCCACTTGCACACCAACTGACAGACTGATACAGATATTCACAAAGATTAGTCACTCACCCATACATTCACTAAGACACGTTTATTCACTTACTTATACAGTCAGTCACGCACCCACTGAATCATCCATACAGACACTCATACACCCACTCATTCTTCAATACACCTTGGTGAATATATATATATATATATATATTATCTACTGGCGGTCGCCAGTAGATAGTTATAGTTACAACCTATTATCCATAGGAAATCCGCGACATTCTATTTGAAATAACTCTCTTGCCGGTTGACGTATCTTCGTGAAATTTTCAAACTTTGTGGCCCGCTCCGGTCCGCTCCTACCCTGTAAGTCTCGGGGAATTCGTCTAGCGGGGGCCGAGAAAAAGGGGGTCCCAAAACGTGTTTTCCCCATGCATTTTCCCATAGGAAACTTTAGACACGGCTACAGCCTGAACTGCTGAACGGAATTACACCAAATTTGGCAAAGAGGTAGTTCTTGGTTCAGAAAGAACCCTTTTGTTAAATGGTATAAATCCGCTCAGTAGTTGCTGAGAAAATGAAAAGTAAAAAGTTAGTGATATCTATGGCCGAGTAGGGTCCGCGTACCCTCCCGATCACGAGCTGCATGTTAATTGGTTGTCAGCTGGCTGTCAACATTCCGATTCAGGAAATGTTGGCAGTCATTTTGTCCCTCGGTAGAACCGAGGGACAGAAACAAGTGCGCAAGCGCACAAAGGGGCAGGGTAGAAACACCCTGACTCCCTAGGTTTGCTCAGGGGTCCCACAAGGACCCCTGGGCAAAAAAGAATTTTTTTTTAAATCGGCAGGATGCGCTCAGGGTGCGCGAATCCTGCCGAAAAAATCGAAGCGCGGTCTCCCGCGCTCGATAGCTAATTGGCCCTCGGGTGGCCCAAGTCCCGGGGGCATGGTGGGGGATAACTTAACGTGTGGGGGCCTCAAAGGGCCCCCAAGCCCCGGGGACCGCCACCCCCGGGGCTTTTTTAGAGTCGGTGCGGGAGGGCTCTGAGCCCTCCCGCAGCCCCGGGACCACCACCTCCCGGGGCTTTTATAAATACATTATTAAACCTGTGTGGGGGCTCCAGCCCCCACACGCCCCGGGGACCACCACCTCCCGGGGCACTAAACATTTTAATATGGAAGTCCGTTACGGACCCCCAGAGCCCCGGGGACCACCACCTCCCCGGGGCTGTGTACTGAATGGGAGGCCCCCCTCCTGGAGCCCTTGATGGCCCTGGGGACCACCACCCCCCAGGGCCGGCTCCTGCAGTGTCCCGGGGTGCCTACCCCCGGGACACTGTAGTTTGCTATGGCAGGACGGGAGCCTCGCGGCTCCCGTCCTGCCATAGCAAACTGCTTTGGATATTGGAAGAGAGAGCAGGGAAACCTGCTCTCTCTTCCAATATCCAAAGCGATTGCTTTTCCACATGGGGAGCAGCATGTCAGCTGCTCCCCATGTGGAACAGCAATGCCTGCTCCCAAGGGACGTGGGGAGCCGGCGGGACTGTGGGGGATTGGGGACCCTCCCACAGTCCCCAACGGAGAGGGCCAGCCCCGGGGGATGGGGTCCCCGGGGCAAGTAGGGCTCGGGAGGGGGCCACGCGCCCCCCTCCCCAAAAAAGACAAAAATTTAAAAAAAAAAAAATGGAAAGGCCGGCCCCGGGAGATGGGGTCCCCGGGGCCTTAAAATGGCCAGAGGAGGGGGGCCACGCTGCCCCCTCAAAAAATAAATATAGAGGCCATGCCCCGGGGATGGGGTCCCCGGGCCAATACAGGCCCAGGGAAGGGGGCCACGCGGCCCCTTCCCCGTTTTTTTTTTTTAAGGTAATTTGAAAAAGGGTAAGGCCCTGGGGGATGGGGTCCCCAGGGCCCAAAAAGAAAAAGGAAGGGGGCCACACAGCCCCCCTTCAGGGGAGAAAAAAAAACGATCGGGCCCGCAGGCCCCGCCCCTTCCTTCACCACTCTGCAAACGCGCCCTGGCGCGTTTGCAGAGGGGAACGAATCCCCTTGAATACTGGGGGTCCCTGGGGGCCAACTAGCCCACCAGGTACCTCCAGTATGCGCCAGGGGCTGCCTTGCAGAGAGGTGTACAGAGGCCACGCCCTTTTTACACCTCTCTGCAACGCAGCTCTGTGGTGCTTTTGGAGGTATATGGTGGGCTAGTTGGACTCCGGGGACCCTCAGGATTCAAGGGGACTTAATCCCCAACTTAAAACGCGCCACGGGGCGCGTTTGCACAGTGGTGAAGGGAGGGGGCGGGGCTTCAGGTGACATGTGTGCAAACAGGCCCCGTGGCGCGTTTTAAGATGGGGAATTAAATCCCCTTCAATCCTGAGGGTCCCTGGGGCCAACTAGCCCAACAGGTACATCCAGAATGCGCCACAGAGCTGCGTTGCAGAGAGGTGTAAAAAGGGGTGTGGCCTCTCTACACGTCTCTGCAACGCAACCCCTGGCGCATATTGGAGGTTCCTGGTGGTCTAGTTGGCCCCTAGGGACCCTCAGGATTCAAGGGGACTTAATCCCCCAACTTAAAACGCGCCACGGGGCGCGTTTGCAAAGATGTCACCTCAGGCCCCGCCCCTCCCTTCACCATTGTGCAAATATTCCTCTAAAATCAGCCGAAATAGGAATTCCGATTTACTCACCTGTTATAAGGAGAGACCTCAGTGCTGTATCTTTCAGCCCAGTACTGGTCCTGAAAAGTAATTTTAACCGTACTTACCAGTAACTTGAATTTCCTTCCATTGGCTAACATTGACTGGTTTCACTTGGAAATTCTTCTAAGTGTGGAGTTTTGGAACTTTAAAATATTCCTCTAAAATCAGCCGAAATACGAATTCCGATTTACTCACCTGTTATCAGGAGAGACCTCAGTGCTGCATCTTTCAGCCCAGTACTGGTCCTGAAAAGTAATTTTAACCGTACTTACCGGTAACTTGAATTTCCTTCATAGGCTAACATTGACTGGTTTCACTTGGAAATTCTTCTAAGTGTGGAGTTTTGGAACTTTAAAATATTCCTCTAAAATCAGCCGAAATACGAATTCCGATTTACTCACCTGTTATCAGGAGAGACCTCAGTGCTGCATCTTTCAGCCCAGTACTGATCCTGAAAAGTAATTTTAACCGTACTTACCGGTAACTTGAATTTCCTTCATGGGCTAACATTGACTGGTTTCACTTGGAAATTCTTCTAAGTGTGGAGTTTTGGAACTTTAAAATATTCCTCTAAAATCAGCCGAAATACGAATTCCGATTTACTCACCTGTTATCAGGAGAGACCTCAGTGCTGCATCTTTAAGCCCAGTACTGATCCTGAAAAGTAATTTTAACCGTACTTACCGGTAACTTGAATTTCCTTCATAGGCTAACATTGACTGGTTTCACTTGGAAATTCTTCTAAGTGTTGATTTTTGAAACATACAAATATTCCTCTAAAATCAGCCGAAATCCGAATTCTGATTTACTCACCTGTTATCAGGAGAGACCTCAGTGCTGCATCTTTCAGCCCAGTACTGGTCCTGAAAAGTAATTTTAACCGTACTTACCAGTAACTTGAATTTCCTTCCATAGGCTAACATTGACTGGTTTCACTTGGAAATTCTTCTAAGTGTGGAGTTTTGGAACTTTAAAATATTCCTCTAAAATCAGCCGAAATACGAATTCCGATTTACTCACCTGTTATCAGGAGAGACCTCAGTGCTGCATGTTTCAGCCCAGTACTGATCCTCAAAAGTAATTTTAACCGTACTTACCGGTAACTTGAATTTCCTTCATAGGCTAACATTGACTGGTTTTCAGCAAAAAGTTTCAAAGTGTTGATTTTCACAAACTACAAATATTCCTTAAAAATCGACAGTATGACTTAAACGCATTCTTTCAACTGTTTACAGGAGATGCACCAGTGCTGGATCCAGGATCCAACACTGAGTAAGAAAAAGTAACGATAACAGTTTTTACCTGCTAAGTGAATTTCCTTCCATAGGATAACATTGGTGATTCTATGAGAAAAAGTTTCAGTGTCAACTTTTAAAATACAATAATATTCCTTAAAAATCACGACTGTAACCAAAACGCTTTTACTCAACTGTTTACAGGAGATGTCCCAGGACTGAATCTAGGATCCAGTCCTGTGGTTAGAAAAGTAATCCATAAAGTAACTAATTGCATTTAACTAGAAATTCACATTGAGCTGAATGTTGCATTGTGTTTGAAAATGTGTTGCCCATTGCAACAACTGTAACTACTGTACTTAAAAGTCTATTGCCTATCTGCAAAGTATTTAAACTAAAGTAATTCATTAAGAGAAAGTATTTTTTGTAATGTAATGTATAATGTAATTACAATGTAATTTAAATAATAAAATATGTAAAAAAATTTGTTTCTAAAAATGTAGTAAATCAGTATTTTAAAAATTTATATAACAATTAATACATTTAAAAATTGTCATTTACAAAACCTTTGAAATTCACTGAAAAACCGTAGGTTTCAGACATGTTATAGTTACAAATTAGCATTTAAAAAACCTTTGAAATTCACTGAAAAAACCATAGGTTTCAGGGACGTTATAGGTACAAATTAGCATTTAAAAAACCTTTGAAATTCACTGAAAAAACCATAGGTTTTAGGGACAGTTATAGTTAGTTGGACATTGCACTCGTACAAAACCCGTGAAATTCCTCCGTTATAGTTAGTCCAGCTAACTATAACTCGCGCCCGCAATGCACTGCTGATGACGTCACATATTACATCACTCATGACATGGTCAGTGACATCACTGATGACATCACTGATGACATCTCAAATGACATCACTGATGACATCACTGATGACATCATCCATGTGATAATTTCATGCATCTTCTCACACCTTAATATAACCTTTGATACACCCACTCTAAAGTACAGACTGCCATTCGCAAAACCATAGACACTCCAACACCAATAACTACATACCCACTCACTGATTCTTAGGTCTACGCACACATCCACTCACTCACCCGAACAGTCACTCATATTTACGGTCACTCAGTACAGGACTATCATATGCACTCATACTCCTATATAGACACTCAAACACCGCCACTCATCCATAGAGGTACTCACACACCTAGTCAGTCATGCAAATAATTAAACACACTACCATTTACTCACCTATACAGTTATACACACACCAGCTCACTTACTCATACAAATACTAGCACATTCTTACGCTCTTATACAATCACTGATACAAGCACACACTCATCCATACAGCCACTATCACAATCACTCACTCTTGCTTATAGCTATTTATATACTCCAACACACATATATACTGCCTTTCACATATGTAGTTACTCACACATGTACCACTGGGACATACATTCACTCACTAACACACTCTTACACACACTTACCCACCCATACAGTCTATCACAGATGCACTCTTGAAACCATCCACCCAGTGAATCACCCACTCACACATCTATGCACAGAGTCGCACACACCCCTCCCACACAAACACTCAGGCACCCATACAGATACTCACACAAGCATTCAATAACTCATATAGACACTCATGTAGCTATTCTCAAACACATGCAGCCACTTACACAGCAACAGACAGACGGATACAGACATTCACCCAGTTCAGTCACTAACCCATGCATTCAGTAAGATACGTTAAATCACTCACTTATACAGTCAGTCACGCACCTACTAAATCATCCATACAGACACTTACACACCCACTCATTCTTCAATACGTCTTTTCCTATATATATTAAAAATATTTAAACTTTACAGAAACACACAGTCACTGGATGATGTCATCAGTGATGTCATCAGTGATGTCATTTGAGATGTCATCAGTGATGTCATCAGTGATGTCACTGACCATGTCATGAGTGATGTAATATGTGACGTCATCAGCAGTGCATTGCGGGGCACGAGTTATAGTTAGCTGGACTAACTATAACGGGGAATTTCACGGGTTTTGTACGAGTGCAATGTCCAACTAACTATAACTGTCCCTAAAACCTATGGTTTTTTCAGTGAATATATATATATATATATATATATATATATATATATATATATATATATATATATATATTATATATCACCCATCTCCTTTTGCCACGCAGAGAGCCCCACCTTCCCAGGGCGGCCAGTGCTTCCAGTGCGAGGCTTCCAGAAATAAATTCCACCAATATCTCCTTTAACTTCAAAGAAGTGCACCAACTCCGGTTGTGTTGCCATTAAAATTCATTTATTCATGGAACAGTGCAGAGGCAGGAGACTTCCTATCCCCAATGTTTCTGCTCGACAGAGCCTTGATCACGGGAGGCAGTCTCTGTCTTTGAATGGCCCAAGTGGTTTCCCTTTTGAACACGGGCCGTATTCTTATCAGACTGCATAAGGGGAAAAATACACAACTTAAAAGTGAAGACAGGCGCTATGAAATTAAAGTCCTTATTTGACTATTCTGCGTTCAAACCATCTTCATTGTCATTCCCTTTGCACAAGCTTAAGGTGTGCCTCACTGCACAGTTCGTTTTTACGTTGCCACTATTGATTTAAAAGCAACACCAACCTGCAGCCATGGAAATCATTCCTTCTGCTCCCTTACTCACCGCACTCCGAGAACTGTTTCTCAGAGGGCAAGCAGGTCGGGCTCCAAATGTAAATCACCCATCTCCTTTTGCCACGCAGAGAGCCCCACCTTCCCAGGGCGGCCAGTGCTTCCAGTGCGAGGCTTCCAGAAATAAATTCCACCAATATCTCCTTTAACTTCAAAGAAGTGCACCAACTCCGGTTGTGTTGCCATTAAAATTCATTTATTCATGGAACAGTGCAGAGGCAGGAGGCTTCCTATCCCCAACGTTTCTGCTCGACAGAGCCTTGATCACGGGAGGCAGTCTCTGTTTTTGAATGGCCCACGTAGTTTCCCTTTTGAACACGGGCCGTATTCTTTTCAGAGTGCGCAAGGGGAAAACATACACAATTTTAAAGTGAAGACAGGCGCTATGAAATTAAAGTCCTTATTTGACTATTCTGCGTTGAACGCAGAATAGTCAAATAAGGACTTTCATTTCATAGTGCCTGTCTTCACTTTAAAGTTGTGTATTTTTACAGATAACTTTTATCATCCCCTAGGTCATTGACCACATGCTAGTGACCATGTAGGTCATAGACATTATAAACAGACTAAAGACACCTATCTTAAATTAAAAATAGAAGACACATATATCTGTATAATTCACTGCAGTAGGTTCAGCGCAATAATAGAAAAAATAATAATATATGATACTGGTGTGCAACTTGCTAACATAATATATCAAGAATTCAACAATCAATCAAAGAAGACCATATACACTGAATTACTTCAATCTATTAGCAGTGCATCATATATTTACTTGGTGCCTGAATGCGACACTTTACTATATATATATATATATATATATATATATATATATATATAGTAAAGTGTCGCATTCAGGCAGCAAGTAAATATATATATATTACATTCTTAAACTTTTTAGAAACACTCAGTCACTGGATGATGTCATCAGTGATGTCATTTGAGATGGCATCAGTGATGTCACTGACCATGTCATGAGTGATGTAATATGTGACGTCATCAGCAGTGCATTGCGGAGGCGCGAGTTATAGTTAGCTCAGCTAACTATAACGCCTGAATCTCTCTGCTTTTGCACGAGTGAAATGTCAGCCGAATTATAAAGTCCCTGTAACCTTTGGTTTTTTCCGTGAATATATATATATATATATATATATATTTATATATATCCAAAGAACTCCGTTACTGAAACTTTTCCTGGTAAGAACGGATACGGACCACAGAATTCGTGCAGCAATATTTATTGTAGGTGCATAGTTGTCGCCATAAATATATATATATATATATATATATATATATATATATATATATATATATATCACCTTTCCACCTCCTCAAGTTAGCCGGGACACTGTTAGCTCAGCTAACTATAACGCCTGAATCTCTCTGCTTTTGCACGAGTGAAATGTCAGCCTAATTATAACGTCCCTGTAACCTTTGGTTTTTTCCGTGAATATATATATATATATATATAGATACAGATATATATATATATATATATATATATATGTATATATATATATATTCTGCTCCAAAGGTTGTCCACCAGGTGAGTAGCACTCGATCAGCAGCTTTGTTTATGAAAGGCAGGGACGAGGACCCGCTTGTAGAAGCTGCTCCGTAATGGAAATGCCTGACGCGTTTCGAAGCTCCATATGCTTCTCTTCAGAGGCTTGAACGGAGACAGTGGACTCATCCTCAATCCTGTTTGCGGCTGCTGACCCACGTAGCCCCCAAGACATTACGGGGTGGTGCACACTCCGTGGCAGGACAGCCGCGTATTACATTCTGCTCCAAAGATTGTCCACCAGGTGAGTAGCACTCGATCAGCAGCTTTGTTTATGAAAGGCAGGGACGAGGATCCGCTTGTAGAAGCTGCTCCGTAATGGAAATGCCTGACGCGTTTCGAAGCTCCATATGCTTCTCTTCAGAGGCTTGAACGGAGACAGTGTGTGCTAACGCTGAACCCACTTCACCATTTTTATATTGCACACCCACCAATGGGAAGCTCGAATGAGACTGTGCATTGTGGGAAATGTGGTCCGGATAGCACACAAATCTTGTCCTGTATGGACCCTGCAAGTGGACTCGTCCTCAATCCTGTTTACGGCTGCTGGCCCACATAGCCGACATGATAGTTACCATGTCGGGTGGCCCCCATAACATTACGGGGTGGTGCACACTCCGTGGCAGGACGGCCGCGTATTACATTCTGCTCCAAAGGTTGTCCACCTGGTGAGTAGCACTCGATCAACAGCTTTGTTTATGATGGGCAGGGACGAGGATCCGCTTGTAGAAGCTGCTCCGTAATGGAAATGCCTGACGCGTTTTGAAGCTCCATATGCTTCTCTTCAGAGGCTTAAACGGAGACAGTGTATACAAACGCTGAACCCACTTCGCAATTTTCATATTGCACACCCACCAATGGGAAGCTCGAATGAGACTGTGCATTGTGGGAAATGTGGTCCGGATAGCACACAAATCTTGTCCTGTATGGACCCTGCAAGTGGACTCGTCCTCAATCCTGTTTACGGCTGCTGGCCCACATAAACGACATGATAGTTACCATGTCGGGTGGCCCCCATAACATTACGGGGTGGTGCACACTCTGCGGCAGGACAGCCGCCTATTACATTCTGCTCCAAACGCGTTTCGAAGTCTTTTCTACTTCTTCATCAGAGGCCATGTCAGAATCCAGTTTCTGCTGCCACATCTTCCCGCTGCGTGTCCTACGATTTCATTGGCTGCCGATGTGCCAAATTTGAATGGTTCATTCTTTCCAAAGCACGCTGGGACATGTAGTCCATTTTGCATGTTTCATCCCTCCAGTGGGTTGGGTTCCCAACATTTTCTTTAGAGACACCTTTTCTCAGCCCTCCAGTGGGCTCCAGGATGAAAAGGCGCATGTGAAATTTATTCTCCTGCTGCGCCCATGCAAAAACAACAGTCTCGCTCTTGCGGGCCCTTCGATGCTTTATAGGGGGTGCGTCGCTCCCACGGCCTGGAACCGCCTTGATATTGTATTTAAACAGAATTGCCCAGAATGGAGCCGCACTCCGCTGCAGGTAAGTATCCACTTTAATAATGACACACATGCGGCTTCCCATCCCGCTTTTCATCTCAGGCCTGACGCGTTTCGAAGTCTTTTCTACTTCTTCATCAGAGGCCATGCCAGAACCCAGTTTCTGCTGCCACATCTTCCCGCTGCGTGTCCTACGATTTCATTGGCTGCCGGTGCGCCAAATTTGAATGGTTCATTCTTCCCAAAGCACGCTGGGACATGTAGTCCATTTTGCATTTTTCATCCCTCCAGTGGGTTGGGTTCCCAACATTTTCTTTAGAGACACCTTTTCTCAGCCCTCCAGTGGGCTCCAGGATGAAAAGGCGCATGTGAAATTTATTCTCCTGCTGCGCCCATGCAAAAACAACAGTCTCGCTTGTGTGTCATTATTAAAGTGGATACTTACCTGCAGCGGAGTGCGGCTCCATTCTGGGCAATTCTGTTTAAAAAAAAAATATGTATATATATATATATGTATATATATATATATATCACCTTTCCACCTCCTCAAGTTAGCCGGGACACTGTTGCAGCGGTGCACGCCAGGGTCCAAGGCCGCCCTGTTTGGATTTGCAGATCACTACGTACAAAATTGTACACGCACACTCCTTCTGCCACGTGAGCCACGTGAGCAAGGCATGTTGACGCCGAAACGCGTTGGTTTTTTTTCCGGCTTGGTACCGAAAATAAAAATTATGCCCAAGCACTTTTGAATCCGTGCTTCATTTTGGCGGAAGGAGTGTGCGTGTACAATTTTGTACGTAGTGATATATATATATATATATATATATATTATCTACTGGCGGTCGCCAGTAGATAGTTATAGTTAGGACCTATTTTCCATAGGAAATCCGCAACATTCTATTTGAAATAACTTTGGCGCCGGTTGACGAATCTTCGCGAAATTTTCCAACTTGTTGGGGCGCTCCGGTCCGCTCCTATCCTGAAAGTCTCGGGGTGATTCGGCAAGCGGGGGCCGAGAAAAAGGGGGTCCCAAAACGTGTTTTCCCCATGCAATTTTCCATAGGAACCTTTAGTCGCAGCTACAGCCCGAACTGCTGAACGGAATTACACCAAATTTGCCAAAAAGGTAGCCCTTGGTTCAGAGTCGTGCCTTTGCTTAAATGGTGTAAATCCGCTCAGTAGTTCCTGAGAAATTTGAAAAAGAAAACACATATATATCTGGGCGGAGCCTAACCACACATGTCATCGTGAGATCTGATTGGCTGTCAGCACTTCATCCTGGAATTGCTGGCAGCCATCTTGGGACCAATATAAATGATAGTACCCCATTGAGATGCATTGTAGTGAATCGAAGATTTTGAGGGTTACCAAAAGGAGAACTATAAAGGGTGATAACAGACTTTAGTTACATTAGAATTCATTTGTTGATGGTACCATACTAATTTCAGGAATTGTGGTGTGTTCTAAGGTGATTTTACCCTGTGCAAAACCTTCTTCTGGGATATCATGAATCATGTTTGAGAGAACTATTTTCACATGCTTGTCCCATACAGTTTTGGAAGGTGCTCCAGAAGCTAAAATGAGAGCATATTTTCTGTAAATTCACATTATCTTTCTCAGTCATGTGAGAATGAAGTCTGACATTCTCAGTAAAACATGTACATCCAACAAGGGCAGAGACTGTCAGTTGATTCCTTTGTGTTCTACTGCAGCTTCCCAGGGTGTTCTAAAGAACAACTAGAGTGCTAACAGCCTTACTTATGACAAAAGTATGGCACACCTGAAGCCATCTTGATTGGAATAAACTGGTAACACTTAAAACATTTAATTTAAAAAGGAACAAAATGAGGGGGTTCATTTTGCCATAGAAATTATGGTTAGTGCTGTAGAAAGAAAAATTAGGACATGTTTCAAGTGTGATCTCAAATATCTTCCTGTCATATTTCAACAGGAGCAGCCTGTCAGTTGATGCCTTTGTGTTCTACTGCAGCTTCCCAGAGTGTTCTAAAGAACAACTAGAGCGCTAACAGTCTTACTTATGACAAAATTATGGCACACCTGAAGCCATCTTGATTGGAATAAACTGGTAACTCTTAAAACATTTAATTTAAAAAGGAACAAAATGAGGGGGTTCATTTTGTCATAGAAATTATGGTTAGTGCTGTAGAAAGAAAAATTAGTGCTAAAACACTACCCCCAGCACGACACCCTACATTACCCAAACATAACTGCACTACCCTAAACCCTAAAACACTACCACCAGCACGACTCCTACACTACCCAAACACCACTGCACTATACTAAACCCTAAATATACCACCAGCATGACCTCCCACACTACACAAACACCACTGCACTACCCTAAACCCTAAAACACTACCCCCAGCACGACCCCCTACACTACCCAAACACCACTGCACTACCCTAAACCTTAAAACACTAACCCCAGCATGACCCCCTACACTACCCAAACACCACTACACTACCCTATACCCTAAAACATGACCCCCTACACTACACAAACACGACTGCACTACCCTAAACCCTAAAACACTACCCACAGCATGACCCCTTCACTACACAAACACCACTGCACTGCCCTAAACCCTAAACCACTACCCCAGCAATACCCCCTACACTACCCAAACACCACTGCACTAACATAAACCCTAAAACACTACCCCCAGCACAACCCCCTACACTACACAAACACCACTGCACTACCCTAAACCCTAAATCTACCCCCAGCATGACCCCTACACTACCCAAACACCACTGCACAACCCTAAACCATAAAACACTACCCCCAGCATGACCCCCTACACTACACAAACACCACTGCACTACCCTAAACCCTAAAACACTACCACCAGCATGAACCCCTACACTACTGCACTACCCTAAACCCTAAAACACTACCCCCAGCACGACCCCCTACACTACACATACACCACTGCACTACCCTAAACCCTAAAACACTACCACCAGCACGACCCCTACACTACTGCACTACCCTAAACCCTAAAACACTACCCCCAGCACGACCCCTACACTACCCAAACACCACTGCACTACCCTAAACCCTAAAAACCTACCCCCAGCACGACCCCTACACCACCCAAACACCACTGCACTACCCTAAAACACTACCCCAGCATGACCCCCTACACTACCCATACACCACTGCACTACCCTAAACCCTAAAACACTACCACCAGCACGACCCCTACACTACTGCACTACCCTAAACCCTAAAACACTACCCCCAGCACGACCCCCTACACTACCCAAACACCACTGCACTACCCTAAACCCTAAAACCTACCCCCAGCACGACCCCCTACACCACCCAAACACCACTGCACTACCCTAAACCCTAGAAAAGAAACCCCCACCCCATGCCCAATCCCCCTTACCTCTCACTCCTCATGGTTCCTCTCTCCTTGTGGTTCCTGCCTCACGTCATCTCTGAGGGGCGGTGCACGTCGTTGTGAGGAAACGGAACAGCCTCTGCTTCCTTACAACGACATGGATCGTCTACATAGTTTTAGAACGCATGGTCATTTACCATACATAACTTTACAACAAAATTCGTTGTAAAGGCATGCGTGGTAAATGACCATGCGTTCTAAAAAATGCGTAGTAATGACTTTGTGATGTACAACGCATGCGTGGTAATGCATGCATTGTAATGGTATCGCAAAGTAAAAAAGTCGTTGTAACGGCTGTTTACCGATCGAAGCTGGCCCCTGTTCTTCAGTGAGACGTTTATTTGATTAATTAGGAGGAAGGAATGTGGTTTTTTTACCAAAAAGTGCATTCCCGGCTGTTGTATTGTGAAAGTGTCCGCGTGGCCTGGTTTCACTTCCGGTGAGAGAGTGGAAGAGTCTGTTTGGCTCTAAAGGAGTTCTGTTGTTGGACGGGGCCGGCGCGACATGTCATCAGAAAACATAGCTAATGGAAAGCGTCCTCCCTGAAGTGTGGAGCAGTGCCATGAGAGGTCAACGAGTGTGCGTCCCACCGCAGTATGACCGTACCGCGTGACCCATGTGCCGCCTCCAGGGTACGGGAGGCAGAAGCGGCATCGCAGGTCCTCTTGAAGACCGTTGTAGCACTAATTCTACATTTTGGTACTAGGGCATTTTAACTTCGTTGTTCCTGCCAGATACAAAGATAAGATCCTGTGTTATTCAGTGCCCTTGTTACCTTTTTTGTGGGTTGTGGTGCTTGTCACTTCGCTGCCCCGCCGCTGCACACGACTGGGCACCCCACCTCGTGTGCCATCTGCAGGGCCTCTGCCCTCGGATCACTGGTTTCGGTTTCTGGAGTGGCAACATAAACAGTTACTCCCAAAGGACTAGCCTGAACACTTAGGTGAATATCCCCTGCACCAGCATTCCACGGAAATTCTTTCCTAGCTCTCCCACGTCAACGAGCACGGCTCCGCTCGCGACACCGTATGACGTCATCGGAGCCATAAGAGGACCTCGTCGGCGTGCTGACGTCAGTTCCACCCATTTTTCCGTGCCACCGAGGCAAACAGGGGACCGAGACATTTTCACATGTATACATAGTATAATAAATAATATATATTCACTGAAAAAACCATAGGTTTCAGGCACGTTATAGTTAGAAATTAGCATTTAAAAACCTTAGAAATTCACTGAAAAAACCATAGGTTTCAGGCACGTTATAGTTAGAAATTAGCATTTAAAAAACCTTAGAAATTCACTGAAAAACCATAGGTTTCAGGGGCGTTATAGTTAGTTGGACATTTCACTCGTACAAAACCATAGAAATTCCCCCTTTATAGTTAGTTCAGCTAACTATAACTCGCGCGCCACGCAATGCACTGCTGATGACGTCACATATTACATCACTCATGACATGGTCAGTGACATCACTCATGACATCACTGATGACATCTCAAATGACATCACTGATGACATCACTGATGACATCATCCAGTGAATGTGTGTTTTTCTGAAAATTAAATATGTTTTATATATGTATATCTCAAGGTCGATGGAAGAATAAATGGGTATATAAGTGTCTAAATGGATGATTTTTTTTGTAAAATTGATTGTATAACTGACTAAATGTATCTTAGTGAATACATGGGTTAGTGAGTAATGTTTAAATATGAAAATATCTGTATCAGTCTCTCACTTTGTGTATAAGTGGCTGCATGGGTTGGTGAGTAGCTACATGAGTGTCTATATGGGTTATTAGTTGGTTTTTTGAGTATCAGTATGAGTGTCTGAGTGTCTGTATGGTTCGGTGGGGGTATTACTTAGTGCATAGATGCATGAATGAGTGACTCACTGTTTGTATGTGTTGAAGACAGCATGTGTGCAGGACTGTATAGGTGGATGAGTATGTGTATGGGTGTGTTAGTGAGTGAATGACTGTCTCAATAGTGTCTTTATGAGTAACTACATATGTTTTAAACTAGTATATGTGAGTATTGGTGTATATAAGTGAGTATATGTGAGAGTGAGAGATTGGAAGAGTTCCTGTACAAATAAGTAGGTGTTTCTATAAGTGATTGTTTAAGAGAGTAAGTATGTGTAAGTTTCTGTAGAAGTAAGTGTGGTAGTGTGTGTATAACTGTATATGCAAGTAAATGGATGTTTGATACTTTGTTTACATGTGTGACTATGTGTGTGAGTAACTCTATGGATGAGTGGCGGTGTGTAACAGGATGTATAGGTGTATGAGTACATATGATGAGTGAGTACATGTATGAGTGACTGTATAGGGACTGTTGGTGAATGAGTGGATGTGTGTGTAGATCTTGGAATTACTGAATAGGTGTGTTGTAATTGGTATCGGTATGTCCATTGTTTTGAAAATGGTAGTTTATATTTTTGAGTGTGTGTATCAAAGGTTATATTAGGGTGAGAGGAGGTCTGCCACTCTATCACAAGGATGATGTCATCAGTGATGTCATCAGTGATGTCATTTGAGATGTCATCAGTGATGTCATGAGTGATATCATGAGTGATGTCACTGACCATGTCATGAGTGATGTAATATGTGACGTCATCAGCAGTGCATTGCGGGCGCACGAGTTATAGTTAGCTGAACTAACTATAACGGGGGAATTTCTATGGTTTTGTACGAGTGAAATGTCCAACTAACTATAACGCCCCTGAAACCTATGGTTTTTTCAGTGAATATATATATATATATATATATATATATATATATATATATATATATATATGTGTGTGTCATAGTTAGGTTCAAGTTTTCCACACAAAACCATAGAAATTCAGCAGTTATTCTCTGCCATGCACAGTTTTCTCATCAATAATTTCACTGCAAATGTTGCAGTTAAATTATCAATGATGTGATAGATGTCATGAGTGATGTAATATTTGAGGTAATTAGCAGTGCATGGCAAGGGTGCGAGTTATAATTTCCTTTGGGTATGAGTTACAGTTCCTTGAGATTACTGTAACTAAAACTGCTGGATTTCCATGTTTTGTGTGTGTAAAATCTGAACCTAACTATAACGTCCCTGTAACTTGTGTGTTTTTAAGTGACTTTCTATGGTTTCCTTTGGTGTTGTGCAAGTGTGTGCATGGATGTGTGAGTGGGTGTATAAGTGGCGGTGTGGGTTTGAAAGTGGGTGTGTGAATGGGTGTATGAGTGGGTATGTGAGTAGCTTTCTGGTTCTCTGAGTGGATTTGGGAGTAGTTGTGTGGGTCTGTGAGTGGGTGTGTGAATGGTTGTGTGGGTATGCAAGTGGCTGTCTGAGTGTGTGAATGGGTGTGTGAGTGGCTGTGTGGGTCAGTGAGTGGGTGTGGTAGTGGTTTTTGGGTCTGTGAGTATGTGGGTGAGTGGCTGTGTGGGTCTGTGATTGGGTGTTTGAGTGACTGTAAGGGTGTGTGAGTGGATGTATGGATGTGTGAGTTGGTGTGTGTGTAAGTAGGTGTGTGTGTGTGGCTGTGTGAGAGTAATCCCGCATCCTGTCCAAGCACGATTTTCAAGATGGCCACCGCAAACTGTCTGCAAGAAGGTGAGGGTGTCAGTCCAGCACTGCAGGAGCACGTGACCACCCCATCTATAGAAAGGCTCCAGGAACAAGGAGCGTGAGGGGAGTAAGACGTAGAGCACACGAGCAAAGTGGAGAACCCGTCAGAGGACAGCGAGATAACAGCAGAGGAATCACCCACCAGAAGCTGAATCGGGAAGCCACAAAGGGAGCCAGAAGATGCTGTACCCAACATCCGCGAGAGGGAGGAGAAACCGCCTAGAGGCACTGCTGTCCAGTCCAGTCATCCCGAGGGGAAAGAGGATGCTACGACTTCCTCTGCCATGACCCCGGAGCGCCGTGGCTGTAGGCAAGTGCCCTTTTTGCAATATTTCTCCATGGGGAGGTGGTGGGGGTGGGGAAAGTATGAGCGACACTCCCTCACTTTACTGCTAGAGCACAGCACAGAACACAGGAGCACAATCACCGGGGTGCCAGGTGGTGGTAAAACCCAGAGTGTTATCTCAACATCACCCTTATGTTGCTATATATATATTTTATTTTGTTTTGAGGGAACGTGTGTCTGACCAGTGGGACCTGGATGAGGGAGCAAGCCCCAGGCTGTACATAACACAAGAGTGGACCAGATGGCCCTTTCTTTTGTTTTCTCTGACTGATTGGTTTGTCCACAAAAAATCCATGAGGACAGTGCTGGAGACTGGTGCTTCCTATTAAATGAAAGACACCTGGCTATACTGACCCCTCGGCTTGTGCCCCTTTTCTTGTCTTGGGTGATCACAGTGGGTCTGTGAGTGGGTGTGTGAATTATTGCATGGTTATGTAAGTGGGTGTGTGAGCGCATGTGTGAGTGCGTGTATGAGTGGCTGTGTGGGTCTGTCAGGCAGGTGTGCTAGTGGTTATTGGGGTCTGTGAGTGGATGTGTGAATGGTTGTGTGGGTCAGTGAGAGGCTGCACGAGAGGTTGAGAGGGTGTGAGTGGGTGTGTGAGTGTCTGAATGGGTCTGTGAGTGGGTGTATGAGTGTCTGTATGAATCTGTGAGCGGGTATGTGTGTGGCTTTGTGGGTCTGTGAGTAGGTGTGTGAGTGGTTGAATGCGGCTGTGAGTGGGTGTGTGAGTGACTGTGTTGGTCTGTGAGTGGGTGTGTGAGGGACTGAATGGGACTTTAAGTTGCTGTGTGGGGCTGTGAGTTTGTGAATGGGTGTGTGAATGGCTATGTGGATGTGTGAGTGGGTGTGTGAGTGGCTGAATGGGTCTGTCCCTGGGTGTGTGAGTCGCTGTATGGGTCAGTGAATGGATGTGTGAGTGGCTATGTGTGTCTGTGAGTGAGTTGGTGGGTGTGTGAGTGGGTTTATGGGTGTGTGAGTAGGTATGTGAGTGGCTGTGTGGGTCTGAGAGTGGGTATATGAGTAGTTTTGTGGGTGTGTGAGTGGCTGAATGATTCTATGACTGGGTGTGTCAGTGACTGAATGGGTCAGTGAGTAGGTATATAAGTGGCTATGTGGGTCTGTGAGTAGGAGTGTGAGTGGCTGAATGGGTGTGTAAGTGGGTAGGTGAGTGGCTGAATGGGTCTGTGAGTGGGAGAATTAATGGCTCTATAAGTTGGTGAGTGTGTGTATGAGTGGTTATGTAGATGTGTGAGTGTGTGTGGCTGTATGGATCTGTGATTGGGTATGTAAGTGACTCTCATCCCCTAAGGTAACTATAACTTGCTCCCCCACCATGCACAGTTTTCTCATCAATCACTTCACTGCAAATGTTGCAGTGATATTATTAATGATTCATAAATGATTTAATATGTAGGGTACCTAGCAATGCATGGCGATGGTGCGAGTTATAGTAACCTCAGGGCACAAGTTATAGTTACTTGCTGAATTTCTATGGTTTTGTGTGTGTAACATCTGAACCCAACTATAAAATCCCTGTAACCTTTTTTTTGTGAATTTCCAAGTTGTTTTAACTTCTATTGCCTAACTATAATGTACCTGTAACCTTTGTTTTTTTCAGTGAATTTCTACGTTTTTTAATGATATTTTCTAAGTATACCTTCCCTGCAACTTTGCCTTTTTCAGTATGTAAGTGGCTGTGTGGGTCTATAAGGAGATGTGTGACTGGCTTTATAAGTGTGTGTGTGAATGGGTGAGTGCCTGTGTGGTATCTGTGAGTTGTTCTCTGGGTCTGTAAGTGGGTGTGATAGTGGCTGTATGGGTGTGTGAATGGGTATATATATGTGTGGTGTGTATATATATGTGGCATCGTTTGATGAATTTCAAAACTAGTTTGCTACTCACTTCAGCTGTTGTCTTGAAATTTTCAGGTTCATCCGTCAAGCAGAGGCCAAGAAAAAGGGACGGTCCCAAAATGCGCTTTCCCCATGTTCATTTCCATAGGAAACTTTAGAGCTGCTGAACAGAATTACACCAAATTAAGCAGAAAGGTAGATGTGGGCGTAGGGAAGTGCTTGTTTGGGATTTGGTGTAAATCCATTCAGTAGTTGTGGAGTAATTTTATGAAATTTCCAGTTGTATAAATAGGGATGCAGAAGATCCACGAACCCTTCCAATCTCGTGCTGAGATCTGATTGGCTGCCAACACTTCAAACCAGGAAGCCAATTCGCAGAAAAAACATTTTAAAAAAAGAAAAGGGGCCAGGGTAAAAAATACCCAGACCACTAAATACCCAGACCACCTAGGCCCTCCGCGGATCCTGATGATTTTTTTTTTTTTAAATGAAGCGCAGACCCCCACGCTTCCCTAATAATCAGCCCCCAGGTGGGCCAGGTCCTGGGAGCATTTGCATAAAAATGGAGGGGTGCACACAAGCCCCCACTCCTGTGGCTTTTTATTGCCCTAGGGACCACCATCTCCCTGGGGCTTATTTATTTTAAAATGGGGGCCTTGCAGACCCCACCAGATCCCGGGGACCACCACCTTCCCGGGTGCATATGGCAAAATTAAAATGGAGGCCTCTTAAACCCTCCCATGCCCCGGTACAACCAACTCCCCAGTGCTATTTCATTGTTATTGGGGAGACCTCTCTGACCCCCCCCAGCCCTGGGGACCACTACCTCACTGAGGTCCCCTCAGAGACCCCTCAGAGACCCCCCTGGGCCCCAGGGACCATAACCTTTCAGGAGCCAGTTTTTTTTTTTAACAATTTGTGAGATGGTCCAAGCGGCCCCCTCCCAGGCCGTTCTCGGCCCCAAGGTCAGCCACCTCTCCAGGGCAGATCGTATAAATTAGAAAGGATGGGTGCTGCATGGCCTCCCTCCTGGAGCCATAGATGGCCCTGGGGACTGCCACCCCACAGGACAAGCTCCTGCTATGTCCCTGGGTGCCCACCCCAGAATGTAGCTTTTGGTTATGGCTTGGCAGGAGCTTTGCAGCTCTCATCAAGCCATGGCACTAAAAAAAGCTCTTGCTTGCTGGAAGCAGAGAAAAATTTCTTTCACAGAAAGGGAGCTGCATGTTTTGCAACTTCCTCTCTGTGAAAGCAATGCCGGCTCCTGCAGGAGGCAGTGAGCTGTCAGGGACCGCGGGGGTCATGAGGCTCCCCGCGGTCCCCTACATATGTGGTGGGATCCCTGAAATTAGCCCACTGCCCCCTCCACAATTTCAGAAAGGCCAAGCCCCGGGGGATGGGGGCCCTGCGGTCGAAATTGGCCTTTGAAGGGTGTTCAAGTGGCCCCCTCCCTTAAAACAATATAAATAAAATGCTAGGCCCCAGAGGATGGGGTCCCCGGGGCCAAAATTGGCCCAGGGAAGGGGTCTGCATGGCCCCTCTCCCCAATTACATGTAGGCCTGGCTCCGGGGGATGGCACCCCGTGGCCCCCTCCGATAAAAAATAAAAATAATAATTTTAAAAAGGCTGGACCCCGGGGGAGGGGATCCCCGGTGATGAAATTAGTCTGGTAAGGAGCCCAGGGCCGGACTGGGAAACAAAACCGGCCCTGCCAAAGTGCTCGGCCGGCCCCCGGGATGTTGGGGGTGTGGCCGAGCTGTTTGCCAGGGCCGGTTTTGGCCGATTTTGTTACAGGGAATGATATTGCAGCTATGCTGCAAAAACGGCCCTGTAACAAAAACGCCCCCCCAAGGGCCCAAAACCCGCCCCCACCCTGGCGGGCCACTGGGGAAACACCCGATTCCCACTACGGCCAGTCCGGCCCTGAAGGAGCTGCGTGTCCCCCCTCTCCCATTTCAAAAAGGCCTGGCCCCAGGGGATTGGGTCCCTAGGACTCAAATCAGCCAATGGAAGGGGCTATGCTCCCCCCTCCCTAATAAAAGGGAAACATTTTTTTTAAGAAGCCAGCCACAAGTCACCGGAGGAGTCACCGGAGGCCCAGCCCCCTTTCACAACCACTCTGCAAAAGCACCTCCTGGCGCACTGCTAGTACACAGAAGAATATATACAGTCACACAGCCACTCACATAATATAAGTTAGAAGTAGTGTAACTCAGTAGTAGTGCACTTAGTATACTAATTTAACTTTTGTAGTAGGTTAGGATATATGTTTAACACCCATAAACTCTTAAAAACATTTACACTCACAGGATGATGTCATCAGTGATGCCATTTGAGATGTGATCAATGATGTTACCGACCATGTCATGAGTGATGTATATGTGAAGTCATAAGGAGTGCATTTCGGGGTGTAAGTTATAGTTAGCTCAGGTAACTATAACTGTTGAATTTTAGTGCTTTGTATGAGTGAAATCTGACCATAAATATAACGTCCCTGTAACATTTGATTGTTTCAGTAAGGGGGTGGGTCTGTTTTTTGTGTGTGTGTGTGTGGTGTGTGTGTGTGTGTGTGTGTGTATATATATATATATATATATATATATTCATCCATTGATGTTTCTTCGCAAAAACATCCACTCCGGCGGCACGATAAAACAAACACCGGTTCACTCTTCAGGCAAGTTCCTCTTCTTTATTTTTGGCATAGATTTTTAACATTTCATGGTCCTTCTAAGTATAATCATATATATAATGTATCATGGTTAGAGCTTCAAAACTTGTATTTCACAGAAAAGCCTTAACTGTGAATCAGTTCTCATTCTTCATAGTGCTGAATTCATTTGCAGGTTTTTTTGGTTCCCTAAACTAATAAAACAATGTTACATGAATAGTTAACAAAGCATTTCATCTTTCTTTCTCTGCTGTAAAAAAAAACGCTTTCTCAATAACAGTGCTTCTCTGACAGCATTAATCAGCCCACCTAACAAGCTAACTCTTGAAAGCACATTCTTGATGCAAGCATCTACCGAAGAATCAATCACAGTGTGCGAAAATATACATTATAAACTGAGAAATCTGTCAGTAAAAAGGTATACTGTTCCATATCGCATTATATTTCTTTCTTTATATTTGTCTTGTTAAACATATTCTATAGTCAGGGCCACTGGAATTTTGCGATTGTTTGGCTGCGATTTTTTCCTCATAATTATAGATTTGCCACATTTGCCACATAATTCATTAGCTGCTCCATAATCTGCAGATTTTAACAAAATAAAGAATTTTGTTTTTAGCTCAAACAGTTAAAATGTTGCTAAAAAACAAGTGTTGCAGCCCAGTGGAAGGACCTTTGTAAAGATTGATTTGTCACCTTTCTGTTGCTCATTGCCGTATTTGGGTGTTACACTGGTACTAATGAGGAGCAACCAATGTCAAGACCATGTTAACAAGTGTACAAATGGCAAAATAATGAAGTAATACTATCACAAAATATGCAGCATCATGCCACATAATTTTCTTTTTCTTTCCATATAATTTACTTAACCTGCTGCATAATTTGGCCTTCCCCTGGCACATAATTCCAGTGGCCCTGTCTATAGTGTCAATGTACTACAAAGGAAAGGCACATTTTAGAATACATGTTTTTAATTACCTTACAGTTAGCTTTACATTTAAAATTTGACTTAGAGTAATACTCATTATTGCATAAAATACATTTTAACTAGTAGTACATAATCACCAACTAAAGCACAGATTTCTCAAAACATTGACACACATATCTGCAGTATCAGGCAAACAATGACTACTCAACTGATAACACTCAGATGCTCTAAATCTTTCTAAAAAGCACAAAAAATTAATCATGTAATATAAAATGTATATAACAAGTAACATGTCATTTGGTCCCTTATTGCCATCTTGGGGTTCAGGAAACATTCATAAACCACTTGGCCTTTAGCCAAATGGTGTATAAATGTCATCAGAACCCCCAATGGCAAAAAAGGCTCATATTACACAGTTACCCATTATGTATATACCTGGAAATCAAGGGCCAAGCATACAGTGTACATTGAATTACATATTGTGTTCATTAATGTCACCTCAAGCCAAAATGTGCTGATCATCCTCACTAGTGTTAAGTTGACCAGATGACAAAGTATTTATGAGTTTTACAGTCCTGGACTTTCATTTAACAGGAGTGGTGGTAGACCAGTGTTGGTGCTCTTCTACTCACCCAATTGCATCACCTCAGCTAATAAGTGTGCTTTGTAGAACAAACGCTGCAGGCTGAAAAAAGGGTGTTCTGATGACTTGAACCCAATTAATCACACTACTGAGGGTGATCATTAGATACACCTACCTTCAGTTATTTCTTGCAGTGTTGCTGCAGTGATCTAGCCACATCTGCCCCGGCAGAGTAATGTGATTCACTTACCCCTTTGATACTACATAGCTGCTAAGATGCCCCATGTCTTGTATAACAGCTACACTACTCCTGACCTTTTTAAACACTATTATTATGTGTGACTGTGCTTACAATGTTAACATTAACACTACAAATCCATGAATGCAATGTGCTGTTTGATATCATACTCAGGACTGGCTGATGTTGTCACACTTAGCATGTTTCCCTTAGCACTTATGTAGCACTTAAACACACCAAGCAGTCATCTCTGCTACTTTGTATCTTATGGGACATGACCTCAAAGAGGGTAGACAGAATATCTTGACCCCACATATTCACATCTTCTTTATTCCTATTCCACAGATGTCCGTTTGCTTTATACCTTCAACAATAGCTCATCCGGATGTCTTTTTTCCTCTTTATGCAAGGACGTGCACCCTTGTATGCATAATGTGAAGACACAATAAGAAAAGTTTTGGAGTGCAAAGATGTAAGGCGTGACTTAAAAAGCTACTCATGCCATACATGGGATAACTTAAGATCTCTGCCAACCTCCCTTCATCTTGTCCAAATCCCCAGCAGATGCTTCAATGTACAGTACATGTAGGGCTCAACAGGATCTCTCACTGCACTGGCCAGGCAGGGGGCAGAGGTCAGCATGTCTTGGGGTCCACATGCCGTCTTTACCTCTGACCATTGCTCTTAAGTTGTCCCTTTACAAACCTGAGTCTCGCACTCAGTCCTGCTTTTTACTTTACATTCTGATATTTATACTTCTTTTTCATTGAAAAAACAAATCACAAACACAGGACTAGATGAGTTACTCAATCCAAACATTGGACAGCTTCATAGCTCTGCATGTGTGGTGCTGGCATTTCTCACCTTATCTTTTGTAGTGAAGTCTGTCCATCAGGGATCAGCTATTGGAGGGCCAACTCTGCGACTGGACTGCACAGTCAGATACTTGGCTCACCCCAGTCAACACACCCCACTAGCTTTTGCCTATTGTCTTGCCAGCCATTATTAAAAGGTGCTAAACGTGACTTATTGCCATGATCGGAGGCATGTTTCTACACAGTGAACTATTCGGTATAATCATATCAGTACTTAAATGAGCTCAGGGCCATCCTTCATGGTGCCAAAGTCCTTCAGATACACTTGGTACATTTGACTAGGTTTACCCCCCCCCCCTCCATGTAGCATGAATACTCCTGTAATTCTTGTGACAATTCTGAGTTCTGTGGGTGAAAACAACTATCTGACTCCTCCCTCCCCTAGCTGTAATTAATTTCTAGAAGAACTTTTCTGTATTCTTACACTTAGAGAAGCTGATTCTTAGAAAAGATTACTCATTTTTGGGGGTGTTGTGATGTTTTGCAGGGTAATTTAAATCAATGGTTGAGTTGTCATGTGGAAAACTGGTGAGCCGACTAAACAGCTTGCTAGATGCCTTTCCTAAATCTATTCCACCTCTGCATATAGCTGTATATGGCGATGCTTATATTATGTGACGAGCATACTAACATGGCCTTTACCTTCACCTCAAGGCCTAAATTATAAGGGGGAAAATAAGTACACCCTCAGCGGAAAGCTACATTTTATCTTTTCAGTGACCTTTGACAACAACATTGTGCCTCCCAACAACTCTCTGACAACTTATCCAACTTCTTCTACAGCAAAATTGCAAACATCTACAGCAACTTTGCACTCCAGCCCAACCTCAGAGAACTCATTGCTAACCTATCCACCACCAACCAAGACGGTCACCTGACCAAATGGACAACCCTCACCAGAAACAACACAGCAGCAATCATGCAGACCATTCACTCTGGGGCCCCAACAGACCCATTCCCTCACCACATCTACAACCTAGGAACATCACCAATCAGCACCACTCTGACCCACATCATCAACACCTCCATCACATACGCCACTTTCCCAGATGAATGGAAACTTGGGGAAATCAACACCAACCTTAAGAAGCACACAGCCGACCTATCAAATGAGCAACTTTCAACCCATCTCCCTGCTCCCCTATCCAGCCAAAGTGATTGAGAAGGCCATAAACCAGCAACTCGCAATCCAACTTGAGCTTCACCATCTTCTAGACAACACACACTCAGGATTCAGAAAGAAACACATCACCAAAACAGCACTAATCACAGCCACCGATTACATTTGAAAAATCCTGGACCGAGGAGAAGCAGTGGCCCTTAACCTGCTTGACCTCTTCACAGCCTTCAACACTGTCTCCCACAAAACCCTCATCAGAGGACTCCACGAGATTGGCATACAAGTATTAGCTCTCAAATAGATCTGTTCCTTCCTCACACAAATAACCCAAAGGGTCAGGCTGCCACCCTTCACATCAGAGATGAAGAAATTGGCATGAGGTGTACCACAGGGATCATCCCCCAGCCCCACCCTTTTGAACATATACCTGACACCTCTCGCCAACATCATCCGATCACAAGACATCGCCACCATCTCCTACGCCGATGACACCCAACTCATCCTCTGCCTGACGACAAGACAAACACCAACAGAACCAACTTCACCAACTGCATGACCATGGTAGCAGAATGGATGTGAAACAAATGCCTGAAGCTCAACTCCAACAAGACAGAAGTACTGGTCTTCAGCAACAGGACCTCCTCCTGGGATTCCACCTGGTGGCCGTCGGAGCTAAAACCAACATTCACACCCACAGACCACGCAAGAAATCGAGGGATCTTTCTAGATGACAAGCTCAACATAATGGCTCAAGTTAACACAGTGTGCACACCCTGCTTCCACATCCTACGCATGCTGCAAAAGTTCTTCAAGTGCCTGCCTCATAACACCAGGCAGACCGTCACACAACCACTCATCACCAGCAGGTTGAACTACGCAACACTCTATGCGGAATCTCTAAACAACTCCTACACAGACTCCAGACCATCCACATCGCAGCCAAAAGACTCATACTTGACCTCCCATGCCGCACTCACATCGCACTGCACCTCAGGAAGCTTTACTGGCTCCCCATTCACAAGAGCAGCCTATTCAAACTTCTCACGCACACATACAAAGACCTACACAACACAGGACCAGAATACCTAAACAACTGCATACACTTTCACCAACCCACCAGACATGCTCTGCCTCACTCTCCCTCACACACACTTCCAGCATCCAAAAAAGCAAAACTGGAGGTCGCTCATTCTCCTACATCACACCGAAGACATGGAACAACCTCCCTCAAGACATCAGAGCCTCCTCCTCACTTCTTGAGTTTTTCAAGAAGCTGAATTCCTGACTCTTCATTTAAGTGCCTTGGAACCAGATACCTTATCCAAGCGTCTGGATACACTCTCGGGTTGTTAGAGCGCTATACAAATCAATGTACCATAGCATAACATAACCCTTGCCATTACCCACCCGGAAATCAATTCTTCATGGACTCTTATTCACCAAAGCATGATCAGGTACAATCCAGCCTGACTTAAGGGGCCTGTGGATAAATAGAGTATTAGCGCATTCCATTAACACTGCAACATAAGCTATTTTCATTTAAAAAAAAAAAACAGAAGCACTCCATCCATACTTGGCTGCATTTCATTTAAATAAAATAGTGCAACTATCCAAATTCTTAGTCAGGCATCATGTGGTGACTCAAAGGCAGTGCTTAATTCATAGACAGATAAGTGCCAGTGCCCAAAGTTTTCCTCTGAAGCCTGCGGCCAGCACTCTTAAATGTTGAGTTTGGGGTTGCTGAATACCAAGGCTGCCTAGACTTCATTCCATCTCATGACTCTTTTATCCACCACCCTATACTCCCTACCTCTTTGTGTCACTTCTGCAGGTTGTTTTTAATCCATGCTTTCTCCCTTTCGCACAGTTCTCTCCCTTTTGCACAGTTTTCTCCCTTTCTCTCTCTTGTTCTGCGTGAAAGTCTCATGAATGAAAAATAAGTCCTGATCCCCAAACATAAGCGCAAGTGGAACCCACCTGCAACCACTGACTCACATTAAGCACTGCTCAAAGGCACTGACACGAATTGGATCGTGTCAATTAAACAGAAACAGGAGTTAGGTTTTGTCCACATTTGAGACCTGTAATGTCCTCTGGACACTCAATAATGCAGCCTCCTCCCCTGATGCTGATTTAACACCCACCTCACACCCATTCATAACAGGCGTCACCTATCAGGTGACCCCGCCAATAAAAGGGGCCGGGCACTCGTGCCCTTTGTCAGTTATGAACCCACTACATCAGTGTTAGTGTCTTAATTCTACTTAGTATGTGGGCCCAGGGCCCACCACTTTACAAGACGCACGGCATTACTGCATCCCTTAATAATACATGTGGTATGACCTTATTAGATTTCTAACCTTGAGGAGTTTGGACAATAAAAAAAGTAAAACGTATGTGTGAGTGTTATTTCCTATCCGAGGGGGCTGTGGGGAATAACTTGTGATCCTCGGTAAAACCACAGCTGATATTACCTACACCACGTCACAATCGTCACGGGAAGTGGAATGCAGGCTGCTGTTTGGATACCTGTATTCGTTCTGTCATTTTGCTTGTTGCATCAAACTGCATGGAAGTTAGTTCATTATTTTAGGCAAAATCCGCATATTTTTATATTTTTTTTACTTAGAAGCAAGGACTAAACTGCCGTTTTAAATAAGCCCATATATTCAAATATGTGATTGCACCACGATATAAGCGCCGCCTGGCACGTTTACAGCGTGCTAAGAGTAAATCTGCTCACATATTCATCTGGTTGCTGCTGGAACGGTCCTCAAGCCTGCTTTGCACGGTCTGCTAGCTGTCTCCATGAACGATTACCCATCTGTGCAACTTCACTGGGTAATAGATTAACTGAAACATCCGATGCGAGCACATTTGCCATAATCAGGAAATGGTTTCCAATTCAGGCCATCATAAAGGCACTTGCAATGGAACAGATTCTATTGCCACCTCTTAGAGGTGAAATTTATGCCCTAATTTCTAGCATCACTTTAGACTAAACTTGGCTTTAAACTTCAGAGCAACGCACCAAGATAGATTGCTGAAAGCCCTAGCATCGGTCACGCTAACTACTTATTACGCATTCATCATTCAAATGGTGATGGGAGTTTTTGAAAGTATAAAATTAGAAGGTAATTTTAGAAATGTATCACTCGAGACTCAAAGCATTTAAATCTTTCCCAGTCAATTCTGCTTCTTGGCAAAGATAAACACAGCTAGGAAATGGGATTTGAGCAAGGTTGAGAAGTCTGCAGGGACGGAGGAGAGCTTTTTGAGCGTCCAGAGTTTGCCTCAGTGTATCGAAGTCTAAACATCAGAGCTGAATCGGTATGGGGATAGGATATAGTGACCACGTGACCTCCAGATAGATGCGAATTTAGAATAATTCGGTAAAATGCTCCTAATGAGATTCACACTGTGGGTCCAGAGTGACACACCTTTCATCATATGGTTTTGTTAATATGAGCTATTTTCTTAGTCAGAGAATGGTATAATCTGACTTTAGGACACTTTTTGCGCTCAATTCATTTTTATCTTGAAATATTAGTTAAAGGAAGAGGGTGCAGGGTAAGCTTTTGAGGAGAAGTCATTTTGCAAGGTCGTGAAGCAGAATCTATACAATGCTCAAGGAGATCACAACAAATTCCCTAAGGATGGACTCTGAGACATGTGGTAGCATGGCTCGATGGCCTTGCTTCATTCTGTGGCCCATCCACCTTGTCCAGAGGTGGTGAAACCATCAGGTTTGTTGTGCAGACTACTGAAGGAGGTTACCTCCAGGTATTGTTACCAATGATTGATGTCCCCTGCATCACAGGTTTCCACAAATCTGTGACGATGACCCCTTGAAAGGTCCTCATCCCCTTACAATCAAGTCACTGCGTGCTGGTGGGTTTGGTTGTACTTGGCAGCCACTGCCGTGGGGTGGTATTGAGAGGGCAGGTGAAGGAGCCCTCATATGCCAGTGATGGAGGGGAGCATGGAGAACAGAAGTCCACAAACCCACACATAGTTATTGAATTTACATACATTGAGGTGCACACAATATAGTGTGTTTTAACCTGAGAATAGGAGGTAGTAGATTAATATTGCCCGAGGGGGATACACCCGATCCCAGATTTAGACGCATAGCAACTGTCATCAGCTTCTGAAATGGTATGCACATTGCACCCTGCTTCTACCTTAACAGTTCCTATCACTACCAGTAAGTGGGGCTCACAGATTTGCGGTAGTTGTGGGGCAGCCACTGCTTTCAATACAGCTATTGCCATGCAGAGAAGTTGCCCATCTGCCAGAAGATGGTTAGCAATGAGGAAGATGGTCTTCAGGTACCAACCTGCAAATGGTGGAATGGGAGAATTCAAACAAGCTGCAAAGGCAGTCTGCTGCCTCCTTCACCACCATGGCATGGCCATCGTTCAGGAAATGCCCCGTGCAGCACACAAAGCTGGTAATATCCCTAATGCTCAGGTTATCCCTGCCTGCTTGTTGCCTCGGGCTGTCACAGCTGCTTAAAACGGGTTACTGTACGATAGTGCACTGTCTTTCTGTGAGAGGCACAGAAACATGTGGGGCAGCTCATCACCGATACTAAATTGGCTTTTGGTGTTGAAGTGATTGTGTCATGAAGCGTGAGTGTCAGTTGAACATTTTCAGGTATGTATACTAAGTGCAAAGCCTTTCACCATGATCATTTTTTAACAGCTGCTCATATTTATAATGGTTGAAAGTTTATATGATGATGGTGTTTGTATGATCTATTGAACATTTAAAAAACATTTTCAATCGTCAGCCATGCGATTTACTGGGTAAAGGAAATTTGCAATATTCTATTATAAATTTATAAGAAGGTTGGCATTGCAGATTTAGACGAACTCACAGCAATGCCAAAAATGTGTGTACAATCCACTGGAAACTAGGAGCGCGAGTTGCATATGTCTTTTCTCCCCTCTAATAAGTTCTGTGCATACAACGCTGTGGGCCAACCACAAGAAAGGTGAGACTGCAATACTTTGTGATGTGCTTTCCCTGTTTCAACCATCTGCTCGAAAAATAAATGAACCTTTGTAATTCTCCCTTGACTGTCACAACAGTTTTTGTTTTCCCCTCGGACTGTTCTCTTGTATTGTTCGACACATCTGCTTAAACCAACTCTACGTGGTCAGCGTAAGCATGAAGGCTATCAAGAATTTGCATGAGCTACAGGTAGTCCAATAATCGTGATCTACATGCAAATACATCTGTGTAATAAGAATAATGCATAGGCTCATGCAAGATCCATTGTTCAATGACTTTTTAATATTTGGCACGATTGTGTCCATCTCTGTGTCCATCTAATCTCAAATAAGCATCAGTGTAGGTGGAAGTAGCAACAGATGTGTGTATACTTTACACCTTTTTTATGTATTTGTGCGTGCAATGGTACGCACAAAGGCTTCAAGTCCAGAAAGTACGCAGTTTGCAAATATAAATGCCGATCTATCCACCACCATGAGCATTTACATGTGCTTACATCCAGGTGTGTACCCCAGTATTCTAAGGGATGGGGATGATGTGCACCAGCAATGGGTGAGCCTAGTTAGTGATGAACATCTACATAAGTGAGAATATACTAAAGGAATGAAGTTATGAATTTATGTTATTCATTGTGTTTCAACATACTCATGTGCCCGTTACTTACTTGGAAGCAAATGGTGTGGGAGTATTTGACTCCAACTGTTTTTTACCCTTTTTCCCATTAATTCTAAAGTGAAAATAAAGCATAATTGTGCAGATCTGTAGGTGGAATCCCATATTCTCTCTCGACCAATGAGAGACTTCTAGCAGCCCATTTTTTATTTGTTCATGCCAGAGCAACTTCCAGGAGGGGCAGGTGAGATGATAGCATTCAGCCCCACCGATTGTGCAATCCTCTCCTTCCCCATCCAATGAAGAAATCTAGGTGGGGGTAGGCACCTGGACGACATCCACACTTTTCCTATATTATAGGGAACCACCAGTGTCGAAAAGCCACCATTTTTTCATGGCACCTATCGTAAAGTCCTAAAAGCCAAGACTGCATCCTACCTTTGACCTAAACACCGTATGTCCTTATCTTTTGAAGAACCTGTGAAATTGTCAAATCATTTACACAACAACCTTGACAACTTCCTAAGGCAACATAAGTGTCATGCTTGTCGGTCTCATTCCCGCGTGTATATCGCTGCGGGGCACCGGTGAACTACCATAATGGCCGGTCCCGCTACAGCGCATGCGCGGGACCCGGCAACAGAGCTCAAAGCCTCTCTGACCTCGAGCTGAGACGGTTCGCGTTCCAGCTTCGGGATTCAGAGTATTACTTCCAGGTCCTTACCTGAGCTTCTGGGTCTCCTGTTCATTGGATCCTTCGTCGGGTCACCGGCGTTCTGCTCCCTTCTTCGTCGCGTCTCCTGCTCGCGGGGTTCTACTCTCCTTCATTGGTTTCCTGGCCGCTTCTAGGGTTGCTCCTCACGTTGCTCCTCACGTTGCTCCTTTGTTCAATCCCGGCTCCGATGTGACGGCATATCGGATGAAACCCCTGAAAAAGGAAAAATCAACAAGAAACCTACATTAATCCTTTACGGTAATAGCGTTTCTAGTGCTGAACATACTAATTATTTTTTTGTTACTTTGATACTTATCTGATGTGGAACCCGTGTCCTTGGAGATCAGTTTTTTTCCCTGCCTTTGTTCATTCCAAGATCATTCCTGAAAGCAAAGGAATTTCTGTTAGATCTACCCGACGTTAAGGTGGACTTTATTTAGTCTTATATCATTTTTACCACATCTACCCTATGTTGGCTTCACAATAGAATATTAGTCCTGGAGTTACAAACTCAGTCATCGTGTGCCCATAGGTGGGTTTCAGTGTGCTCTTCTTCTATTTTCTTTTCTCATTTCTACTTCCTGAATTCTTTAATTAAGCTCTCCCTTTTTATTTTTTCTGACAAAAACACCCTCCCCACTCGAACAACTTATCAGTATTAATGGCAGAAGGGAACTCTCCAGGTAGTTAGAATTCCACATATTTTCTTGTATAGACTTATAGGATTAGTATTTCCCTGTATACTCACACTTTCTGTCTTTTGTTTGACAGAGATTTTCCCTGGCTGTTTGCTCCTGTCCTAGAGTGGGGGACGTCGTAGGAAATTTCTTATTTCTTTATTTTACCTTCTTCCCTTGGTTACTGTTGACACTTTGACGTAGTTGGGTGCAATACGTGATCAGGAGAGGTTGGGACCTTTCATCTTTGCATGGTGCTCCTGCAGAAACGTACGTAGGAATCTGACAATAAGTCTGGGACAAGTTCTTGCTATCTATATTTCAAGGTCAGTTAGTGAATACATAATGTAAACAATGTAGTCTGAATTGATGTTCTTTTGTCAGGTTGCTTTATACTGGTTTGTCTTTATCATCTTGGTTCATACTGGTTATGTCTGGAATTAAAATGGAAATACCCTGATGCGGGGTAAAGGTCTGTGACCAGTTATATAAAAAAAACTATGAAGTGACCACTAATTGAGAGAGGTCTTTACACCACATTATCACCCGAGGCTCATGCTAAAGATCCTGGAATACTGCCATATTGCTGCAGCACCCATTGCTATGCTATGAGCTGATGCAGAGCAAATTCTGAGAGGAGAGGAACTGAGCCCAGTGGATGTGTGTTTCCCTTTTGAGGGGACACTGTCTTAGCTGAGAACTGCAGCTTTTTTATGTAAAAAGGTATGAAGTGTGGTGAATCCCAAGAAACTCTAGATGCAAGTTAGCTGCTCCATGGTCTCATAGTGTAGCGCATAGAAGTAGTCTTTAGGGTGAAAGGATGCCAATGATATTCCAACCATGTTAGAAATATTCATATTATTCACTCTGTTAGTTAATTTGCATTAGTGCTATTTTAAATATACTATGTGTGGTTATTACTCTTGTGTCAAGCAACAGGATGAGACTGTTGAAATAAACACCTTTAAATATAAAGAGTGTTTTCTTTGTGCAGTACTTGTGTGTGATATTCTAAAGAAATGTGTTGAATTACCACTTCATCCCTGACCACTTTTAAAGGATTGTTAGTATCCTAGAAAACACAGCATCACATCGACAAGTATTTTGAGTGCAGTTGTGTGGGGTACAGCAACCTGGACTTTCACGCTCAAGTGTAGATTCGCTGAACCAAATTCAGGACCTGTGGGTTGCAAGTTCAAACCTTGCACAATGAAGCCAAAGCCTAAGGCCAGATGTACAAAGTATTTTTACAGTCGCAAATGGCCCAAGTTGCCAAATCGGGCCATTTGCAGCCAGAAAAATGCTTTCTCAGATGTACAAAATGTGATTTGGTAACTTGTTACCTAATAGCAATTTGCATTTGTGATACAGTATTTGGTAGGGCTGGGTTTTGGATGTCCCTTCGAATTACTGAATCAGTATGGTATGTATTAGTGTTTTGCGACCAAATTCTTGGCGCAAAACAGTAATACTTTATCACCATTTTAAAAGTGATGGGAAAACACATTCACACATGTGAAGGGATCCCCATGGGACTCCTTCCCCTTTGAGAATGTTGTAAAAATATTTTAAGAGTAGGCAATGGTCCCATGGACCACTGCCTACTCTTAAAAAAACTTCTAAGTTTAATTTCTTTTTTAACACAGCCTGTTTTCCTACATTTGGAAAACAAATTGCTTTATTTAAAAGCAATCACCAACATAGTAGCCTGCTGATCTCAGCAGGCCACCATCCCTGTGATGCCAACAATTCTTAATGAGTCACAAATTGCGACCCGACTCATAAATACGCATGAGGTAGGTTTATTTATGACCCTCTAGGAATCACTAATGAAACTCAAGAGAGTTTCATACATTAGGAATACCAATTTCCTAAATGCGATTTGTAGGAAATCGCAGTTAGGAAATCACTATTCCTATCTTCGTACATCTGGCCCTTAGTTTCCGTAACACATCTATATTGTTCTGAAACTGCAAAAATGTTTGATTTGTTGCATTTTGTGAAAAACCCATCAATCAGTACCCCATCCACCATCCTGGGTATATAATTGTCTACAATGATGCAGAGATGCTCAATGCAGTGAGCTGTGAACTTGTAGGGCCCGATTCACAAAGGTAAAGTTAGACAAACGTCTAACTTTACGACTTTCTGTATTCACAAACAGGCATTTACGAGTAGTAAATGCCCTTTGTGAATATCGAAAGTCATAAGTTAGACTTTCATCAAGTAGTCTGCAGAGCAAGTCACCCTCAGACATCTTTGCTACATTGTCAATTGGCCTGGTCCTCCTACCTTGGTTCCATTTCCTTTAAGTACTTCTGCCTTTATAGAATTATTGATTCCCCCAAATGTGCTCTTTTGCTACACAGATCTTCATCAGCTCAGTCTTTCAGCTATTGGTATGTTGTGAACTCATTTTTACACTGTGTTATATCAATTATCATTGTTCTTAAGTAATTGATGTCCCCTGTAGTCCTTTATGCACTTGAGTATAATGACTTGAAGGGAGTTACCACCCATTAACAACTAGAGGAATTGGGGTTTAATTGACATGAACCGTAGTTTAGGCTACTTCGACCGACAAAACAAATACAAATACAATGTTACCTAATGTCACTGTGATATCTTGCACTATCTGTTGCACTTTATTTCGTGAATCATGCACCTGATTGAACGAGGCACTTTTGACTGTGCGAGTACCTTGATGTTAATGGATGGTCTGGCTACTTAGAGCCTGTGAACTATGAAGTAAGAAATGTTGACTGAATGACAGATTAACAATGATAACAATTGTTTACAAAACGCTATTGCAATGTGATGAAATAAGTATGCATTAAACTATGTGGCTCTATCCACTTTATTATGTGTTTAATATGAGTACCTTGTATTTTGTATTGTGGGATGAAGTCTGTTCTCACTGTTTGTTAATGTGAGGACGTTGATAAATGCATCGAATTGCATTACAGGCCATGTGACTAAGACCCGTGAGGGGTCGAAATGCATTGTGGTTGACCGCCAAATAAAGTACAGGTTGAAGCAATCTGTCTGGAGTGGCTCGTATTTCTGCCCACACGGGGGGGGGGTAGATTTTGCTGATGGAAAAAATATGTGTGTATGGATGTGTATATATATTTACTGAATAAAAAAAAAAATGTTACAGGGACACTATATTTAGACTCAGATTTCACTTGTAAAAAACAACTTAAACTCAACAGTTATAGCTACCTGAGCTAACAATAACTTACACCCCCGCAATGCACTGCCTATCACTTCACATATTATATCACTCATGACATGGTCAGTGGCATCACTGATGACATCTCAAATGATATCACTGATGACATCATCCAGTCAGTGTAAGTGTTTCTGAGAGTGAAAGATATATACTAAGCTACTGCATAAGTTAAATTACTATTCTTTTTGTATTACTAATGAGGGATACTTTTTTATGTTTGAAAGACTTTATTTAGTACCAATAAATACAGTAAACAAAAATGAAGTGCAATGATAAATAAATAAGCACCAATGAACATACTGTATTAAGTACTTGAGAGAAACAGTAAATTCTTTACAATTTTACAAGGGTAGGAAAGAGAAAGGGGGAAGAAAAAGTAAAAAGGATAAAAAGAAAATAATCAATATCATAAAGATATTAACTGAAAAACACGGTGCTCATTTACAGCTTAAAATGTATAAATGGAACAAGTACTGTGTAATGAAACATGCCATTATACATTCAAATACAATAGAAGAATAGAGAGAAAATACTTATGGAGGATAAAAAATGTCAGGTAATACAGGAATAGTGTTTAACATAACATTTCCAACCTGTTTAAGAAATGTAGCAATTCAGCATTTTGAAAAGACAAACATTGAATAGTGGTACACAGTATCCAACTTATGATGCAAACATACCGAATCCGCTAAACCTTGTAAGATAACTTAGAAGATGACTTCCAATTTAAAATTATTTGCTGAAAAGCAATTGCTAGTAAAATATCTAATAATTTATGCTTAGGGAAAGACGTGACAAGGTAATTAATTAAGGAACCTAGAAAAATATAAAGAAAATTAAAGGAATGAACCAAACCAAAAATCTTCTTAATCTGGGACCAAACCTTATTGCAGAACGAAAGTGTATTGGGACATCGAAACAACATATGCATAAGATCTGCCATAGAGAAAACACAAGACCAAAATCCATCAGAGACACACGAAGAGAATCTGGAGCAGTGTAGGGGAGTGAGATGTAATCTATGATATATAAAAAATAGAGATTGAGTGATACTAGCTGATCGAGAAATTCTATAGATTTGTGCCCATATCTTATCCCAAAAAGAAACTTCCCAAGCAATATCCAGATCCCTGTCCCATAAAAACTCCGACTTGGATTTGATCCGAGTTGGATTCGGAAGAGAAAGAGATTTATAAATAAACAAGGCGTTAGGACCAGTTTTTAAGAAGTCAGTAAAAACAGAAGAAAGAGACACTGAAAGTGTGGAATGTTGAAATGAAACATAAACATCAAGAATAGCCTTCATCTATTATAAAAAACCAGGATGAAAAGATTTGGGACAATGATAAGTAAGACAAAACTGAGGAAAAGATATAGGAGATTTAATATAGAAGAGTTGAGACACCCACATAAGACCACTATCCTTCCAAGTACACCAAAAGAGAGGTCTGTTATTAATTTTAATCAGAGAATTGTACCATATCGCCATCATCAGGAATATTGAAGAAGTCAAATTTATTGGGAGATACGTAACACCTCCTTGAAAGCGAAAGGAAAGAGAAAACTTTTTCAAGCTCAAGCCACAATGGAGAAAAGGGTGAGGTCAATTCACTAGTCCAAAGTGCAGCTTGATGGAAAGCAAAAGCCCTATAATAATAATAAAAAATCCGAAAAGTCACTCCTCCAGCCAATTTTGATTTTTGTAACGTAACTAAAGCTACTCTTGGTTTTTTATCAAGCCATAAACATTTGAGAAGAATTTAATTAATTTTCTCAAAGAAATGTATTGGAATATGAACTGGTAACATATAGAGAAGATATAACAAAAGAGGGAAAATCATCATTTTAATACAATCCAGGCGATCCCAGCAAAACAAAAATAAAGGACTCCAAGAGGATAGAAGATTCTCTATTTTGGCACTGAATTCTTTCAAATTAATTTTATGGTATCTGAAATAAATAATATTAAATCCTGGCAGAAGAAGACCATTTATAACCCGTAAAACAATAAGAATGATTAAATGTATATTTATTAAGTGGAAGAATTTCTGTTTTTTCCCTATTAATTTTATAGCCAGAAACAGTGGAAAATAAGGAAATTTCTTGCAAAAGCGGGGGCAAGGAACTATCAGGAGAAGAAATATATAAAAGAATATGGTCCACATAGGCCACAAATTTTAAACGACGATCACCATAAGGAAAACCAGAAATAGAAGAATTATTACAAATGCGGGAGAGATAGGGTTCAAATGCTAAGACAAATAATAAAGGAGAAAGTGGACACCCATGCTGAACTCCCCTGTGAAGAGGGAAATAGGAAGAGAGTCTACCATTGACCAATACTAATGCACGAAGATCACAATAAAGAAAGATAAATGAGAGCTACAAGTTTAGGACCAAAACCATGCCATTGTAACGATTTAAGCATAAACTCCCAGTGTATCCTATCAAACGCCTTCTCAGCGTCAATTGTTATAGCTGCAAGGGAAGATTTAAATATAGGGGCATTCCTAAGAACATTAAGAAACAAACTAGCATTATCTGGTATAAGTCTCCCTTTAACAAATCCTGATTGTTCAATCCCAATAGGATGTGGAAGGAAGGCCTCCAGACGAAGAGCTAAAAGTTTGGTAAAAATTTTATAATCCACATTTAATAATGAGATGGGTCTATAATTTTTACAATCTTTGGGATCAAAACCATCTTTGTGGATCAGACAAATTGTCGCCTCCTGAAAAGTGCCTGAAGTGGAGGAGGATGTAATAAAATAACTGAACAACCAATATAAATTGGGAAGGAGAAGATGAGAGAAATAAAGATAAAATTCTACTGTAAAAACGTAAGGGCCAGGTGTTTTCCCTAACTTTAAAGATTTTAATGCTCCATAAAGCTCATCATAAGTAAGATCATCTTCTAAAGAGTAAAAATACAGGTTATGGGGGAACATTATGTGAAGTCTTACTTAAGTATTCTGCAATTGTAGAAGACTGGACCTCTAATTCTGGAGTATAAAGGAACTTATAAAACTTAGCAAAACTCTTCTAAAATGGCTTGATGATTAGTAACAGACTGCCCTTGCAAAGATGATACAGCGTCAATTATATTTGTTCTGTTCTAACCTTTAAGTAATTTGCTAACAATTTACCAATTTTATTTTTCCCACCATAATACAGTGCATTTGTCCTAAGAAGTACAGAATTTGCTTCATCAGTGGAAATAGTATTAAACTTCAGTTTGGCCTGCAACAAATTATGAAGATCAGAAGAAGATTTAGATGAGAAATATTGTTTTCCCAGCGATTTGATTAACGAAAGCAATTCAGTATGCTTCTTTGCTTGACTTTTCTTTTTCCTGAAGACATAGTTTAAAATTAAAAAAACATGCAGATGCATTAAACGTGTGCCATAATTGAGAAGGAGAAATATCCAAAGAATCTTTAACCGCTTCGGTGCTCATGACGAGACCAGCTCGTCATGAGTCACAGTGGAGCTGTGCTCATGACGAGCTGGTCTCGTCATAACGGCTGCGCTCCGCCCACGCGGGATTAATTCCCCGCCTGTGTGGGAGAATTAATCAGTGGGCGGGGTCGTGACGAGACCAGCTCGTCATGAGCACAACTCCACCGTGACTCATGACGAGCTGGTCTCGTCACGAGCACCGCGGCGCCGTGCTCACCCCCCTGCCCCCCCGCACCCGTGGGGGAATTACCCCCACAGGGAAGGGGTTAAAGGAGAAGAATTCCGAAGCAAAAGTAATAAGGGAGCTAGAAAACTGAACATCCTGCAATAAAGAATGATTGAATCTCCATCTATGTGAAGGAGAACTGGGGGGAACCAAATCCAATTCAGTGACAGCCATGGCATGATCAGAAAGTACAATTGGAGAGATGTGGGAATGTATAAGCCACTGTGAAAGAGATTTGGAGAGAAATATATGGTCCAATCAGGAAATGTGTACCATGAGAATCTGAATAAAAAGTATAATCCCTAACAGTAGGATTACACAGTCTCCAGTAATCTACCAGAGCTCCTTTAGAAATAGCAGAGTGAAATTGCTTATGCATTTTATGTGACAAAAATTGAACTGACGACTGCCTATCCAAAAAGGGATCTAGAATTTGATTACAGTCCCCACCCAGAATAAAATATGCATCATGATACTGTATACACTTTCTTGCAATGGCAGGCCAAAAAGTATGATCAGGTTGGGTAGGAGCATAAACATTCACTATAGTAAGTGGGACACTAACTATAAGAATATTAACAATAATCCATCTACCCACAGCATCTGTTTCTTGGGAAACCACTTTATGATTAAGAGATTTTTTACACAATACCACAACCCCATTCTTATTATTTATTGAAGGAGAAACAAATACATGACCAACCCAGTTCCGTTGAAATTTCAATGCTTCAGATTGAGTAAGATGAGTTTCTTGCAGAAGAACGAGGTCAGGATTAGATTTACCTAAATGCGATAATACTCTCTTTCGCTTAACAGGATTAAGAGACCTTTTAAAATTCCATGATATTACTCGGAATTATAGAAAATAAATGAAGAGCAGACGGTGTAAGAACGTTAAACCTGCTAAAAAATAGTGCAATAAATATCAAGAGATAGAAAAAGAAGAATAAGGGAATGAGAAAAGAAAAGAAGAAAAAGATAATAAAGGAATAAGCAAAGGAGAAGAATAACAAGTAGAAAATAAAGGAAACTAGGAAAGGCAAAAAGGGAAGGTATAAAGGAGAAATGAGAAGCAAGAAGAAGAGACAGTACATATCGAAAAAGGATGACTGCACAAACACACCTGAATAAATAACAAAGGGAAAAGAAACGGGGTGGTGACGACACATGCATCGATGTCACACCCAGAAGGGGAGGAATCCATGTCGCACCAGGACCATATATACTTAAGAGGGAGGACCGCACAATGCCAACATACAAGATGAATCTGCAAAGAAAGTCAAGGAGACCATCAGAAAACAAATAATATAAACACCTTATCAAAAGAAAATACATATGAAACATAGCCAATACTTCAAGTAAACTTTATTAGATTATCATAAAACAAGGAGGCAAGAATATCTACCAGTATAGGGACCCTCTGTATTCATAGTGACCAAGGTATGCGTTTGTATGAACTTTTTACGTTAAGATAGGTCCTCAAATGATGTAGTGTTATTCTGGAATGCCACCTTAAAGATACTGGGATGAAAAATACCCTATCTGGCACCAAGAGAATGAAGAAGAGCACCAAGATTAAGAAATTCCTTCCGTCTGGCTGCAGTTGCATTGGAAACACAATCCAAAAGGAAATTTCTATGAGCTAACCTAGTGACTTGACGCTTAGCTTTAGCCTCAGAAAGAACAGTCAACAAGTCAGTAAACTTCAAGAAAAGTGTAATGACTCCCCTTAGTTTGGCAGGGGACGCCGACAATGCAGAACGAGGACCAAGCCTGTGTGCCCTTTGAATACTCAGCGTAATTGAGGAAGACATATCTAACAATTTTGGAAGGAAGGAGGTGTAAAAGGAGACTGGGTCATCCGCCTTCCAATGCCTCCAGAAGGCCATAAATCTGGAGATTGTTCCACCTATTCCTGTTTTCCAAATCCTCTGTATGTTGGTTGAGCTGAAGAACTTCCTTCTCCAAACAGTGAATTTTATTAGTTTCATCACGGAGATACACTATCTGCTGCTCCACCACAGAAACACAACACTCTATCGTTGACCATTTGTCATCCAAATATTGTATCCTGATATGTCTCTTCAACAAAAGGTGTAGTGTTCAAATTTCCTCCAGCAGCAACTCTAAAGAAATAGAGGACATGGACTTCTCCGGTGAAGGAGGTTCCTGCTTTAACCGCTTGGAAACAGAAGATAGGTATTGAACCTTCCTTACAGAAGACTGTAAGGAAAGAGGACGAGGCGTAGTAGAATTAGCCATTTCTCCATGTGAAATAAGGTTTCCTATTGGTAATAACTTTGAAGCAGAGCCAGCAGAACCAGCACTCAGACTAGAAGAAGAATGTACCTTGGGAGTAAAAACAAAATGCAGCTTCCGTAATTTTCCCATAGAAAAGCAAAATACAGCATACCAGTAGTGCTATAGTGCCACAGGTACTGCACATAATAATAGGAGGAAAATCAAATAAAATGCTACTCCATACAGCAACCAGAAAGTGAAGACTAAATCCTCTGAAGCTCCAGAAAACAGTCACATTGAAATATTCATTGCATTAGAGCTGCTTTATAATTCACAAGCAAGGCACCATTGCATAATGCACTCTCAAAACAAACAGAATGCCAAACAGTCGCCAGAAAATGAGGAGGAAATCCACTGAAGCTGCAGAAAACATTCACAGAAAAATATTCAGAGCATTAGAGCTGGCAAAAAACGCACAATGAAAGTAGCATAGTTGAAAACACTTTCCAAATACAATATCATGCTGCGGACATCACTCGCGGCAGCAAAAGAGCAAGCAGAAAACAGAGGCCGCTGTGGAAGAAACCGCCGTGGTGCAGGAAACTGAATAATAAACATGCAGCACCTTCAAAAGAAGCGACACAGTAGCATCGCTCCACGGTCTTCTGCCTCTGCAGTCCCAAACCTGTCGGGAAGTGGCGTCAAGAACGCCGAAAGGCCCATAACAGTTCAGTGATAAGACGGAGCCTCTCCACTAAGTGGCCATCTTAAGTGGCATTGAAGCCATGCCCCCTAATGAGTGAATCTTTTTAGAATATATGTCATCTGAGTGGCACTGTGACTGTCTGTATCATTGTGGGAGTGGGTGGCTGTAGGGGTGTGTGAGTGGCTGTATGGGTGAATAAGTGGGTGTGTGAGTAGCTGTATGGGTGAGTGAGTGTGTGAATGGCTGTATGGGTGGGTGAGTGTGTATGTGAGTGGCTGTATCAGTGACTGTGGTGGCTGTGTGAGTAGCTCTATGGGTGGGTCAGTGTGTGTATGTGAGTGGCTGTATGGGTGACTGAGTGGCTGTGTGAATGGCTCTATGGGTGAGTGACTGGGTGTGTGAGTAAGTCAGTGACTGTTTGACTGGGTGAGTGGGTGTGTGAGTGGCTGTTTTGCACAGTAAGTATTTGTGTGAGTGGCTGTATAGATGAGTGAGTGGGTGCATGTGTGATCGTATTGATGTGTGAATGGGGATGTAAGTGATTGTGTGGATGAGTGAATAGATGTGTGAGTGGCTGTATGGGTGAGTGAGGAGCTCTGTTACTAGCAATATGAGTGAATGAGTGACTGTTTGAGTGACTGTATGGATGAGCAAGTAGTTGTGTGAGTGGCTGTGTGTGTGTGTGAATGCATATGTGAGTGGTTGTATGGGTTTGTGACTGGGTGTGTGAGAGTGGTATGGGTCTGTGAGTAGGTGTGTGAGTGGCTGTATGGGTCTGTGTGTGGCTGTATGAGTGAGTGAGTAAGTAGGTCAGTAGTTGCATGGTATCTGTGAGTGGGTATGTGAGTGGTTGTGTGAGTTGGTGTAGGAGAGGTTGTATGGGGTATGTGAGGATGTGTGAGTGGTTCTGTGGATGATGTAGTCGGTGATTTCATTTGAGATGTCATCAGTGATGTCACTGATGATGCCATGAGTAATGTAATATGTGAGGTCATAATAAGCAGTGCATTGCAGGGGCATAATCTATAGTTAGCTCACTTAACAATAACTGCTGAATTTATAAGGTTTTGTATGATTGAAATCTGAGCCTAACTATAACGTCCTTGTAACCTTTGTTTTTTTCAGTGAATTCGTTAGTTTTTTAAATTTTATTTCCTAACTATAACATCCCTGTAACATTTGTTTTTTCTCAGTGAATTACTGTTTTTTAATGTTATTTCCTAACTGTAACCTGTAACCTTTGAGAGTGAGTGTGTGAGTGAATGCATGAGTTTCTCAGTGGGTGTGTGTATGAGTATCTCAATTGGTATGTGAGTGGGTGTATGAGTGTCTGAGTGGGCCTGAGAGTGGTTGCATAAGTGTCTCACTGGGTGTATGAGTGTGTGTGTGTGTGTTTGTGTCTAAGTGGGTTCAGGAGTGTCTGAATGGGTCTGCAAGTGAGTACCTGAGTGGGTTTGTGAGTGGGAGTGAGAGTGTCTGAGTGGGTTTGCGAGTGACTCCATGTGTGCGTGAGTCAGTCTGTGAGTGAATGCATGAGTGTCTGAGTGGGTCTCTGAATGGGTGTGTGAGCCTCTTAGTGGGTCTGGGAGTGGGTGTGGGAGTTTCGGAGTGGGTCTGTGAGTTAGTACATGAATCTCTGAGTAGGTCTGTGAGTGGGTGCGAGAGAGTATAAATGGGTCTTTAAGTTGGTGCATAAGTGTCTGAGTGGGTCTGTAAGTATGTGTACATGTCTGAGTGGGTCAGTGAGTGGGTGCATGAGTGTATGAATGGGTCTGTGAGTGGCTGTGAGAATATCTGAGTGATTCTGTGAGTGGGTGCATGAATGCCTGAGTGGGTTTGAGGGTGGCTGTGAGAGTGTCTGAGTGCATCAGTGAGTGAGTGCATGAGTGTCTGAGTGGTTCTATGAGTGTGTGTGAGAGTGCCTGAGTAGCTCTGTGAGTGGGTGTGTGAGTGGGTCCGTGAGTGGGTGTGTGAGTACCTGAGTATATATCTCAATGTCTGTGTAGGTGAATCAGTAGCTCTGTCAGTGTCTGGGCCACAATACCACCGCACCTGCCCTTTTACCCAAAAAGAGTCCACAGTTTTGCACAAAATATCTACCCAAGTGGAGTACTTTCTACTGGTTAATTACTAAGTGCTATTTCTTTGGGTGAATTCCCAGTGCACATTTTACAATACAGCTGCATAATGGAGAACAAGGAATTGTCGCCAGTTACCTTGTGTGCATTTTGCCAATGTGATTGTTCTTTGTGCGTCTTTATCCAGAAATCTGTAATAACATTAATCTTCCTATGGAGAAGATCACAAGAGTACAAAGAGGTAAATCTCCACCAAAGAAGGGTTCTCCTCTTAACTATATGAAGTAAGTGATTATTTGTTTGGTGGATATGTCCTCATATTCCACGGCATCAAGACCTACTCACCAAAATCTGTGGGAAACGCGCTGGAGGGCTGCTTGTGAAACTGTCCATCATCCTGGCAAAAGGCAGGAAGACCTTTGCATACAACTAAGGTGGGTGGGGCCAAAGGGGCAAAGCTTCCAAGTGATTTCCACATTTCCATACGTGCAGTCATTTAAAGGGAGAACCATGGACTCTGCTCTCACCAGGTGAAGACAAGAAAGAACCTACTTATCATAGTCACATGCAGATTGTGCTCCAATAGATCAACGATGCATTCACCTCCACAAAGCATTTTAGATCATTTTTCATATGGAGTTGCCAAAAAGCACACTTTGTTCGCTTTCCCCAAAGCCCAGGAGTTATGATAATTTGTCCTTTACAGAAGTAGCGCTTCAGTGGGGCACCTGCTATGTTTATGTTTGTAAGTACCTCCCATTGAGGTTTACTTTCTATGAAATGTGCATTAGGGCCAAACCAGCCTGGCTGAAACTTAATGTGGGAGGGGGCCACATGGCCCCCTACCCGGGCCAATTTTGGCCCTGGGGACCAACTATGTTTACCTGGATGCCCTGGTGCCTACCCAGGGCACCCAGTGTGCATCTTGGGAATTGTGGAGGAAGCTTTAAGGCCCCTGCGGTCCCAGTCAGCTCCCCGCCTCCTGCGTGAGCCAGCATTGCTTTTGCACACATGGAGAAGCTGGAAATGCAGCTCCCTGTGTGCAAGAGCAATAGTTTCATCTCTTTCCAACTTTTCCCATAGACGAAGCGTTTTTTGTTTTGCTAATAACTTTGGTGCCATATACTGATTCTTCATGAAATTTTCAAAACTAGGGTGCTAGTTAGTTTAACTTCTGTCTGGGAAGTTTCGGGATGATTTGTAAAGAGGGGGTCGAGAAGAAGGGAGGTTGCAAAATGATTTTTCCCATGCAATATCTATGGGGATTTTGCATTTCTTTAACACAACTACAGCCCGATCTGCTGAACGGAATTATACCAAATTTGGCAGAAAGGTGGATCTTGGTCTAGAAAGAGCCCTTTTTGTAATTTTGTGTAAATTTGTTAAGTAGTTTGGGAGTTATTAAAGAAAGAATAACTTGTATATCTAGGGATGCGGTTTCTTGGAGAACCCACCTGAGGGAATCCGCACGTACCCGGGGGGATCCTCGGATCCAGTGGGAAAGCATGGCCTTGGTTGGCTGGCCACAAACTGAAAGGAAAGTTGTGGCTGCCATTTTGCTTCCTGGTCAGCCGAGGGGGGATAAGTGAATAATAAGATAAGTGGTCAGTTTAGAGGTATCCAAACCCCATAGGACACATGGAGGGGTCTGTAAGGGACCACTAATGTGCAAATAATTGATCAAAATCAATTTTAATTGGCCCGAGCTGGGATCCACAGATGCACTGCAGCGCTCAGTGCAACCCCATTGTAAATCCACGATAGATCATCAGATCCAAAACCCAAGGGAAAAAACCCTTACTCACCAAACCCCTGCCGCACACGGCCAAAGGCCATGTGCGTTGGCCAGAGCCCTGCAATCAAAGGCCGTGCACGGCGGTGGTTGTAATAACATATGGTAATTATATGTTACTTTATATTTAAAAAACATAGAAATTCACTGAAAAAAACAAAGGTTAAGGGGACGTTATAGTTAGGTTGATGTTTTACGCACACAGAACTGTAAAAATTCATTAGTTATAGCTATACTTATAGTTATACTGATCTGAAGAAACTATAACTCGTGCTGTTAAGTAACTTAAGCATTGAATTATAGTTTCTTAACTTAAGCATAACTTTAAGTATAACTATAACTGCTAAATTTCTATGGTTTTGTATGGGTAAAACATCAACCTAACTATAACGTCCCTGTAACCTTTGGTTTTTTCAGTTAATATGTACACACATATATATATATATATATATATATATATATATATATATATATATATATATATATATATATATATCAATCAAACTTACACTTCCAAATCACGAAGTACACGACTCCTAATTCAAAGAGTTTTTTTAGTTTTTTTGTCCTCATATCACAATAGCATTCTGCAAGTCTTGGACCGTTTTCTGGCGCCCTTCTTCGTTTTGTGGTCCGTTGCATTTAGAACGCCTGAGCCTCCAAAGCTCTTATGACGTTTAGGGGGTAAGAAACCTCCCCGCCTGCCCTGATTTGGTGTAATCATAGGACTATGGAAAGATTTGTTATATTCAAACACAGCCCTACTTTATGTCACAATGCTAACTTGCCCATGCTATAAAGTCCTGCCCGATTTCCCCCGACCTTCATGGATTGCACTCACTATCCATTTGGCTCGTCCACTTGACCACTTTTAGCCATCCTGTACGATGTAGAGGCACAGGATCTATCCAATATTTACAGATCTCCCGTCTGGCCAAAAGCAATAGATAGAATACCAAGCCCCTTTGCTTACTGTTCAAGGTGACATGTAGATTGTTGTCCACCCCTAGGAGTACTAACGCCACTGTCAAAGTGATGTGTTCCCCTAAAATGTCTCCTATGATAGTTCCTACAGCTTTCCAATATTCTTTTATAGCGGGGCATGTAAAGAAGATATGTACATCGTTAGCTTTTGGAAAATTACATCTATTGAATCTGGGGACAGGCTGTAGCACAAACTTGGCTAATCTTTGAGTAGTCCAATACATTCTGTTTATTACAAAGAAGTGGTGTCTTTTGAAATTTGCTGGTGTGACTATTGAATATAGTAGTTTTAATGAATCTGACCAGAGCAGATGTATATCCTCATCCGGAAGTGTGTCTCGCCAAATCGCATATGAGGTCTCCATTTTCATTTCCTCTGCATCCAGAAATTGCCCATACCACTTAGAGACTTCTTTACTTTTTACGCTTACATCTTGAAGGGTGGCTTCAAAGTCCCATACCCCCCCCATCTCTTGGAGAGTTGTTGAAAACCATGACAAAAGCTGAACATATTTAAACCTTGACAATCTATTGCCAGTTTTCGCACTCAGCACCGCCCAAGGCAACAGTTCACCTGCTAATATCAAGTCCCCCATCTGGACAATCCTGCTTGCTTCAAAGGCATAGTCAATCCATCCTTCAGGCATTCTTGTGTCCCTTTGGAATCCCAGATCGGTGCGAATTCCGAATAGTAACCTATTTTCATCATCTTCCTCACTACACTCCATAGTGTTAAGGCTGTTTTTAACACCTTCAACCTCACTTTCTTGAAGTATTTTTGGGACCCGAACTTATATAGAAAGGCTGTTGCCTCCAGCTCCTTGGTCATTTCCCCTAATAAAACTCCCCAGGTAGACGAGTCGGGCTCCCCAATAAGCATTCAAAGGTTTTTAAATTGAAATGCCATACAGTAAAGATTCAAGTCTGGCAAAGCCAACCCACCCTTCTGGAGGCAGCGCCTTAGTTTTTTCCAAGCAAGCCGTGTTCCACGGGAGGCCCAAATAAAGCTAGTTATTTTCCCTTGTAGTTTATTAATTATTTCCTTAGGGAATTTCAGTGGGATACAATTAAATAGATATGTCAGCTTTCGCAGAATAGACATTTTTACTAAATTTACCCTCCCATAGATGGGTAAAGGAAGGTTCTTCCACCTAGATAATGACCGATCAACCTCCTTGGACACCCTCTTTAAATTCCTCAAAGGGTTCTCTTCTATTTTGTTCGCTATGATATTCCCTATATATTTTATCTCGGCACACACTCTTCCTCCCCAACCCTCCAAATTCCAACTCATTACCTCTGTCTTGGATATATTCACTAAGTATCCTGATACCTCCCCAAATTCTTTTGTTAACTGCTCCACCCTTGGCAATGTTCGGGCTGGATCTAATGTGTATATCATCAGATCTGCATACAGAGCTATTTTGCTGTGAGAGGGAGTCAATAAATTGGGATTATCTGTTCATCTTTCCTCAAAAGGTGTGCCAGAGGTTCAATATAAATATCGAAAAGGAGGAGGGGCAGGGGGCAACCCTGCCTCGTACCTCTAAAGATATTAAAGCTGGTTGTCAGGGATCCATTTAAAAGGATTTTAGCAGTAGGACGTTCATATAATTTTTAAACGCTGTAATACAGCCTATGCCAAAGCCCATTGATTCCAAAACTGCCCAGAGGAATTCCCAACTAACACGATTGAATGCCTTGGCAGCATCGATGGTAATAACTGCCAAAGGGATCTTTCGTGCAGCTGCCAAATCAATAGTCCCAATCAAAGATAGCATTAATTCCTGAATTTGTCTTTTCGGAATGAATCCCTTCTGATCTATGTGGATTAATTGTGGGGCTACCTTTGCCATTCTCCCTGCTAGAATGCCAGTATAGATCTTATAATCCACATTTAGCAGGGAGATAGGTTGATATGAGTCAGCTCTCCTCTGGTCCTTTGCAGGTTTTAGGATCAACAATATTGTGGCTTCGCGCCACGAATTTGGGATCTGTTCTTCCCCCTTATAGATTGAATTGAAGAGTAGCTTCATTTCCGAAACTAATTCATCAGTGATTAATTTGTACACCTCGACCAGCAGTGAGTCCGGACCCGCTGCCTTGCCATTCTTTAGCTGGGAGAGCTGCTCTCTTATTTCTTCCTCAGTAATCTGGGCATCCATTATCATCCTACCCTCTGTTGTAAGTACTGGTAGTCCTAAATTATCTAGCCACAGTTTTACTGTTCCTTCATCTGATCGCACTTCCTCCGTGTATAATTCAGAGAACAGCGAGACTAGGCAAGTCTGCATCTCTTCTTCCTTATTGGAGATCTCGCCCTGAGGGTTAATGATCAATTCCCCGAAATAATTTTGTGACCTCTCAGCCCTCGCCTTCCAAGCTAACAGAACTCCAGCCGTTTCCCCATATTCGAATTGTTGCATGCAACCCGCTGCTCATCTCTCTAGGCATTTTGCCTCTAACTTGATCTTATAATTTAATCTTGCTTCTTCCAGCTGCTTCATTTCATTCTCTATGTCCTGGGTGGACCCTGCCTTTAGGTGTAATTTAACCTCTAAAATTCCCACTTTATCCTCCAAATTCCTTAATTCAGCTCTATCCTGCTTGTTCGTATGGGTAACCTGGCTTTGTAGCACTTCTCGTATATATGGGCTGAAGGCATCCCAAATTACTCCAATTGGAGCTGAGTTAACATTATCCAAAAAGAACTCCTTTATTCTTTTTCCCAGGAGGATAGACACATCTTCGTCTAATAAGATGGACCTTTTCAAAGTCCATCTCACATTACGGTTTGCTCTTATCCCGTTAACATTACACACACCGCAGCATGATCTGAGATATGCCCCGGCAGAATATTCACCACTTTTAGTCTCCCAGCCCAAACTCTGTCCACTAAAAGGTAATCTAGCCTGGAGAAATTATTGTATTTTTACTGTGGAAGGTATATCCCCGCTTTTCCCCCTTAAATACCTCCATGTGTCTAGCAAACCCATTTCATAAAGCATGTGTTTCATAGCCTGCCTAGTCCTAGGTGCTTGGGCCTGGCCTCCCATCCTACTAGTGGATCTGTCTAAAATTGGGTCTAATAGTGTGTTGAAGTCACCCCCAATAATTATGGGGATGGTAATCCCCGCAAGTGTCAGTTGTAAATCTATGATGTGCTGGGGGTCATCCACATTAGGACCATAGAAGGCCACGCAAACAAACTCTGTGCCAGAACATCTAAGAGTTGCAAGGACCCACCTCCCAGAACAATCTGTTTTAGACAAAATCAGCTCAATTCCTGATCCATTCCTTATCAGTAGCCCCACCCCTTTACAGTATTCTGCTTGATCGGAGGCTGCATAATTCTTGACCCATCTTCATTTTGTATAAAAGTCTCTGCTTTCACTAGCTGTTAAATGGGTTTCCTGCAAAATAACTACCTGGTCTTTAGAGTCATCTAAGTATCTCATCACCAACTTCTGCCTGCTTTTTGTTCTCAAACCATTTACGTTCCAAGTCAGAACTTGTAAGATACTATCATCTCCTCCCATTACTATAATTCCTTTTTTCCAGTACTGGGCCAAGACCGAAAGAGAACTGATAGAAAAACTGAGGACTTATTTGTTTTAATTTTTCCCACTGCTCTCCACCCAGTGCCCTACCTCCCACCTCTAACCTCCCTCTCCCACCCATGGGATCCCACCCTTGACTTCCAGGCATATACATGCCTATAAGACCACCCGAGAGTAGGAGGGACCTACTTAAGCGATAGCTATAACAGTGCTCCCCTTCCCCTCCTCGCCCCCCTCATCACTCATCCGACATCCGTATATCCCTGTGATTTCTTAACCTATAACCTATATTCTATGCATAGAGGAGGGAACATGGCGGCCGCGAGGTAAACGATTGCGGACTGCCGGAGATACGGAGGATGTATACTTAGGTGTGTGCCCCCCCGTAGCCGTACTTAGCATGCGTTTTTGATTTTGATATTAGCGAAATCACTCACCGAACATCGGCGGAATTCAATGCAGCTTAATCCGGGGTCCAGTGGAGGTCCGTGGAGCATTTTGGAGACAGGGGGAGCGGCTTCAGCGTGGAAGCGAGCGGCGGTGCTGCTGCGACGTTCCTGGGCAGCGCGTGCCCTCTCACACAACGGCAGAGGCAGCACAAGTTCTCCTGAGACCACGATAGAAGGGAGAGGCAGCGTGAAGGAGTCATTAGACCCTAGCTTAACCGATGAGTATCGATATGTGAATAAACACCAGAGAGGCTGTAAAAGAGGTCGAGGAGTTTCACAAACCCCGCAGAGTGCACCTATGGAGAAGAGTACCCCGTCGCTGGAAAAAATAGGTGCCTTTCCAGATAAAATTTCCAGGTACACCCTGCAAGCCTGGGCTGTTGGGAAATCTGTTGGGGTCAGCTCTGTTTTGCAGTTACCCTTACCACCTGAGGCCCCTAGTGAAACAAGTGCATATAAAGTCAGGAAGTTAGCTCCAACAAAACTGGCGAGAGCAGGGAAGCCTGTAAGGCAGCAGGTAAAGAGTCCTCAGGGAAGGGGGAAAAGAATTTCACCCCCCCAGGTTAGGGTTACCCCCTCCCTTAAAACATTTTATAAGGTCCTGACCCATACAACAATAACTTCAGGGTTAGAGGGTGTGAAACCAGCAACTATGTCCCTAAAAGAATCGGAGTTGCATACGGCCCTCCACTTCAGTAGAAGTAGAAGCTAACATAGCCCAGGAGGCTATGGGAGGTGCTGAAGCAACCAGTGGCTGTGGCAGTGGAGCTATGGCTGGGGAGACATTCCAGATACCAACACAGAACAGGTTCAGTGCCCTGGCGGTCACAGATGGGGTGGATGGTGAGGGAAGGACAGAACACACAGACCTCCCCGTAGTGGAGACAGGGGGATTGAATCTTGAAACCCCACTGGCCTCCTTTCTCCTCGCAGTAACAGAGGAGATTAGGAGCAGATTTAAAACATCGGAAGCCAACCAGGCAGATATACAAGCCTCCTGTACAGCATTGGCACAGAAACTAGATGATGTCTCAGCGCGGAGAAGTGCATTGGAGGAAGAAATAGGACTGATGAGGAAAGACATTACAAAAACTCAGATGAGCTGGGAACCCTTCTCAAGGAAAGTATAGGTCTCAGGGAAGACCTGGAAAGAATCGAGAATCACTCAAGGAGAAATCATTTGAGAGTTTTAAATGTCTCGGAGGCTGAAGAAGGGACCAACATTAAGGCTTTTATAATCAAATTGTTAAAAGAGACTATCCTGAAAGATAGACCGGACATTAACTTGGACTACGAGATACAGCGAGTTCATCTGGACCCTTTCAGACGTAACATGCAGAGACAGAAGCCGAGAAACATTCTTGTAAACTTTCTATCATATTCAGTCAAAGAACCAATCTTGACAGCTGCACTGAGGAATGGACCATATGCAGTCCAAAACTTTACCTACTCTGTCAGATCAGATGTGTCTCGTGCAACTGATCAGAAACAATGGGAGTTAGGCAAAAGGATGGAGGAGTTGAACAAACTTGGAGCCAGAACTCAATTGAAATTTCCGGCAATGCTCTGCGTTATGTGGGACAATCAGCTGCGCAATCTCTCGACAGTCGAAGATCAAGTCAACACCATAAAGAAGAGCTGAGTCCCTGAATCAAGAATTTAAAATAAATAACGATATAGGATATAGGTTATAGGTTAATTCAAAGAGGTTTAGGCGCTATATTCAGGTAAAATATGTGGGCAACAAGCATTTAGTCCCTACTCGTTTCGGCTTTTTCGCCAAGCCTTGATCACGGGATAGTATCTTTCTGAATTTTAAACTGACCACTTGCTTCTTGAAAGACTAATGCGAAGCTATCTTATTGGACCATGGTCACCTGGTCATATCCTCATTCAAATTGCATAATGGAATCAATTTGAGTCATTCTTTGTTAAGCTGACAGCATAATTAACATATCACAGTCCTTATACGCATCTGCAGTTATAATTTTGCAAAAAGAGTTCCAAAGCGCATGACATTGTAAATACAGCGAACTTGCTACAATTGCTTTCCATCTCCTGATGCGCTTTAATCCTTTTGAAATCAGCTCTTGGGAATGTACATAATCCCCTCACATCCCTTTCCAGCTTCCACTTGCGTAGTGGAGGTAGGCAGATCAGACTCCATGTAAATATATCTCAACAACTTGCTTTGTTTCCAGGAGCCTCAGACCCTAATAGGGCAGCTTCAGCAGCACAGGCATGAAGAATCCCGTCAAACACTTCCAAACCAAGAAGTACGCCGACTCCTAATTCAAATAGTGTTTATATATATATATATATATATATATATATATATATATATATATATATATATATATATATATCCAGAAAACTCCGCTGTAGCTTGATTCTTTCAAAAACGGAGCACGGACCACATGTAATCTTGGCAGTGTCTTTTTATTGTTCCCCAAACACCTCTACAGCCATGACGCGTTTCAGCCCTGCCTGGGCCTTGATCACATGACACGCTCTGTCAGGTAAGTGGATTTTTTTATACTTTTTGCTAGTGAAATTTTTAAAGTGACAGGTGTTTAAGTTAAAATGCATAGATATAGACAAAATATAAACAGTTATTTATATTAAACCAGGTGATGTGTTTTGATTGAAGCCTGTTACAATTACAATATAATTTTCAATGTGTAATACACAATTGTTTCAAGGCTGTGTCATTATACATAATCATAGAGACAATGTGTCTACCATCAAAGCATTCAGTTAGCTATAAAATGTGCTATTTTCCGTATGATGTGTAAACATTGCCTCTCATTAACATCTGGTTTTGAATAATAATACTGAGGTAAGAAATAAAGGATTTAGGTAGTTGTTAAAAAATCCAAATATAAAAATACCGGCTTGAATGCCACATAGCACCAATTGTTTTGAATATCTGTCTACTTAACACCTGCTATTAATAAAGTGTATATAATCTCCTCTAAAAAAGTGCTAAAAACCCATGTATACAATCCTAAAACCTAATATAAAAACTATATATATATGTGATCAAGGGCAAGTGTTGCCCGAAACGCGTAATCCGAGGAAACAATAAATAACTTATTTGCCTTAATATCCAGTGGTTCGTGGTTCCTTTTCGGCGGAAGCAAGCAAGTGTGTGGAGTCGAGAGAGGACCGTCTGGTGGTTTTATATATATATATATATATATATATATATATTCTTTCACAATAGTACAGTGGTACTAAAAAGGACGCACTCACGGGTTACTTCAGCAAGTTGTTTATTGTGCGGACCCCCCCCGCACCGACATATATATATATATATCTATATATATGCACGTCCACACGATTCGCGGGTGCTATATATATATTACCTACTGGCAGTCGCCAGTTGGCAGTTATAGTTAGGACCTTGTTTCTATTCAAAAAGCATTTTTCTTTTGCCAATATCTTTGGCGCCGGTTGACGAATCTTCGCGAATCTTCGCGAAATTTTCAAAACAAATGGTTCACTCAGGTCAGCTCCTGCCCTGAAAGTTTTAGGGTGATTCGTCAAGCGGGGGCCAAGAAAAAAGGGGGGCCAAAACGCGTTTTCCCCATGTTAATTTCCATAGGAACTTTAGACATGTCTACAGCCCGCACTGCTGAATGGAATTACACCAAATTTGGCAAAAAGATAGCTCTTGGTTCAGAAAGCACCTATTTTTTAAATGGCGTAAATCTGTTCAGTAGTTGCTGAGAAATTAAAATATTGATATCTGAGCACCGAGGAGGGTTCGCAAACCCTCCCGAACACGAGCTTTACTCTGATTGGCTGCCAATACTCCAAACCAGAATGTGTTGGCAGCCATCTTGTGTCTCGGTAACCGAGTCACAAGAAAAAGGTAAAAAAAAGGTAAAAAACAAGAAAAGGGGGCAGGGTAGAAACACCCTGACCCCCTAGGGCTGCTCAGGGGGTCCCACAAGGACCCCCAGGCCCAAAAAAAGCATTTTTTAAAAATAATTTTGGCCGTTATGACTCAAACTTCAAGAAACAAACCATGGAACAGATCCAAGTACAGGAGCAACATAGAATTTCAAGTGTTGAAAGCTCTGAGGTCAGTTCGGGGGATGAGGGAACCCAGGTGGTCAGATCGAAAATGGATTTTCCAGGGGAGATGCGGCTACTACGCATGACGACAAGGGGAAGGGGAAAAGGTTTCCCCTCCCCATCAACCGGAATGGAGGAACGAAAAGAACAAGGCGCAGCAGGAAGAGGCAGAGGAAGAGGAAAGAAAGGGAAACAATAAAGAGCATTAACCCTGAATCCAAAAAGGAAGACAACCTGGTGATCAATCTATCCAGTAAGAATCTCAATGAGAAACACACGAATCTGTTAAACAAGGGACTGACGTTTTGCCCTGACTCTGGCATGGATCTTGCATCAGCTCGGGTGGACCTTCATAAATTCTGCAGGAAGCTGAAATTGAGGAAGTTCTTTGCAAACAGGCCCAGTCATATTTCAAGAACTGAATTTAGAACACCTCAAACTAACCTCACAGGAGAAGACATCGAATCCCTGAGGACAATGCAAGACCTAATGAGTGAAAATGCACCACATGTGTCCATGCCTGAGGGGCGACCACTTCGGATCTTTGTACAGCTATGGGCATTGATACAAATATGTCCGTGAGTAGTGGACGCAAAGGGAAATCCAGATTCTGCCCACAGTTACCTCCTGGCAACAGGGTGGATGTCCTTCAGGAACTGGTGGCAGAAGACCTGAGGGACATCTACGTTGGAGAAAAAGATCACAGAAATTATAAGAACTTTAATATGAAAAAGTAGGATTGGTGGGCAATCACAGACTTGTGGCAAGACATGAACATTCTCATCAAACAGTCCGATAAGGGTGGCAATATCGTGGTGATGGACCGTAATAAATACCATCAGGAGGTCAGAAGACAGTTGGGGGACTCAACCAACTATGAGAAATTAGAGAACAATCCGATCCACGATATCAAGTCCACCTTCCATGCGAAACTGCATCACTGGAATGAAGAGGGTCTCATCAATGACGGTGAATTACAATATCTAAGGATAGTTCATCCAATCATGCTGATCCTTTATGTACTGCCCGAGGTACACAAGAATCTTGAAAATCCCCCCGGCCACCCAATTGTCAGTTTGTGTGGATCTCTTCTTGAAAACACCTCTAGATTCATAGATATTTTCACCTTCCCCTATGTCGCAGATCTACCATCTTACATACGGAACTCTATGGATTTCCTGAATCGGATCAACAATACCCCTTGGAAACCAAGTTACATCATGGCCACGGTCGATGTGGTCTCCTTGTTCACCTCAATAATCCATGAGGATGGTCTAAAAGCAGCGAATATTTCATGAGATCAAGGTCCCTCAACCTTCTGAGTCATACTAAAATGCTCCTCGAAATGATGTCCTTTTGTCTCACCAACAATGTTTTTATCTTCGATGGCAAGTTCTATAGGCAGAATCAAGGGACTGCCATGGGGACATCATTCGCTCCAACCTACGCGAATCTGACTATGGGCTTTTGGGAGGCAGAATGTCTGTGGTCAGAAAGCAACAACATCAACTTGGAGAGGGTGGTGCTGTGGGTCCGCTATATCGACGACCTCTTCCTCATATGGGAAGGAGAGGAGGATGATCTGAAGGATTTTCTATTATCACTTAACAATAATTCCCTCAACCTACAGTTTACATACACAAATAGTAGGAACTCTGTCGATTATCTAGACATACGGGTCTACATTGAGAATGAGCAAATATGCACCACCCTCTTCCGTAAGACCACATCTTGCAACAGCATTCTATCAGCAAACAGCGCACACCCAAAAACCCTAAAGTGGAGCATTCCATACGGAGAGTTCCTGCGGGCTCGCAGGAATTGCTCCGAGGAGGAGGAGTACACAAGACAAGTAGACATTATGTTTGACCGATTCTTGAGGAGAGGATATCTGGCCACGGTCTTGGAAAATGCACGGTTAAGGGCCACCAACGTGAAGAGAGAGGATTTATTGTTGCCTAAAAGTACTGTGACGCCAACTGAATCCGCTGCTGAAACAACGAGGTTTATTACGGATTTCAATAGATCCAATACCAAAGTCAAACAAGTAATAAACAAACATTGGAATATTTTAAAGAAAGATCAAGATCTTAAACCGTTTATTACAGAGCATGCAAACATTACTTACAGAAAGGTACCATCATTGGGCGATTTGCTGACACAGAGTTATTTTACCAACAGAAATACCCCAAAAACACTTGGTTATCTCACAAGGGGTTTGTCAAATGCCCCAAATGTAAAGCTTGCAACTATGGCCGCAATATGGTGGAAATAACAACTATCCAAGGCTTCAAGAAACCCATCAAAGAGAGGATCACGTGTGAAACCACACATGTGGTTTACCTGCTGGAGTGCGGATGCGGCCTACGCTATGTTGGAAGTACTGTGAACAAACTAAAATTACGCATCCTCCAGCATCTGCGGGCAGTGACTAACAAGGACTTTACGTATGTGATGGCCAAGCACATTTGGAAAGAACATGAGGGCATCCTAGACAAAAACAACCTCTTCTACTCAGGCATTGAACATATCCCAATAAAGACCAGAGGAGGGGATAGAGAACTGGCCCTGAGGTGCACAGAATCAAGATGGATAGTGACTCTGGGCACAGAGAATCCGTGGGGCCTAAACACGGACGCTGAACTTTATACCTTTCTGTAAGACTATTTGATAGATGTTTGAAAGAATTCTGGTAATATTGGATCAGAACCCATAGCAGCAGTAGGTTTCTTGCTTCTCTTCTCTGTACATGTTTTCTCAAATTGCATCAAAGTTGACTTCATGATCTGGCTTTTAGAGGAATGTCTGTCAGAATATGGAAAGTATCTTATAGGTGTTTTTAGATTGCATAAGCTACTTTCTCCTTAACAGAGTACCATTGTATTACACACTTTATCATCTCTGAGGGAAAGGATGAAATGGTAGAAACCAAATGCCGACTGATAAGTCATGGGTATTAATGTACTTTTGTCTAATTTGTTAGCCTCTTTTCCTTGTCCTCTCAGAATGACCATTATACCGAGCACTTTATACGCATAGACACAACGTTTATAAACAGAACCGAGAGGAACTTCTCCCCGGTTTGTCTAAACGTTACAGGAATTATGCACAATGCACTTTGTTCAGAATGTTTACGTTAGCATGAGTCACTTTATGAGCAGTTATTTGCACCCTGAAATCTCGTTTCTTTCTGTAAATATGCGGATGTGTGATTAAGCGAACTAGGAGTTTTGTCTGTATTTGACAGGAAACATGCACGGTGCACTTTAACATATCATAAACATATATTTAATATTAATATTTATCATACATATTTGACCATGAGTTTGAACTAATCTGCTGTTTTGTGCATCTCAATACGTTAAAAATATGTGCCTAATATATATCCAATATATCTAGCTAAGAGCATGAACCAACATGTTGTCTAACAATATCTCTGGCTACAGATGAGCTATTCTGTTTTGAGGGAGAGATGGATAGTTTATCCCCAAAATGATTTACTTTAAATGTTGGGGTTACACCTCTATCCTTGTCATATGTGCGATGCCATATATATTTTATATTGGTCACTAACAACATAAGCTTGCTTAACTTTCTGTTTAATTTTAGCACACTCCTCTTGGCAGACGAAACTACAGCAAAGTCTCTATTTTAACGTGTTGATTTTGAGGTCCCAGACTTTGTGTACTTTACAAGGTTGAAATGTTCAGTATATATGTGTTTGCAATGCTGCTGACATATCCTTTATGAAATTCACTCCCTTTGGAACTAACATGAATCAATTGAGATATTTTGTGGTTGTGTTCCCTTTAAAACTGATGTTGTTTTTAATTGGTGGTGGTGAAAGGGTAGTGTTTTCCCTTTAAATTGACACTTCTGACTTCACTCTATGACCCAGTAGAAGGCTCAAGCCGAAACGCGTAGGTCATCTTTGTTTGTGTGCACCCCTGCACTTTGCTGGTTATGACCCCGCGACGAATGGAGGCTGATTTAGGTTTGAAAAAATAAATAAATCACTTTGTTGTGAAGGATTTGTCTGTGCCGTTCTTCTGCTCGCCCTCGGGACGTGTGGTGAATTGGAGGGCGTTTCTGCATAAAGGCTGAAGGAATATATATATATATATATATATATATATATATATATATATATATATATATCTGTAACCGAGTCACAAGAAAAATGTAAAAAAAAGTAAAAAACAAGAAAAGGGGGCAGGATAGAAACACCCTGACCCCTAGGGCTTCTCAGGGGTCCCACAAGGACCCCCAGGTCCAAAAAAGCATTTCTTTTAATAATTTCGTCCGAATTCGCACTAGGTGCGCGAATCCGGCCGAAATTATAAAAATACGAAGCGCGGACTACCGCGCTTCGTTTGTTAAAAGCCCCGGGTGGGCCAGGTCCCGGGGGCAATTCTAAATTAAGGTCTGGGGGCACGTGGGTACCCCCCCAGCCCTGGGGACCGCCACCTCTCTGGGGCTTTAATTAAATTAGGGCAGGGGGCCTCGTGGGCCCCCCCAACGCCCAGGGACTGCGACTCCCCGGGGCTTTGGTAAAAGTGGGTGGGGGAGCTGTTTATTTAAATTCAGGGGTCCGTAATGGACCCCCGGCTCCAGGGACCACAACCTTCCCGGGGCTTTACAAATGATTGGAGGGGGGCCGTGCGGCCCCCCTCCAGGAGCCCTTGATGGCCCTGGGGACCGCCACCCCCCAGGGCCGGTTCCTGCAATGTCCCGGGGTGACCTCAGGACACAAGTGGACTTTATCCCCCTAGCAGCAGTGCGCCAAGAGGCGCGTTTGCAGAGTGGTGTAAAAAGGGGCGTGGCCTGGGACCACCTCTCTGCAATCCAGCTGTGTGGCGCTTACTGGAGGTACCTGGTGGGCTAGTTGGCCCCCAGGGACCCTCAGTATTCAAGGGGACTTAATCCCCCAACTTAGAACGTGCCAGGGGGCGCATTTGCAGAGTGGTGGAGAAAGGGGCATGGCCTGTGTCCACCTCTCAGCAATCCCACTGTGTGGGGCTTACTTGAGGTAAGAGGTAGGCTAGTTAGCCCCTAAAGGACCCCCAGCAGCGAAGGGGATATCAATCCCCATCCAAGAGTGTGCCAGAGAGCGCGTTTGCAGAGTGGTGAGCAAAGGGGCGTGGCCTGTTATGAGACCTTAGCAATCCTGCTGTGTGGTACTTACTGGAGGTAATAGGAGGGGTAGTTGGCCCCCAAGGATGTCCTTGGGGGCCAACTACCCTCGTTACCTCCAGTAAGTCCCACACAGTAGGATTGCTAAGACGTCTTCGGAGGCCACGCCCCTTTCTCCACCACACTGCCAACGCGCCTCATGGCAGACTATGGGATGGGGGATGAAGTCCACTTTACTCCTGAGGGACTTTGGGGTCCAAGAAGCCCTCCTGGTACCTCCTGTAAGTCCTATGCAGCGGAATTCCTGAGCGCTGGTCGGAGGCCCATCACCCTTTCTCTACCACTCTGCAAACGTGACTACTACTTAAAGAAGCATCTTTCTGCACCTCTGATTTAGAGGTAGTTTTAAACCCCTGCCCTATTATGTACTAGTGTTACAGCAAACAAATGATGGACAGAATGCTGACAATGCAAACATTCTCCCCCAGTCAAAAGATCTGGGTTAAATCCATCGTTCTTTTGCCCACTACGCCACCCCAGTTTGGACCCAGCCATATGCAAATCAGTCTTGACCCTGTGCCCCATGGGAACAGTCCAGACCGAACTGCCAGGCCAGGTCCTCCCTGGACCGGAAACAAGCATCCTGGGACCGGTTTCAGGGTATGTCACCCTTCTTCAGCCAGGCTAGCTTGTATCCAGTGGCGCAGTGAGCAAGGGACCCACGTCTGGGCATACCCATCCCACTTAGGGCGAAAAGTGTTACAGCAAACAAATGATGGACAGAATGCTGACAATGCAAACTTTCTCCCCAGTCAAAAGATCTGGGTTAAATCCATCGTTCTTTTGCCCACTACGCCACTCCCAGTTTGGACCCAGCCATATGCAAATCAGTCTTGACCCTGTGCCCCATGGGAACAGTCCAGACCGAACTGCCAGGCCAGGTCCTCCCTGGCCCGGAAACAAGCATCCTGGGACCGGTTTCAGGGTATGTCACCCTTCTTCAGCCAGGCTAGCTTGTATCCAGTGGCGCAGTGAGCAAGGGACCCACGTCTGGGCATACCCATCCCACTTAGGGCGAAAAGTGTTACAGCAAACAAATGATGGACAGAATGCTGACAATGCAAACATTCTCCCCCAGTCAAAAGATCTGGGTTAAATCCATCGTTCTTTTGCCCACTACGCCACCCCAGTTTGGACCCAGCCATATGCAAATCAGTCTTGACCCTGTGCCCCATGGGAACAGTCCAGACCGAACTGCCAGGCCAGGTCCTCCCTGGACCGGAAACAAGCATCCTGGGACCGGTTTCAGGGTATGTCACCCTTCTTCAGCCAGGCTAGCTTGTATCCAGTGGCGCAGTGAGCAAGGGACCCACGTCTGGGCATACCCATCCCACTTAGGGCGAAAAGTGTTACAGCAAACAAATGATGGACAGAATGCTGACAATGCAAACATTCTCCCCCAGTCAAAAGATCTGGGTTAAATCCATCGTTCTTTTGCCCACTACGCCACCCAAGTTTGGACCCAGCCATATGCAAATCAGTCTTGACCCTGTGCCCCATGGGAACAGTCCAGACCGAACTGCCAGGGCAGGTCCTCCCTGGACCGGAAACAAGCATCCTGGGACCGGTTTCAGGGTATGTCACCCTTCTTCAGCCAGGCTAGCTTGTATCCAGTGGCGCAGTGAGCAAGGGACCCACGTCTGGGCATACCCATCCCACTTAGGGCGAAAAGTGTTACAGCAAACAAATGATGGACAGAATGCTGACAATGCAAACATTCTCCCCCAGTCAAAAGATCTGGGTTAAATCCATCGTTCTTTTGCCCACTACGCCACCCCAGTTTGGACCCAGCCATATGCAAATCAGTCTTGACCCTGTGCCCCATGGGAACAGTCCAGACCGAACTGCCAGGCCAGGTCCTCCCTGGACCGGAAACAAGCATCCTGGGACCGGTTTCAGGGTATGTCACCCTTCTTCAGCCAGGCTAGCTTGTATCCAGTGGCGCAGTGAGCAAGGGACCCACGTCTGGGCATACCCATCCCACTTAGGGCGAAAAGTGTTACAGCAAACAAATGATGGACAGAATGCTGACAATGCAAACTTTCTCCCCCAGTCAAAAGATCTGGGTTAAATCCATCGTTCTTTTGCCCACTACGCCAACCCAGTTTGGACCCAGCCATATGCAAATCAGTCTTGACCCTGTGCCCCATGGGAACAGTCCAGACCGAACAGCCAGGCCAGGTCCTCCCTGGACCGGAAACAAGCATCCTGGGACCGGTTTCAGGGTATGTCACCCTTCTTCAGCCAGGCTAGCTTGTATCCAGTGGCGCAGTGAGCAAGGGACCCACGTCTGGGCATACCCATCCCACTTAGGGCGAAAAGTGTTACAGCAAACAAATGATGGACAGAATGCTGACAATGCAAACATTCTCCCCAGTCAAAAAATCTGGGTTAAATCCATCGTTCTTTGCCCACTACGCCACCCCAGTTTGGACCCAGCCATATGCAAATCAGTCTTGACCCTGTGCCCCATGGGAACAGTCCAGACCGAACTGCCAGGCCAGGTCCTCCCTGGACCGGAAACAAGCATCCTGGGACCGGTTTCAGGGTATGTCACCCTTCTTCAGCCAGGCTAGCTTGTATCCAGTGGCGCAGTGAGCAAGGGACCCACGTCTGGGCATACCCATCCCACTTAGGGCGAAAAGTGTTACAGCAAACAAATGATGGACAGAATGCTGACAATGCAAACATTCTCCCCCAGTCAAAAGATCTGGGTTAAATCCATCGTTCTTTTGCCCACTACGCCACCCCAGTTTGGACCCAGCCATATGCAAATCAGTCTTGACCCTGTGCCCCATGGGAACAGTCCAGACCGAACTGCCAGGGCAGGTCCTCCCTGGACCGGAAACAAGCATCCTGGGACCGGTTTCAGGGTATGTCACCTTTCTTCAGCCAGGCTAGCTTGTATCCAGTGGCGCAGTGAGCAAGGGACCCACGTCTGGGCATACCCATCCCACTTAGGGCGAAAAGTGTTACAGCAAACAAATGATGGACAGAATGCTGACAATGCAAACATTCTCCCCCAGTCAAAAGATCTGGGTTAAATCCATCGTTCTTTTGCCCACTACGCCACCCCAGTTTGGACCCAGCCATATGCAAATCAGTCTTGACCCTGTGCCCCATGGGAACAGTCCAGACCGAACTGCCAGGCCAGGTCCTCCCTGGACCGGAAACAAGCATCCTGGGACCGGTTTCAGGGTATGTCACCCTTCTTCAGCCAGGCTAGCTTGTATCCAGTGGCGCAGTGAGCAAGGGACCCACGTCTGGGCATACCCATCCCACTTAGGGCGAAAAGTGTTACAGCAAACAAATGATGGACAGAATGCTGACAATGCAAACTTTCTCCCCCAGTCAAAAGATCTGGGTTAAATCCATCGTTCTTTTGCCCACTACGCCACCCCAGTTTGGACCCAGCCATATGCAAATCAGTCTTGACCCTGTGCCCCATGGGAACAGTCCAGACCGAACTGCCAGGCCAGGTCCTCCCTGGACCGGAAACAAGCATCCTGGGACCGGTTTCAGGGTATGTCACCCTTCTTCAGCCAGGCTAGCTTGTATCCAGTGGCGCAGTGAGCAAGGGACCCACGTCTGGGCATACCCATCCCACTTAGGGCGAAAAGTGTTACAGCAAACAAATGATGGACAGAATGCTGACAATGCAAACATTCTCCCCCAGTCAAAAGATCTGGGTTAAATCCATCGTTCTTTTGCCCACTACGCCACCCCAGTTTGGACCCAGCCATATGCAAATCAGTCTTGACCCTGTGCCCCATGGGAACAGTCCAGACCGAACTGCCAGGCCAGGTCCTCCCTGGACCGGAAACAAGCATCCTGGGACCGGTTTCAGGGTATGTCACCCTTCTTCAGCCAGGCTAGCTTGTATCCAGTGGCGCAGTGAGCAAGGGACCCACGTCTGGGCATACCCATCCCACTTAGGGCGAAAAGTGTTACAGCAAACAAATGATGGACAGAATGCTGACAATGCAAACATTCTCCCCCAGTCAAAACATCTGGGTTAAATCCATCGTTCTTTTGCCCACTACGCCACCCCAGTTTGGACCCAGCCATATGCAAATCAGTCTTGACCCTGTGCCCCATGGGAACAGTCCAGACCGAACTGCCAGGCCAGGTCCTCCCTGGACTGGAAACAAGCATCCTGGGACCGGTTTCAGGGTATGTCACCCTTCTTCAGCCAGGCTAGCTTGTATCCAGTGGCGCAGTGAGCAAGGGACCCACGTCTGGGCATACCCATCCCACTTAGGGCGAAAAGTGTTACAGCAAACAAATGATGGACAGAATGCTGACAATGCAAACATTCTCCTCCAGTCAAAAGATCTGGGTTAAATTCATCGTTCTTTTACCCACTAGGCCACTCCAGTTTGGACCCAGCCATATGCAAATCAGTCTTGACCCTGTGCCCCATGGGAACAGTCCAGACCGAACTGCCAGGCCAGGTCCTCCCTGGACCGGAAACAAGCATCCTGGGACCGGTTTCAGGGTATGTCACCCTTCTTCAGCCAGGCTAGCTTGTATCCAGTGGCGCAGTGAGCAAGGGACCCACGTCTGGGCATACCAATCCCACTTAGGGCGAAAAGTGTTACAGCAAACAAATGATGGACAGAATGCTGACAATGCAAACATTCTCCCCCAGTCAAAAGATCTGGGTTAAATCCATCGTTCTTTTGCCCACTACGCCACCACAGTTTGGACCCAGCCATATGCAAATCTGTCTTGACCCTGTGCCCCATGGGAACAGTCCAGACCGAACTGCCAGGCCAGGTCCTCCTGGACCGGAAACAAGCATCCTGGGACCGGTTTCAGGGTATGTCACCCTTCTTCAGCCAGGCTAGCTTGTATCCAGTGGTGCAGTGAGCAAGGGACCCACGTCTGGGCATACTCATCCCACTTAGGGCGAAAAGTGTTACAGCAAACAAATGATGGACAGAATGCTGACAATGCAAACATTCTCCCCCAGTCAAAAGATCTGGGTTAAATCCATCGTTCTTTTGCCCACTACGCCACCCCAGTTTGGACCCAGCCATATGCAAATCAGTCTTGACCCTGTGCCCCATGGGAACAGTCCAGACCGAACTGCCAGGCCAGGTCCTCCCTGGACCGGAAACAAGCATCCTGGGACCGGTTTCAGGGTATGTCACCCTTCTTCAGCCAGGCTAGCTTGTTTCCAGTGGCGCAGTGAGCAAGGGACCCACGTCTGGGCATACCCATCCCACTTAGGGCGAAAAGTGTTACAGCAAACAAATGATGGACAGAATGCTGACAATGCAAACATTCTCCCCAGTCAAAACATCTGGGTTAAATCCATCGTTCTTTTGCCCACTACGCCACCCCAGTTTGGACCCAGCCATATGCAAATCAGTCTTGACCCTGTGCCCCATGGGAACAGTCCAGACCGAACTGCCAGGCCAGGTCCTCCCTGGACTGGAAACAAGCATCCTGGGACCGGTTTCAGGGTATGTCACCCTTCTTCAGCCAGGCTAGCTTGTATCCAGTGGCGCAGTGAGCAAGGGACCCACGTCTGGGCATACCCATCCCACTTAGGGCGAAAAGTGTTACAGCAAACAAATGATGGACAGAATGCTGACAATGCAAACATTCTCCTCCAGTCAAAAGATCTGGGTTAAATCCATCGTTCTTTTACCCACTAGGCCACTCCAGTTTGGACCCAGCCATATGCAAATCAGTCTTGACCCTGTGCCCCATGGGAACAGTCCAGACCGAACTGCCAGGCCAGGTCCTCCCTGGACCGGAAACAAGCATCCTGGGACCGGTTTCAGGGTATGTCACCCTTCTTCAGCCAGGCTAGCTTGTATCCAGTGGCGCAGTGAGCAAGGGACCCACGTCTGGGCATACCAATCCCACTTAGGGCGAAAAGTGTTACAGCAAACAAATGATGGACAGAATGCTGACAATGCAAACATTCTCCCCCAGTCAAAAGATCTGGGTTAAATCCATCGTTCTTTTGCCCACTACGCCACCACAGTTTGGACCCAGCCATATGCAAATCTGTCTTGACCCTGTGCCCCATGGGAACAGTCCAGACCGAACTGCCAGGCCAGGTCCTCCCTGGACCGAAACAAGCATCCTGGGACCGGTTTCAGGGTATGTCACCCTTCTTCAGCCAGGCTAGCTTGTATCCAGTGGTGCAGTGAGCAAGGGACCCACGTCTGGGCATACCCATCCCACTTAGGGCGAAAAGTGTTACAGCAAACAAATGATGGACAGAATGCTGACAATGCAAACATTCTCCCCCAGTCAAAAGATCTGGGTTAAATCCATCGTTCTTTTGCCCACTACGCCACCCCAGTTTGGACCCAGCCATATGCAAATCAGTCTTGACCCTGTGCCCCATGGGAACAGTCCAGACCGAACTGCCAGGCCAGGTCCTCCCTGAGTGGGCCTGAGAGTGGTTGCATAAGTGTCTCACTGGGTGTATGAGTGTGTGTGTGTGTGTTTGTGTCTAAGTGGGTTCAGGAGTGTCTGAATGGGTCTGCAAGTGAGTACCTGAGTGGGTTTGTGAGTGGGAGTGAGAGTGTCTGAGTGGGTTTGCGAGTGACTCCATGTGTGCGTGAGTCAGTCTGTGAGTGAATGCATGAGTGTCTGAGTGGGTCTCTGAATGGGTGTGTGAGCCTCTTAGTGGGTCTGGGAGTGGGTGTGGGAGTTTCGGAGTGGGTCTGTGAGTTAGTACATGAATCTCTGAGTAGGTCTGTGAGTGGGTGCGAGAGAGTATAAATGGGTCTTTAAGTTGGTGCATAAGTGTCTGAGTGGGTCTGTAAGTATGTGTACATGTCTGAGTGGGTCAGTGAGTGGGTGCATGAGTGTATGAATGGGTCTGTGAGTAGCTGTGAGAATATCTGAGTGATTCTGTGAGTGGGTGCATGAATGCCTGAGTGGGTTTGAGGGTGGCTGTGAGAGTGTCTGAGTGCATCAGTGAGTGAGTGCATGAGTGTCTGAGTGGTTCTATGAGTGTGTGTGAGAGTGCCCGAGTAGCTCTGTGTTTGGGTGTGTGAGTGGGTCCGTGAGTGGGTGTGTGAGTACCTGAGTATATATCTCAATGTCTGTGTAGGTGAATCAGTAGCTCTGTCAGTGTCTGGGCCACAATACCACCGCACCTGCCCTTTTACCCAAAAAGAGTCCACAGTTTTGCACAAAATATCTACCCAAGTGGAGTACTTTCTACTGGTTAATTACTAAGTGCTATTTCTTTGGGTGAATTCCCAGTGCACATTTTACAATACAGCTGCATAATGGAGAACAAGGAATTGTCGCCAGTTACCTTGTGTGCATTTTGCCAATGTGATTGTTCTTTGTGCGTCTTTATCCAGAAATCTGTAATAACATTAATCTTCCTATGGAGAAGATCACAAGAGTACAAAGAGGTAAATCTCCACCAAAGAAGGGTTCTCCTCTTAACTATATGAAGTAAGTGATTATTTGTTTGGTGGATATGTCCTCATATTCCACGGCATCAAGACCTACTCACCAAAATCTGTGGGAAACGCGCTGGAGGGCTGCTTGTGAAACTGTCCATCATCCTGGCAAAAGGCAGGAAGACCTTTGCATACAACTAAGGTGGGTGGGGCCAAAGGGGCAAAGCTTCCAAGTGATTTCCACATTTCCATACGTGCAGTCATTTAAAGGGAGAACCATGGACTCTGCTCTCACCAGGTGAAGACAAGAAAGAACCTACTTATCATAGTCACATGCAGATTGTGCTCCAATAGATCAACGATGCATTCACCTCCACAAAGCATTTTAGATCATTTTTCATATGGAGTTGCCAAAAAAGCACACTTTGTTCGCTTTCCCCAAAGCCCAGGAGTTATGATAATTTGTCCTTTACAGAAGTAGCGCTTCAGTGGGGCACCTGCTATGTTTATGTTTGTAAGTACCTCCCATTGAGGTTTACTTTCTATGAAATGTGCATTAGGGCCAAACCAGCCTGGCTGAAACTTAATGTGGGAGGGGGGCCACATGGCCCCCCCTACCCGGGCCAATTTTGGCCCTGGGGACCAGCTATGTTTACCTGGATGCCCTGGTGCCTACCCAGGGCACCCAGTGTGCATCTTGGGAATTGTGGAGGAAGCTTTAAGGCCCCTGCGGTCCCAGTCAGCTCCCCGCCTCCTGCGTGAGCCAGCATTGCTTTTGCACACATGGAGAAGCTGGAAATGCAGCTCCCTGTGTGCAAGAGCAATAGTTTCATCTCTTTCCAACTTTTCCCATAGACGAAGCGTTTTTTGTTTTGCTAATAACTTTGGTGCCATATACTGATTCTTCATGAAATTTTCAAAACTAGGGTGCTAGTTAGTTTAACTTCTGTCTGGGAAGTTTCGGGATGATTTGTAAAGAGGGGGTCGAGAAGAAGGGAGGTTGCAAAATGATTTTTCCCATGCAATATCTATGGGGATTTTGCATTTCTTTAACACAACTACAGCCCGATCTGCTGAACGGAATTATACCAAATTTGGCAGAAAGGTGGATCTTGGTCTAGAAAGAGCCCTTTTTGTAATTTTGTGTAAATTTGTTAAGTAGTTTGGGAGTTATTAAAGAAAGAATAACTTGTATATCTAGGGATGCGGTTTCTTGGAGAACCCACCTGAGGGAATCCGCACGTACCCGGGGGGATCCTCGGATCCAGTGGGAAAGCATGGCCTTGGTTGGCTGGCCACAAACTGAAAGGAAAGTTGTGGCTGCCATTTTGCTTCCTGGTCAGCCGAGGGGGGGGGATAAGTGAATAATAAGATAAGTGGTCAGGTTAGAGGTATCCAAACCCCATAGGACACATGGAGGGGTCTGTAAGGGACCACTAATGTGCAAATAATTGATCAAAATTAATTTTAATTGGCCCGAAGCTGGGATCCACAGATGCACTGCAGCGCTCAGTGCAACCCCATTGTAAATCCACGATAGATCATCAGATCCAAAACCCAAGGGAAAAAAACCCTTACTCACCAAACCCCTGCCGCACACGGCCAAAGGCCATGTGCGTTGGCCAGGCCCTGCAATCAAAGGCCGTGCACGGCGGTGGTTGTAATAACATATGGTAATTATATGTTACTTTATATTTAAAAAAACATAGAAATTCACTGAAAAAAACAAAGGTTAAGGGGACGTTATAGTTAGGTTGATGTTTTACGCACACAGAACTGTAAAAATTCATTAGTTATAGCTATACTTATAGTTATACTGATCTGAAGAAACTATAACTCGTGCTGTTAAGTAACTTAAGCATTGAATTATAGTTTCTTAACTTAAGCATAACTTTAAGTATAACTATAACTGCTAAATTTCTATGGTTTTGTATGGGTAAAACATCAACCTAACTATAACGTCCCTGTAACCTTTGGTTTTTTCAGTTAATATGTACACATATATATATATATATATATATATATCAAACTTACACTTCCAAATCACGAAGTACACGACTCCTAATTGAAAGAGTTTTTTTTGTTTGTTTTTTTGTCCTCATATCACAATAGCATTCTGCAAGTCTTGGACCGTTTTCTGGCGCCCTTCTTCGTTTTGTGTTCCGTTGCATTTAGAACGCCTGAGCCTCCAAAGCTCTTATGACGTTTAGGGGGTAAGAAACCTCCCCGCCTGCCCTGATTTGGTGTAATCATAGGACTATGGAAAGATTTGTTATATTCAAACACAGCCCTACTTTATGTCACAATGCTAACTTGCCCATGCTATAAAGTCCTGCCCGATTTCCCCGACCTTCATGGATTGCACTCACTATCCATTTGGCTCGTCCACTTGACCACTTTTAGCCATCCTGTACGATGTAGAGGCACAGGATCTATCCAATATTTACAGATCTCCCGTCTGGCCAAAAGCAATAGATAGAATACCAAGCCCCTTTGCTTACTGTTCAAGGTGACATGTAGATTGTTGTCCACCCCTAGGAGTACTAACGCCACTGTCAAAGTGATGTGTTCCCCTAAAATGTCTCCTATGATAGTTCCTACAGCTTTCCAATATTCTTTTATAGCGGGGCATGTAAAGAAGATATGTACATCGTTAGCTTTTGGAAAATTACATCTATTGAATCTGGGGACAGGCTGTAGCACAAACTTGGCTAATCTTTGAGTAGTCCAATACATTCTGTTTATTACAAAGAAGTGGTGTCTTTTGAAATTTGCTGGTGTGACTATTGAATATAGTAGTTTTAATGAATCTGACCAGAGCAGATGTATATCCTCATCCGGAAGTGTGTCTCGCCAAATCGCATATGAGGTCTCCATTTTCATTTCCTCTGCATCCAGAAATTGCCCGTACCACTTAGAGACTTCTTTACTTTTTACGCTTACATCTTGAAGGGTGGCTTCAAAGTCCCATACCCCCCCCATCTCTTGGAGAGTTGTTGAAAACCATGACGAAAGCTGAACATATTTAAACCTTGACAATCTATTGCCAGTTTTCGCACTCAGCACCGCCCAAGGCAACAGTTCACCTGCTAATATCAAGTCCCCCATCTGGACAATCCTGCTTGCTTCAAAGGCATAGTCAATCCATCCTTCAGGCATTCTTGTGTCCCTTTGGAATCCCAGATCGGTGCGAATTCCGAATAGTAACCTATTTTCATCATCTTCCTCACTACACTCCATAGTGTTAAGGCTGTTTTTAACACCTTCAACCTCACTTTCTTGAAGTATTTTTGGGACCCGAACTTATATAGAAAGGCTGTTGCCTCCAGCTCCTTGGTCATTTCCCTAATAAAACTCCCCAGGTAGACGAGTCGGGCTCCCCAATAAGCATTCAAAGGTTTTTAAATTGAAATGCCATACAGTAAAGATTCAAGTCTGGCAAAGCCAACCCACCCTTCTGGAGGCAGCGCCTTAGTTTTTTCCAAGCAAGCCGTGTTCCACGGGAGGCCCAAATAAAGCTAGTTATTTTCCCTTGTAGTTTATTAATTATTTCCTAAGGGAATTTCAGTGGGATACAATTAAATAGATATGTCAGCTTTCGCAGAATAGACATTTTTACTAAATTTACCCTCCCATAGATGGGTAAAGGAAGGTTCTTCCACCTAGATAATGACCGATCAACCTCCTTGGACACCCTCTTTAAATTCCTCAAAGGGTTCTCTTCTATTTTGTTCGCTATGATATTCCCTATATATTTTATCTCGGCACACACTCTTCCTCCCCAACCCTCCAAATTCCAACTCATTACCTCTGTCTTGGATATATTCACTAAGTATCCTGATACCTCCCCAAATTCTTTTGTTAACTGCTCCACCCTTGGCAATGTTCGGGCTGGATCTAATGTGTATATCATCAGATCTGCATACAGAGCTATTTTGCTGTGAGAGGGGAGTCAATAAATTGGGATTATCTGTTCATCTTTCCTCAAAAGGTGTGCCAGAGGTTCAATATAAATATCGAAAAGGAGGAGGGGCAGGGGGCAACCCTGCCTCGTACCTCTAAAGATATTAAAGCTGGTTGTCAGGGATCCATTTAAAAGGATTTTAGCAGTAGGACGTTCATATAATTTTTTAAACGCTGTAATACAGCCTATGCCAAAGCCCATTGATTCCAAAACTGCCCAGAGGAATTCCCAACTAACACGATTGAATGCCTTGGCAGCATCGATGGTAATAACTGCCAAAGGGATCTTTCGTGCAGCTGCCAAATCAATAGTCCCAATCAAAGATAGCATTAATTCCTGAATTTGTCTTTTCGGAATGAATCCCTTCTGATCTATGTGGATTAATTGTGGGGCTACCTTTGCCATTCTCCCTGCTAGAATGCCAGTATAGATCTTATAATCCACATTTAGCAGGGAGATAGGTTGATATGAGTCAGCTCTCCTCTGGTCCTTTGCAGGTTTTAGGATCAACAATATTGTGGCTTCGCGCCACGAATTTGGGATCTGTTCTTCCCCCTTATAGATTGAATTGAAGAGTAGCTTCATTTCCGAAACTAATTCATCAGTGATTAATTTGTACACCTCGACCAGCAGTGAGTCCGGACCCGCTGCCTTGCCATTCTTTAGCTGGGAGAGCTGCTCTCTTATTTCTTCCTCAGTAATCTGGGCATCCATTATCATCCTACCCTCTGTTGTAAGTACTGGTAGTCCTAAATTATCTAGCCACAGTTTTACTGTTCCTTCATCTGATCGCACTTCCTCCGTGTATAATTCAGAGAACAGCGAGACTAGGCAAGTCTGCATCTCTTCTTCCTTATTGGAGATCTCGCCCTGAGGGTTAATGATCAATTCCCCGAAATAATTTTGTGACCTCTCAGCCCTCGCCTTCCAAGCTAACAGAACTCCAGCCGTTTCCCCATATTCGAATTGTTGCATGCAACCCGCTGCTCATCTCTCTAGGCATTTTGCCTCTAACTTGATCTTATAATTTAATCTTGCTTCTTCCAGCTGCTTCATTTCATTCTCTATGTCCTGGGTGGACCCTGCCTTTAGGTGTAATTTAACCTCTAAAATTCCCACTTTATCCTCCAAATTCCTTAATTCAGCTCTATCCTGCTTGTTCGTATGGGTAACCTGGCTTTGTAGCACTTCTCGTATATATGGGCTGAAGGCATCCCAAATTACTCCAATTGGAGCTGAGTTAACATTATCCAAAAAGAACTCCTTTATTCTTTTTCCCAGGAGGATAGACACATCTTCGTCTAATAAGATGGACCTTTTCAAAGTCCATCTCACATTACGGTTTGCTCTTATCCCGTTAACATTACACACACCGCAGCATGATCTGAGATATGCCCCGGCAGAATATTCACCACTTTTAGTCTCCCAGCCCAAACTCTGTCCACTAAAAGGTAATCTAGCCTGGAGAAATTATTGTATTTTTTACTGTGGAAGGTATATCCCCGCTTTTCCCCCCTTAAATACCTCCATGTGTCTAGCAAACCCATTTCATAAAGCATGTGTTTCATAGCCTGCCTAGTCCTAGGTGCTTGGGCCTGGCCTCCCATCCTACTAGTGGATCTGTCTAAAATTGGGTCTAATAGTGTGTTGAAGTCACCCCCAATAATTATGGGGATGGTAATCCCCGCAAGTGTCAGTTGTAAATCTATGATGTGCTGGGGGTCATCCACATTAGGACCATAGAAGGCCACGCAAACAAACTCTGTGCCAGAACATCTAAGAGTTGCAAGGACCCACCTCCCAGAACAATCTGTTTTAGACAAAATCAGCTCAATTCCTGATCCATTCCTTATCAGTAGCCCCACCCCTTTACAGTATTCTGCTTGATCGGAGGCTGCATAATTCTTGACCCATCTTCATTTTGTATAAAAGTCTCTGCTTTCACTAGCTGTTAAATGGGTTTCCTGCAAAATAACTACCTGGTCTTTAGAGTCATCTAAGTATCTCATCACCAACTTCTGCCTGCTTTTTGTTCTCAAACCATTTACGTTCCAAGTCAGAACTTGTAAGATACTATCATCTCCTCCCATTACTATAATTCCTTTTTTCCAGTACTGGGCCAAGACCGAAAGAGAACTGATAGAAAAACTGAGGACTTATTTGTTTTAATTTTTCCCACTGCTCTCCACCCAGTGCCCTACCTCCCACCTCTAACCTCCCTCTCCCACCCATGGGATCCCACCCTTGACTTCCAGGCATATACATGCCTATAAGACCACCCGAGAGTAGGAGGGACCTACTTAAGCGATAGCTATAACAGTGCTCCCCTTCCCCTCCTCGCCCCCCTCATCACTCATCCGACATCCGTATATCCCTGTGATTTCTTAACCTATAACCTATATTCTATGCATAGAGGAGGGAACATGGCGGCCGCGAGGTAAACGATTGCGGACTGCCGGAGATACGGAGGATGTATACTTAGGTGTGTGCCCCCCCGTAGCCGTACTTAGCATGCGTTTTTGATTTTGATATTAGCGAAATCACTCACCGAACATCGGCGGAATTCAATGCAGCTTAATCCGGGGTCCAGTGGAGGTCCGTGGAGCATTTTGGAGACAGGGGAGCGGCTTCAGCGTGGAAGCGAGCGGCGGTGCTGCTGCGACGTTCCTGGGCAGCGCGTGCCCTCTCACACAACGGCAGAGGCAGCACAAGTTCTCCTGAGACCACGATAGAAGGGAGAGGCAGCGTGAAGGAGTCATTAGACCCTAGCTTAACCGATGAGTATCGATATGTGAATAAACACCAGAGAGGCTGTAAAAGAGGTCGAGGAGTTTCACAAACCCCGCAGAGTGCACCTATGGAGAAGAGTACCCCGTCGCTGGAAAAAATAGGTGCCTTTCCAGATAAAATTTCCAGGTACACCCTGCAAGCCTGGGCTGTTGGGAAATCTGTTGGGGTCAGCTCTGTTTTGCAGTTACCCTTACCACCTGAGGCCCCTAGTGAAACAAGTGCATATAAAGTCAGGAAGTTAGCTCCAACAAAACTGGCGAGAGCAGGGAAGCCTGTAAGGCAGCAGGTAAAGAGTCCTCAGGGAAGGGGGAAAAGAATTTCACCCCCAGGTTAGGGTTACCCCCTCCCTTAAAACATTTTATAAGGTCCTGACCCATACAACAATAACTTCAGGGTTAGAGGGTGTGAAACCAGCAACTATGTCCCTAAAAGAATCGGAGTTGCATACGGCCCTCCACTTCAGTAGAAGTAGAAGCTAACATAGCCCAGGAGGCTATGGGAGGTGCTGAAGCAACCAGTGGCTGTGGCAGTGGAGCTATGGCTGGGGAGACATTCCAGATACCAACACAGAACAGGTTCAGTGCCCTGGCGGTCACAGATGGGGTGGATGGTGAGGGAAGGACAGAACACACAGACCTCCCCGTAGTGGAGACAGGGGGATTGAATCTTGAAACCCCACTGGCCTCCTTTCTCCTCGCAGTAACAGAGGAGATTAGGAGCAGATTTAAAACATCGGAAGCCAACCAGGCAGATATACAAGCCTCCTGTACAGCATTGGCACAGAAACTAGATGATGTCTCAGCGCGGAGAAGTGCATTGGAGGAAGAAATAGGACTGATGAGGAAAGACATTACAAAAACTCAGATGAGCTGGGAACCCTTCTCAAGGAAAGTATAGGTCTCAGGGAAGACCTGGAAAGAATCGAGAATCACTCAAGGAGAAATCATTTGAGAGTTTTAAATGTCTCGGAGGCTGAAGAAGGGACCAACATTAAGGCTTTTATAATCAAATTGTTAAAAGAGACTATCCTGAAAGATAGACCGGACATTAACTTGGACTACGAGATACAGCGAGTTCATCTGGACCCTTTCAGACGTAACATGCAGAGACAGAAGCCGAGAAACATTCTTGTAAACTTTCTATCATATTCAGTCAAAGAACCAATCTTGACAGCTGCACTGAGGAATGGACCATATGCAGTCCAAAACTTTACCTACTCTGTCAGATCAGATGTGTCTCGTGCAACTGATCAGAAACAATGGGAGTTAGGCAAAAGGATGGAGGAGTTGAACAAACTTGGAGCCAGAACTCAATTGAAATTTCCGGCAATGCTCTGCGTTATGTGGGACAATCAGCTGCGCAATCTCTCGACAGTCGAAGATCAAGTCAACACCATAAAGAAGAGCTGAGTCCCTGAATCAAGAATTTAAAATAAATAACGATATAGGATATAGGTTATAGGTTAATTCAAAGAGGTTTAGGCGCTATATTCAGGTAAAATATGTGGGCAACAAGCATTTAGTCCCTACTCGTTTCGGCTTTTTCGCCAAGCCTTGATCACGGGATAGTATCTTTCTGAATTTTAAACTGACCACTTGCTTCTTGAAAGACTAATGCGAAGCTATCTTATTGGACCATGGTCACCTGGTCATATCCTCATTCAAATTGCATAATGGAATCAATTTGAGTCATTCTTTGTTAAGCTGACAGCATAATTAACATATCACAGTCCTTATACGCATCTGCAGTTATAATTTTGCAAAAAGAGTTCCAAAGCGCATGACATTGTAAATACAGCGAACTTGCTACAATTGCTTTCCATCTCCTGATGCGCTTTAATCCTTTTGAAATCAGCTCTTGGGAATGTACATAATCCCCTCACATCCCTTTCCAGCTTCCACTTGCGTAGTGGAGGTAGGCAGATCAGACTCCATGTAAATATATCTCAACAACTTGCTTTGTTTCCAGGAGCCTCAGACCCTAATAGGGCAGCTTCAGCAGCACAGGCATGAAGAATCCCGTCAAACACTTCCAAACCAAGAAGTACGCCGACTCCTAATTCAAATAGTGTTTATATATATATATATATATATATATATATATATATATATATATATATATATATATATATATATATATCCAGAAAACTCCGCTGTAGCTTGATTCTTTCAAAAAACGGAGCACGGACCACATGTAATCTTGGCAGTGTCTTTTTATTGTTCCCCAAACACCTCTACAGCCATGACGCGTTTCAGCCCTGCCTGGGCCTTGATCACATGACACGCTCTGTCAGGTAAGTGGATTTTTTTATACTTTTTGCTAGTGAAATTTTTAAAGTGACAGGTGTTTAAGTTAAAATGCATAGATATAGACAAAATATAAACAGTTATTTATATTAAACCAGGTGATGTGTTTTGATTGAAGCCTGTTACAATTACAATATCATTTTCAATGTGTAATACACAATTGTTTCAAGGCTGTGTCATTATACATAATCATAGAGACAATGTGTCTACCATCAAAGCATTCAGTTAGCTATAAAATGTGCTATTTTCCGTATGATGTGTAAACATTGCCTCTCATTAACATCTGGTTTTGAATAATAATACTGAGGTAAGAAATAAAGGATTTAGGTAGTTGTTAAAAAATCCAAATATAAAAATACCGGCTTGAATGCCACATAGCACCAATTGTTTTGAATATCTGTCTACTTAACACCTGCTATTAATAAAGTGTATATAATCTCCTCTAAAAAAGTGCTAAAAACCCATGTATACAATCCTAAAAACCTAATATAAAAAACTATATATATATGTGATCAAGGGCAAGTGTTGCCCGAAACGCGTAATCCGAGGAAACAATAAATAACTTATTTGCCTTAATATCCAGTGGTTCGTGGTTCCTTTTCGGCGGAAGCAAGCAAGTGTGTGGAGTCGAGAGAGGACCGTCTGGTGGTTTTATATATATATATATATATATATATATATATATATATATATATATATATATATATATATTCTTTCACAATAGTACAGTGGTACTAAAAAGGACGCACTCACGGGTTACTTCAGCAAGTTGTTTATTGTGCGGACCCCCGCACCGACATATATATATATATATCTATATATATGCACGTCCACACGATTCGCGGGTGCTATATATATATTACCTACTGGCAGTCGCCAGTTGGCAGTTATAGTTAGGACCTTGTTTCTATTCAAAAAGCATTTTTCTTTTGCCAATATCTTTGGCGCCGGTTGATCGAATCTTCGCGAATCTTCGCGAAATTTTCAAAACAAATGGTTCACTCAGGTCAGCTCCTGCCCTGAAAGTTTTAGGGTGATTCGTCAAGCGGGGGCCAAGAAAAAGGGGGGCCAAAACGCGTTTTCCCCATGTTAATTTCCATAGGAACTTTAGACATGTCTACAGCCCGCACTGCTGAATGGAATTACACCAAATTTGGCAAAAAGATAGCTCTTGGTTCAGAAAGCACCTATTTTTTAAATGGCGTAAATCTGTTCAGTAGTTGCTGAGAAATTAAAATATCGATATCTGAGCACCGAGGAGGGTTCGCAAACCCTCCCGAACACGAGCTTTACTCTGATTGGCTGCCAATACTCCAAACCAGAATGTGTTGGCAGCCATCTTGTGTCTCGGTAACCGAGTCACAAGAAAAAGGTAAAAAAAGGTAAAAACAAGAAAAGGGGGCAGGGTAGAAACACCCTGACCCCCTAGGGCTGCTCAGGGGGTCCCACAAGGACCCCCAGGCCCAAAAAAAGCATTTTTTAAAAATAATTTTGGCCGTTATGACTCAAACTTTAAGAAACAAACCATGGAACAGATCCAAGTACAGGAGCAACATAGAATTTCAAGTGTTGAAAGCTCTGAGGTCAGTTCGGGGGATGAGGGAACCCAGGTGGTCAGATCGAAAATGGATTTTCCAGGGGAGATGCGGCTACTACGCATGACGACAAGGGAAGGGGAAAAGGTTTCCCCTCCCCATCAACCAGAATGGAGGAACGAAAAGAACAAGGCGCAGCAGGAAGAGGCAGAGGAAGAGGAAAGAAAGGGAAACAATAAAGAGCATTAACCCTGAATCCAAAAAGGAAGACAACCTGGTGATCAATCTATCCAGTAAGAATCTCAATGAGAAACACACGAATCTGTTAAACAAGGGACTGACGTTTTGCCCTGACTCTGGCATGGATCTTGCATCAGCTCGGGTGGACCTTCATAAATTCTGCAGGAAGCTGAAATTGAGGAAGTTCTTTGCAAACAGGCCCAGTCATATTTCAAGAACTGAATTTAGAACACCTCAAACTAACCTCACAGGAGAAGACATCGAATCCCTGAGGACAATGCAAGACCTAATGAGTGAAAATGCACCACATGTGTCCATGCCTGAGGGGGCGACCACTTCGGATCTTTGTACAGCTATGGGCATTGATACAAATATGTCCGTGAGTAGTGGACGCAAAGGGAAATCCAGATTCTGCCCACAGTTACCTCCTGGCAACAGGGTGGATGTCCTTCAGGAACTGGTGGCAGAAGACCTGAGGGACATCTACGTTGGAGAAAAAGATCACAGAAATTATAAGAACTTTAATATGAAAAAGTAGGATTGGTGGGCAATCACAGACTTGTGGCAAGACATGAACATTCTCATCAAACAGTCCGATAAGGGCGGCAATATCGTGGTGATGGACCGTAATAAATACCATCAGGAGGTCAGAAGACAGTTGGGGGACTCAACCAACTATGAGAAATTAGAGAACAATCCGATCCACGATATCAAGTCCACCTTCCATGCGAAACTGCATCACTGGAATGAAGAGGGTCTCATCAATGACGGTGAATTACAATATCTAAGGATAGTTCATCCAATCATGCTGACCCTTTATGTACTGCCCGAGGTACACAAGAATCTTGAAAATCCCCCCGGCCACCCTATTGTCAGTTTGTGTGGATCTCTTCTTGAAAACACCTCTAGATTCATAGATATTTTCACCTTCCCCTATGTCGCAGATCTACCATCTTACATACGGAACTCTATGGATTTCCTGAATCGGATCAACAATACCCCTTGGAAACCAAGTTACATCATGGCCACGGTCGATGTGGTCTCCTTGTTCACCTCAATAATCCATGAGGATGGTCTAAAAGCAGCGAATATTTCATGAGATCAAGGTCCCTCAACCTTCTGAGTCATACTAAAATGCTCCTCGAAATGATGTCCTTTTGTCTCACCAACAATGTTTTTATCTTCGATGGCAAGTTCTATAGGCAGAATCAAGGGACTGCCATGGGGACATCATTCGCTCCAACCTACGCGAATCTGACTATGGGCTTTTGGGAGGCAGAATGTCTGTGGTCAGAAAGCAACAACATCAACTTGGAGAGGGTGGTGCTGTGGGTCCGCTATATCGACGACCTCTTCCTCATATGGGAAGGAGAGGAGGATGATCTGAAGGATTTTCTATTATCACTTAACAATAATTCCCTCAACCTACAGTTTACATACACAAATAGTAGGAACTCTGTCGATTATCTAGACATACGGGTCTACATTGAGAATGAGCAAATATGCACCACCCTCTTCCGTAAGACCACATCTTGCAACAGCATTCTATCAGCAAACAGCGCACACCCAAAAACCCTAAAGTGGAGCATTCCATACGGAGAGTTCCTGCGGGCTCGCAGGAATTGCTCCGAGGAGGAGGAGTACACAAGACAAGTAGACATTATGTTTGACCGATTCTTGAGGAGAGGATATCTGGTCACGGTCTTGGAAAATGCACAGTTAAGGGCCACCTACGTGAAGAGAGAGGATTTATTGTTGCCTAAAAGTACTGTGACGCCAACTGAATCCGCTGCTGAAACAACGAGGTTTATTACGGATTTCAATAGATCCAATACCAAAGTCAAACAAGTAATAAACAAACATTGGAATATTTTAAAGAAAGATCAAGATCTTAAACCGTTTATTACAGAGCATGCAAACATTACTTACAGAAAGGTACCATCATTGGGCGATTTGCTGACACAGAGTTATTTTACCAACAGAAATACCCCAAAAAACACTTGGCTATCTCACAAGGGGTTTGTCAAATGCCCCAAATGTAAAGCTTGCAACTATGGCCGCAATATGGTGGAAATAACAACTATCCAAGGCTTCAAGAAACCCATCAAAGAGAGGATCACGTGTGAAACCACACATGTGGTTTACCTGCTGGAGTGCGGATGCGGCCTACGCTATGTTGGAAGTACTGTGAACAAACTAAAATTACGCATCCTCCAGCATCTGCGGGCAGTGACTAACAAGGACTTTACGTATGTGATGGCCAAGCACATTTGGAAAGAACATGAGGGCATCCTAGACAAAAACAACCTCTTCTACTCAGGCATTGAACATATCCCAATAAAGACCAGAGGAGGGGATAGAGAACTGGCCCTGAGGTGCACAGAATCAAGATGGAT